>OZ012704.1:25133128-26333128 GCA_963942595.1 Cylloceria caligata
TTGACATTGTTGTAAAGAATGTAAAGTGTATTAATCTGGATGAAAAAGATTATGAAAATGAAAGCGACGCTAGTGCAGAGAATGAGGTAAATGATAGCGTTTTTGAAAGTGCGGATGAAGATGAAGAAATTAAAAGTAATGTGCAGAAAAGTAATGATGAAAGTTTAAAGCAAAAAGCTCCACGTAAATCTACACGTGAGAGAAAAAGTCCGATTAGATATCCAAACAATAGGACTAGCAACATCTATGTAAACTATTGTAGAGTAGATACACCTTGTACATTTGAAGAGGCGTTAAATACACTCACCCGAAAAAAAGCGGTACACTTAAAATTTGGAAAAAAATCACTAAATTTCAATTGACGGTAACTTCGTAAATAATGAAGATAGAAAGGTCTTTAAAAAATGAAAATAAAGCTTGGAATCTCTACTTAAAGGATAAATTTATTTCAATGTTGCGAGATAAATTTATTGAAAATGGCGGATGACAAAGCGAGAGCATGCGAAATTGAAAAATATTGGTCCGAGTTTGCGACGACCCATGGCGTGAGTCAGGTGTCGCAATACAACGGGATAAAAAGCATGTGATAGTACAGAGTTTCCTCTTCAAAATGCTTTTTAATTTTTTATTACTCTTCGTGTTCGGGCGAGAAAGCAAAATGGCAACAAACTTTTAAACAGGAAATGAGAGTGAATTTATGTGCATTTAAGATTTCAACGGCAACGATAGTTTCCGAAACAAGCAAAAATTCGAATTCGCAAGCTTGAAGAACACACACACAACCACGAGATATTTAATTAATAAAAATTAATCTAGGCAAAAAGCTACCACCTTGGCCTGCGACTTCTGTATGGTACCGAGGACATTCCTCTCATGTCGATAGAATAAAGAAAAAGAAAATCTTTCCTTATTACAACTTTTTAATCGGACCTGTTTGGGCAAGACATTGCCAAATATTCGCTCGCCGTCGCGGCCCGCGACGGATCATCTTCAAATCGATCTCGATATGCTTAAGGTTACGGCCAGCCATAAGTGTGCTTACACCTACACAAACACACACACACACACGCGCGCGCGCGCGCATGCACACGCCACAATGAGAGTTTGGAGTCGTGAAATATCGTGTAGCTGACGAGCCACGGGGTCCTTATCCTTGCAGTTCGGCGTTATTAAAAATTCAAAATCGAATATCTCAGCACCTAATACAGCTGGCAAGATCTTACGAAAAGCATTTTAAAGGTTCGGATTTCAACTTTTCGAAATTTCATAGCGCAATTATGTGCGATAATTGTTTTCAAAATGGCGGTTGATGAAGCAAAAGCATGCAAAATTGGAAAATAATCGTCCGAGTTTGCAACGGCACAAAGCGAAAGTTAAGTGCCGCAATTCAATGGGATAGAAAGCATGTGATAGTACAGAGTTTCCTCTTTAAAATGCTTTTTTAATCGTTTCGATGCAATGATTTTTCGCCGAGTTATTCGCATTTGGAGAAAAAGGATGTTTTTTACTTTAAATGCGAATAACTCGGCGAAAAATCATCGCATCAAAACGATTAAAAAAGCATTTTAAAGAGGAAACTCTGTACTATCACATGCTTTTTATTCCATTGTATTGCGACACCTGACTCACGCTATGGGTTGTCGCAAACTCGGACCAATATTTTTCAATTTCGCATGCTCTCGCTTTGTCATCCGCCATTTTCAATAAATTTATCTCGCAACATTGAAATAAATCGATCCTTTAAGTAGAGATTCCAAGCTTCATTTTCATTTTTTAAAAACCTTTCTATCTTCATTATTTACGAAGTTACCGTCATTTGGAATTTAGTGATTTTTTTCCAAATTTTAAGTGTACCGCTTTTTTTTCGGGTGAGTGTAGTATTGACAGTAAAAATTGGGAAAAGGCAATGAACAAAGAAATAGATTGCATAAACAAAATTAAAACTTGGAAATTAGTTAAAGAATTAAAGATAAAGAGGTTTTAGACGTTCAATGGGTCTATACAAGAAAGTCTGATGATAGATATAAGGCAAGACTAGTTACAAACAGAAGTTACTGATGACATATACGCCCCAGTAGCTAAAAATCAAACATTAACAATTTTATTTTCTTATTGTTGCCAAAATGGCTTAAAAATTGCGCAAATGGATATAGAAACTGCCTTTCTAAATGGCAAAATAAATTCTGAGGTATATGTCAATCAACCAAAAGGCTACGAGGACGGAACGAACAAAGTGTATAAATTGTCAAAGGCGTTGTATGGATTAAGAGAAAGTCTTAGAGATTGGTATGAGTGCTTTGATGAGTGTATTACAAAATTAGGATTTAAAAGAAGTAATGTAGTTCTCTGCCTGTATAAAAAAGGAAATGGAAACAAGGTAATTTATGTATTAATTTACGTAGATGATCTATTAATTTGTAGTAAATATAAATAAAATATACAAAGTTTTAAGAAACTCTTGTGCGACAAATTAAAAATGAAGGACTTAGGAAAAGTTAAAGAGTATCTTGGAATAAACGTAAACCATAACTATCTTGATAATGAACTCACTTTAAGTCAAACGAAATATATAAAGTCATTAGCTGATAAACACCAAATACAAAACAGTAAATTGTATAATACCCCTATGGGGACAAATTTAAAACTTGAAAAGGCCGAAAACTGTGAGTCAAATATTAAATATAGAAATTTGATGGGTGCTCTGTTATATATTAGCTCTAGTACAAGACCAGATATAAGTGACAACATCAATTATCTTAGTAGATATCAAAATAGTTATAGTGTAACACACTGAAAGTATGCATCGCGAATCTTAAAATATTTGTATTTAACAAAAGATTTACATTTACATCATAAAAGAAATGAAAAATGCAATATTATAAATTGTTATGTAGATGCAGATTGGGCTGGCGATAATGTTAATCGAAAGTCTACGTCTGGATATGTAATAAAAATGTATGAAAATGTAGTTGATTGGAAATCAAGAAAACAAAAGTGTATAACCAAAGCTTCGACATACGCAGAGTACGTAGCGTTATCGGAGGTAGTAAGTGAAGTAAAGTATATTAGAGAGTTGGTAAAAATATTTGACATAAATGTAAATGAACCTATAAAAATATACGAAGATAACTCAGGAGCGATAAATATTGCAAACAACGGTAATTTTACTAAAAACTCAAAACACATAGAAATACATTACCATTACGTACATCAAAATGTAAAAGAGAAATTAATTGATATTTGTAAAATCGAATCAAATAAAAATGTTGCGGATATTTTTACTAAGGCGCTATGTAAAGATAAGTTCGAAAAATTCAGAAAAGAATTGAATGTTTTATGAAATGAATGAGTATAGGTAAAGCACACCGTACAAATGTAAGGAGGCGTGTTGAAATATGGTAAATTTATTCTGTATTCGTATGGAAAATTCCAAGTATATTGTATTCCAAGTATAAGTGAGAGGGGATGCACACACGATAAACCTCCCCTCTTCAATTGTTGTACGTAAGCGACATACGACTGCGAGTAGAGCTGGAAACTGTGCGTCGCTCCTGCGACTTCTCACTTGGGTTTGAGCCGTCTCTGTATACACACTTATATATAACGTAAATATAGTTTATTTCTAAAGTGAAAGTCCTCTTTTCTTTCCACAATTTAACAGCCCTCACAAGCGAATCATTTAATCTGGCATGGGAGACACTCACGTCTCGCTACGAGGATAACCAGCTATTGGTGCAGGAACGTTTGGACGCGCTCTTCATCACCACACCGATCGCAGGGGATGCGAGTTCGTTCTCATCCCTTGTCACGTCGATCTCCGAGGCTAACAAGGTTCTTTCGTCGCTGGCAACGAAGAAAGAACTTTGGGACTGCGTATTCGTAAGACAGCTGAATGGGCATCTAGACCGAACCACACGTGAGGCCTGGAAGACGACGCTGGCGTTACAAGATGTGCTCACAAAATGCTGGGTTCAAGAAGAACCACCAAAGGACAAGGTCGATCAACTCACACCAGAGGAGCAGGCTTGTGAGGATCATTTTCGCGACACACACCAGCGTGATATAACTGGGCGGTACATTGTTCGGCTTCCTCTCACTTCTTCGCCTGCAAATCTGGGAAACTCATATTCAAAAGCGCATCGGTGTCTGCAACGTCAGACGTTCGGAAAATCTCAGAGGATGCTGAATACGGTCAGCTCTACTCTCAATTCATGGACGAATATGAACAACTTGGTCACATGGTGAAGGCTACAACATCATCTGCAAGAGAAACACAATATTATCTGCCTCATCACGGTGTTCTCAGGCCAGACAGAGTCACCACCAAATTACGAGTTGTATTTAATGGCTATAAATACAAATTACGAGTTGTATTTAATGGCTCTAGCTCAACATCATCTGGAAAGTCTCTCAATGACATCATGCACACTGGCCCTAATCTGTTGCTCAATATTTCGGACGTACTCATTTGGATCCGTCACTACAGACACATTTTTGCCACTGACGTTACGAAAATGTATGTAATTCGAATTCATCATGAAGACCGGAATCTTCAACGCATTTTATAGATGGTTGCTCAACTCAACCCAGTGACATACCATTTAACAACTGTGACATATGATACGAAGGCTGCTCCTTTCTTAGCAGTCAGAATTCTCATGCAGCTCACCGAGGATGACGGCCATCGATTTCCACTCGCTGTGCCAGCTATCACCTTTGGCAGGTACGTAGATGACATCTTCGGAGGGGCGGATACCACTCGTCAACTCATTGAAATTGCTCAACAACTAAAAGACTCGTGTATGGCGGGCGGATTTCCACTCGCCAAGTGGCACTCGTCGGACCTAAAGGTCCTTGCTAGTATCTCATCACCAACGTCAAACTCAGCTATCTCAATGGACCACTGCGAGACAAAAATTCTTGGTTTGACTTGGCTTCCTCACGAGGACAAGTTCACATTTTCATCTCGGTTCAACTCAACTCAGGAAATTTTCACTAAACGCCTCGATCTTTCCGAGGTGGCTCAACTCTTTGATCCGCTTGGTTTCGTCTCACCAGTTGTGATCAGAGCCAAAATACTTTTACAAGAGGCTTCACAAGCTCAACTGGGATGATCCACTGCCATCCCAGGTCTCATCTCGATGGATTGCAATCAGAGAAGATCTCACTTATCTGGCCACAATCTCAATTCCTCGGTGATTCAATACATGAAGCAGCTCAACAATGGAATTGCATGGTTTCTCTGATGCATTTCAATTAGCCATGGCTGCAGTGATTTATATCACTGTCAACTCATCATCCATAGGAAGGGTGGCTTCACTTGTCTGCTCAAAAGCCCGGGTGGCACCGCTTAAGAAGCTCATCATTCCACGGCTTGAACTGACAGCTGCGCTGTTACTTGCAAAATTGGTTGCATACGTTCAAGCCACACTCAAGGTTGAAATCTCATCAACTCACCTGTGGACGTACTTGTCGGTAACTCTCACTTGAATCAAAGCTCATCCAGCTCGGTGGAAAGATTATGTTCGAAACAGAGTAGCTCAAATTCAGGAACTCACTCCCAATGCTCAATGGCGTCACGTGTCAGGCACAAGCAATTCAGCGGATTGTGCCTCACGGGGTTTCTCAACATCTCAACTGGCTTGTCATCAGCTGTGGTGGTCAGGTCCATCATGGATGGTGAAACCTGTTGAATTTTGGCCAACCAAATCTACTGAACATGATGATCTAAGCATTATACGAGCCCGACCGGGGGTAGCTCTCCACGCTGCAACTCTGACGCCTGAGTATCATTGGAATCTCATTCATCGGTGCTTGTCACCCACAAAGCTGTGTCGTCTCACCTCATTTTGTGTCAGGGTAGTGACCAGAATAAAGAGGAGGTTAGAATCGGTAGGAACAGCTTCACTCACAGCAAAAGAGATGGCTGCAGCCAACGTCTTCTGGACGACAACACAAGCTGTATTTTTTAAACACGAATTGTAAGTGCTGCAGTCAAGCTCTTTTCTTCCATCCTCTCACCCCGTCAGTCGACTTACAGCTTTCATCGACCAGGAGGGTGTGCCAGGTGTTCAAGTATGAAATGCGGATTTCAGACAACAGATGGCGCACGAATGCAGTTTGTACTACAAAGATTTGACACTGCGCCATTTTGTTGTGTCATCAACAAGTGTCAGACCCGCACGAGTGATAAATTGGAAAAGTGTGTGCATAGTGTTGTTGGGTTCAATATGTCGAAATTTATACCGAACAAAGAGCATTCGCGGACAGCATTAATAGTTCGTTTTCATTTGAAGAAAACTGCTGCTGAATCATACCGATTACTTCAAGAAGCTTATGGTGAATATGCTCCATCGCAAGATACGTGTGAACGATGGTTTCGGCGTTTCAAAAGTGGTGACTTCGATGTCGCAGACAAAGAACGTAGAAAGCCGCCAAAAAAAACGAAGATGTGGAATTGCAAGCATTGTTGGACGAAGATGATTCGCAAACACAAAAACAACTCGCCGAGCAATTAGGCGTTAGTCAACAAGTTGTTTTCAATCAGCTACGAGAGATGGGAAAGATTCAGAAGACCGGTAGATGGGTACCACATGAGTTGAACGACAGGCAAATGGAAAAGCGCAAAAACACATGTGACATTTTGCTCGCTCGGTACAAAAGGAAGTCGTTTTTTGCGTCGTATAGTTACAGGGGATGAAAAGTGGATTTATTTTGAGAATGCCAAGTGTAAAAAATCATGGGTAGATCCAGGCGCATCATCCACATCGACCACAAGACCGAATCGCTTTGGCAGAAAGACGATGCTCTGTGTTTGGTGGGACCAGAGGAGCGTGGTCTATTATGAGCTGTTAAAGTCTGGGGAAACAGTTAATACTAAACGTTACCAGCAACAATTGACCGATTTGAACCGTTCGCTGCTTGAAAAAAGTCCAGAATACCGAAAGAGGCAACACAAAGTCATTTTTCTTCATGACAATGCTCTATCGCATACGGCAAAACCGGTTCGCGACACGTTGGAACCACTCAGCTGGGAAGTTCTACCCCATGTGGCCTACTCACCTGACTTGGCTCCTTCCGATTACCACTTGTTTGCATCGATGGGTTACGCACTAGCTGAGCAGCGCTTTGGTTCGTACGAAGATGTGAAAAAATGGCTCGATGAATGGTTCGCAGCAAAAAAGGACGATTTTTACTGGCGTGGTATTCACAAATTGCCCGAAAGATGAGAAAAATGTATAACAAGCGATGGAGCATACTTTGAATAAAGCGCTTATATTTATCATTCTTCCGAATTTAACATGTTTTTTTAGAAAAAAAATCCGGATTTCATACTTGTACACCTGGTACTCAGAGTAGGAGGTCGGCTTGGCCAATTAGCACTTACATATGAAGGAAGGCTTCCTGCCATTCTACCTCGTCACTTTCGGCTCTCAACTCTCATTATCGATCAAGCTCATCTGCGGACTCTTCACGGAGGCACTCAGCTCACATTAGCTCAAATACGGCTAACTCATTGGATCATCGGCGGAAGAGCTCCTGTGAAAACTCATATTTTACGTTGCGTTGTGTGTGCTCAACAGAGAGGAATTCGGGCTCAACAATTGATGGGTCAGCTTCCTCTTTCACGAATCACACCAACGCGTGCATTTACTCACACAGGTGTTGACTACGCCGGCCCTCTCACATTTAAAACTTAGAAGGGGCGAGGAGACAAAACACACAAAGGCTGGATCTGTGACTTTGTGTGTCTCGCCACTTCGGCTCTCCATCTCGAGGTAGTCGATGACTACTCAGCTGATGGCTTTCTTCCAATGATCAGGCGTTTCTCATCTCGGCGCGGCATTCCTCATATTATGTACTCTGACTGTGGCACCAATTTTGTTGGCACTCACAAAGCCATACGTCAGTTGTTCAAGAAAGTCTCTCAAGACCATCTCGTCATCGCATCTTCACTCGCAAATTACCAGATTGCGTGAAAGTTCAATCCTCCTGCTGTTCCACACATGAATGGCAAATGGGAAGCCGCTGTAAAATCTGTGAAATTTCATCTGCGTCGAAGAGTGGGCGATACTGCACTCACATTTGAGGAGCTCACCACACTACTGGCGCAAATCGAGGCGATACTCAACTCACGACCTGTGGAACCACTCAACGATGACCCTGATGACTCATCACCTCTAACACCTGGACATTTTCTCATCGGTGAAGCACTCAGAACTGTCCCAGAGCCAACTCTAGAGGATTTGGCGATCTCACGACTCTTAAGATGGCAATTGTTGCAGCAGAAGGTGCAACAATTTTGGGGTCAATGGTCTGCTCATTACTTATAATGACAATAGTCAATCTAAAAGTGGCATCACCCTGACAACATCATCAAAATCGGCTCTTTGGTTCTGCTCACGGATGAGCGCTTTCCCCGTGCAAGTAGCCACTCACACAGATCACAGCAATGCATCCAGGCAAAGTTAAGCTCACCAGGGTGGTGACACTCCGGAGTGTTACCACTACTCTCACCAGGCCGATCTCAAAATTAGCTGTCTAGCCCATCTTATTCAGCGAATAACATCATGAAAATTAATCAGCAACCCCGTTGCTGATGGCGGGCGGAAATGTTGGAAAATCAGCTGACGCACGACGATCGATATTCGCCGTGCGTCAACCTATTGCTGCTGGGTGGTGTGCTGCGCTCGGCTGTCGCGAAGATAGCCGAGACAGCGCCTCGCAGGCATGCTACTGAAGCGAGAAGCTATCTCTCGCGCTTGGCTTCAGCGTCTTACAATGATACTTTTGTACTACTCAGCCATCTTGAAAAATAAGACACTTTCGTGAAAACCGCCGGCTCTGCACTGTAACGTGGCAGAATATTTAGGCTGCGTCCTTCTCGCTCAACGGATACCTACACGATCACGCAGGGTTGTAGGGTGGATTTTCAGGCTTTATTTATTCTTTATTTTTATTTTCTTTTTGTTGTTTTATTTTTTTTTATATACGTATAATGCGATCGACACGACCGAGGGATGGTCGGGGAGAGAAGAGGAGGATGATCACGCCGTATCCATCGATTGCTGGCTTCGGGATTCGATATTTTACATAAACTGATCTTTTACCCCTTTCTCTGTTCGGAGATACAGCCGTCCCGCTCGACGTTCATTTACAAACAATACGCTGCTATCTATCTTCAGCTATTATCTACCTGCAGCAGTCCATCCAACTCATGGGATTCATCTGCCGGACGAAGCTACTCTCGGTATTATCTGTGCCTAATTTATGCGTTGTCCAGCTAAGGCACTAGTCGCTGTCTTCGTGCAACACCGGTTCCCCCAATTAACCGAGTCTAGCGGGTTAAGTGGGGATCATAGTTCACGGGCACGCGTGCCGAGAGGACCTCGGGGCTTTTTCCCGGTGACCGTTGAGCGAACCAGACGTAGCGTACTGCCTATCGGTGTCCCGCTCTATTTTTCGAAGTCCCACAAATTATTATCGAGGCAAGGAATAGAGGGTGGTTCCTCAAGCCAGCATCAGAACGCTAAACTTTCAACTTTCGTAACTCGAGGAAAATCAGGAAGACTCATCCAACATCTTTCGAGGTTTCCCGGATTTCGAGGAACATCGCATCGTCATCGTCCCGGTGAGCTCTCTTCCCTTCGGCGGTCTTTCGCTAATATTTTATTATTTTATCATTTAACTTGTGTATTCGAAATTTATTCGAGCTTGGTCACCCCTGCGACTCTGGTACACTGCGTGCAGAGTGTCAATTTGTATTGGGAATCACGGCGTTTAATAAGAATAACCTCGAGATCGTGTAACGTATAGAAGCCGGGGAAAAGTCATTATGTTAATTAATTGTTTCTGTTGACGAGTAAACCGTGCGCGCGTTAAGCCGTTATCCCGGAGTGCTTTGGAATTTGTTAATTAGTTTGTCTGGGATTGGAACGAAATAGACCGCGTCACGGATTTTGTCGAATTGTGGGTTTTGGAGGTACACGAGTTGGTTTGAGTTTTCTTTCGTTTGAATGTAGAAGGTCGTGCGCGAGTTCGCTCGTCGTCCCGTTGTAATTTGGATGTAAAAGGGACTGGCACGGGGTAGACCGCGTCGCGTATCAGTCAAATTAATCGGCGTTTCTCTGTCTGATTTATTTATTTATTCATTATTTATTTATTTTTATTATTTTATTATCATTGTGTTAACGTTAACCTAGAATCGCGGAGAGCGTAATCGGCCGTCGTCCCGTATTTTAGACGTGGATTCAAGGGATTCGTACGGTCCGAGGCGTATCTCGCGTAGTTTGATTGTTTGTTACGTTTTATTATATTTTATTCAACCAGCTAATTATCGATTGAGGTTATTGTTCGGACGTTAATTATTTTATTATTATTACTTTTCTTTGTTATTGTTTAATTATTAGTCGTTAGTCATTCGTTATCTTATATTTTATGAACCGCGGAAAATCTCGGTAGTGTGACTGTTACACGGCATATAAATTTCGAAATTAGAAGCGAGTGGGATCGGCTATATGGCCTATACAGCGTATGAGAGTGAGATAGAGAGAGAACGGGATAACTGCTACCACCGAATTAAAGATTAAAATTAAGATAGCTAACTAAATTTGGAAAATTGTTAATAAAGAGAGACTACTTTTACGGGACATTTTATTTGAATTCTAAATTGATGTTTATTGGAAATTAATATCTATTCGCCAGGAATAAAGAAGCTTGTAAGTCCCGTACCTGCTGTTGGTGTTTAAATTATTTACTGTTATTATTTTATTTATTTATTTATTATTTGTTTAGTTAAACCTGGTTTATTGCTTGTGTTTGGTATATTTATTAACAATATTTTATTATGGGACTTTGTTCAGTAATTCTAATGACTTATTTCAATTAATTGATCTTATTCGTATTTTATTTTTTTGACTAATTAGTGGCTTGACAGTCCGAACCACCCACTCTGCCTTGAACAGCTGTAGCTAGCCTGGGTTGAGTCTGGCCGAACATCTCGTTATTTTTCCTTCCGGCGCGTAAGCGCCTGGCGCCCATCTCGTAAGAGAAAATAAAAAGGAAGGAAAAATAGCTTGGGCCAGCTATAGGTGACGTGGTGCGTTGAGGAGACAAATTTACGTTACAGCACATTCCTCTGCTCGCACCTCGGACTTTTTCACCGCCTCATACCTGATCTACTCATCATATACGTGCTCAATTGGACTCAAGAATATCGGTAAGCGTGCACCTTCATAATTTATCTAAATTCAATGTTGGTGAGGTGGAGAAATCTCGTTTATGCATCCTCAAAAGTCTCACCTCGTCGCGTGCTCTGCAGCGCGGGCTGCATCACGTTTCACCCAACAAACTTCAGCACACAATTAATATAATTGTATGTGTTTTTCACCCCAATTCACTCAAAATTTATTTGTGCAATTTTTTTATATATATTTTTTTGTAGTTATGAAGTCGATGTTGGAATAAAAACTATTCTCTCTACCTACATATTTGGTCTGGTTATTTCATACCTGTCGTGAGTGAAAACTCATCCTTATCCGATATCTTTCAGATTTAATTCAACAACACCAAGGGAATTTGCAACATTTTTGGTTTCATGCCAACGAAAATTTATACTTAGAAAAAAATGTGCGTGTGCGTGCTTGCGCGCGCCTGTGCACGCGATGCGCGATAGGCTTGGAAAATTGGAATGGCTATATATATAGTGTTAATTGATAAGTTTTATAAATGATTTTTTTCTTTCAATATTCAAATATGTTGCTTGACATTAGCGAAGAGCGAGCGTACTATGAACTACAGGAAATAACCAGTATTATTACTCATTACTTCATATACTAACAAACATTTAATAATAAGTTACTTATAAAAATAACCCTTCCAAGTATATGTATATGTATAATCATCGTTACATGTAAGTAAACATTAATAATCTGAATAATCGCAGCTAACATTTATCTATTTATTATAATTTATCAGTTATAGCGAAATGCAATGTGTTCTTATTACCTTGAATATATTGGGTCTGGGAAAAAGTTCGTGGCGTTTTTTTAGGAAAATTCAACTGACTTTCTTATAGTGTAAAAATGAATTTATTTAAACCAAATATGCTCCATTATTATCGACAATGGTTCGCCATTTTTCGGGTAGAGTCATGATGCCATAGGTGAAGAACTTCTGTGGTTTCTGGTTGAAAAACAGAATCAAGTGGTTTTCACAGGCTTCTTTTGAAAGCAGCTTAATTCCATTGACAGAGTTCTGCATGTTGTGGGACGTGGCTCAACAGAGGGCGGCACGGAGAGACAAGCGCTCCATGGCGAGGGGAAAGCCGCACGTCGGCACTTTGTTAGAGACATCGCTAGAAGCAACTCGTATTTAACCTTTCGCTCCCGCTATCGAGTCCCCTCAGCTAACCTTAAGACGCTCGAGGGATCATAAAACATGGTGTCAGAAGTTGGCTATTAGACCAACACGTTCTCGGATCGGCAGAGGAAAATAAAAGTCTCGTCAGCGCAGTTGCGAGAGAATATCAACGGTTGAATTAAACCAAGCAAAATGGGGACCGAAGCGCCTCCCGTCATCCAAGTCAATGCCGCAGCGGCTAATAACCTGCAACCGCCAAGTAATCTCGACTTCAATAAGCCAGAAACGTGGCCAATCTGGAAAAAAAGATTCATCAGATACCTCAACGTAACGGACCTGTCGGTGAAAACACTGGTGGCGAAAATCGATCTCCTGCTGTACGCGATGGGTGAAAAGGCTGAAGAGATTCTCACCCAAATTATGCCAGTCCCGGAGGGAAAAGCTTCGAAGACGTATTAACCGCATTCTCGCATCACTTCGAGCCAAAAAAAAACATTGTGTTCGAGCGCTCTCGCTTCAACGATCGATCACAGGTCGCCGGAGAAACAGTTGACCAATACGTCACAGCCTTGCACATAATGGCGGCGAAGTGTAACTACGGCCAGCTCACGGAAGAATTGATAAGAGATCGAATCGTCATGCAGACTCTCGAACAAAAGAGAGACTACAACTGAAGAACGATCTAACTCTCGAGTCGGCTGTGACTATAGCCCGCTAAACCGAAGACCAACGCCGACAAATCTAGTCATTGCCGATAGCGCCAGAAGTTATCGAGATTGACCACGTGAAAAACGTTACTGCAAGAGCTCAAACCGCAACAGAGAAAGAGCGAAACACCGATTGCCAAAGATGTGGTCTAAAGTTCCACAAATACAACAAGTGCCCAGCACTAAACTCCAAATGTCGCAACTGCCAGAAAATAGGCGACTGGGATAAAGTTTGCAGAAAAAATCTGTCAACTGTGCTCAAGCCTTAACAAGCAAAGGCGCAGACGATGAAGATGACGCGAACATCTACTTTCTGGGGAATGTCACGGAACACGGGACATCGGATGACTTCGACGTAGAAGCGTTCGTTGAGGATTTTTGCCAAAGCAGGAGGTTTCACATAGACACAGGGGCGGACGTAACGTGCATGAGGTATTCCGACGTCTTAGAAAGCGAGCTCGGTAAGATAGTAAAAAAGAAGATGAATGTAGAGGGACCCGACGGGGAACTCTTAGAGGTAGTCGGTATTCTGCGCTTAAGGATAAAAATTAATAGTCTCAGTAAACCGGTACAATGTTGCGTGATTAGAAATTTTCGAAAAAACCTCTTCGGCAAGGACTCTATTAAATCTTTCAATTTGATACGAATAATGGGTCCGATCCAAGCTCCTCGCGACTTATCGGTCTGCATTGAGCGCGAATTTCCGTCAATTTTCAAGGGGCTCGGTAATTTCTAACAAGATTTCAAAATTCATTTAAAATGCGACCCCATTCCGTTCTGTCAAACAGTACCTCATACGGTCCCGATACCGTTGCTGCCTAAACTGAAAAACAAATTACAAAAGATGGAAAAAGACGACATAATAGAACGTCTAAAGGAACCAACGAAATGGTGTAACCCCATAGTATGCATCCCGAAAGGCGAAACTGTTCGAGTTTGCGGGGACTACACTCGGGTAAACAGAAACATTCTAAGATCCGTTTTCCCAATATTAAATGTAGATATTTCACTGGCACGCGTGAAAAACGCTAGATTTTCTAGCAAACTCGGAGCCAAATCCGAGTTTTATCAGCTCAAGTTAGGCAAAAAGAGTCGAAACCTGACAACTTTTATAATCCCGTTCGGAAGATATGTGTTGTAACGTGGCAGAAAATTCGAGCTGCGTCCTCCTCGCTCAACGGAAGCCTACACGATCACGCAGGGTTGTAGGGTGGATTTTCAGGGCTTCTTTATTCTTTATTTTTATTTTTTTTGTTGCTTTATTTTTTTTATATATACGTATAATGCGATCGACACGACCGAGGGAGGATCGGGGAGAGAAGAGGAGGAGGATCACACCGTACCCATCGATTGCTGGCTTCAGGATTCGATATTTTACATAAGCCGATATTTTACGTCTTTCTCTGTTGGGAGATACAGTCGTCCCGCTCGACGTTCATTTTCAAACGATACGCTGCTATCTATCTGCAGCTATCATCTACTTGCCGCAGTCCATCCAGCTCAGGGGATTCATCTGCCGGACAAAGCTACTCTCTGTATTATCTGTGGCTAATTTATGCGTCGTCTAGCTAAGGCGCTAGTCGCGGTCATCGTGCGACACAGGTTCCCCCAATTAACCGAGTCTAGCGGGTTAAGTGGGGATCATAGTTCACGGGCACGCGTGCCGGCAGGACCTCAGGGCTTTTTCCCGGTGACCGTTGAGCGAGGCAGACGGGACATTACTTATCTCTGTGTCCCGCTCTATTCTGAGACCGATCTATTCTGAGGCATCACACGTACGAGCTTATTACAGTCCACCATCGTTCAGAAAGGAGGAAATCGAGGAATAAATATTTCCACGGCCGCTCGAGAATTCCAGGAGCACGAGAACATCGCTTCGTCATCGTCCCGGTGAGCTCCTCTCCCTTCTACGGTCTTTTGCTAATATTTTATTATTTTATTACTTAACTGGTGTATTTGAAATTTATCTGAGCCTGGTCACCCCTGCGGTTCGAGTACACTGCGTGCAGAGTGTCAATTTGTATTGGGAATCGCGGCGTTTGATAAGAATAACCTCGCGATCGTGTAACGTATAGAAGCCGGGGAAAAGTCACTTTATTAATTGTTTCTGTAGACGATTAAACCGTGCGCGAGTTAGGCCGTTATCCCGAAGTGTGTTGGGTTGTGTGTGGGATTGGAACGGGATAGACCGCGTCACGGATTGTAACGAATTATGGGTTTTAGATTTAAATGATTTTGGTTGAGGTTTCTTTCGTTTCGATTTAGAAGGTCGTGCGCGCGTTAGTACGTCGTCCCGTTGTGAAATTGATGTAAAAGGGACTGGCACGTTATAGATCGCGTCGCGTATCATTCAAATTAATTAATTCAAATAAACTAATCGAAGTTTCTCTGTCTTGGTTATTTATTAATTTATTTAATTTATTATTTATTATTTTTGGACTTTGTGTTAACGTTATTTTAGAATCGCGGGGAGCGTAATCGGCCGTCGTCCCGTGTGTTAGACGTGGATTTGAGGGACTTGTACGGTCCGAGGCGTATCTCGCGTGGTTTGATTATCCATTACGTTTTATTATATTTTATTCAACCAACTAATTATCGATTGATATTATTATTCTGATGTTAATTATTTTATTATTATCATTATTTTTCTTTTGTTATTATTTAATTATTAGTCCTCATCTATTCGTTATTTTATATCTTATGAACTACGGAAGATCCCTGGGTTTTTGTCTTTTACACGATATATAAATCTCAGGATTGAAATATCGAGCCGTGGGTAGCTTCGCGTACGTGACCTCCCGACGTCCCGTTGTTATGGTTTTTTTGGATGTATGTGGGATTAGCTCGGGATAGGCCGTATCGCGGACTGTGAACAGAGACTACCAAGCGTCGAAAATTTATCGAGGAATATTGTTCGAATTCTGAAGCGAGCGAGACAGGCTATCCAGCACCTACAGGGTATGAGAGTGAGAGAGAGAGAACGGGATAACTGCTATCTCCGACTTAAAGATTAAAATTAAGATATCCAACTAGATTTAGAGAATTGTTATAAAGGAGAGACTAATTTTACGGGACATCTTATTTGAATTCTAAATTGGTGTTTATTGGAAATGAATAACTATTCGCCAGAAATAAAGAAGTTTGTAAGTCCCGTACCTGCTATTGTTGTTTAAATTATTTACTGTTATGATATTATTTTATTTATTCATTTATTATTTATTTAGCTGACTTCGTTCATGGTTCTCGTTTGGCTTATTTATTGACCATATTTTATTTTTGACTAATTAGTGACTTGATAGTCCGAACCACCCACTCTGCCTTGAACAGCTGTAGCTGGCCTGGGTCGAGACTGGTCATCCAACTCGGTATTTTTTCCTTCCGGCGCGAAAGCGCCTGGCGCCCATCTCGAAAGAGAAAATAAAAAGGAAGGAAAAAATAACTTGGACCAGTCATAGGTAACGTGGTGCGTTGAGGCACAAATTTACCGTTACAGTGTTTAAGAGAGTACCATTTGGTATCAATTCGGCACCAGACTTGTTCGTGCAGGTTTTCTCGAGAATTTTCGACAACATGACTAATGTAATAGTTCATATGGATGATATATTGGTTCACGGCGAAGCCTCCATGGAGCAACACGACGCGATTCTGAGAGAGGTTCTAAGACGAATTAACAAAGAGGGAATAACTCTAAATTAATCAAAATGTAAGATAGGGGTGCAAGAGGTGCAATTCCTCGGGCACCTAGTCTCAGTTCAGGTTATTAAGATCCTGTCAGACAGAGTATCCGCGATCAAACATTTTCCTGAGCCTACGAATAAAACATCCTTAATGCAATTCCTCGGAATGGTTAAGTTCGCGGCCAAGTTCCTGCCAAACAGATCCTGTATTCTAGAGCCTCTAAACTCCCTTTTGAAGAAAAATTCAGCGTTTGTATGGGACTCTGCTCAAATCACCGCGTTTCGATTAATAAAAGAACTCATGGGGAAAGCACCCGTTCTAGCCCTGTACGACTTTTCAAAGCCCACATGGATTCAAGCAGATGCTTCAAGCTACAGTATTGGTTTTGTTCTTTTGCAGGGCAGCAGAGAGGAACGACAAATCGTCGCGCATGGCTGTTGTACCCTAACCCCCACCGAACAGCGATATTCTCAAATCGAGAAAGAGGCTCTAACTTTGACGTAGGCAGCTGAACGATTTTCGGATTACATAACGGGAATCCCGATAACTCTCGAAACAGATCACAAGCCATTACTTCAAATCCTTCAAACAACGCCACTGGACGAGCTGACCCCACGGCTCCAACGTTTTCGTCTTCGCCTTATGCGATACAGCTATACAGTACAATATAGTTCCGGAAAGTCTTTGGTTCTGGCGGATGCGCTGTCTCGCAACCCGGAGGAAAGCAATGCGAGCGCTAATGTAGTCGAACAGGATTCCTCCGATTTTGTAATCGCTACGATTAGAAATCTCCCGGCCTCAAACGACATGTTATTCCGAGTTCGCGCGGAACAAGGAAAAGATCCTATTTGTCAATTATTAATAAAATACTGCTCGACTAAATGGCCGACTAAAAATCAGATACCGAAAGCGTTGATAGTGCACACTCCGCTTAAGCATCACTTCTCGATTGATGACGAGCTTCTGCTTTATAACAGCCGTTTGGTTGTTCCGGGGAGTCTCCAAAAAGAACTGTTGCTACGACTTCATGAGGGGCATCTCGGCATTATTAGATGCAGAGACAGAGCGAAGCAAGCCATTTGGTGGCTAGGATTGTCGACGCAATTAAAGAACTTAATACTTAACTGCCCAAATTGCATCGAAAATCGAGTTAATCCCAGCCAGCCGTTCATGCATGAGAACTCTCCGTCTAGACCGTGGCAGAAAATCGGCATAGATCTCTTTAAACTTGATCATTGGTACGTCATTATTATAGATTATTATTCTCGGTTTTTTGAGTTCTCTCAACTCACGTCGTTAAACTCGAACGCAATTATTGACTCTTGTAAAGAAGCGTGCTCGAGATACGGCTTGCCAGATATTGTTCGTTCGGATAACGGGCCACAATTTACGTCAGAGTTCAAGCTATTCGCAGACCAATACGGTTTTCGCCTGATAACAAGCTCTCCACATTTCCCGCAAAGCAACGGAGCGGTAGAAGCAGCAGTAAAAACGGCAAAGAATTTGATAGAAAAATCCAGAGATGACGATGCTCACTTAGCCTTATTAGCCTACAGAAGCACACCTCTAGAAAACGGGTACAGCCCCGCAGAACTTTTTTTTTCAAGACGCCTTAAGTCAAACATTCCAATCTTGCCAAGCAAGCTCCTACTAGCTCACGTTGCTACAAAAGAACTTCAAGAAACGGAAACAGCTCGAAAGATACGCCAGGGTAACACCTTCAATGCTAGGCATCGCGCGGTTGATCTATCCCCACTTAAAGTGGGCGATCCTGTTTGGATTATCGATCTCAGGACGTATGGCAAAGTAGAAGGTCCTTCGCAGGAACCTCGATCCTATTGGGTTTTAACAAGTAACGGAAAAGTCCGGCGCAACCGTTTTCATCTCGTCCCAGCACCATACATTTTGAGCAAAACTCAATTGATTACAATCCGGTAATGATCGATTATCCAAGCTCCGGTCAAAACTTGGAAAGAAAGGGCAGGGATTTAGACGTAGCAGAGCCACAGTAAAATCGAATAAAGACAGAAAATGCGCCCCAAAAAAAGCGATCTCGGTCAACGAACAAAACGGTGAATTTACCCCGGGAAGTTCATCATCAGGCGGTTCAGCGGAAACCGAAGCCGAAACAACGATCGAAGGAAACGATAAAAGCCAAGCGGCGTCTGTAAGCAGGCCACGTAGAGAAACCGTAAAACCGTCATGGTGGAAAGACTATGTGTATTTTTCTTGAGTCGATACTGATACGCATTAAGAATTCTAGTTTATAATTATCTGCGTTACAATGTCAAGTACGTCGAAGCTGTTCGATTTTGTTATCCTAATGCGAAAGTGATAATATGTAAGTAAACTATTCTGGTAAATAATAAAGAGGAGATGTTGTGGGACATGGCTCAACAGAGGGCGGCACGGAGAGAGAAGCGCTCCGTGGCGACTAGGAGAGCCACACGTCGGCACTTCGTCAGAGACATCGCTAGAAGCAACTCGTATTTAACCTTTCGCTCCCGCTATAGAGTCCCCTCCTCAGCTAACCTTAAGACGCTCGAGGGATCATAAAACACTGCAGAGATCGGAATAAGTGATAGTCGGAGGGTGCTATGTCTGGACTATACGGCGGATGCATCAAAACTTCCCAACCAAGCTCTCGCAATCTTTGACGGGTCATCAAAGAAGTTTGTGGTCGGGCGTTGTCATGATGGAAGACAACACCTTTCCTATTAATCAATTCGGGCCGTTTTCGTTTAATTGCTTGGCGTAATCTCTCTAGTTGTCCACATTAGCGTTGAGGATTAATCGTCTGACCAACTGAAAGTAGCTCATGGTGGACGATTCCCTTCCAGTCCCACCACGCACACAGCATCACCTTTTTCGCCGTCAATCCTGGCTTCGCGAACGCTTGTGACGGCTCCCCATCCCTTGTCCACGATCTTTGACGCTTCCGATTGTCGTCGTGATTCATTTTTTATCACCGGTTACGACACGTTTCAGAAATGGCTCGATTTCATTGCGTTTCAGCAGCGCATCGCAGATGTTAATTCGGTCAATCATGTTTTTGAGCTGCTTTTTGTAGCCGCTTTGTGTAAATGGTTCTAAACAGTATTGTGGTCAATGCCTAGTTCCATACCAATATCCACACTGCTGCTATGCTTATCTTGCTGGACTTTTTCAAGAATTTCATCAGCTTTTTCAGTGATTGGACGACCAGAGCGTGACTCATATTTCACATCAAAATTACCAGAACGAAAGCGAGCGAACCATTTCCGCGCAGCAGATTTTGATAAAGTATCTTCACCGTACACAGCACAATTTTTTTCACAAGCCTGCATAGCATTCTTCTCTTTGTCGTAATAATATTGCAAAATATAGCGCAATTTTCCATTACTTTTCTCCATTTTCAAACGCAAACAACTTTCCAACCACTGCACCAATTTCGATGTTTATACACTCAAAGCAACGCTCGAAATGTCACCTTTCCAACGAGCGTTTAGTGGTGTTGCTGCGATCTGTGTTTCCTGACTTATTTGCAATTGATGCCATCTATCCGGAAAAACGCCACGAACTTTTTCCCAGACCCAATATTTATTTTTTGTTTCATCACAGAGGAAGTTTTGTTTTCGTGAATAACATTTTTTTCAGAGTTTGATGCCAGAGTATTTAAAAAGTCCCTGAACGTCGAGAAATTATATTTAGAAAAAATGTACGTGAGAGCGTGCGTACGCGCGCGTGTATAATGAGCATGGAACATTGAAATGGCTATATCTCGAGAACGAGTTGATCGATCTTCCTAAAACTTTTCACCCGGGTCGGGTTGCAGCCCTCTCCAGTCTACAGCTATTTTCGCCTAAACCAGTAATGAATCATTCTATGGTTGTATGAATTTTTCGAAAAAAGGGTGTGATCTATCTAACTTTCGTAAATTTGGAGCTATTGAGCTAAAAATGTCAATAAGAATAGGCGAGTGGATAAGATTGCTCGGTATTGAGATTGGCAATAATCGATAAAGACGTTCAAATTGTATAGAATTATGAGTTTTTGTGACTTTGCGAAAAAAAATCTATTTTCGCTCTAAAAGCAATAATACTTGGTTCCGAATTTAGTTTGAATCAAACAAGGAACTTAAATGTTATTAAAAGTGCAACATTATATAATTTTTTACTTTTATGAACAAAATTGTTTTTCACCTTTGACAATACTTTCTCTATTAGAAAGCCAGAATCGATCAATATACTCCTTCATATAAGTGACATTGTCAAAAATGGAAAGTAAAGAATAAGCAGCGTGCAAGGTTCTACCAGGTGTATGCATAAGTTTTTTCTGGTTTTTTGGTAAAAAAAACACGTAATTTTCAAGGGAAATTAATTTTTGTTTTATTAAAAATATTGGCCATCGGCTTCTACACATTTCGCCCATCTTTCAGGTAACGTATGAATACCATGCCAGAAAAACTGCTTGTCTTTTGCGGCAAACCATTCGTCGAGCCATTTTCCAACTTCCTCGAAATTGCTGAAGTGCTGCTCCGGGAGCGCGTGCCTCATTGATGCGAAGAGGTGATAGTCAGATGGCGCCAGGTCTGGCGAATACGGCGGGTGCGGAAGGATGTCCCATCCAAGCGATTTCAAGGTGTCTTTCACTGCTTTTGCTGTGTGAGACGGCGCATTGTCGTGTAACAAAATCACTTTGCCATGTCTTCTGGCCCATTCCGGTCGTCTTTCGATTAATGCGTGGTTTAAATTAATAATTTGTTGGCGATAGCGTTGTGTATTAACGGTTTCGCCGGGCTTCAAGAGTTCATAATACACAATACCGCTCTGGTCCCACCAGACACAGAGCATGGTCTTCTTGCCGAAGCGATTTGGCCTTGGTGTTGAAGGACCGGCTTCGCCAGGTGAAAGCCACGATTTTTTCCGCTTCGGGTTTTCAAAATAAATCCATTTTTCGTCACCCGTCACAATTCGATGCAAATATGATTTCCTTTCGTGGCGTTGAAGCAGCACTTCACAAGTGACTTTGCGATTTTCTATTTGACGTTCATTTAAATCGTGTGGGACCCATTTACCGAGTTTATTGATCTTCCCCATTACTCGTAAACGTCTACTGATTGTTTCTTGTGACACATGTAATGCTTCTGCTAATTACCGTTGAGTTTGAGTTGGGTCATCATCCAATAACTCCTGCAATTGCTCGTCTTCGCATTTTTGTGGTCTACCAGAGCGCTCACTGTCTTTCACATTGAAATCACCACTTTTAAATCGTCGAAACCATGTCTCACATGTTTTAATCGATGGAGCGTGTTCACTATATATTTCTACCAGCAAACGTTGACTTTCAGCAGCCTTTTTCTTTTGATTAAATAAGAAAAGCAATGCGTGCCGCAAATGTTCTTTTTCAGGCACAAAACTCGACATGATCACTGAACGATAAAACAAAGACGCTAGTTTTTGGCGGACTCAACTTGTGTGTGTTTGTAGGTTAATGTCAGACGAACAAAATTACGTATGTGTCAAATTAATACGCTGCGTACTTTTCGCTGGCGCCATCTCTTAGTTAAACCGGAAAAAACTTATGCATACACCTGGTACTTTGTATCCTCGTGTATTCAAAATTGTATACCATTGAAGTATGCGCTCTAAAACTATATCTATCCTCAACATCGGAAAGAAATTATTTTTCCTCCGAAAGGAAAAAAAATAAACAATGCGGGGATCGAACTGGGACTGCTTAGTTCGCGGTAAAACAAACTGTGCCTTAGCCGACTCGACCATTAACTTATCGTACATAAGTTGTATCAAAGTACCTGAAGAGTTATGAGTCCACTTGGCTTGAACGCCGCGTGAGTTTATCGATTATTTCATTTTTTATTGTACTACTATTAAAAACAGTCCCATTGATAACTGATCCACGCGTATTTGGTGAAAACGATCACCGCAAATATTAGCATTGCTCTAACGTTACACCGTTACTGCGAGAGAGAATGCGTGGTAGCCTGTTAGGCATGAGTATGAGAGAGACTACAGAACAGGAGCGTGCCGTGAGATTCGTTTTATGCGCGTGTCACATTGATACATCGCCACGCAGTCTTCTGGCGGAAATCGTAACTACTTTTTCTTTGCCAAATCTCACCGTGGGCCTTGTGCTGCCATGTAAATCTGTTCTTTGGTACACCGGAGCATAGTTCCCGAACGTGACACTGGCCGCGCTGATATACGGGTCCAGCAATATGGCTGCCCATTTAAAATTAGTGTAAAAGAAAAAAATTAGCAGCGTTAATATTGCTCGAAAAAAAAAACTGTCTTCGGATATTTATTCTTTTTGATCCGACTTTCGAGTCCGAAAGAGGAATATGGAGATTTCAAATGCTTGCAAGTTCCCTGTTAGGAGTTAATAAAAACGCAACGCAATTTTCTAATTGCGTTTGTTGATTTTATTCTAAATACACGTGCAAAAAATAATTGAGTGATTAAATAAAGTTATTAAAAATTCTTTAACTGATTTAGTTTAAAAAAAATAGTAATTATAAAAACATATATAACAATTATAAAAATGCTATAGAAAGTCACATTAAACTATAACCTTAAAAAGTATTAAATGAAAACAATTTTATTCAAAAAAACTCCCTTGAAATCTAAACTCTTCGTGAAATATATGTGAAACGTATAATAAATATGAAAAATATATGTTCCATATATTTTCTGCGCCAAAATCGTCTATATTTCACAGATGGTATATGCGCCTATATATTTTCTACTTACATACTTACTCACAATTTCTTCGTGTCCTTTACATGAAAAGACCATATACGAGTATGTAGCCCATATATTTAGTCCAGGAATACGAGCTTACGCTGTTTTGAAAAACGGTCGCTCGGTTTTATGGACTTTTTATCGAGAAACCAACATAGTAACGGTATTAAACGTTAACATTGCCCTTAATGGGCTTGTTCGGACTCGAGCAGGAAGGAAAGTCATTTTAGGCTTTTGTAGTAGGTAGAAGTAGGGTTTATTCAGATGAACAGATAAAAATTATGCGATACATCCGGAAAATAAATAGAAGATTCAATTATCTGACCCTGTTGTTCTCGGTATTTTGGCTACCTCGGGCCTTACATGTAATTATTCCCGGGCACTCGAGTGCAGTTACAATCGTGTACGCGGGTGAATTTATAGAATTTATGAGAATAGAGATATCTCATGCGATTAACAATATGCACTATGACGTGAAAAGAGATGTTGATAAATAATATAATTCCTAATGTGAAAATATTCGTTAACTAATATTGAAATTATATAAAAAAATATAAATGTTGCTCTATAATTCTTCTCTACCCGTCGCGTTCCCTGGGTCAGAGTTTTCGCATGCGTACCGTCGATCACTGACCGGCCGTCGCTTGATTCTACCGCTGAATAGTCCACTTTCCAACGCTACAGGTCTGTTGGTAGGAGTGGATATCTATATTTTTTAGAGGTCGACTTACGCGTCCACCCGACCGCTGCTACTATCCGGCGTCCGTGCGATGCATTCTGAGTGCATGCGCAGTGTCTCGGTATATCAGGGCCGTACCCTGTGCATTTATTGCCTCTTTATTCTATATTCGATCCCTATTGAATTACTACCATAATTCCCTGGTCTTTAATATGAAGATCTTATATCTTCGTTATTTAAAATATTCGGAACGCATTTCGTGTCAGAGAGAGAGTAGACTGTTGAGTTTGCTTGATCCTTGCTACCATAGAGAGTGAGAGGAAGAGAGACAGAGACAGGCCGCTCTGTTGATGTTTGGGTCTGCGGTGCGTTGGCCTTGGACGCAGCACCGACTCAGCTGCTTCCCGTCAGATGTATGTGACAGGTACCACAGCTGGGCTCTATCAGTACGGCTGCACCTAGCGAGGGTTGGTTGCTCTTCCTTCTTGGTAGCTGGACTTCTGCGTTGGCGGGACCTGCGAACAAAACTGTTCCTCGAGTGCCGAAATTCGGGTCTTTTTATACCAGAGTCCCCTCCAGCTGGCCCATGCTTTTGGTATAACTGTAGTTGGTGGCGGTCCTGTAGCCCATGTCCTGTAGCCCACTGGTACTTTATTTTTAAAAATCGTCGTTGATTTTTAATATTTCGTTATTCGTATTTTTCGGGTGGAATAACGGGACTTGGTCACCGATATGCCGGCCTAGCTGGTGTGAGTGACGCTCGGTAGCGGTGTTTTGTTGTGTGCGTACCGAGCGTCGTGAGCTGCCGAGTATAGGGCGGTCTTACCCTGTGTGCGTAACGCGCGGTAGCGATGCCTTAGTGTGTGCACCGCGCGTTTATTAGATAGACCGTACGTTACATATATACGTTCAACTTTCACGTATATAGCATATATACGTGAAAGTTGAAATAAAAAAAATTTGTCAGTTGGCGAGAAAAGCGACATGGCTAACGACAGCCGCCTCGAATTTTCGATAATTTATTGTGCCTACACAAAAAGAATTCCACGGAGACGGACCAGACCTCAAATCTTACTAAACAATAGAATTAATATTTTATATTTTCTTATGTAACACTATTGTATTTTCGGCGAAATCCGAAAACTAGAAATCCCAGTTTCCTTATTGGCCACTTGGCACTTCGTATGCCTTCGCTCGATAACTTAAGTGTTTCAAGTGAAGTTAATGTTTATAACTCTGCTGAAATAAATTTACGTTAAACCGTGTAAATAACTCTAGAATCTTCTTTATTATATTTAGCATGAAATTACCCCACATAATTATGTTTTTGATGAAAATGATAACTATGAAACATTACTGCCACTAACAAGTGTAAGAATCAAGTAAGTACATTTTTCTTACAATTACGCATAGCAAAAGCCGTCTGCTGGTTCTGTCGATACTGTTGACATCTTCAAATCATAAGCATCTGTATCAGACCCAAAAGAAGCCTTTCATCACTATAAATCTAGTAAATATACTTTTCTTAGAGCTATGCATGACAAAAGTGATCTGCTGATCCTTGCGATGCAGCTTGAAACACCATAGCATCATGAGCAGCTGTCTTAGGATCAGGAGATGGTTTTCTCCATGCATAGCTATTAGATTTGGATTTCAGTTTAGAATATAGTGTCGATGTTTACATCAATTTCCACTAAGTGTAATAAACATGTACTCGACAATACATGCTTAGGATATTTTCAGTTTATTCACAATTTTTTGAAAGTGTAGAAGACTGCCCACGTAAATGTACCTTCTTCAAGTTTTTTTACACATTTCTTTTTATGAAATCTAGTTTTTTTTGTATTTTATTCTGTCATAAACATCATCACAGTCATACTGACACTTTAACATTGCCTTCCAGATTTAATCAAGAGTGGTGATAAAGTTTACAATTACAATAAAAGTTTTATGGAATGAGAATTACCAAAGCATTTGCGTTTACATTTTACATTAACAATGTTGATTTGCATATGCAGATATAGGCAGATAGAAATATCGAGAAAAAAAAGATTAAATTACACGTTCGGTTGTATCCCGCTGTATATGTGTGAGAACAATTTTTAATTCAACAAAATTCACTTACTTGTACAGGTAATTCCAGGATGAAACTAAATCTCGCATAATTCTTCAAGGGAACTATAGTTTTTCGTCGTGTGTTTCTGTACTAAAAAAGATGGAAATTTTTAGAATTTTTAAATCCACGTACGTTCAATTCATATTCAATATAATAATGTTTTATTAACTATAGTAATACACATTACTGAAATATGTATAAAGTTTCATCGGTTACCGTACACGCACAAGATTTGTTGATGTATATGAATTGCTGTTATTGCGTTGCAACTTAAATTTTACCAACCCTCCCCACTAGTTCAGCCATTGTTGCTCAGGATGGGATGCCCGCTTACTACCGTCATACACTAGGGTCGGTCACGCGGTCACCATTACACGGAACCTCTATTTTAACAACGAATATCCAGCGTTTTCTCGTCTCGCCTGTACAATATGTAGCCTATGTGTTATTCTAATGAAATATACAAATCATGCAAGTCACGAGACCGAAAAAACGAGCGATATTTTAAGAACCAGTGGACCATCAACGTTCCCGATAATTATTATTTGTCCATTTGATGCTAAATACTCTTATGTTATACTATTTTACTGTTAAATACTATTTTTATCCATTAATTCGATAATAAATTCAATTACCGTGACTTCTTTAATTCCATTTATCTCTTGGTCAAATGTTGATAAAAAAAAATGTTATTAAAAGTTGTTAAAAGTGCTCCGTATATTCTTTATTACGAATCTGGTATTGAGCCCGAGTATATTACGCAGATATCTAAGAGGCAGGGCATGTTTCTCAATTTCGGACACTGATCCCGAGAAGTTGATAGAATAGAGGTTCTACTACATTGTGCAGTGATGTTCGAGTGAAATTTGATTCAGCCTTTAGCATTCAAAGAGAGGACGATGTTGCTGTATGCATTATAATAATTGAATGAAATATTCATACTGAATACTTCTCAACGTGTGACTTGCACATGACTATATCTTCCATTCCACCTTCTCTTTTAATTAGAATCTCGTACAAATCACATATGCGATTCGATAAAACCAGTAAACGATAATGCTTAAATGGCGACCTCTTGTGTAGGATTCGTTTTTTTCGTTTGTAAATTTGACATATTTTAACACATTGTTTTTTGTTTCATGCTTTAAAACGAAACTCTTATACGTACGTTAGAACAGATGGAACACGTGATTACCACTTCAGTTCCTGTTAAAAAAGAATCGTCTCGGAGTAAAGATACCATAGTCAACGCGTTGGGCGAATCGTAAAAGTAGCACGAACATTTTGGTCAAATATCTCAAATCATTCCTCGAGATCTGAATTTATATTTTTGTGTTTTTGTTTGTTTTTTTTTTTTTTTTACCACAGATGAATGCAAAAATCGCATCGATCACGGATCGAGGAACCTCTCATTTAGCACTAAATTGGATCAATCACGATCACCTCGTTCCTCGGCGCGCTCCTCCGCCCTAGCTTTCATTCTTGTTATAAATGCTTGTCCCTTACTTTTTCGGAAATTTTCATATGGATCGTTCAAATTAATACCGACACCTTTGTATTGATCGTTCTTGTCTCTTATTTCACCGCCTGAAATGGGCGCCTCGATTCCTTGCTCGTTAGCACCGAGACCTGCACCACCCCAACCCATTTTTTTTAACAATTGGTGACCCTTGTTACTCTCGTCTAAGCTCGTTTCTGGAGCCTGTCCTTTACTTGGGTAGGTAGCACTTCTAAAAAAATATAATCGCTTATAAAATATATTAAAAAATCGAATTTTTATTGTTTTAATTTTATTGAACAAACAAAATAAGAGAAAATAATATTTGTGTTTTTAGGCCTGAAGAAAAATTGACTTTCCTGACGGAAAATACCACAAATTAATAGGTAAAACTTACAAAAAGCTAGGTGGCGTAGGGCTCCGATCTTGACCCCGTCTCTCTGGACTTCTCTCCTTATTACTGTTCCTTCGCCGTCTACTTCGGCTGGTGTGAGGAGTATTTCGACTGTTGCGTCTATGATTAGCCGTCGGTGACCTAGACCGGCTTCTTCCCCGCGATCTCGATCGCGACCTGCTACGCGACTTACTTCTGTAACGTTTCTTTGGTGGGCTTGGGCTTTTCGAACGTGGCCTAGAGATCGGCGAAGCTGACCTAGATTTATCTCTCATACCGTTCAATATTTCCTCCTCCTTACGTTTTCGCGCGACATTCTTCGCCTTGTAGTATTCGTATAATCCCAATTTTTCCCAGCCATCACTGTAAAAAAATATACAATATGTATAAAGTGTGAGATCCGATACATTAAGCATTTCATTAAGTTTATGTGACGTACCACGGTCAATATTAAATACTAATTTACTATTTTTTAAACTATTTTTTTAAGGTTGCTGGAGGTTTCTGAACAAAAATGAGTTACGCAGTTAAATATATCAATTGGGTCGGGTACAAGGTAAAAGCGGTGAGTTATCACATCGCGATATAAGACGGGGCGAATCCTACTCAGTTGGTAACAAAAACTGTAATCCACGGTTTTTGTATACGAGTAGTATACCGTAGACATTTTGGGAAAAAAACGAGTTTTAGTCAATAACCTGTTGTGCTATGCATTGTATGAAAGTTTGCTCCTTTCCGAAATATCAATAGTTTCTGTATAGCATGATCTGGAAAATTAGTAGCTATTTGTCTCGCACTCATGTGTCACGTGGTACATCTTTCGCATCACCTGAACACATTTAGGAGGGCGAGAGAAAAAGGACTAGATGCCGCTCCGAAGAAGAAGAGGTTGAGTTTCTATGGAAAGAGACTGGACACCGTACGCTTGGCCGCCATTTTCACTCAAGAAACTGGCTGTATGTTGTGTTCATCGACATGTATGCGAAACTGTGTTAAGTTGCGCGCACAGTCTTATACACTGGTCTTGAGCGAAATGGCGGAACCAATCATAAATCGCTTCGACATTGTCCAGACGCTTTCTCACCTCTGTGATATGCGTCACATCGCCCTAGTGATGTACTCTACTGAGCCGCCATAAGAGCATGTGGGATAGCGCCATTAACGATCGCGATGGAGCGATATTTTGGGGCAAAAGAAAATTAAATCAAACTGTGAAATGAATTAACGCGGTCAAACCTAAATTGCTTTAGCCCAAAAAATCAATGTCTGAAAAAATAATTCCGAAGAATTTGACGACTCGGACAGTATCACATAAGCCTCAAGTTCTATGCCTGTCAATTCTTAATCGCCTAATGCTTTGCTATCTTCTAAAATTTCCCTCGCACTCGTGTGGCGGACATGCTTTACACATTGCCTTACAGCGATGTCAAACCCGTTCAAAAACGCCAAGCATGAGAATATTAAATACAACTGGGCACTGTAGGTCCAATCAATACTTACTGAGTATAGAATAAAATATTTTATGGTTTAACCTCGCTATAAACTTTGAGGACACACAAAAGTGATATTCTCGACATTTACGTGACAAGCCTGCGTGCAGTGGACTTAGCTAGTTTTCAAGCCACGAATTTTCTCCAATTCTACCCACATCTTCGTCTAGGCGGTAGACCACAGCAGTGCCCTCTCAATAGCTTACCTATTAAAGTTATGAGTATAACGGCACAAAGTTGCGCCTCGCGCACACCCATTCTGCACCACGTACTTCGCTTACACGTTAATAATAATAATAAAAAGGGGAGGAAAAACAAATCAACGATGCTCCCATAATCGGCAATATCAATGAAATGATAAATAGGGGTCTTCAACAATTTTAAAGTTGGGGGGGGGTCAAAGGACTTCAGGAGGTACAGAATTAATTGGGGAGATTTGAGACTTGCAGGAGTAGAACTGCAAAATATTCAGGCTCTTAATTATTACGTAGCACTGATCAGTCTTTCCAATTATCTAATACGTTCCCGCTCATCCTCGGCACAATTGCTAGGTTTATCGCTTGATTCCGGCGAACTCGTGCTGTGGATCGGCGATTTTTCGCGAAAGGCCTTAAATGGTGCTGTTTCCACGCTCGATATACCCCCTAAGTAGCAGTGGGTAGCTCGACTCTGCGTCTTTCTCGTTGTCATAACAGTTTCTGGGAGTGGGTAGTCGCCGAGCCGGTTTACCAAAGTGTGTTGATTAATTTATGTTATCTCGAGTGGTGTGGATTTCATCTACACGTTTGGGTGTCATGTGTTGTCTCAGAGGTAATGGTATGTCCAAACCCGCCGTATTGATCGGGGAACGTACGACACAACCAACCACCTCTCGGCTCGGATGCTCCTTAATTCTTAATTCCTGTTTGCAGAGTATCCCTGCGACCATCCTAACCCTCCAAGGTCATTCCAACTCTCGGTTTTCCGTGGTGACTTGGGCTAGCTACGGGACGTGGTGACATAGAGGACGGCGGAGAGTCAATGGACAGGGCTGTGAGGAATTAGGACTACCGTGCGGCACTGCGGCACTGCAACTAGCTGCGGCAGCGTCCGAATGCTGGCCAGAGTTCCCATCCAAGTACCCATGTCGCAACACCAACCTGCCTAAACGACAGTGCTCACTTTCACAATCTGGCATACACTTCTGCATACTCTCATTCTGCGCCGGGCGTTGATAGTACGAAATGATTAATAATTTGTCTCCGGGCGGTTACTCGACCTGTGCTCCAACAGATAACGGTCCTCAACATCACGCCACAGGTCATGATCTTCACAGAAACTCCTTCGTAACTTTTTCCAATTATCTGCCTATCAGCGCGGCCTATAGTAAGATTAAGCTCATCTGGAAAGTGGGATCTGTTCTGTCTGGGTTGGTCCTAAGTCAAATTTAACAGTTCCAGGAGAGGGGTTCATGTTTAAAAAATAGGGGTAATTCTTATTCCGAATCTTACGAGTTACATGCGAAATATGGGAGAATACCAGTTTCGTGTCAAAAAGTTGGGGAGGGGGGTAGTCCAAAAAATTGGAGTGGAGTGTATTTTGACACCCCACAGGTCGGGAGAGGCCAGTTCTTCTATTCGGAGCATTACGAAGGTCAACCTTTGCGATGTTCCAGTAGTCAGGAGAGGGAATAGGGCGATGGAGGGTAGACTAAAGTTCCCAAAAACGGGGGAGGACGACGTTCATTCTAAATGAATTTCCAAAAATTCCAGAAACGAGCGACCGTTCCATTTACGGAAAGGGCCCTCTCCCTCAATTCCTCATTTCCAATATTCGTTGTTCCATAAATGGGACAATCTGCTTATTTCTGGAGGGGAGGGGGCGCTAGTCTACAATCGTTATTTCTTATCATAAACCATTCATGGTCATCAGGTTTTCCTACGCGTCCCTTGGTTAACACGCCGAAAAGGGCGACGATATGGTCGTACGCACATGGAGCGTGAGGTGTGGACATGGAAGCACAGTGAGTTGTGCCACTCCCTGATATGAGTCAGCCGTTGTGACTAAATGGTGAGGCGATTTTTGTCTCCACCTGAATGAGTCGAACATTTTGGAGAACGTGGAACTACAAGCTAGAGTAACCCTTTCTGCTGCGCAGTACTAGGATAACGCTAAAGATGGATTAAAGATTTTAGCTACTTTTATTTTCGTGCCCACGTTGGATGCTAAAATGTGTGACCAGTTCCGTTGGTTACTCCTGGGAACGGTGGGGAGACAACTTCACTAAGTTAATGAACACCGAAATATCCGATTAAATTAATAACGTAGCTACTTCATTCTGAGTTCTGCCTCACACATCCATAATCGCATTCTACACGTACTCCGCTCACACGATAATAATAATTAAAAGGGGGTAAAGTGCTCCCACTAATCAAAAGTAACAACAGTAAAATAATAAATAGGGGTCCTCAACAATTTTGACGTTACGGTGGGAGAGAAGAGGGCAGTCAAAGGAGATCAGGAGGAATAGAATTAACACAAAAGTAGTTCCGGTATTATTGAATAATTTCCGATTCGGTACGATAACAAGAATTAACATAAAAAGGCCGTTCCAATATTCCGTTTGTTGTTGTTGGGCGCCAGTCGCTGCGACATCGTCACACAAATTTTTTGACCTAGCGTAAGTCTCACTCACGCGCCCTCGACCTGCTCACTTGTTGCAAGCACTGGGAGTGGGGGACTCATAGGGATGGGGATCGAGAAAAGCTCAGGTTCTTAATTATTACCTAACACTAATGTAATATCTGTCTTCTACACTGCATATGCTATCGGAACGGCTACGGGAGCCGTGAAACGCGACTCGGGTAACATCAAAGGGAATTTACTCGGTGTTAAGACTCACTCATTACGCTTTTCAATTAACGAATCTCAATCTTGGTACAACTCCTCAGTTTATGGACGGAAATTCTAATTCACTTACAAGTGAATTAGAACTTAGTCGAGAACACTTAGTCTATCGCTCGCTCACACATTGGTTACGACAATTCCACGTGTCGCCACTTCGCCAGCTAGCTATAGAGTATGTCAGATGGCGGCTTCCGGCTGCATCGATTTCTCGTAGTTAGGTCGTTTCCCGCTTCTGGTGGATCAGCGTTGTGGTTCGGCGATTCTGTGCGAAGCCTGGAATGGTGCTGACTCCTTCCTCGATGCGCCTTTGTTAGGTGGTCAGTGTTGGGTAGCTTGACTCGACATTTTCCTCATTGTCATAACAGCTTCTTAGAGTGAGTAGCCTTTTAGAGTGGTATTACCTCGAGTGCTGTGGACTTCATCTGCATGTCGGGATGTCTTATGGTCAACCACCCCGAGTTAGCTCTAAAGTCTGGCAGTCGTTGTCTTCAGGGTCGTTCTGGCTTAGTGGTATTCCTAAAGACTTGGATGCTCCTTCTAAATACCCAATTCTTCTTTGCAGTGCCACGTAGTGGCGAATGGGTCCTGGGACAGTCCTAGGCCTCCAGGGTCGCTCCCACTCTCGGTGTTGCGTAGAGACATAAGGGACGGGGGAGAATTCATGGACACGGTTGCAAGTCATTTGAACTATCATACAGCTGTGCCAGTGACCGAGTGCTGGCGAGCATTCAAGTGACCACGTCACATACTTTGCATATTAGTTTTTATTCGCAAGATGTACGTTAAGAGTCATCGAGCACACGTGACCAACTCAGAATCGAGGGTAGCGCCTCTCGCGGAAAAAATACACATTATAGCTAGCGCCGCTTGTGGCAAGTGTGTCAACCAAGGCATCCAGCGAAAAGTAACAGTTATCGGTATTGCAGGATGTAAGGATTTCAGTGGCGGGCCATGGTACATGTGGGCCCTGGTCGCCCTGATTGATCCTCCAACCAGAGCTGCCAGAAAGCGGCCGCAGCAGCACGACGCACACAAGCGCACGCCCGTGTACGTGTGACCGCCCGAGCTCGTGGAGCATCGGACAATAGAAGGAGACAGATATATGACTGTCTGTCTCTTTCGCTCTCGCTCGGCTCGGGCTGCTCGCGCTGCTACTGCTGCTAGTGCTCGGGCTGTCGCGCGATACATTTAACTCTGACTGAGACGAGCGCGTAACGTATGTTAATTTGCGGTCGATGATAATTCGAATCCACGCAGTGACAAATTTTTTTTTCAGTAATTATTGCATTTTACGATTAATTAATTATTGTTATTTTAGATTTTACATAATTTTGCTATTTCTTGTTTTATTACGTATGTGATACGGGCCATGTTATACCTCATAAAAACCGGTACTATTGCTGCAAAGAATGGACTATAAAATGTAATGGTTGCTTAAAAAATTTGACACAACGAGAACTCGAACTGTCATCGGCCGGGGATGAGAGATATAACGCGCACGCTTCACTGATTATCGTTGTTAAGCTGCATTAGCAAATTAAGATACCCAAATTTGATTTAAAGCTTCTGAAAACTAAAAATATGACAGTTAATCCAACTAACCGCGTTAACGATTGTTGGAAGAATTACCAAAAGAACGCAATCCATTCTTAGCCAACGTGTACGTTATTTTCTTCTTTAGTATATATATATTTTTACAATATATGTGCAGAATGTAGATAAAAGCGAAGTTTGCCGAAGTAACGCAGTTGACTTCGTTGTAATGCAGTCCAATACTTGACTGAATTATTATCTTAAATGACCCAACGATAATTGATCGTTCGTTTTAAGTTGTGCTGTTTGCATTTATTTGAAAAGGATAACGGTGAGTCTATATACATTTATCTCTTTTCTCTTGAGAAGTATATTAATAAGCCATTCATAAACATTGAGAATACTTTAAATTTCCTTTTGTTTTTAATAAGTTAACAAAAAAGGTTTATCGAGTTTTATGGAATTTTTACTTGATATGTGTCGCTGCAAGATTGTCTTCCACATATCGTCGAAATTAAATTTAGAAATGATCTTTGCAGTAAAATTGACAGGTAACGCAAATTGCTGTTCTTATTCATTCTTAATCAAAGCCACCAGTACAGTTCTCGTTATGTATGATAGTAACAATATTGAAAAAGGAGATCTATTTTCATATTTGACAGTTTAATCCATGGTTTTAACTTTACTACAATCTTTCACGTTTATATTGATCAATTTTACAAGTTGCGAATATTTATTGTCTCAGGATCTGCGTATCAAATGAAACATTTAAATTATGTTTTGTTCCACAGATGTGTAAAGTTTTATCAATAAAAACAGAATTTTCTTCTTTCAGGATCATGAACGACATGTTTATTTTTAACCACATAAAATCTTGTTTTATTACTATTTCGCTGAAACAAATTGCAAAATAGTAAAACAATGATCTTAAATATATTGAAAATGAAAGATTAATTTATCCTTTAGGAGCTTCCTTGACAAAAAGAAAAGTAATTACGATAAACAAAAGTGTACGAAGTATATTTTTTCAAAAAATAGTTTTAGAGTCAAATTTCATAAGCCAAAAATCATAAGCTGTTAGGCGTTCTAAAGATAAAACTCAAGCAGGAATATTTCTATTTCAAAAACAAAGTATAATAGAAAAATGTTGCTATCATATCAGTCAAATTTTCCTTCAGGCACCCAGCCACTTTGTAAGCCATTTTTAGAAAAAATACACAGAACAAACATTAAACGTATACCCAAGGAATACCTAAGAAACACTTAACTGTCAAAATTATATTATTTGAAGTCAAAATGATGTCATTTAGACTGCGATGTATTCCTTGGGTATATGCACTGTTGACATAAAGTGTATGGAAATCTATTTAAACAATTAATTCTCCTTGCAGAAGTTGAGTTTTCGTGATTAAGTTGTGCATACTAAAAGTAAGAAAATTCCATAAACATTAAGTTCTACAAAGAATATCCTTACTTGCAAGGAATATATATTAAAAGAGCTTATAGAATATACAATAGGTACTCTAATTTAGAAAATGCAAATGTTTCTCGGTGTACATTGCATTACAGTCTGTGGCATAAAATCATGGGCAATATTGATGAGAAATGACAAACAGATTATTATAACATATTTGCACGCCAGTATCTCAATTTAAATATAAATTTATAGAATAACTATTCCGGCTAGTACTTTTTTATGACATTTAGAGATTAGTATTTTTCAGGACTTTGTATATCCACGCACAATAATACTGTTGAAATATATACTTAAAGAATTGTTTCACTTCTAAACCATTTTTTCATGGTTCACACAAGTATTATAAATTATATAATGCGTCTTATAAATATTAAAAATATTTCAAGAAAAATGCAAAAAACTGTTCCTAACAAGAAATATCATATTTTAAAATGCAATAATGTGATGAAAAAACTACATGGAACAATTTGTTATATAGCACTTTTTAATTGAACGTTTCTCAAGCGTTTTTTTTAAATAGCTTATTTTGAAATAAATATTTTCCCTCATAAAAGTAAACATTATATGAAATAAAATCAGCAATATTCTTAAAAAAATGATAATTTATAAATGTGATGTTTAATAAATCTTTTTCGACAACTGCTTTGTAAGTAATAGAAAATTGGAAGAATTCTCTATGTTTATAAACAATTATTGAGATAATTTTAGCGAATAAAATGTATATCGCCATCGTTATTGTTATCCTTTTAAAACGTTAATACGGACACTACGAATACAACAACATACAAATGAACGATAATTGTTGCATTGCCTAGGATATTGAATATTCTATCGATTATTGGACCGCATCACGGAATAAACTCTATTACTTCGACAAACTTCGCTTCAATGGAGAGATGCATGCGACATAATGCACATAAAAAGTATTATGTTTGTTGTTGATGCTGATATGCTGCCAGTGCGCGTTTGTAACGTTCATGTAGTGGTGAGTAAGCATTTTATCAAGACGATACATCGAATATATAATATTATCTGCATGAACAATAGAAGTTAAAGAGTTAATTAAAAGAAGAGGATCTGTTCGCACTGTCGCTTAGCACAACTTACAAGAATCAACGTAGAAATGTGTCATTCGTTACTTTTGTATAGATAATTCTTATTATCACCCAATCCGCAATTTGTGCATTGGTGTTTCTTCAAGAAACAAGAGGGAGTAACAATGGAAATTATTTCAATTGAAGCGCCCAAGAAGACCAACAATTGTAATCATCGCTCCGTGTGGATTTTTCATAAGAAGACGGATAACTACGCAAAAATGAAGACTGCAACAACCTGCACGCAGATTATATGAAATGTAGTTTGCACATACAGTTCATAATGTAAGCCAGCGAGGCCAACATCAAGATACATTACAGATACATACATATTGTACGTGAGGATATACACTATTTTTGGTGCGATTTAATTTATTGTATCATAGCACTTTTGTCAAGCAAAACAGCTGCATAATCTCATTGGATGTATGTGACAAGAAAAGAAATAGCATAAGAAAGAACCATGAAGTATTATGCATATATATCCTACGATAAACTTGCACAAAAATCGCATGCAACGTTATACATACTTCCAAGGAAACAACTTCGAGAAAACATGGAACAACCTTAGGACTACGTGATTGCTATGAAAAGAAGCACGACGTTTCATTCAAGAAATAAGGGACACACTATTATTGTACATCCATAGACACTCGAATATAACTAAATCGAGCAACGTGAAGTGTATAGATTTCGTAACGTTTAGTGACATACATTTATGCTAAAAAGATATTGGCTAAAAAGATATTCAATTTTTTCATAAATCAAATGTTTACATATAAAACGAAATATTTGAAATCGCAATCTTCAACTTTTCTCTTAGTTGCAATGCATATCATGCGAAAATGTTTTCAATAAGAATGTGCAATAAACGCTACTTTTTGTAGGAGAAGAATCTCCTATTTCATAATGTGCAGTCTTATGAGGAAAAAGCGTAATTATAAAAACACTAAACAATACAAACTTAGTTTTTAAAAATGCTATTTGAGAATTGTTAATTTTTTTCATATATGAAAACGTACACAAATATGATATTTCTTGCTGGAAACAGCATTTGATTACATGTATCAAAAAATATTTAAAGCAAAAAAGAATAATTGGCGAAGCACACACATACACCTAAAAACTAGGTAGGACGTCCGAGTTGGACCAGTGTGTACATGATTTTTGCAACCGACGTTTCGTGAAGATTTCTTTTTACTTTACTTTTTCAGGTTGATCCTAATTCAGATAAAGTGAATTGACATATTCACAAAACGCATCGGATTATAAATCAATAACATGACTTCAACCCACATGTCTAACCTAGTGATGCAATTTATTTACCGCAAAGAAACCACAAATTCACCGCGAAAGTGTTTGATACAAACATAACAAATTTTCTGGAAACCAAAAATAAAAAACTATTTATTTTGCACGGATTATTAAGCGTAATGAATAAATGCATAGTGATACGTGTTAAATAAATTGTATTTCATCTCCGTTGTCTTCAGTCAATTTTATTTATGTAATGTGTTTCGCTAATCTGGTGCTTAATGTCCTGTTATTACTTAAAGTATCATGTTAGATATAGTACGTGAAGTATGAACGCTTTATTCAATGTTAGTAATGAGAACTCTATCGTGCTCTTGCATAACTTTCCCGTTTCTATGAACTAACGTAAGAAAATATTAAATAATTGTTTGTTTCATTTATTGATACTTGAATATATTCCAGTTCAATGTATATATATACATTACAATTTCCAGCGAACATCAAATAAGAGTAATAGCATCAATGTCATACTTTCCTATTCGATAATGTGATGTTACATATACGTTATAATCACAACGTTATACGTGATACTTATATACGTTATATTTACACTGTTGAGTAGGAAATTAAAATATTGGTGTTCTATTATTAAAAGAAGAAACCACCACCTTCTCGCGGTTTCCGTCGAGCAACAACATGTACGTCGTACATTTATGCGATATTATAATAACAAACACATGTATATAATTAAAAAGAACATAACGTTGCTTTCATTTCATTCGTGTTAATAAATTATTAAGTATATTGCCAAACATATATATATACTAAAGAAGAAAATAACGTACACGTTGGCCAAGAGTGGATTGCGTTCTTTTGGTAATTCTTCCAACAATCGTTAACGCGGTTGGTTGGATTAACTGTTACATTTTTAGTTTTCAGAAGCTTTGAATCAAATTTGGGTATCTTAATTTGCTAATGCAGCTTAACAACGATAATCAGTGAAGCGTGCGCGTTATTAATTTTTTAAGCAACCATTACATTTTATAGTCCATTCTTTGCAGCAATAGTACTGATACGGTTTTTATGAGGTATAACATGGCCCGTATCACATACGTAATAAAACAAGAAATAGCAAAATTATGTAAAATATAAAATAACAATAATTAATTAATCGCAAAATGCAATAATTACTGAAAAAAACATTTGTCACTGCGTGGATTCGAATTAACATCGACCGCAAATTAACATACGTTACGCGCTCGTCTCAGCAGAGTTAAATGTATCGCGCGACAGCCCGAGCACTAGCAGCAGTAGCAGCGCGAGCAGCCCGAAAGAGACAGACAGTCATATATCTGTCTCCTTCTATTGTCCGATGCTCCACGAGCTCGGGCGGTCACACGTACACGGGCGTGCGCTTGTGTGCGTCGTGCTGCTGCGGCCGCTTTCTGGCAGCTCTGCCTCCAACTCCCAAGTATCGTTGGTTCTGCGCCGAGTCGTATCCCACCGATCCTTGTGGCCGGGTACAGTAAATAAACTTTCAATCGAGAAACCAACATAGATTCTACAGCAACATTGAGTCAGAATAAAAAAATGTCTTGTCTCGGGGCCCGCTTTACGCTTATGCCTTCACGCCCGCTTATCCGCTTATACCGACAACCGTGAATCGCGAATCTACCGTCAGGAGCTGGTACTAACAATTAGATAGCATAGACTGCAATATGGCCGCGAACACGACTTTGACATATCTGTTCGTACTTTTCGGATTATCGCTTGGATTTGCAATGAAACAAGTTAGAATTTTTTTGTTTAAGTGCAGTGCAGTGGTAAGATTTGCGGTCTGGTCCAGTGAAGTGTAGCAGATATGCGTGAAAATTGTAGTTAAATGAATTAATGAGTTCGCGAGAAAAGCGTCATGGCTAACGACAGCTGCCACGAATTTTCGATAATTTATTGTGTCTATGCGAAAAAAATTGCATGGAGAGACGGACCAGACCGCAAATCATAATAAATGAAAGAATTCATTTTTAATGTTTTTTTATATAATACTATTGTATTTTCGACGAAATCCGAAAACTACGAAATCGTAGTTTGCTATTTGGCCACTTGGCGCTTCGTATGCCCTCGCTCGATGACTCTTAAGGCAAAGCTCTTTTGTATAATAGCTAGGGGACCAAAACAAATGAGTGAACAGTGAATTCCGAAACTCTCCACAAGTCGCAAAAAAAATGACAAATTCGTGTCAAAAATCTTTTCAGAATTAACTGATTGTTATGACAAAATTTGTGACACCGAGAAAAACATTATGTTACATATGACCGTTGATGTTTACGAGTTTACTGATAAAAAATGAAATAGAATTTCCTATGAAGTGACAAGGGAAAACCAATTCATTAGAAATTTATAACCAAAATAAATTACCGTTAATTCCCAACTAGGTAAACGGTCAGACCGTACTTGGGATCCCATGCAAAAATGACCGTTGTAGCACTTCGAATATTTTGTAAAAGTAAAATTGACGGTCATTTTTTGGTTAATTGACGTTCGCAGAACATTATCGTTATGGTATATCTCTATGCTAGAGAGCGTAGGGCGAGGTGGGTGTTAACCCTTTCATGATTGAAACGCACGAAACATATCGGTGTGAAAATCATAGAGGACGCGAGTGTCGTAGTGCTTGAAACGTGGTTAAAGGTGTAAATGTACGTGCTGCACTACTTAGTCTGAACTATGTAAACGAGAGCGTAATAATCGTATAGCCCCGCCCCTCTCTCACAATACTTTGGAAGTGATTTATGTCAATATAATCAATATCTCTAAAAATTCGAATGTGAATTTCATTCATTCTAACGCGATATGTGAGTGACAGAGACAGAATACTGGGCGAAGCTTTCACTGCGTATAAGTGCAGAGAGTATCTGCCGCACTCCCTCAGAGTGGTTAGGTTCTGGCCCTCACCATACGCAGGTAGTCAGCCGTTACGGTGGAAGTCGTGCGTAGTGTTGGTAAGTAGAAATTCGCATGTCGAGACCTATCGACAGTCGTATAGCGACGCACTTAGCGAAAGGCTAATGTAAAAATACGAACATCATATCCAAATTCCATGTAGTAAAGAAGAGCAATGTATACGAAAATTTATTCGGGTGCCGGAGTATTTGCCACTGCCTAATTGTTGTTGGTTTTTTTCTCGAGTTACAATTTTCGGATTTTTTCCTGTCTTTTTTTTCTTAGATTCGAAATTTTCAAGGGATTAACAGGCACACGTGCGCGCACGCGAGTGCACCAGCTAGATATATTTTTCTGAAATACTGTTCTAGAGTTTTTACACCTTTTGAAATATCCTGACATGTCTGGGCACCAAATATTTAATGAAAATAAAGCTTCCTATGACGAAACAAAAAAATTCCCTGAAAGTTGGAAATTTCTACATCGATTCTTCGCACAATTTTAATTTACACACAAAGCTTTTTCAATGAAAGAGCTTCTGCAATTTGTTGAAAACAAGGATGCAAAGAACCTTGCGCATTGCTTCCACATTATCCGTTTTTCACAGAACCACTTCCATGAGAAAGCATGTTGATCAATATTGGTTTCCTCGTAGAGGGAGCTGTTTGAAAAATAGAAAATGGTGAGGAAGTCATATGCAAGGTTCTACTTTACATTCTCGTTTAAAAAAATGCCACGTTCTATAAAATACGAACGCCTAGTCAATTTTCATCAAATTTGATACCAAGTACCCCTGAATGTTATTATGCACGTGTCTGAAGTTTTCGCTTGTTGTGACAAGTGTTTTCGACAAACAAGTATTTAAAACTTTTAAACTTTAAAAGTTTAAATTGCTGTAAGATCCAAATTCTACATACATAAAGTTAGTCGGACAACTTTGACTTTTTCACTTTTATTATATCCAATCGATTGCTGGTCGATTGATGGTCATTGGTGGCCTAATTACAACACTTGGTGGTCAACCGTTCTTTTTTAATTAATTAATCAAATTCGCGTGTAAAGTTATCCGAACATTTTTGTTCTTATAAATTCGATTCGAAAGGATCTCAATCGATGTGTGATCGATTTGTGGTGACGAATATCATCATTATATTATTTCGTGGTCAGTGAATTCCGAAAAAAAAAACAACAAAATACGAATTTTATACCGTATGTCATAGTACGGGATATGTACCACGCACGGCGGCACCCTAGTATAAACAGGGTGTTTCTTTCTAACGTATACCGTGCCGAAATATACACCGTACATATGAGGGAATCATTTTGGGCGATCGTGTTTAAAGTTATGCCATAGCATAAAGCTATATGGCATACGGCATCATGGAATAATATCAGGAGTTTCTGATCTGGATTATACTGTAATGCGACAGTCATTTTATACGATATCACTGTAAACTTGCACTGACAAGTACAGGGCGCCTGCTCGTCATCACGGATTTCGCTCAAATTTATAGCATATGTAGGGCTTGACTAGAAATGAAAGTACCCAAAGTGGGAACTCCAGATGGCCAAGCGTTTAGAAAATAATTTTTTTACGCGGCTTTGGCACCGTGAAAGCCATTTATGTTAGTATGTTTGCCAAGCAGCGGTTGGCGTAGTGGTAAGAGCTCGGACTCGTATTGCGATGGTCGCAGGTTCCACTCCGTGCGGAGACTTTTTTTTCGAGCTCTTTCCCAATTTCTGTAATATTCATGTCGCAATTAAGCGAAGTGATAAATAATTTATTTTATTAGCCAGGCCCTACATATGCTATAAATTTGAGCGAAATCCGTGATGACGAGTAGGCGCCCTCTCCTTGTGAGTGTAACTATGTCACCATTCCGTGCACAATATGAATACCGTGTTACAATGTCACGGTATCTAGACTATACACGGGATGGTGTCGATAGATACGACCGTATTTTTTTCTAGGGTTCTGGACATAAATATGGAGATAATATTATGCTAAGTAACGCTCTGCTATTCCGATAATTCTAACAATAAAAAATGTAACTTAGATAACGAAGCATTACTTGTCCTGGAAGTAGCAAACTATTAATAAATATGGAGATAATATTATGCTAAGTAACGCTCTGCTATTCCGATAATTCTAACAATAAAAAATGTAACTTAGATAACGAAGCATTACTTGTCCTGGAAGTAGCAAACTATTAGCGGATAGGCAAATCGATAGCAGATGCACTAGGAATCTATTTTTGCTCATAATATGTCAGCACCCTTGAACAAAATGCATTATAGAACTTGTGTATCTGTTTCGGTAATGTAACTTCAATTTAAGCCCGCGAAACTTATCACTTGTGACTTACCTATCCCTTGGCGAATCATGATTCGGCGGCGCGTAGAAAGCTTCTACCGCCGCGACTAATCGTTCACTCGGAGGTGCTGGCGGTGGTAATCTTATGGCATCTGCATCCAGTGGTTTGTACTCGGCGTCTTCCAATTTAATTAGAGGGACCATTAGTCCGGCAGGCAATTCGAAGTAAGGCATACTAGGCATGAGATCCTCCACCGATGGTTCGTGGATAATTGGCGGCGGCCCGAACCCGGGCGGAGGTTTAGAAAAGTCCGGAAGCGGTACCGTGGTAAATGGAGGTGGTTGAGCCGCGGGTGGTGCCCCCCAACCCGGTGGTGGTTGACTGAAATTCAGATCGCCGCTCATCGGCGGCGGTGGTGGACCCCCATGGGTTGGTGGTAGATTCAGGGTCGACTGATTCTATACATACGAAATATATGTTGACTTATTGATTTCATTTAAAATTACAAGTTATGTCAATTTTCTAAAGTCAATTAACTTTGTGACAAAAAGGTTGAATCTCGTATTTCCTCAGTGCAATGTTATAATCATAGAACAAGACGGTGGAAAATAGCAACAGGACGTTCAAGAGCATACATTTTAAAGGACGAAATTGCAAAATATCTCTTGCGCACTACCCTTTGATTGAACAAGCTGTAATCATTGAAGGTCTCAAATTGGACCTTTACGTACAAATCTTATTGCCATTTTTTAAATATTATGTTCACAAGTAATGTTTTTGCCCTATCTATAAAATATTTTTTATGCATTTAATTACTTATTGAACTTGAACTGCCATGAACTTTTGTACTTCGTTGAATATCAAAATTTCGAAGATAAAATTTCATCAAGTCGAGTTTCTGTGTATGGTACCATCGTTTAGCCTAATTCATCAAGCAGCAGTCCACCAAAGATGTTTTAACCATTTTTTAACTGAAGTATACAAGATATTGCCATTCAAAACATTTAAAATTTGGGAAAACCTGTCTGAAGATGGACCATTAATAATTACAACCATGATAGAGTAGTTGTGTTTAGGCTAATAATAAAAATGCACTACAGTCTCCCCTTAAAGACGTTACGTCAAAAATCCGTATAATTCGCTTTTTACGTCTAGAAAATGAACGAGAAATAAAAGATATATGAATCGAGTTCTAATATAGATTACACAGAGTTACCGAAGCTTATAAACGCATTACAAATCAAGAAAATAATAATGATAATCATGGTACGTGCTCGCCCGGATGCACGTGCGCAACTTTATATGAAGGCAGTGCAATGTTTAGTACTGAAAGGGCACCGTTATTAGAAACATGAGTACAATACAGAAGTGATCGGCACAACAGCAGAAAATCAGTATGTTCGGATATTTCATACGTCAATTAATAAGATTCAGAGATATTCGCATTTGTCTAAGATTTTGACATTAGATTAGCGAGCATTGATAAAACTTACAAGGCACTAATCGACTTATGTACACGTGTGACGAAACATTTATCAAAATCATACGTTCACGTATACTCAGTCAACTATTCATTAGAGTGAAGAATATTTTTTTCACAGACATTTCTGAATTTTGATCCAACTTCAGATCTCCTATTTTATAGACGTTTTTATAATTGGAAATACGCATTACAAAATAGAAACAGAAGAAAATCTTTATGGAGCAAAGTGGACCAAAACAGGTTTAGAAGATTCAGTGTTTTTCTTATTATAATATTATTGTGGACATTTGAATCGCTTATTCTTATCATATTACCATTTGTGCTGGTGGCGGAGGTGGCGGAGGAGCTTTCAATTGCTGGTCTATAGCAATCTTTTGCTGCTCAATGTTCGATATTTGTCGAAGTGCATGATTAACGAACGCCTGGTGCTGAGCTTGGTAATTGTCGAAAGTTTGTTTAGTCGAAGTCGTAATCGGCGTAATTGCATTGGCATACTGCGCCACGAGACCGGCCTGATATTCTGACCAAGAACCGCTCGGTTGTTTTAATTTTTCCACAATTCCTTCGTCGAAGTAATTGTTTTTTGATTCCCACAAGCTCAAAAGCTTGTTTAATTTGTTTAACTGATCGTCGGAAGCGGCTAGCGAAGTGTTACAAAACATTGGCACCACTACGCTTTCCATTGCTTTTCGTAAATCCGCCGTTTTTTTTCTTGCGCTAAACAATTAATGGTATCGTCATATCATATCATATTGATTGCTCTAGAGAGCCGTTCGATTTTTAATAATATTTAACAACTTACCAATGATGCAAGACATCGTTTACTAAGTAGATGATATGCAGTTTTTGACTAAATGTCGCTCCTTGTATGACTCTAAAACACATGATTTCTTATTGGATGCTCAACTCAACTATCACATTCAACAATTTCGAGAAACTTTACTAGATATGTGGCCTCAAAGAACCCGAACGAAACATATAATTGATTTTTATTAGTCGGTTTTTTATAGTCAAAGGGTTACTTCTTACTTGAAATTGTTCTTAATTAAAATGGGTAAAACAGAATTTATTGAAAACTTTTTACTTCACTGAAGTAAGAAACCACATAATATGCCTAGAGGTCTCCGAGTTACTGAAAATGCGAGTATTTGGGGCTCTAATCGAATTTGAGTCAAATTCTCGACAATTTCGAATACCCGAAAATTGTCAGTAGTACATAGTCTGTGTATTAATTTTACATGAATAAGAAATGTTTACAGCAACCAGAAGATGTATCAAATTTTAAATTGTCACGAAGAAAATCATCTTCCTTTACGAGTTTCTGAAAACACAAATTGGAATTCAAATAACATTATTAAGACGAGGTGAAAACTGTATAGGTACGAGGTAGATAGAACTAAGTTGCAGGGCACAGTGAAGTGAGAAACAATCAATTAATATGTGTAGGTCTTGAGGTTTCGCATCGCCTTAAATACAATTTAGTAAGATACTTCTTTCCCGAAATCCTGGCACATACAAAATATTTATTTTCAATAAATGACTTATATGAAGAAGCAATATTGTGTCTAAAGGAGTCTGGGTTTTATCGTTAACTTGGAATTGCAGTGTTTGATAAGTGTCAAGTGTCTATAACATGCCCTTTGGATCCGAGCGTAACTCATAGCGCCGTTTATACGAAACTGGTCCTAAGACCCTGTTGGAAATTTATGAATTACAACACTGTATAGTATTATGTATTATAATTACGTACGTTGCATTGTTAAGTAAAGAATATATTGATCGTACGTTGAAAACCAAATCAGCTACCGAACTTTTGAAGGTTTAAAAAAATTCTGTGCTTACGTAAGATTGAAGTTTTCATAGTAAAAGTACTAAATTTCAAGGACTTAAGAGCTTCCGTAGACAAGCCGGTTACACATTTTTTTTGTGTGGATCCATATTCCGACCGCAAACGAAATTATAAACTTAAAAAATCGAAAATACTTGTTTTTTTACGTACTTTTAGACTAGAATTTCTACAGATTTTTTTTATTGCGCAGGTTCAACATATATTTAGATTTTTATTTTTATTTAAATATATTATAACTAATACCTTTAGTATTCGCACTAATAAACTTATAGCGAACACTAAAATTTTAGTTAAATCGACCTCCCGCCCAACGATTTGACATGCCACCATCGCACGGCTAGCGGTTGCCCATCCGAGAACTGGTAGCGACTTATCTTGAGGGACCGCCGAAGCCGCACGCGGGCCGCGCACCCATCGCCGTCGGTATGTGAGTTTTTTTTTTTAAATGCCAAACCGCCTTCAAACTTTAATCGTCGTTATCCTTGCAATGAATTCATTTTTCAGTCTAGATTGGGACACGTGTAAAAATGGTTTGTTTAACTCATCTGCTTTGCCCGGCAATATCTCATTTCTACAAATTCCAACTGAACACGGACTTAACCCGACACAGGCAACGGTACGCATAAAAATGCTACAAATCACCAACTTAACACAGAAAAACTTTCCTATAGCGCAATTAGACTCAGAAAAACTCGACATATCACTAACCAGTCACGGCAATACTTGACACATCAAGTGGATACGGCAAAACTCAATAGCACCAATTCGTTACGGCAAAACTTAGCACGTCAGCAACTGTACACAGATTCTCCCATGGTGAAACTCGATACAGCCAACTCATGCCATGACGCAACTGAACACAGACCCAACTCAAGATATGTCATATTGAATGCGTAAAATATAGCAGAATAGCTTTACCGAACGCTGTTATTGCTCTAAAAATGGATTTACCGCAGAAGCAACGTTTTAAATTAGAGGGCGGTGTCGCCAGTGTTATCTCCAACCAGCTAAATAAGGAAAAAATTATCACGAGACTAATGTGCTCTATCGAAATTCATTGCATGACAACAATCATGCCTTGAATATGTATGCATACTTTTCGACCACCAGGAGTCAAAATACAAGGTGTGTTAAAAAAATAACGGGCATTTTGTAATTTCACGTGTTGTATTAGTCCGATCGACGCAATTTTTTCGTTGTTGTGTTGATAAACTTGTCTGAAAAGTTGCTGTACTGTGTTAGCCATATTGGATACTTAGTCTATTGTCAGCTGTCAAAAAGGTCACATGTGTTTTGGTAGGATCATGGATTTTGAAAATGGATCAGAGAATTTGTATTAAATTTTGCTATAACAATGGAATAAAGTGCAGCAAATTTAAAAAAATTATAAATATTGCTATTTGTGAGTCTGCTATGAGTTAAACAAGGGTTCACGAGTAGTATAAACGTTTCCAAGATGGCCGTGAAGACGTTGAATATGACGAACGCTCTGGACGCCCCAGCACATCACAAACCAATGAAAACGTGGAAAAAGTGAAAGAAATAATTATGAATGATCGCCGAATCACAATCAGAGAATTAGCTGATGATTTTGGCATATCAATTGGCTCATGCCATGAAATTTTATTCGGGAGTTTTGGGTATGAAGCGTGTGGCGGCAAAATCTGTTCCATAATTGTTGAATTTCGAACAAAAACAGCGGCGAATGGAAGTTGCTCAGGAGTCGCTGAATGAAGTCAACAACGATGCAGAACTACTGAAACGTGTCATAACAGATGATGAAACATGGGTTTACGGATACGACCTCGAAAATAAGGCTCAATCGTCCCAGTGGAGGCATTCTGGATCGCCAAGACCAAAAAAAACTCGACAAGTGCGGTCGAATATCAAGGTTATGCTCAAGTGTAGAACAACAAAATCCTTGGGTATAAGTCCTGCGAAGTTAAATTCAAAAGTGAACCCTTCCCTCACGGAGCATTCAGTGTTCAACAACGTGGAAAATCTTCTCATCTAAATAGATTAACAACGAGACGAATCTCTTACGAGGAAGGCTCTGATGGTGACCAATCTGAATACCTTGTTCAAAGATACGTTCAACAAAGTTGGGAAAAAGGGATTCGATAGCTGGGCCTGTGGAATCTGCTACAGGGAGGATGAGAGCCTAGAGCATATATGGAAATGTGAGGTGGCAAGAGGGGAGATAAAAGAAGAATGGGTTGGAGGGTGGACGCCTGGAGAGGAGGAAGGGAAGTCGGGGAATTAGAGGAAAGATGCGCTAAGAGGGAAGCTGGTGGCGATGGTTTGCGAATACCTGAGGACGTTCACAAGGTTGAAAATGGCAAGAACCGGAGGGGACCAAAGAGAGGAGTAATGAAAACAAAGGAGAAGAGGGATGGGATTGTAATACTCGTAGCATATGGAGTTGTTTAATTTGTTTAGTCCTTGGTTTTTTTCTTTTTCTTTTAGTTTTTAGTTTTTTTTTTTGTTAGTTTTAAGTTAGTCCTTTATACCTTCTACTTCCTGTGTGTTTATTTGTTTTGTGTTTAGTTTGGGTTCAGTAAATAAGAGTGTGACTAATATAAGAATTGACTAGCGATAAGGAGGTAAGGAGAGTCCTACACGAAAGTTATGTTAATGGAACTCTTAAATAGTAAGAAAAGTAAAGTACAATTGAACAGTTCAGCGTAAGACGTTCTTGTAAGATACAAAAATGGCAATCAATAAAAAAAAAGAAAGGCGAGAATTTTTACTTTTAAGCAAGCGTTCTTTTAATATAATGCATTAAAATATTCTTGCATATCGTATCTTTACTTCAATTAAAAACAAAAATGATATGCATACCTCCCAAAACATTGCTTAAAAGATTTAATTGTGCATACAGCTGTCGCCCGTGAATGCCTCCGACGAAGCACGTAGTGGTTTTTTAAAAGAGTTTATTGAGTCTCCACTGTGCGTTAATTATTCAATAAAATTTCATTTCTCATTACGACTGAAAAAAAATGTTTCAAGCCAAAAAATACGAGTTTCTTTTTTTTTTGTATGCTTCATAAAACAAAGTTTCATTCCATTAAAGAAAATATATAGTTCATTCTTGTCCGATTTGGGGTGTAATCGGTTCAATGGAAGTGCCGTGAGCAGCAAATTTTTGTGATTTTTGCGTCTTATATCGGCTCAAAAGATGATTGGATAGCTGATATTGAATCCAGGAGACTGGAATTCGAGACGGAATTTGGATTATCGATATATGCGTTCAAAAATCTTGCGTAAACGTTTGGAGCCCCTTAGCTAGACCATTTTGTCAGTAGATCGAATACGAAGAAAAAAAATGTGTATCGCAGAAAAAAGATACCAGGTCAATTGCAGTGGACGCCTTTTTAATCGATTGTATTCTGTATTTTTTTATGCGTTTTCTCCTTCCTCAATTATATTAGCAGTACTGAGAAAACTCGCGTTAGAGAATGCTACAAGTATTATAGCAGTTTCTCAGTTGCCCGCCCAATTCTGGTTGCTGTTGCATGTGTTTATATTTGAACCCGGACCAATCTTTTTTAAGCTGAAACTGTACCTGTACCTTGTACGTTCCGCACACAGGGAATCTTATCTCCGAAGGGAACTAGGGTGTGTCGGAAAAACGTTTGTTATTACTCCTTTGCCCCTTTACATCGTAGTACTTGACCTCAAACTACTCAACGTAGAATTTTAAGACCAGCAAACAATTCTAAGAGACAACACGAATCGACAATAAATCCCAATAAACTTGGACTTTCCGGTTTTGCACTTCAATTACACGTAAAGTTCACTCTCATATATTTTGCCAAGTTGAGACCGACATTTGAGACCATTTACTCTAACGCTACGCCAGATGTAACTGACAAGCTGATGTACGTCATCTACATAGAGGAAAGCAGCAACCCGTCAAACACCGGAGAACATTTTTGTTAGCAACAGCCGATTGCGTCAAATAGATGGTGGTAAAACAGGTGAGGGTTGACCGTACATAAGTTTAACTCTCACTAAATTAGGGTCGCATTGTTCAACGCATGAAAGTAGGTACAATTTCCGATTCGGTGACACTACAGCTGAAACCCACATCCACTTATTCGACGAACTCTTTTATTCGACCAACATGTTCCCGTCATTAGACGAACCGCATTTCTGCTAACCCCCACGCTTATTATTAATACGGTTACTGACAGTTCGCAGACCGACATGCGTCCCGGTTAGGACAAGACGTCGGGGTCCATCTCCACGTTCAAAACGTAAGTTCACCGGGTCCCGAGTATTTCAAAAAGGTGGGATTCGACTGTATCATAGTCAAATTTTTATTTGTAAATATCTAAAATACGAATTATTCACAGAGTCTATGAGACACGAATACTTTTCGTAATTAATAATACGAATATTAAAAATAATTCGGAATACCTGTAGTATTTTGTTAAGGACACCCCCTTCCCCTCCCAACTACTAGGCCAACTTCCTTAAGCAATGGAGAATCAATGTCTCTTATTCAACAATGCAACGTATAATAACGGCGTAATGTTTGACGCTAAGTACTGTGCAATATTGTAGTTTATAAATGTCTGACAGCGTGTTTCGTATGCGCTGTCGGGCACCCTCAACCACAATAACTTTTATGTAAAGATCTAAGAAAGTAACCTGCAGATCAAGGATTTTCAAAACTGTATTGTGTAATTACTTTGCAATGAAGTATCATTATCATTTCTGGCCGATAATTGAATTTTAAGTACCCACATGTACTATAATTAAGTATGAAAGGGAAGGTTGTTAGATTATTGTAATTTTTTTTCATCAATTGAACACCCCAATAAAATTTCCTTACAAAATCGGCCAGAAAAAAATTATTCCAGCTCTCCGATTCTTTTAATTTAGCAAAAAAGCCCGATGCATACGATTATTCGGAACATTAAAGTAAGTTCACAAAGCCACATTATATAAAAATATTTTTTATCAAACCCATTTTATTTTTTCTTTTTTGTTTTTCTCAAAATCCAATTAGTCGATTTATAAATGTAATCATACAAAAATTATTTCCTGACATTTGTATCTTGGAATCGATTAGTAACAAATGTCATTGCTAAGGGTCTTTTTACAGAAAATTTACAAGAAGAAGTTTTAAAAGAAGAATTTTCTAATATGAAAGCAAGACTGCAAAGTAGAATCTTGAAAATGTTTTCCTCATTTGTGGCCCACTTTTCACAAACCGTCTTCTATGAAAAAGTATATTGATCAATTTTGGCTTCCTTACAGAGAAAGCTTTATGTAAATTGCAATAAATAAGGAAGCAATTGTTTCACTTTGCAATCTTGTTTATATTCTGTAAACACCAGCTATGCTTAGTAACTCCAAACTTGTGAGAGTAACAACAATCAGACATTGAAAATAACTCAAAACTTCACAATACTTTTGTTTATACATTATTTTGCGAAACTTTTAGGCCTATCGAACAAAAATCTTATGTGGAATTAAAGTTTCTGCTCTCTTATGTTCAGTATAATATCAATTAATACGGTACAACGGATTTCACAGGGTTTTTAATATCTCAAAAAGGGGCCATTTCTCTAACTTTTGCAATTTTTAAGATATAAGGCTAATAAGTTGTATACAAATAAAGATGGTGCCAAAGGTATTTGGTGTGTAATTTGTTTGGAATCAATAAGAGGGTTCGGATTTTATGAGGTTTCATATTTAAAAAAAATATATAGTGCTGATCTGAACGAACGACAAATTATTCAATCTAATAACATACTAACCTTTTGAACACAAGTAAAGCAGTTACTCCTTTTTATACAATGCAACTTTTTTTTGGAAATTAATGTATCAATAAAAGATTTATGAAGTTTTAAGTTATTTTCAATGTCTGATTGTTTGTACACTCGCAAATCTGTAGTTACTAAGTATAGCTGGTATGTACAATGTATAAACAAGACCACAAAATAGAACCTTGCTAATTGCTTCCTTATTTATTGCAATTTACCTAAAGCTTCCTCCGTAAGGAAGCCAAAATTGATCAATATATTTCTTCATAAAAGACGCTTTATGAAAGAGTGCCATAAAAGTGAGAAAGCAATTTGTAAGGTTTTACTTTGCAATCTTGTTAGACACTAGTATTGTTCTCATGAAAACTTTTGTTAACATTCTTCAAACAGTGGTATTTGTTATGAGCAAATTCCGAGACATGAACGTTGCGAATTTAATGAGAAAATATTTTTAAAACTCCCACGAATATGTTTCATAAACAAATCAACGTCTGAAAGAAAAACAAGCTATACTAAAATATAGCTTGAAAGTGGTAGATTCGAAAAGAAAAAAATTAAAAGAAATGTACACCTCTCTAAGCAATTATTTCTCATGGCTGAAAAAAGCCCCATATCTCTCTAAAATGATAATTGATAGAAATATATCAAATTGGTTAAGAGCAGTTTTAAGATGATGTGCTACACGTCAACTGTCTCTCTCAGAACGCCATATGTACTACAAGGATAGCAGAATTTTCGCATCGCGAATTTTTTTCCGCGATTGATCTTTCAACTAAAAGACGAGAACGATTAACTGTGGAATGGTGAGACAAGGTTCACTGTTCTTCTCTTTAATCTGCGATCAATCGTGACCGACAAATTCGCGTTACAGTTTTTGACACCAGTCGAGGAGTAGCATACCACCTTAACGAATAAAATGTTGGCTATTTCTGTAATATAATTCTTATAAAATGATTTTGGAATTTTCATTACAATGTTTTTGACAACGACATACTGAACTTAGTTTGGTTTACGAAGCGTCGGTCCAACTACGTGAGAATAACTTAATCCCACTTACTTTTTTAGTAAATGCTCAGCGATGACCTGGTTGCTCGGCGCGGTTACTGAGTTCTGCAGTATCCATGCTTTACCAGCGCTTATACTGTCCTTAGTGCAGCTCTCGATTATTGGTTGCAGTACTGTATCGAAGGCTACGAGATCGGTACTGTTATCGAGGGCATTATTCTGTAAGGAGTTTTCTTGAGCCAGTCTAACAGCATCTTCGACTCTTCCTTGTTGTTGTGCCATGAGTGCAGCATGCTGAGCAGCCAGATTCTGTTCGGATTGGCGAACTTGTTCTTGCAGTGTGGTCTGCTGCGACTGAAGATTCGCAAGTTCGCTCTGCAGCCATCCCGGTGGGCCATTGATGCTAACGCTCGAGACCCCGCCGCCGATAGACGGATTCACGTTGCCGATCGCATTGGGAACTGCTGGTCCGCCGATCGGTAGTCCAGCATTTCCTGGTCGTCCCGGTACCAACGGTCCGGCTACTACAGGCAATACCGTACCTGGATTACCGGCCGTTCCGATTCCGACCACTTGGCTCAAGCCGTTGTTCTGAGTATTTAGAACCGGCGTTAGACCGACGTTATTCAGTGGCTGTGCTGCGGTAGCCGCTGTTTGCTGCTGCTGCGAAACGTTTAAACGTGGGTCTGCATTTTGCATTGGATTTATTCCTTTTTGCTTTAAAACTGTAAACGAATGACGGTGGATTATTGTGAGGTGTTTGGAGCGGTCACGGTGTTATTTCAAAACAAGTGGACGCTAATCGGTTCAACATCGGTTAATTGCTATTATTTGTCGGCTTTTGGGGGTAGGTATTCTTTCATTGTAATTTGAGATATTTTTTCGAAAGGTCTCCTTGCGTGAGTCGGGTAAAGGATATCTTTGATCGAATCATTTCTGAATGTCAAGTATTCGTCTCTATTATCCCTCGATTTGCCATAGCTGAGGAGCAGCTATTCTCACTTACTGGCTTGTTCCGTAGTCACTTTATACTGGTAGTAGTTGAAGTGCTCGCCACCAAACAGGAAACTGAACTTCGGGTTGTCCTTCTGCTTATTTTTTGTCATTTGCTCAAATTCTGGTCCGTTACGGGCCACAAATTGAGCTAGCTTGTCAATGATGTTCCGCAGCTCTATATCTGCAAGAAATAAGTATACTGAAATTTAATATTAAAGTTTCATATAAGGAAGATAACAAGGGTGAGCCTAGTAGATGATCCATTTCGCCGTTTAATTGTGTTACTAAGATTTGCACTTTCATCCTCAACACCAGACTTACCACCTGGGCTGAAAGTAAGATATTCCCCGAAGGGCAACGTGGTTGTGCAGGCAGGGGTGAATGGGGAACCTCTTCACCCTAACATATGGAATAAACTCTGCTATTTAAACTAAGGGCCGGTATCTATATGCTATTTTTGTAAACTTTAAAGAGCGTTTGGTTCTGCAGATGATACACTATTAAAGCAAAAACTTGGCGAGCTAAATGCTGGAAAAAAATGTATACATGTTATCGTAGACCTATATAATAAATTGTTACTGAAACTGCAAATAAAAGAGGAAAAGTCGTATCTTCTCAGGATTATTGTAGGAACGCCGCAAGGAGCAATTTTAAGCCCAACTCTTGTCAACCAGCAACATTGAAAGATATTTTATGTTTAGGACGGAATGTCGTTATATTATTCCTGGCGTGCACGGTCGATATAGAAATTTTAGCGGACACGCATAGTACTCTACAACGCAAACACTATATCTTAAAGAGCTACTATGACGAAAATAAATGTACTAGACTAAAGAAAATGTACATATCTAGGAGCCGCTCGTGCTCGAGGTAATTCATTTATGCCAGGAGTAATTCATTTATCCGTCACTACGGTCGGGAGACGTCTCCTGAACATTTCAACCGTCTTTTACATATCAAGAAACATGCTGATGTCTGGACTCTAAGTTAAAAGAACAATTATATACGATATGGACGATTTCTAACGCAAAAGAAGACGTCTCCCGACTATAGTGGTAGCGGTAAATGAATTATTGTAATTTAAATACGTAGTTAACTAAAATGACATCGAAACATATTTCATCCTTTTTAAATTTATTTTCATAAGAAAAACTTTTTAAAGCTAAAGTCCTGTTTATTATAGTTTTTTGCAGTCGAAAGTTTGTTTAATTTAAAATTTTTTAAATTACTTTTAATCATTTTTTTCTCTCTAATTAGGTCGATAAGCGACCCTAAATTTTCGTAGGGAGAATAGATAATATCATATATTAAGCCCGCATACAATTTTTTTTATGTAAATCCTATGGACTGAGCCAACACGACAGGATTACCTTCCGGAGGGTGGAGAAATAGAGCATTTTTTACATTTCAACGTCAATAGGAAGTATGATGTAGTCAAAAATAAAATACACACAAATTTCATTTATTTTTTTTCAAATTAACCGTTTTATTGCAGAGACATATACAGGATGTAACAAAACTCGAAAACAATATTAGTACCATGAGATGCGGGATGATCACCCGAGTAAGATGTAATGGATCCGGATGTCGTACGACAATTAGTTTGTGAATTATTAGCGTGTAAAGGTGGGTAAATCACAGAGCAGGTAGTGAGGTCACAGCGAGAGCGTCGACACGCCTAGTACTACGGTATATCATGCGATTAAGGGGAGATCCGGCTTTAGAAGGTCGAAAAAATCGTGTTTTTTTCATTGCCTAAATCGATAGATAAACTGTCCAAGACAATATTCACAAAGTTACAGATGCCAATTCGAAGTATTTTCGGAGATACAACGCCGAACGCAGAGGAGCATCGAGCAGGTGTCTGCGCGTTCGGCCAGGCTCGGACCCGCGCTCTTTCTCTCTATCTACTACTCCGAATTTCTTACCTGAGAAAGATTCAACGGTCTTTCAAAAAAATACTTTGAATTTGTGGTAGTGTCATGCTGAGCCATAAACCCGTTTGTAGAAGTATAAAAGTGTATAACAGTCGTATAACAGTACAAAAGTATAAAAGTATAAAAGTGTATAACAGTTCTGTCTGTGTACGTGTTTCTACTTTGCTGCTTCTAGCGTCAACGGTCAGTTTTTCTCCGATTCCTAGTGCGTACACATCGTCAAACATTATGGAAAGCTATCCGAAAAGTGAAAAATCATCTTCCACACGGGCTTTGAAACCGCGCAAACGAAAATTTCACGGTAATCGATTTACAACCAAACACAATGAAGACGAATTGGATACGAGTGCTAGTGCGAAAAAATGGTCAACTGCCTGCTGCGAGGATATAATTGTGAATCTACTTCATTGTTATCGCATTATTGAATTCTTGACAATTTTTCATACGATTGCTGATATTGTAATCTGCAGATCGTGTAAATAAGGGATCAAATTTCAACAGTGCGGGCATCGAGGCGTAGGTTTCAAAATTATCTTAGCGTGTATATGCGGAAGGAGAGACATCAATTTAGGACCGTTGATAAACACCGGTTACGAAATAAACAGGCGGATCGTGTTCGTTATGAGACTACTTAGTATTTCGCGAGAAGGCATAAATGTATTTTGCGGCCTCATGGACCTGTGCCAAGTTTTGGCGAAATCAACGTACTAGTATGATCAAATAGTGCAGCACCTTCACTCGGCGTCGAAATCGATGCTTGAAAAAGTCGGTGAGAAAGCTACCAAAGAAGAGCGGGAAAATAATTTTGAAAAAGGAAGAATCGAAACTAATTTTGAAAAAGGAAGAATCGAAACTAATTTGAAGGTGTCCGGCGATGGATCTAGGAAAAACGTGGCTTCACCTCACTGTACGGTGTAACAACTCTCATAGCATACTACTCTGGCAAAGTAATCGACCTTATCGTAAAAAATTCATACTGCCACCAATGTGCCGTATCAAAGAAAGAATTAGACGATAACGAATTTGAAGAATGGTATGAAAAGCACAAAAAATCATGCGTCTCAAATGACGAAGGTTCAGCAGGGAAGATAGAGCCGGGTTCTATCACGGAAATGTTTTTAAGATCCAAAGAAAAATACGGCGTAAAATATACATATTACATCGGCGACGGCGATTCTAAAACTTTCGCAAGTATTTTGGAAGCAAATCCGTACGGTGAAGATTGCCCTGTTATAAGAAGTGAGTGCGTGGGACACGTACAAAAACGAATGGGTACGCGACTCCGAAAAATAAGGAAGAAAGAGAAGCTCGGTGGTACGAAGCGGCTGACGGAAGGTGTCATAAAAAAAGCTAACAATTTATTATAGTTTGGCAATTAGAAGAAATATTGATTCTGTCCAAGAAATAAAAAAAAAGCTGTAACAGCAACGCTGAATCATCATTGCTCCACAGACGAATCCCCGCGACACAAGAATTGTACAACAGGCATCGATAGCTGGTGTGAATGGCGCAAAGCTGAATGCACGAATCAATTACGATCTTTTAAGCATCCGGCTCAATTGATTGACGAAAAAAATGAGAAGTACATTCGCCCGATTCATGAACAGCTATCAAATGAAGACCTTCTAATGATATGCTTAGACGGTCACACACAAAATTCAAACGAGTCGTTCAACTCAACAGTCTGGCGCATGAATCCGAAGCACCTGCATTCCGGCCAAAAAATCGTTGAAATTGCCGTCTACTTGGCTGCAGGCGTGTTCAACCCAAGGTATTCAACAATTTTGAATGCAATGCAGTTGCTAGATTTGAATATTGGCCACCAATGCAAAATGTTTGCTGATACCGCTGACGCGCAATGGATCGGAAGAGAGAACAGGCGCGAGTCACTTAGCACTAAGGAAGCTCGTACGGCTCGTAGACTCGAACAAATGCATCAGAACGAACTGTTTGAGGAAGCAGAAGGACTATTATATGGACCAGGAATAGCTGATTAGCCGATCATTAGTGTAAGAAACCAAAAATTGATATTTCCTCCTATTGAAAACTTAAAGCGCGTTTGCTCGTTTTCATTTTTTCGATTTTTCTGAATTGGCGCGCGTGATAGCAAAAAAACCAAACGACCTATCGACTCGAACCAAAGTTTGTTCTCTTCAGTATTGAATTCTCTTCTAGGTGAACCAACCAAATGGTTTAAAAAGTATTTTTAAATAACTTTTACAGCACGTTAAGGGAGGGGTAAGGGTTTTAGCGCGAAAAAAAACACTTTTTTGCGATTTTTTTTTTTTAAATATGGATTGAGCAAATTTATTAAAACCTTTTGTACATTATTAAGTATGATTTAAACAACACTTAGTAATTTTTTTAGGCGAAAATATCGACAAACAAGCCGGTGACGGAGCTTTTCTAAGAACGTCTTTGGAAATAGACGATTTGCGGTGTGCACTGTATTTCAGCTGGAAATTATCTGAAATAAAAAACCATTAAAATTTAGTCAAAGTATCATTAAATCCTCCCGCCAACGTTCTCTGATTATTATTTTTTTCATTTTTAAATTTTTGGTAGTCATTTAAAGTGAAAACGGCTATTTTTTACGAAAAATTCCGCCATTTTGTAAGTGGAAAACCCCTTTAATTAAAAAAAAACATCTAAAACTTAACGTTGGGGGAGATATTTTATATGTAGAAAGTGTGTACCAAGTTTGAAATGAATCGGTAATGTAGTTTTTAAATAGCAGTGCACACGGACGTTTAAAAAGTGGTTTTGAGAAAAACGCGTTTTAAAAGCGTAAAGTTTTAACCCTTTGCCCTCGAGAGGTGACTCTCGCTCACCATTTATTGGGTAAACGAGACACCTCCCGAGCGCAAATGGTTAAAAGCTAAAAAAGTGAAAAATTTTTTTCTTTTTTTAACTTACACTGAATTATCGATTCCAGCTCCATAGAGTAGACTCCCTGCACCAGCTTCGATGTCTTCAGCGTCTTTTTTCTCAAGTCTTTGCCTTATTTTGGCTTCCTTGCTCTGCTGCTGAGCTTGTATATCGGTCCTGTTGATGCGACAGCTGTCCTCCGATCTTGCGAAATTTTTCAGCAGTCGTTTTGACGTAGGAGCAAATCGATGCCATAGTATCCAAATAAGACGGTTTGGATAAAAAATTACTTGCAATGTCCATTAGACCGCAAAACTTATTGCAGCCTGCTAAACCCAAACCTAATGTACGCATTACGAAAGCAAATCGAGTGTTGGTTTCGTAGCGATGACCAGTTCTCTCACTCGACGGTATATAGCGTGTATCACAATTGGTACATTTTACCTGGATTTCAAAGCCAAGGCCTTCTTTTGTACAACTTTTGAACTCAACTGAACCATCACACTGAGCACATTTAACCAAACTTGAAATTGTTGAGAAAACAAGCAAAAAATCGATGATTCTATAATGTTTTTCAACGTCTTCTGGCACGCTCGCACTGGTATTCAACTTTATTTTTTTCGATGATGCACTCTTCGTATTAGCTTCATCCTTATTTTGTTTCTCCGGAATAGGCCTTTTTTTGTTCTGCACAAATAAGTTCTTGTACCTCTTCTGTCATCTCTCGAAACTTTAGATACTCTCGGCATTTTTTAATAGAAAATATCTTGACAAAATTATAAAATCACTGAGAATAAGCGCACGATCGAACGTACAACAACTAACTGACGCTCGTCTCTTTTTTACAGTATATAATATACACATATAGAATATGTATTTACGTCTTTAGTTACCTGTCTTTACTAAATAGAAATTTTTCGATACAGAACAATAGGCCAGAACGATCCCCAAGTGAATAAACTGTATACCTGCTCGCCAGCTGCGCGCTGTCTTTCCGAGAGGAGACTAACTAGTCAATAACTTCGAGAGTTTTGCTCTGATCGACTTCAAATTTTGAGGCTATATTCTTGAAATGTTTAACTTTAAGAAAAGACAAAAAAATAGATTTTTCAAAAGTGCAAACCCTTATCCCCCCCCCCCTTAAGGTGATTTTTTTTATGTAAAAACCCTTTTTTTCAAACCTGAAAAAAAATGAATTCAAGATTATTTTAACTTTTTCTTGGTTCATCCGGAAGAAAAATATATGATAATTGGAAATCTTTTTCGTTTTTTTGTTTCAGACAAGAATTACGAACTGCATCTATCCCGCCAATTGAAAACTACAGTGGCAAGGCGCTCACGGAAAGGGCTCATTGCTCTGCAGTTTATTATTGTATCTACTTAAAAAAAATTTTTTTTTACAATTCAAATACGATTAGAAAATATACCCCAAGGTTCACTGGGCTAAATTGTTTTTTTCTCTTCCAAAAAAAATCTTCGAAAAAAAAGCTATTTTGGGTCTATTAAAGCAGGATCCCCCTTAAAAGGCAATCGCTGCAGCGCTCGGCTCTCGATCGGTCTCGAGGCAGCGAAAACAACAAATTACAACACCATAGAAAATTCGCCGTTTGAGATAAATGATTACAATTGAAAATAAGAATCAAGAACTCCTTAAAGCATCGAATAAAACAATTTACAAATGTACTACGATACATGTAAGGCATGATGGTCTCGACGCTGTCGCTGTGACATCACTATCTGCTCTGTGATTGGTCTACCTTTGAACGCTAATAACTAACAAACTAATTGTCGTATGACATCCGGACCCAGCACATTTTACTTGGGTGGTCATCCCGCAACTCACTGTATTAAACTTTTTCTCGAGTTTTGTTACACCCTGTATGTTATTGAATAACCGGTATTTCGAACATTTGGTAGTAGGTTCTTGAATCAACTAATTCATGTGTATGAACAATTCTGAGGAAAGCAGGGAAGGGGCATGAGGGCAATTAAAAGATGCGATTTGGATAGCAACAAAGGCGGGAATGAAGAGGGATATAGGGAAAAGTGGAGAAGAAAGAGGCTGGTATGATAAATAGTTTAAAGAACAAAAAGCAAAGGTGTAGGGAGCGTTAAAAAACTACTAGATACAAGGAACAAGGAGGGTGTAGGGGTACGGGGGTCGGCCTGAGGAGGAGGGGCAGACACGGAGAAGTGTCAACTACTGGAGGAAAGGAGAACGAGGAAGGAACTTTGCAGTAGGAAAAAGAGAGAATGGTTTGAGGAGAGATAGAAGAACGTTAGGGAGAATAAGAATATGGAAGAGTGGTGGGCAGCAGTATGTAAATTTAGAATTAAAAGAACAAGGGCGGGGACGGGATCAGCAAAGAGCCATGGGTATCACACTTCTCAAAGCTAATGGGAGTGAGGGAGGGGAGGGGAAACAACGAAGAGCAGGCCACAGAGGATGATGGGGACGGGACACATGATGCGAAACTCTACGAGGAAATAAGCAGGTTAGAGGTCAAAAGAGCGTTAAGGGCTTTGAAAAACAGAAGAGCGGCAAGAGAAGACGGTATATCGGCGGAATTTATCAATGGTGTACCGGGAAAGCGAGAGGGGGAACTGAAGGGGATAATCAACCGAATTTGAAATGATGGGGAGGTACCGGAAGAGTGGGATCTGACAAGGATTTACCCGATTCACAAAGTGGGGGACGTGCCTGTGGTGACAGAGGGGTCTCACTACTAGATATAGAGTATAAACTGGGAGTTACTGGGAGGGAGGGAGTACTCAGAGAGAGCCAGGCGGGGTCCGGGGCGGGGAGAGGCATTAGAGACCACGTGCTAAACTCGCTAATAAACAATAAGCTAAAAAATAGGGAACGGGAAACTGTACGTGGCTTTCATGGATTTTAGGGCGGCATTTGATATGATAGATAAGGATATTTTGTTTGAGAAATTAAGAAGGAAGGAGGTGATACGTGAAGGAAAGATAGAGGTCGTAAACGAGTTTAAATACCTGGGATATTGGTTCTCGATTCCAAATACGGGGGGGTGGCACTTGAGGAAACTGGTATGAAGGGCGCAAAAGGCGGCTAATTTGGTGTGGGGGTTAATGAAGAGAAGGAAGGTAGATGGCGTGAAGGGGCGATTACAGCTGTTCGACTTAATGGCCAAGGCGGGAGCACTGTACGGGGTGGATGTATGGGGGTGGAAAAGGAGGGAAGAAATAGAAAAGCTACAGGGGAAATTAGTAAAAACGGCTGTTCGGTAACGTTCGGTAAGTAAATGGTAACAAAGGACGTTCGCAAGGATTAAAAGGGCGAGAACCGGGGAGGACTGAGGAGAGGAGGAATAAAAACAAAGGAGAAGAGGGGTGGGATTGGTATTAGCATATAGAGTTGTTTAGTTTGTTAAGTCCTTTGTTTTTTTATTTCTTCTTTTTGTTAGTTTTACGGTTAGTCCGTTATACTCTGTACTTCCTGTGTATAATTCTAATTAACGCAAAAAAATATGCGGTAAATCGCATTTTTATTTTAGTATACTGTATACTCTGTACTTCCTGTGTATAATTCTAATTAACGCAAAAAAATATGCGGTAAATCGCATTTTTATTTTAGTATACTGTTTATAAGAGCATTCTCTCTTCGTCAAGACCTATTTTATCGGTGTCAATTGATGCAGAAAAACTACTCTCGTGATAAAAACAAAAAAAAAGTAGGGCTAGGTTACATGTTTACGGATGGACTTCCTTAAGATTATCACCAGAGTCAGCATTTACATTTTACTATAATAAAAATGACTAAACTGCAGGCAAAAAATTTTGCAAAACATGCAACAATGGTGTGGCAGCAACTTTATTATTTTTTCTTGCCCAATATTCAAGTCTAGAATAAACACCTACCAAATGAAAATCATTATAGATCTGAAGTATTACTAAGACAGAAAGAGAAACATTCACTATGTCAACACATTGAAAATCAGCGTTTTTTTACTGAAATAATAAACAAAAGAAATCTAATAATATGGAAGAAGGAATGCGCCGAGTGAGTATAAAAAGATCAAATATCGATTGCCAGTTCTGCTGTGATTAGTGAAAATAAAAATTTTTAAAAAGTAATATTGAATATAAAATTAATGGCACCAGATACGTTAATTTTTGTTGTCTAAAATATCATTTTGGCTCGATACTGTAATTTTAAACTTTATGAATTATTAACATTTATACACTGTGAATACAAAAACTATTGAAGAAAAAAAAGGTTATTCTATATTCTATCAGGAGTACAAATTGAAAATGCGGGATTTTTTTCTATTTTTGAACGTTTATTCTGAAAAAATGGTAACAAATGAATTATTTAAAGTATTGTCCATCGCTAGCCACAACTTTTTCCCATCTTTCTGGCAATTTACGGATACCGTCGCGAAAAAATTCGGCCGGCTTGGCTGCTATCCAGTCATCGACCCATTTTTGGGCTTCTTCGTAAGAATGGAAGCGCTGGTCAGCTAGGCCATGTGTCATCGATCGGAAAAGGTGGTAATCGGAAGGAGCAATATCTGGGCTATACGGCGGGTGGGGTAAGACTTCCCATTTCAGCGTTTGTAGGTATGTTTTGACCGGCGCTGCAACATGTGGCCGAGCGTTGTCATGTTGCAAAATTACTTTGTCGTGTCTTTGCTCGTATTGTGGCCGTTTTTCTTTGAGTGCGCGGCTCAAACGCATCAATTGAGTTCGGTATAGTGCTCCTGTGATGGTTTCGTTCGATTTCAATAGCTCATAATACACCACACCCAGCTGGTCCTACCAAATACAGAGCATGAGCTTGGCGCCGTGAATATTTGGTTTGGCCGTCGATGATGATGCATGGCCGGGGTAACCATATGATTTTTTGCGCTTCGGGTTATCGTAATGGATCCACTTTTCATCACCAGTGACAATGCGATGCAAAAAACCCTTCCGTTTTTGCCGTTCGAGCAGCAGTTCGCATGCAAAAAAACGGCGCTCGACGTCTCTCGGCTTCAGCTCATACGGCACCCAATGTCCTTGCTTTTGGATCATTCCGAGGGCTTTTATACGATGGGAAATGGCTTGTTGTGTCACTCCCAATGAATCTGCGAGCTCTTGTTGAGTTTGACACGAGTCTTCATTGAGTATTGCCTCCAATTCAGCATTCTCAAACTTTTTCACTTGGCCCGGCCGCTCTTTGTCCTCAACGTCAAAATCACCACTTCTAAACCGCACAAACCATCTCTCGCACGTTGAAACCGATGGAACATGACTCGGATAAGCCTCGGAGACCAATCGATGTGCTTCAGCAGCACTTTTCTTCAAATTAAAGAAGTAAATTAAAACTTCCCGCAAATGCTGTTTTGTTGGCACGAAACTCGACATATTGAGAGCTCAAAAAAACTATGAATTTGACACTGCGACAAATTGACACATACTGAAAATTAAAGCTATAAGACGTAGCTTTGACATGAACATAGTCACAGTACTGCCTGATGCGTATAGCGTTAGTAACGCCATCTGTTATCAAACCCGCATTTTCAATTTGTACCCCTGATATATAAATTCACAATATTAGGACCCCTACAAAATTTGAACGATAAAGAAAGTTTAGAATTCAACATGTACTAAAAATTCACTGCTGTAATATATTTTAACAAAAATTGTAGCCAATAACAACAACGTAATGCGTAACTACTGTGACAAACTTTAGGTCGATTGCTCAAGTGATTCTCAAATTTCAGGCCTGTCATTCTGCAAATTATAGCAATAATCACTTTAAAAATTTGATGTTCTATAAAATTTGAATGCTTCCATCGATTTTGATAAAACTTTATATCATACATCCCTTAATATGCTTACACATGTGTAAGCATATTGTCTAAATTTTACCTTGATTCCTTCAACTCTTTCAAATTTATAGCTGTGACGATATTGATAATTCAAAATCCAACAAAATCCTAAGCCTTCTATCCAAACTCAACATCGAGCACTACTGTTATTTCACTTTGATAACACACGTCAGTTCAATTGATCAAAGTTTACGGAAATTAGACTGATCAACTTGTTTTTTAAAAACTTTAAATTAGATTAAATCTAAACCTCTTTACAGATTCAGTTCAAATTCAATAACTTCTGTCCTTGAACATAACAATATTTAAAATAGCTATTTAGTCAGATATCTTAAAATTTCCGACAGCTAGAGCATTCACAAATATTTTTAGAGATACATAATATCTGAACCGCTGTATGAATTGTTACATCTATACTATAATTCTTAATGTGTGGATTCCGTCGTTTAAACTCCTCCTAGACGGAGCGTGCTAGGAAGGTGATCTTGGACATTTTGGAAAGGTCTCCTGATTTCTAGGTCAACACAACTATATTCAGCTCTTCAAGTTGAGTCCTTAAGGAGTTACAGACATTTGAATTTTCTAAGAGTATTATTGAATTTTGACATTTAATTTTAATTTTTAAAAAAGCAAAGTTATTCTTTGTAGTAGGTGTAGCTTGCGCTTTTTAAAAAAAGAAAAGGTTACTATGATACAGTGAACGGAAATGTCTGTTTTTGTTTGACATGAATTTTCAAATGCAATTCACATTTTGGTGAAGCAGTAAACAGTTAAGTCATTAAAAATAAAATAAGAAAAAACGAAAAATGCCCAGAAAGCGTAACGATACTAAAAATAAACCTGGGCGAAGCCAGGTACGATACTATCTTCTATACTATAATTCTTAAAGTTTGGATTTCCGTCTCTTAAACTCCTCCTAGACGGAGCATGCTAGGAAGGTGATCTTGGACATTTTGGAAAGGTCTCCTGATTTCTAGGTCAACGCAACTATTTTCAGCTCTTCAAGTTGAGTCCTTAAGGAGTTACGGACATTTGAATTTTCTAAGAGTATTATTGAATTTTGACGTTTAATGATACTAAAAATAAACCTGGGCGAAGCCGGGTACGATACTAGTAAATTACATAAAATAAAGAGGTCATGTTGCTTTTCTTGTTGGTGTAACTTGAGCACTGTAACTCAAGCTATTCTCGAGTGCTAGACTTGTGAATTTTGCAGTACTATAACATACACACGTCCAGGCATTTAAAAAAAAAGTGTGTCCTGGATACTTTAGCACATTTTAAACATATTGATATGAAAATCCTACAAAAAGAACTTTTATTATGACTTAACCTTCTCTACGAAGAAGCAAACTATAGAGTTTCTACCCAACCCTCTCTGAAATAAAATTAACTTTTTTTAACAGTACTAACATTGTTAGAATTGATTATGAATAGAACTGCTACAATTATCCCACAAAATTATTTCCTTGATATAAACAAGAGATCAAGCTTGCAACGAGCTTTCATAATTCCATATTTTACACAATAAAATTGATAAAATCTGGTGGCAGATACAGAATTTATAAGTGAAACTATTTATTCACGGACAACTACTTAGGTATGCCAGAATGAAATACTTAAAAAATGTTTCGTTTGATACCTAAGTGTTTTGCTATGTATCAAATTAAATTATTGACAATTGTTGAAAGAAATTTGACGAAATTCTCAGAGTAAGTGATATTTTTGGAGATGAATCAAATCCCTGAATTTTCCAGTTTTTTTTTAACAATTGTCGTAATCGATGCCCTTACTTAACATGGAATTCCAAAGAACGGCAATTCAAAACTAAGGCATTTATTCATTACACGCATAACATTCAACATTTTTATGATGGTGGATTAACAATATTAAAATTTCTTAATCTTATACAATTTGTAATGCATAACAGATTGCGACAAATTAAAACTGTTTAATTTTGTTTCGAGTTTTTCTTCACCCTTTTTTGAAGTACGAAATATTTTTCGACAGATTATATGGTTATATGGTTATAGGGTTATGATCACCTAATCTCAACATTATTGGCGGTTAGAAACATATTTTTTGAAGCTGTACTTCGAAGTGTTGTAAATTAGTGTCGAATGTCGTGAAATGCTAAAAAGTTGGATAAATCGCGTACTTATCGAAATTTGTTAGACCACAGAGATAGATAGATAGAGTAATTGAACGGTGAGAAAGTCGAGGAAGCTGCTGTACGTATACCGACAAAAGGACGATAACAATATATCTGTTTACCTGTGGGTGCTTGATCCATCTTTGGGTCGGCAGGTTCACTTTGGGTGAACCACTCGAATCAAACGATCTACACTAGCGATTTTTCACACGTTTCGAATGAGAAATTATTAGTGCCGGGAGTCATTATCTAGCACGATCACGACTAAACAGCAACGCGAGTAACGCCGGCCATAACTCGGGGTGGAACACGGACCGAATATTCCCGCCAGAGGCGCACAATCACCATCCGTAAGAGCAAATCACGTTCATCGGTCGTCCACCATTTCGCACTGCTTCTTTGCTTATGCTGTTTTAGCCTTTGAAGTCCTTACTTGACATATTAACTCATTTACCACTGATACAAGGACCACTTCGAGTGAAAGCAGTTAAACAAATTCAGTGGGTAAGTTGCAACAACGATAATTCGTTATTTTAATCTTCCCTTTAACACAAAAATTCTCTTCAACTTAAGTACCTTCGCGAGGGGCACCGCGCGTGAAATTTATACTTTGCATGGCCAATTGGCCATTTCCTACTCAACACTTAGTGTCATTAAAATTTAACGCGTATAACGTTGGTGTTTTATAAACTATTTAAACATCGAATTCTGAGAAAGTATACTAAAACTATATTGGATGGCAGTCTCAATCTCCCCCATAACCTTCATAATTTACCTTGTCATTTGCTACCACTGCATGATGTTATTTATTCCTGACACTTATTGATTTGTACGGTTATTACTTATTGTGTTCTATACAAATGAGAAACCATAGGTACGATGGAGGTAAAACCATTGACGATAGTGCTCAATCTAGAGGGATGAACAGAAATTTGTATCGTACTTAGATAATTCAGTAAGGTGAGACAAAACCTCAATGTTTAGAGTAACTGCTTCTCCCTCACACACTGTAAAGTATCATTCAGTTATATCTCTCTCATATCCAAATATGTTCTACATTGCTTTGATACTTTGCATAAAAATGTTGAGTCCCCAATAGTATTCGTTGTATATGCATCACCAGGAAATGTTCATCACTCCGTCTGATTGGTATTCGTACCAGGGAGGATACCATTTGAGAACTGCTAAATATTGGCAAATATTTAAGAAATACTAAATATTTCATAAAGAATTATTTTATAAAGAAATACTAAATATGTTGTTTTTCAAAAAATTATCTGCTTGTTTGCATAGTATTTAAATGATTTTTAATTCATTGATGCTTATTCGTTGTATGTAATTTGATTGACCACAGAGGTATTATTTGATGCACAGAATAAGGTACAGAGGTTTAGATATCCCATCTTTGGATATCACAAATGGAAGTAAAGCAGTCAATTATCACTGATTAATGTTTCTTAGAACCATTCTCTTTCAAGTCATTCTGCGTAAATAGAAGATTGGCTGTCAAGTCTACTACGAGGGTCGATCAATAAATAGTCGGCCTTGCGTCATCTGTTGGTCGAGGAAAGAAATCAATAGCGACGTTTAGTAGTGCCATCTTTCACATGACTGTTGTCAAAGTTTCAGCTCGCTGCAATGTTTAGTTTGCATTTGACAGCGTTGAAAGACAAACAACTTTTGTGTTTTTACAAAAATGGAAAAAATTGAGTATCGTGCAGTGATTCGATTTTTGTTTTTGAAAAAGGAAACGAACAATGAAATCAAAGCGGAGCTAGACGCAGTTTATATGGACCTTGCACCTTCGTTATCAACCATTAAATATTGGACAGCTGAATTTAAACACGGTCGTGCGAGCATAGTTGACGATGAATGTCCAGGTTGTCCAAATAAGGTTGCCATACCAGAAACAATTGAAAAAGTCCACGATATAGTGTTAAATGATCGGAGACTAAAAGTGCCTGAGATTGCTGAGGCCACAGGCATATCATATGGCTCAGTGATTTCAATCCTGAGTGATGAGTTGGGTATGAAAAAGTTATCCGCAAGATGGGTGCTGCGTTTGCTCACTGTCGACCATAAAAGAGAACGTGTAGCTGATGGCCAAAATTCATGAATTTAAATACGAATTGTTTTTGTATCCACCGTATTCTCCAGATTTGGCCCCCTCCGATTACTTTCTGTTTCCAAACCTGAAAAAGTGGCTTGGCAGAAAGAGATTTGGTTCCAGAGATGACCTCATCACCGAACCAGAGATCTATTTTGAGGACCTTCCAAAATCGTATTATTCGGAGGGCATCAAAAAATTGGAAAATCGTTGGAATAAGTGTATCGAGCTAAAAGGAGATTATGTTGAGAAATAAAAAGATTTTTGTCCAAAAAAACGCGATTTTCTTTACCAAACCGACTATTTATTGATCGACTCTCGTACATTCCATGGGTGGTTATAGAAATTTAGTGCAAAGTACTGGAGCACTGGTTACAAAGAATAAATGCAAACTCAAAGTATACATGACCTGATGAAGAATCAGGTACCTTTTGTACCTCGGAAAGCAAGAACGATATACTCTCACCCATTTTACAAAGTCACAACCAAAGGCTGTAACCATTGAACAGAAAGGTTGGGGAAGTGTGTATGTTAGATGTGACGATAGCTTGTTGATGCATGAGACAATAAAAAGAGACAATATATACTGTGATCATCAGGGATCAAACCTTGATTGTTCAGGTATGGAATAAAAGTGATATGCACTGTGCTAATGCTACCTATATATACCTCTTATTTAGATGGTCTACTTATATGCAACACAGGCCTGTTACACACTGTCTTAATCTATGTCCTAATTGACTCTGAAAAGTTGAGTAGTGTAGTGAGATTTTTTTCTTTTCGTTCTGGCGCCTTGATTGGATATGAATTGCCCAAGATTGGAGGAAAGGATTTCCCTAGATTCGTCAAATAGATGATCGATCGAATACATGGTGGTAGTCAAATGGGTGCAAGTGCAGAGCTGCACAGAAGGACAGCGTTTCATTGGATTTGGAATCATATTCTTCGCATGGTATAGTCAAAGTGGGTAAAGCATTCTTCGCGATTGCCTTTATTCTATGTAACTAATGGTGAAGTACTTTGTATGTTGTTGACGTTGATCTTATTGGTAATACATGATATTATCGCTCCTCCGTTTTTCCCACATGGCCGAGCCTTAAAGTTACATTAGTTTCGGTAGTAACCCACCTTCGACGTTCGTATACGTTACGGGTTCCGTGTAATGATACACAGATACAGTCGACTTTTCGTATAATCGCGTGCCTACGTTTCTGGCACTATATATTGAACGATTACGTACAAATTAAGTCGTATTCCAGTGTTTCCACCCGACGTTCGATTAAAGATGTAAAATCTCACATGCTGATAAATTAATGTCGTGTTAAGAAACAAATCCCTTGATCTATTATTGGTTCTTTTTCGATAACGCATTGTTAATGGATGTGACTCTAAGTCCATAGCGATTTGCGACATGAGTATACCTATCGTACTGATATCCGAAGCTGTGGTGTACAGTTGACACGGTGCATCGATAGCTGTGCCTTGTAACTCTCGTACACACTTGAATTACACGCTGTTGAACCTGTGCTCAGTCGACCAGTGCGCAGTTTTTGGTGCTCAAGATTCTCAATGGGCATCGATCATTCAACAAGGTGTACAGACAGTCCTACGTGCAATTGATCCGACCCCATCACTGAACCATACCCAAAATTCAGTGATATCCGTGCACATTCAACTGTGTGCAGAAGTCTGATACACACTTTAAATTGACCCCCAAACTTAACTTTAGTTGAAAAAAATTCGTCTGCAAGTAATATTTTGAATAACTTCTTCGCTTCGGTTCATAGCTTAAAAAATTCTCTGGCATACTGCCTAGCCAATCAGACCAAAATGTTGTACATACAGGTATAAACTCAATACGAATAAGTTGTAATACCGGTTTTCTGTTATTTAATAAGGTGTAAACTTTATCTCTAATTGTTATTAACTCATTCATTAAAAATTATTTTCATACACCTAATAGATCAGGAAGAATTATTTATGGACATAATATTCAAAAACATAATAATAATGAGGTAATAACAGGGTAAAGGGAGAACGCTGAAAATGTATATTCTCTCTGTGCAGAAGCTCCGTATTCGTAGGCATTACGGAAGGCAATTGTTTAAGGATGTAGGGACACCGCATGTTAGTTGATTCACTGTTTCTAATTGAAAAAAATAAACAGAGAAGGAATTAATGCTGACCATGGTCGTATAAACTGGCCCGTGCTTCTGTCCACGTAGCGTGCTCAACTTATGTTTCCGTAACGTACGTAACCTCAGTATTGAACGAAGAAATTAACAAAATATTCATTTTTGAATTTTTGGTAAAGGTGCAATTAAAAAACTCTGATATTTACCAAAAATTTCTCTTTTTGTTTAATTAAAAAATAAGTTGTATTTGAAAAAAAAATCCTTCGTTCAGAACCGAGTATTTAGTATGTAAAAGAAGTGTGCAACGCTTAGGCGAAATCGGTCCAAAGGTGTTCGAGAAATTTTGACTTTTTTTAAGTCGGTAGTCAAAATATACTACATACGAGTTCTGTTCAAAAAGTATCGCGAATTTTGAATTTCCGCGGGCTACGTATATTCGATTTTCGATTTTTTTATGGCGTTAGGTTGGTACTCATGTCCCTCACTTATGCTGACAAAGTCGGCCATTTTGAAAGTTTAGTTAATTGTTGACAGCTATTTTGGTTGGACGTGTTTTGGCTTGTCTTCGATTTTTGCCTATTCCAAAAAATGGATCAAAGAATCTGTATCAAATTTTGTGTGAAAAACAAAATTAAGTGCGCGGACGCATTCCGAATGTTGACGGTGGCATATGGTGAAGCTACCTTGGGCCAAAGCAACGTTTATCGGTGGTACAAAATGTTCTCAGAGGGCCAAAAAGATGCGAACAACGAAAAACGTGACGGACGCCCGAGCACATCAACAACAGACAAAAACATTGATGAAGTGAAGAAAATAATATTGGCCAATCGTCGAATCACCGTTAGAGAAGTTGCTGAGGACCTAAACATATCGATTGACTCGTGCTATTCGATTTTTACCAATGATTTGGGCATGAGGCGGGTCGCCGCGAAATTCGTGCCAAAATTGCTTAATTTCGAACAAAAACAGTGTCGCGTTAACATTGCTAAGGAGCTGTTGAACTCGGTCCGCGACGACCCAAATTTGCTCCAGAGGGTCATAACTGGTGACGAATCATGGGATTATGGTTATGACGTGGAAACCAAAGCTCAATCATCGCAATGGAAGCTGCCGCATGAGCTAAGACCGAAAAAAGCGCGCCAAGTTCGGTCGAATGTGAAGGTTTTGCTCACAGTTTTCTTCAATTGCAGGGGTGTGGTGCATCATGAGTTCCTGCCACAGGGTCGTACAGTCAATAAGGAATATCACCTGCAAATTATGCGCAATTTGCGCGAAGCAATCCGCCAAAAACGCCCGGATTTGTGGAAAAACAAAAATTGGCTTTTGCACCATGATAACGCCCCTGCTCACACATCGTTGCTTGTGCGCGAATTTTTGGCAAAAAAAAACACTCTAATGATGCCGCAGCTACCGTATTCCCCAGACCTGGCCCCCTTGACTTTTTCCTGTTCCCAAAACTGAAGAGGCCCATGAAAGGACGATGCTACGCCACTATTGAAGCGATAAAGACGGCATCGAAGGAGGAGCTGAACAAGATCACAAAAAATGATTTTTTTAAGTGCTTCGAGGATTGGGAAAAACGTTGGCATAAATGTATTATATCCGAGGGGAATTACTTTGAAGGGGACAAAATAGATATTAATGAATAAATAAATACTTTCTGAAAAAACGCTAAATTCGCGATACTTTTTGAACAGACCTCGTATGTTTTCCCCAAGCAAAAATCTTGGATATCACCTAATGCTCCAACCTCCTTAGAAAATGCTGAGAAAGCTTCTGGACAAACTCATGATATAGAAGATTATAACAAAAGAGACGAGATATTCGCTAAAAAATCTGGATGGATTCTTGTCACCGATAACTACAGAAGAGGCTTTTGCATTGAAATGCAAGTTGTTTAGTTCAATAAAACTGGTTGAGTCATAACTAGGGTGTAACAAAAATGCCATTTATGATATTAAAAAATTGATCGTGATGACGAAGATTCAGCAAATATAGTTATAATACTATGGTTGGACAGAGACGGAAAAAAGAGAAGGAATGAGTAAGAGATTGAGACTTTACGGAGAAACGGGACGCCAGATATTATAGAAGAAAATCAGGAGTGAGGGAAGTTGTGAATCTGTACTTTCCTGGCGTTGTGGTGGCGGACGCTTCTCTTGTATACTAATTAACTCGTCCAGCGCAGTCGCTTTCCCGTTACACTCTCGCAACTTGGGCACAAATATACTTAAACAAGGATGAGAAGTAGAACCTTGAATATTGCTTACTCATTTTATTTTCGTTTAACGGACATGATTATGTTTAACTCATGATTAACCAAAATTCAGTGATCTAGATATTTTTCACATATATCAAAACGTCATTAAATCGCAATCTGTGCATCAATTGTGACGAAACTTATACCCATGAAAGGAACGTTTCGGCTTTATCTGAACACCAAATTCAAATACGATCGGTCAAGCAATATCCATGATACAGAGGTTGGTAATCTTTAGGTCTTTACACGCTCATCCATCCATCCATCTATCTGAATATTTTTTCCAAACCACTTTTCTCGTCATGTCTTTTTTATGTCAAGGAAAAACGGATATTTTGCGCTTTCTTTGATTGTACCACTAATGTATCGCAATGAGACCCAATGAGCGAAGTTTTGAAATATGTCTACATAGATGAAAATGGTAAAGTAAGCATCAAAAACAGGTTCGTTCACTCCTTGAAGATTTATGAGAAATCAGGAGAAGGTTAAGCCTGAGAAATTATCGACAAGCTTGATAACCATATCTTAAACGTGAAAGATGTTAGGGGACAAGGTTGCGATAATGGAGTAAGCCTGGGAAATACAAATGCCCTTTAAACTTAGAATGGAATTATTCTGCTTCAACAACGCCGTAAATAGTAACATTTTTCGAGGATATTTGACCCTTCACGTACACAACGCGGCTCCGCATTAAGATTCCTGTATTAACATTTTTTAATAAAAAATGTTATCCACTTCCGATGAAAAAAGCTATAATAAAGAGGACTTTGACTTTAAAAAGTTTTCAGTACGTGTGTGTGCGTGTGTCTGCTCATCATGCTAAGTCAAGTAGCATAGTAAATATGACAACTTTTTTACTATTCACGAAAAACCCTTATCCTTTGCTAGTAATATCATTAAATGTTCAATTCTCTTTATACAGGGTGCGCCATCTTTTATGTCGGTATGTAAATATTGAATAACTTTCACATTTATCAACCGATCGACTTGAGTAGACATGTTTTTAAAACGTCAATTCAGTACAATTTTAACCATGAATCGCTTCACGCCGAAACGACGCGCCGAAATAGTGACACTGTACATTGATAACAGTCGTTCAGTTGTGTTAACTTAACGTGCGTCTTGTCGAAAATATCGTGGCCAACAAGCACCGTCTGACAACACTATTCGTCGTTTCGTGTCGAATTTTGTTGAGCACGGGACAGTGGGAGATCGTCCACGTGCCGTTCATCAACGCCCAAGACGTTCCAATAAACTGGTTGAAGCGGTAAGAGAGAGTGTTGCCGAGAACCCACATGTGTCGTATCGTCACTGCGCTCAGCATTTTGGCGGCAGTGGAACCACTTTGCGGCGCATTTTGAAGGATGATTTGCATTTGTTTCTGTATAAAGTACAATTGACTCAAAGAATATTGCCGATAGACCGTCCACGTCGCTTGGAATACGGCCAAACAGTCGCTCGAATGGTTGACACAACCTGATTTTTGGAAGCAAATTTTGATGACCGACGAGGCCCATTTCACACTCTCTGTCGCCGTTAACAAGCAAAATTGGCGCATTTGGGGAACGGAGAATCCACACGAGATCCATGAAACACCAATGCATGACCAAACAGTGACTGTTTGGGCCGGCGTTTGCGCCAAAACCATCATTGGGCCATTTTTCTTCAGAGAAGGCGAAATAGTCGATGGGAATCGATATCGGTGGATGTTGGCTCATTATGTCTGCCCACAAATGTGTGAAAAATGTCTGGACGGTTACTGGTTTCAACAAGACGGTGCGCCATGCCACACTGCTAATCAAACAATGCAGTTTCTGCAACGAAAATTCCCTGGGCGTGTGATGCCAAAAAATGGCGACATTGACTGGCCACTCAGATCTCCAAATTTGACCTCTCCGGACTTCTTTTTATGGGGTTATTTGAAAAGCAATGTGTACGCCAACAAGCATCAGACCATTGACGGGCTCAAGGCAAACATTCGTGCCGAAATCATTGCTATACCGCCCGAGATGCTCGGAAAAGTGATGGAAAACGTAGCAAAAAGGGCACGTTTTTCTTTGGCCAATGCAGGCGGCCACTTGATTGATATTGTATTCAAAAACTAATCCAAATAAATTGTAAAGGACCAAATTAAATAAAAATACCTCATATATGGAAATCGGTTGTTTTTTTAAAAAAGTTATTCAATGTTTACATACTGACATAAAATATGGCGCACTCTGTACATATTAGGTGTACAACTATGCTTTCGCCATTTTGTTCCCGAAATTCGAGGCTTTATTGCAAAAAACTGGTTATTCACTTATGATTCAAAGTATTGTCCATCGCTGGCCACTACTTTCTCCCATCTTTCGGGCAGCGTACGAATCTCGCATTTAAAAACTGGTCATCTTTTGAAGCGATCCAATATTTTACTTCTTTAGAAGACCGGAGGTGCTGCTCAGCCAGATCGTGTACCAATGATCGAAACAAGTGATAGTTAGAGGGAACAACGTTTGGAGAATACGGTGGGTAGGGTAGGACTTCCCATTTCAACGTTTCCAAGTATGGCTTGACCACTTTCGCAACATAGGGTCGAGCATTGTCATGCTGTAAAATTACTCTATCGTGTCTCGTTGTGTTGCAGCCGTTTGTCTTTCAATGCTCGACTCAAACGCATTAATTTCGTTCGATAACGATCGCCTGTGATTGTTTCAGTCGGTTTTAACAGCTCATAATACACTACGCCGCGCCGGTCCCACCAAATACAGAGCATGACCTTAGAGCCGTGAATATTCGGTTTGGCCGTCGACGTGGAAGCATAGCCGGAAAATCCTCATGATTTTCTGCGCTTGGGGTTATCGTAATGAACCCATGTTTCATCCCCAGTCACAATGCGATGCAGAAATCCCTTCCGTCCTTGCCTTTCAAGCAACTGTTCACAAGCAAACAAACGCCGTTCAACATCCTTCTGTTTCAACTCGTACGGCACCCAATTTCCTTGCTTCTGAATATTTCCCATGGCTTTGATGCGATTTGAAACTGCTTGTTGAGTCACTCCCAATGATCGTGCTAATTCTTCTTCTCTTTGACACGAGTCGTGATCAAGACACGAGTCGTGATCAATTCTTCATCTTCGAAAACCTTCATTTATCCACCGCTATGCCGGTCTTCGACGTCAAAATCACCGTTCTTGAAGCGTTGAAACCACTCACAACACGTTCTTTCACTGATAGCGGCTTTACCATAAATATTTGAGAGCATTCGATGAGGTGCAGCCGCAGATTTCTTCATATTGAAACAGAAATTTAAAACCTCCCGCAAATAACAAGAATTTGGCTCGTAAACTGACATTTTCAATCGAGAACAACTTTATGATGCAGACACAAATCGACTAATATTTCTATGGGGTTATATTGACATGCCTAAGTTTATTGCATGACGTCTATGATCTATTTATTTCGACCACTACTTACCGCTGAAGCCATCTATAGGAAAACGGAAAGCAAAGTTCTACGCCTAATACATTAGCATGTTAACTGCAAAGTAGGCGGGTGGTATAAAAGAATTTAGATCACTATTAACCCCTTGGCCTACGATTTAAGATGCAACAGAGCGGTCCCAAAACGTAAACAGAACTGCCGAGCTTTCGAGCCATTCCACGACTCAGCAAATCTGTCTTAAGTTGTACCAATTGCACACGACTTACGTGTGGTGTCGTACCTATTAGAAAGATATAATTCGGGAAAAGTCCATATATTTTATTATTTATAATAATTTTATATATATTATACCGACCGATGTACCACGGGTCAGGCACGTGATAAACAGTTTTGGCTTAAAAACCTGACCACGAGCCTCACGTGGTTGTAGGCGGAAGGGTTAATTTCGTTTAAAAAAACGTAATTCTGCTGCCTAAAACTATTAGCCACACTCACGATGTAATTTTCCATGATATCTGACTGTCTAGCAGCTCGTACCACTGTTCCCCAATAGCGGGGTATAGTGGACGATATTAAACGTTATGAGAAATCTTCTTTTATGGGGAGTGTATTGTTCATTTCGTAATTGAAAAGTATCTGCATATGTACTTAAATGTGCATTTAATATGTTACTGCTTACAGACTATCAGGATATTGATAATTAAAAATCGAAAAGTAGCCTTACGAAATACCTTCTTCCCCTACTGGGAATAAACTAGTACTACAAATAAAGGTAATACCATAAATACGTACGGGCTCAGTCTCGAGCTTGATGAACTAAGTTGCGGTGCCCCAGAGATAGTTTGAAATTCTGTTTTTCCTAGGTAGATCTCTAGATAAAAGCAAGTAATGTATAAATCATTTTGAAACTTGAATAAATTTCAAGATAAATTAAAGGAAAAATATTGGTGCAATTTTTTCTACTAGTTTGGAATGTTTCTAAATTTTCATTAATTTACAGATATGCCTGTCGCGTATGATATAGGATCCAGCTGGGCCGACGAAGTGGAGGAAGAGGGAGGAACCCTCCCATCACCATCCGAGGTTTATGAAAACGGTTTCAAAATTCTTACCGAATACAAATTCAATGACGACAACAAAAAGGTCAAAGTGGTGCGTACCTACAAGGTGGAGCGAAGAATCGTTTCGAAAACCATAGCAGTGAGGAAGAACTGGTCGAAATTTGGAGATTCGTCGGATGACAGACCAGGCCCGAATCCCGCCACGACCGTTGGCGCTGAAGATGTTTTTATGCAATTCATATCGAGCAAGGAGGAAGAAAACAAGGTCGAGGATGATTCACTCGATAAGCTCAAGAGTATGGGCGACAAGGGTATTGTCAAATGTCGAAACTGCAACGGCGAGCATTGGACCTCGAAATGTCCGTACAAGGATACGGTTCTTGCTGGCGGCAAGGTTCCCGATGACAAAAAGCCAGCCATCGGACCCGGTGGTACATCATGCGCAATTGCAGACATTGGAAAATCTCAGGGGAGCAAATACGTCCCACCCAGCATGCGCGATGGCGGCAATCGACGCGGTGATTCGATGCAAATGCAGCGTCGTGACGATACCACCGCTATTCGTATCTCGAATCTGTCCGAGAGCACGAACGAAGCCGATCTGGAAGAGCTCGTCAAACCGTTTGGTTTTGTTCAGAAGCAATACCTCGCGAAAGACAGAACGACGAATCTGTGCAAGGGTTTCGCGTACGTCCACTTCAAATCGAAGGCTGAAGCCGCGCGAGCTATTTCTCACCTCAACGGCTACGGTTATGATCATCTTATCTTAAGCGTCGATTGGTCCAAGCCACCAGCGCAACAAAGTTAAATAAACGTCATTACTCATTGTGGTATTGAAGTTTCGTAATGCGATAATTCTTCGTACGAAGTGTCGCTGTTTTTCTTATCATTATAAGTTCGAATCTTGTATTCGTCAATAAAATTCCGATTAAAAACATATTATATTTGCAAAACTTTTTGAGGCGGGTTTTCAACGAGTAATCAATACTTATAAATGTACGCAGTTAAAAAAAGGAATGTCCTTTACACAGAAAAATATTCAGAGCGACTTATTTCTAAAAAAATAACCTATCTTCCAATATGTTACATAGTTTACAGTTAAACAATTTTTGAAAAGTCTACCGTTACATCTATGGAATTTTTATGAGCGACGGCTCACTCACAAGGAAGGATAGTTTGGTGCCCCCTACGATTTTGATGAAACTCACGTACAGTAGCGGACAAAAGTTTAAGACGGAGAGGAAAAAAAAAGTAATCGTTGATTTTTTTATGAAAAGAATTGACTCAGTGGATTTTTTTTTGTATTAGCTAATTAATCATTAATTCATATATTTATTACATAGATTAAATTTTGCGCGTAACAACATTAGATACAATAAACTGTAATGGTAATTTTTCACGTTAGCATATATTTTATTTTTCGTGGGAATTCGGGCTCGATCACAGGACTAATTAATTTAGACTTCTTAGTGGTTAACAGTAGGCCTTTATTCTAAGAAAAACAATTTTGTATAAACGTCACTTTTGATTACGGTTACTCGAATTTTACAGAATGTACATCTAATTCCGCAATTTCCGCAGCTATTTCGACGATTTTAATTTATTTTATGTTCACCTCTCTCGGTACACTCGAAGGCTTATTATTGTTCTCGCGCCGTTGCGTTATCGTACGCTCGGTGCACAGATTCTTCACACTCTTTGCTATTTCGCTTCGCATTCGCTCTTTTTATAGGGTGTATGAACCCTATTCACAATTCTTTGTCACTCACCCTTCTTCCACTCATTCGCTAGTACTTATTTTTCCTATGTTCTCATGCTACTTATTCTATGTTGAATTACAATTTATCCTAACTTCTATATTTCTTACTTCTATCTTTTCGGTCTCAAAAATCAGGGAATTCCCTCGATTTTAGTTGTTATTATTTCGGCTTATTTTCACCTAAATTCGTGGAATTTCGATGCTCGGGCATCGGTTGCGTCGCTACGCTTCTGTGTCTCACTCTCACACACACACCTCAGATTCTCAGTGTACAGAGTGTATGAACTCTGTTTATAATTCTTTCCCTTTCGCTCTTATTCTGTTTCCGCTCTCTCTCACTTCCACTCGCACAACGGATTCGGTCCCTCGATTACCGCTCGTTTAAAGACCGCACTATCCAATTTATGTTTATATAACTGGTTTTCTTATTTCTGTGCACTATTCTATATTAATAATACTTATCAACTACCGAATTTCCTATATCCGACTACCTATCAATCCACTAGATTATCTCGTTTAACGTCCTAATGAGAAATCTATTAATCTGAACAGTTCCGAATCATGTAATGCTACTCACTGTTCGCCGATATTTTCATGCTCTCATTAGCTTTTCACTCGACACTTTCTCTCACAATCGATACCCTGTAAAACTTTGCTGAACTGCCTTAAAGACAAGAGAGCCTCTCTTCCGGTTCAGGCGCTTTTATAGCCCTATCCCCACTCTAGTTCCCCTTACGTCACTTTAGACTTCGATTTAAAATTTGTCCCGTTTCGCTCGATTATATGATTCCGTTGTCACGCCCCCCTGGCTCTCCCTCGTCACCGAGCAAGGCCATCTGGTCGCTGACCTGTTGTTTTCGGTGACGAGCGAATTCCAGCAACGTGACGTCACCAGTTTTTATGCTGGGTCCGGGTTCGTCGGCCTAGCGTCCGCTGTACTTATTGCTCGACATATATAATATCGGCTTCTCTAGCCGATCGGAAATATAACTTCGCATTATCGCGTGTAACTATGTTACATTATCCCCCGAGATTCTTTGGAAAAGTTGCTTTCGCAACTCGCCCAAAGATCTCCCACCTGATTTCATTATTTTCCTTTTTCTTTTTCTTTCCTTTCTTTTTTTTTTTATTTATTTTTTTTATTTTTATTTTAATTTATTTATTTTTTTATTTTTTTTTTTTCCTTTTTCTTTTCTTTTTCTTTTATATACTTACGAATCCAAATCCGGACAATTTCCGCTCCCGTCTGCTCCTTGTACTCATGACAACTTATACTATTTCGCCTCTTATTTCCTAGATTCTATATTTATCTTAACCTATAGAAAATATACGCCAAATAAAACACTAACGCCAGCATATTTTATTTCAAAATTTTTTTTTTATTTTTTTTTTTTTTATTATTAAGAATTTCCGTATTTATCGTCCGTCACTGTCGTTTGATCTGTCCTCGTCGCTGTCCGTCGCGTAATTGTCTGTAGGTGCAACCACGTGCCAGGTCACCAGCAACTCCATGGTCTCTGGGTCGGGCTCTGGCAAAGACAGTTCCTCCGGTGCCTCTTCTTCTTCCTCAGAGGTCGTATCTTCCTCTGACAAGGATCTTAGTTCTCTTAGGAGCTCCTCCATGCGATGGCTCGTGGCCTGAGTCGATGTTCCCGGTTGATCTCGCCTGCTGTCCTGTCGAACGCTCGTATGTGACACTCCCTGGGCCCTCTCGAGTCTTCTCTCCCCTCGGAAGTGTTTTCCTAGACGTCCTCCTCCTCTTCCAAAACGAAAATCAGGGTTGCCCTGTTCCTGCCGGGCATCATGGCTCAGGCACAATTGTTGGGCCACATTATACCCCTGACCGTTAAGCGAGGCATGCACCTCTACCCAAATCGCCTCGATGACCGGGTCTATCTCGTCGATGTACATGTCGATGACCTGACTTGCCACCAGAGACCCCATCCGATTTATCGCCTCCTTGGTCCATGCCTCGCCCCTCGGCGCAAGCTGATGCAGGCCGGCTGCCACGGCAAAATACGTCTCGCCGAGGTATCTCCTTGGAGAGGTGTATAAACTGTCGAGGGCAACAGTGACCCGTTGAGCCATGTCCCCTAGCCATAGGTCGTATTTATCCTCCCGTTTTTTGATTACAGTGGCTCGTAGGAAAGACCAGGCCTCCGCGTCCCCTTCTTCCTCCAGGAGCAAAAGCACCGCACGACCCGCATATGCCTCCTCCTCCAGAAGACGGTGTACCTCCGGATGATCTCTCCTCGTCCGCCCCACCATTTTCAAAAACTCCTCCCGCCTCCCTTCGTCCCTCTTCATCCACACATAGAACCTTCCAGGGTGGTCCAGGTGGATCACCTCCGCCTGATATGGCTCGCCGGGCGTCAACAAATATACAGCGTACTCGATGAATCTTTCCATCTTCTTGTTTCGTTTATTCTTCGAAAAATTTCGCGGTGTTTAACCCGTTCCCACGCCAACGCTTCCTTTTATAGCCTCTCGCTCCCTCCGTCGTGCCTCTGTCCCTTGCTATAACACCGGTGGCCTAATTCTCCTCCGGTAGTTCTCCTCGGCCAATTATATGGGCCGTTTCTCTATTCTCCTTCTCCCTTCCGCCTTGTTTCGCCAGAATTCGAAGCATTCTTCCTAGAACGGTCGTTCGGCGTGACGTCAGGATTCCCATCGCGTGATTCTACTGTAGCAGGTTCGATAGCCTCGTATTCCCGTGTTGGTGTAGCTTCTATACGGCTCCCTTGTACCTCGTTGTTTACACTCCGAGTACTTGACCTTCCTGTTGTCTCACTTCTTTCCTTGCTCGTCGTAGCCGTCGTACCCTCTCCTTCTTTCTCTGTCCCGTCCGTCTCTGTCTGATACTTTTTAAACATACTGGCGTGGAATTTGCCTCTCTCTACCCTATTCCCTACATCTACAAGTAAATAAGTCGCTAAACCTACGCATTTCTTAATTCTATATGGCCCCTCGTACAGAGGCATAAACTTCGACGTTAATTGTTTTAAAGGATCTGACACATTTAACGCTTTTACAAGCACCAGATCGCCTACTTCATAATTCGTTAGTCTATGGGTTGCATCGAATTTTTCTGCCCGACGCAGGCCTTTCTTTCTCATTCTTTCTCTCACAATTTCGATTTTCGTTTCGTATGTTATTCTGTCATCTTCGTCTCTTCCTATACCCATCTGTTTATTCCATTCTCGTACCGGCCTTTTCTTGCACTGTAGTTCCAACGGCGTGAATTCAGTCGTGTCGTGATGACTCGTTGATGCAATTTTCAATTATTTTTATCCACTTGAACCAACCGGCATGGTTATTTGTTAAGAAAACTCGGAAAAATCTTCCCAGTTCTCGATTCACTCGTTCGACGATATTTCCTTGGGGGTGTCGTATTGAGGAAAATACAGCCATGATACCCTCGTCCTTGAGTTTTTGTAACCAGTTTTTAGCCGTGAATTGTGTTCCGTGATCGAACTGAATTCTCCGTGGCTTTCCATATTTCGGGATATAATCGTCGAATATTCGTTTAATCACCGTCGACGTGTTCGCTCTCTTCATGGGGTATAGTCTGACGAATTTACTAAATGCATCCAGCGTTACCAGGATATGTTTCACCCCACCCACCGATGCAGGCAAGGGCCCATAAAAATCTATAGAAACTAAATCCCCCGGTCCTTCCGGTATGATATTTTGCATCGCTGCGTAGCTAGTCTGTACCGCGGTTTTATTTCTTTGGCACGTGTCACAGGTGGCTAAGATGTTTCTAGTTATTTTTGCCATGTGTGGATACGTAAAATCTTCCTCTAACAATCGCAGACATTTTCTTGCACCCAGATGCCCATACATGGTGTGGCACGTCTTTATCATATCTTTAATCATGACCTTTGGTATTACCACCCGCCAAATTTCGGTTTTCGATTTCTTCTGCAAAATTCCTCTTTGTAGACGAAATTTTTTATCCTCTTCTTCCTTCTTCTCCTCCGCCACGAAATCCATGATGACTCGTAAATCCTCTTGCTCCCTCTGTACCGCCCCCATGTTCTTCAATTTCCTTGCTAAATCACGGGGAATTTTCTCTGCCAACATCCCAGCCACCACCACGATTCCCTCCTTCTCGGCCGATGGTGCATTCTCGTCATTTTTCATTCGGCTCAGTGCATCCGCCACTACATTAGCTTTTCCCGAGACATGCTCTATTTGTATGTCGTAGTCCTGTATCGATAGTGCCCACCGCATCAGCCTTCCAGCCGAGAATCTACACGTCTTCAAAAAAATTAACGCTTTGTGATCCGTCTTTATATGTACCTGGACACCCTTCAGATATGTTCGGAATTTTTGTAATGCCCACACGATTGACAGCAGTTCTTTCTCAGTGGTCATATACGCGATCTCTGCTCCTTTCAATGTTCTGCTTGCAAAAGTTACAACTTTTACTTCTCCGTCCTCATCTTCTTGTGACAGAATCGCCCCCAGCGCGTACCCACTCGCATCCGTAGTGAGAGTATATGGCTTTCGTGTATCCGGAAACCTGAGTACCACTTCTTTACAAAATAAATCTTTTACTTTTTTAAATGTATTTTCCATGGCCTCATCCCACTCCCACCGTATACCTTTTCTTAAAAGATTTAATAATGGCGCCGTCTCGTGCGCATGGCGATTCGTGAACTTAGTGTAAAAATTTATAAGCCCCAGAAATCCTCTTAATTGTTTTATCGTCCGAGGTCGGGGGTATTCGTGTATCGCTCTTATCTTCTCGGGGTCCGGCTTTAGTCCCTCCGTGGTAAGGATATGCCCGAGAAAAATCACTTCTTTCCGGAAAAAATGTGATTTACTAAACTTTAAAGTCATCCCATGCAGATGAAATCTCTCAAATAATTTCTGTAGATGATCCAGGTGTTCTTCATATGATGTTGACATGACTAACAAGTCATCGACAAAATTGATAACAAAATCCAGACCTTCGAGAACGACATCGAGGGCTCTTATTAGACTCGCCGTACTGGTTTTCAAACCGAACGGTGTAACCGTAAACTCATAGCACTTCCCGTTGTGTTGAAATGCTGTATATTTTCGCGATTCCGGATGAAGAGGTATTTGCCAGAAACTACTAGTTAAGTCTAGCGTTGACATTATTGTTTTTCCACCACACCGTTGAAAAATTTCCTCAATAGGGGGTGCATTATTATAATCATTTATTAAATAATTATTCAGCTCTCGTGCATCTAGACAGAGGCGAACCGAATTATCGCTCTTCGTGACAGGCATCAACGGATTTATGTATACACTCTCTGACTTTTGTATAATTCCCATTTTGAGCATCCGCTCAATCTCTCTCTGTACCCTCTCTCGCTGGGTCAAAGAGACGGGATATGAACGATGGAAATACGGTTCCGGATCCTTCAACAGCAGTCGGTGTTCATACTTCGTCATCCTCCCAGGGATTTTATCGAAAATTTCTCTTCTTCCTTCGATGATCCTCTTAAAATACTGCTTAATTTCTGGCCGCAAATCCTGGCATTCCTCCATCTTCTGTTCGAACTCCTCCTCTGACAGGCTGATTATCTCTTCCCCTTCAAGGTTATCTTTCGCCTCCACGCCGGCACACATCCTACTTGGTGGAGCTGAGCGAAAATTTTCCGGATCCACGTGTCGCCATCTTCCTTCCTTCAACTCTGCAACCACTCGGTCCTCTACTGCCAGAATCCTCTGTTTGGCGTCGATTGATATTCTCAATGCCAGCATACCGTCGATACCAATCAACACTGGTCGCACCAACTTTGGCACCACCAGGACCTGTAGATCACCGCTCGCCCCATACGTTTCCATATTGACCATGATTTGTTTTTTAATTCGAGCAGTCTCCCCTGCAAACGCGCCAACCACCTGCGTCGACGTCACCGGTAGCATCGGGCATCTTTTCAGTACTTCTTCATTTTCCTTGAAAAACCTTTCTGAGACGCACGACACTTCACTTCCACTGTCTATTAAACTCATCTTTGATATTCCAGCTACAGTGATCGGTATTTCAGGACATCTCGGATGCTCCTCTTCATACCATTTACTCTGTACCCCCTCGACCTCTTCGTATAACATTTCTCTAGGATCTTCCAATAGCGTTGCACACGTCACCTGCTTTCCTTCTTCCTCGCCGACCACCCTCGGTGCTGGCCCTCTGATATCTGGTACTGTCTGAACTCTGGCAACGTTTTCAGGACACATATTCTCTTCATTAACACATGTGCCTTTACCGTCCTCCTGAACTCTGTTTTCCCCTGATTCAGCCTGCCCTTGCCGTATGGTGTCCTTCCCTTCAACCTTCTGCACCGCCCGTTGGTCACCACAGCAACGTTCCTCTTTTCTTCGTAAATTCCTCACTTTCTTCTTCTCCCTCTTCCTCGCGTTCATTTTCTGCCGAATACTCTTCCTTTCTCTTTCTTCTAGCGTTGCGCTCCGTTCTTCTAAGTCGTTGTTTATTTTCTCTCTTCCTCGGGCGCAACGCTTATGCGTTTCCCGAATTGCAGTTTCGTGCTCCCGAGCATTCTGGTACTGGTTCTCTTGGGATCGTGTGTGCCACGAACGGACCCTGTATACCACGATTTATACTGTGCACCTGACTATTAGGCTGCTGCTCCTGTTCCGGCAACTCAGGCCCCGCCGGCCTGTTGTTTTCCGGCCTCTGAAATCCTCCTGAACGATTTTCTGGCCAAGCCGGTCTCGATGGTTGCCATGGCCCGCTATTTTGCCATGGTGGTCTATCCCCCCGACCACTTTGCCGTCCTGGTGACAATGGACCACCGTTGCCGCCATTGTTTGCGGCATTTTCCCGATTTTCATACCGATTATATGGGCGTGCCGTCTGCTCACGCGCCGCTCCTCTATTCAAATTTCTCTGCGGTTCCTGTGACACGTATCCCCCCATACGACCTGTCACTCTCCTGTAATTTAGTGGACCGGCCACGTCCGTGCTCTCCAGAAGTTCCAAAAATTCGTCGATATCGCCGATTTGTCGAACTCTTACAGCACTGCGTACCTCTTCATCGAAATGTTTCGCAAGACGACGTATAATATCTTCATCGCTCAATTTTTCACTCAAATCTCGAGCGTTACCGATCACACGTGTTGCATACTCGGCCCGTGTCAACGCCTGACCTTCGGTATAGAATGATCCGAATTCTAAATTCTTCTTAACTTTGTCCTGCATGTCACGAGCCCAGTACCTTGCACGGAATTTTTCTTCAAATGTTTGAAGGTCGTGTACTGCGCCCTCCACCACGAGCCACCAATCGTTCGCCACTCCCTTCAAAGCAGTTCCGATGGCGTGCCGAATTTCAGTATCCTCGATCCCACCTGCGATACAAAATTCGCGAAACTCCTTCAAAAATCTCATCGGTCTTTCCTTCCCATCACCATTATAAGTCGGTGGTTTTTGAGCTGTCGTATATAATCGTGTGACATTCAAACCTCCTCCGACAGTTTGCCCGAAACTCATAGACGTATTGGCCCTTCGTGTCGATTCTTCTAATTTTTAAATCCTTTTATTTTGGTCTTCTGTAATTTCCTGTGCTGCACGAATTTCCGCCATCATCTCCTGTGTTCTTTTTTCCAATTTTTCCATAGTCACCTTCTGGCCCGCGACCTTTTGTTGGATATAGTTATTCGTGACGTTTTGATTTTCCAGTATGTTTTCCTGCGCTTCCTTGATTTTCCTATCCGTCCGACACTCTACTGCTGCGATCCCTTCTTTCAAAGCGTCCTTCGTGGCCTCCTTCAGACTCGTTATCTTACTTAGACACTCGTCTCGAATCTCCTGCTGCGTCTTTATTATTTCAGCGAATTTTCCGTCGCTCTTCTCCTCCATCTTCTGCTGTGACTTAATCACATTCTCTTCCATTTTCTGCAAAAACTGCATTAATTCCCCGACGCCGATCGGATCAGGTGGAATAGTTGCAGTCCTGTCGTTGGGCCTTGGTGTACTACCGTCTTCCCTGTTCATCTGCTTATCCGAAATCGCCTCTAATGCATCCTCGTTTTCCACGATCGGTCTAATCTCCGAAAACCGTTGGATATTTCTTCGATCCCTTTGCCGACGATCATCTAAAAGGTGATCAGCTGTCGTGGATTCCCAGATGTATGCTTCACCACCTTCAGCAACCTCATCCTGCCGATGTTGTTCCTCCAAGCTCTCCATCATTCTTAACTCTTCAAGTTCAGTCGAGATATTTATATTTCCGTTTGGTTCCATGTTCTGAATTTCGCTGAATTTATTTTCTTAACGCACGTCCTATTTAACCACTACAGTCTTTCTTAGTTGTGTCGAGCCCCACGTTGGGCGCCAAATGTAACGGTAATTTTTCACGTTAGCATATATTTTATTTTTCGTGGGAATTCGGGCTCGATCACAGGACTAATTAATTTAGACTTCTTAGTGGTTAACAGTAGGCCTTTATTCTAAGAAAAACAATTTTGTATAAACGTCACTTTTGATTACGGTTACTCGAATTTTACAGAATGTACATCTAATTCCGCAATTTCCGCAGCTATTTCGACGATTTTAATTTATTTTATGTTCACCTCTCTCGGTACACTCGAAGGCTTATTATTGTTCTCGCGCCGTTGCGTTATCGTACGCTCGGTGCACAGATTCTTCACACTCTTTGCTATTTCGCTTCGCATTCGCTCTTTTTATAGGGTGTATGAACCCTATTCACAATTCTTTGTCACTCACCCTTCTTCCACTCATTCGCTAGTACTTATTTTTCCTATGTTCTCATGCTACTTATTCTATGTTGAATTACAATTTATCCTAACTTCTATATTTCTTACTTCTATCTTTTCGGTCTCGAAAATCAGGGAATTCCCTCGATTTTAGTTGTTATTATTTCGGCTTATTTTCACCTAAATTCGTGGAATTTCGATGCTCGGGCATCGGTTGCGTCGCTACGCTTCGGTGTCTCACTCTCACACACACACCTCAGATTCTCAGTGTACAGAGTGTATGAACTCTGTTTATAATTCTTTCCCTTTCGCTCTTATTCTGTTTCCGCTCTCTCTCACTTCCACTCGCACAACGGATTCGGTCCCTCGATTACCGCTCGTTTAAAGACCGCACTATCCAATTTATGTTTATATAACTGGTTTTCTTATTTCTGTGCACTATTCTATATTAATAATACTTATCAACTACCGAATTTCCTATATCCGACTACCTATCAATCCACTAGATTATCTCGTTTAACGTCCTAATGAGAAATCTATTAATCTGAACAGTTCCGAATCATGTAATGCTACTCACTGTTCGCCGATATTTTCATGCTCTCATTAGCTTTTCACTCGACACTTTCTCTCACAATCGATACCCTGTAAAACTTTGCTGAACTGCCTTAAAGACAAGAGAGCCTCTCTTCCGGTTCAGGCGCTTTTATAGCCCTATCCCCACTCTAGTTCCCCTTACGTCACTTTAGACTTCGATTTAAAATTTGTCCCGTTTCGCTCGATTATATGATTCCGTTGTCACGCCCCCCTGGCTCTCCCTCGTCACCGAGCAAGGCCATCTGGTCGCTGACCTGTTGTTTTCGGTGACGAGCGAATTCCAGCAACGTGACGTCACCAGTTTTTATGCTGGGTCCGGGTTCGTCGGCCTAGCGTCCGCTGTACTTATTGCTCGACATATATAATATCGGCTTCTCTAGCCGATCGGAAATATAACTTCGCATTATCGCGTGTAACTATGTTACAAAACAAAGAAAACATAAATTTGTTTGATATCTTCGGGGACAAAAGTTTAAGACTATACGTAAAAAAATATTTTTTGGTAGAAAATATACAGATATTTTCCACCCTCTAATACTTTGTCCACAGTCCATTATTTTTTATCACATCAGCACATCTTTGAGGCATTGAATCAATTAATTTTTTGCAGTCGTCCACAGTTGTTTCATTCCACGTTTTTTCAACCAAAGAGTACAAATCGTCAAAATTTTTTGATTTATTTCTTTGAACCCTTCTTTTTATGGTACACCATAAGTTTTCAATTGGATTTAAATCCGGCGACTGCGACGGCCACGGTAATAAAGTGATTTTTTCATCTTGAAAAAAACTTTTCACTACCCGAGCCGTATGCTTTGGGTCATTATCTTGTTGATAAATAAAATTATCACCCATATTTTCGTAGGCATACGGTAACATAGTATTTTTCAATATATCCAAGTATTGAAAACGGTCCATGATTCCATTAATTCGGCGTATTGGTCCAGGACCATTGCGAGAAAAACATGCCCACACCATTACGCTTCCACCTCCATGCTTAACTGTCGGTAAAACACATCGAGGATTTAAATCTTCGCCAATTCGACGTCTTACATACAGTATCCCGTCAGAACAAATTCGGTTGAATTTGGATTCGTCCGAAAATAGCACATTTTGCCAATCCTCACTTGTCCAATGCCGATGAGCCTTAGCAAATTGCAGTCATAACTTTTTATTCTTTTTACTGAGCATCGGCTTCTTCCGTGGCTTTCGTGCTTCCAAATTGAATTCGTCTAATCGTCTTCGGACAGTTCTTACACTAATTTGTGCATTATTATTACTGGATATTTCAGCTCTGATATTGACTGCTGAACGAAAACGATCTCTCTCGCTTAATCGATGAATCCGACGATCCAGCGTTGGCGTGGTTTTCCGCGGTCTACCGTTTTTTGGTCGATCAAAATAGTCCCCAGTCTTCACAAACTTGTACCACGCTTGCTTACAAGAAGTTTCTGATCGATTCATTTGAGTTGCAATTCAAGAAAATGTCTCATTTTGCTTCCGTAGAGACACGATTAGTTTTCGTTCAGTTGATGACAAATTACGGGCTTTACCCATACTCTTTTCGTACGTAATTAAACTTAAGACACTGGATGATACACCGCAAACTATTTACAGTATTAATATATCAAATTATTGCGTGGATCGACTACGGGTATCTTGTTCGACAGATCGTCTTAAACTAATGTCCGCTGTTTACAGATGGTTGGAAGAAAAAAAAATTGTATAATCTATATTGTTCACATTTGACGACCGAGACTTCTACATTATGAAGGTCAAACGTACACATGTATTGTAAAAAAACAACAAGCCGAAAGAAACGTTAGTACTTGTATGACAGATCTATGAACCAAATTGTAATTCATCGTCTTAAACTTTTGTCCGCTACTGTATGTTGTAGAGCATCGATAACTAAAAGACACGTATTATTTTTATCGGCGGAAAAACATTTCTAAGGGATGAAATCACCTTTCAAAGTTAGGCATGTCGAGGGGTGATTATGCCCTTTCACCCAGAAGGCGTCAACCGATTTTAATGAAACAAAAACCAAAATACTCACTGAAGACAATAAACATTCCACGTGAAGTTGAAGAAAAAAATTCATTTGCAGGGGTGAAACTGCATAATCACCCCTAACTTTGAAGGGCGATTTCACCCCTTAGAAGTGTTTTTCCGCTGATGAAAAAAAACGTGTCTTTTAGTTTTCGATGCTCTACAACATACGTGAGTTACATAAAAATCCCTATAATTCCCTGTAATTATTTGGTTTCAATTATGATATTCATTATGGAAAAGTTGGAGCTATTCGTTCACAATATTCAATAGAGAATTCAGCATTGATAGATATGTGTCGCCACTCATCTAAAATTCATCAGCTTTACGAATTATATTTATAAGAAACGGTACACAAATAAACCTTGTGGAAAAATGGCATAAAATAGCTTGTGGCAAATACATTGTTATGAATATTGTACTTTAGAGAGCTGTACCAAGAAGCATATACGAAAAAATTTGGCGTGCCAACTAATAAGTTTCATACAGGGTCCAAAAATAAATGTAGGAGAAGCGAAGAACTTGTGCATACAATTTTTTCATCTTCGGCTTTTTCGCAGTAACGCTAAACCCTACGAGATTATTTCAAAATGCCGCTTTGACAGTTTTGTCTTGTTTTTACTACTTCTTAAGAACCTTGTAGAATGCTGATACTGCAGATGCTCTCGGATATCGTTATCATCATATTTTTTCAAGAAACTCATTTCTTCAATTTTGCTTATTCTGTTTTCACAATAACATAGCTGTAGCGTTGAAACTTTCTAATTTTCGTACTTGATGTCGAGATTCCACCGTGTTTCATGATATGCGTTTACGTTACCGACAATAATTGCATCTTGAATACATCTCACTAATTAATTGACAAGTTATTTTATGTCATTTTAAAACGATCCTAGGCAAGGTAGATCGTTTTACGCAAAATGGACCATCAACGGTAGGTAGAGTGACGGAAAAAACTTTTTATTGAATTTGAGAGCTGCTGTCGACGTAACATTTTTGTCTTCATTAGAAACTATCTTCCTAAGGTTTTTAGAGAGAAAATAGTACTTTGTAATACATTCCTGATCTCTGGTGATACAAGTGCAAAAAGCGGACTTTTGACGAAGGTTGTAAAGTTTGTTGCATAAGTATTGAACTGTAATAATATTGGGTCTGGAAAAAAGTTCGTGGCGTTTTTTTAGTAAAATTCAACTGGTTTTCTTATAGTGTGAAAATGAATTTATTTAAACCAAATATGCTACATTATTATCGACAATGTTTCGCCATTTTTCGGGTAGAGCCATGATGCCATTGGTGAAAAACTTCTGTGGTTTCTGGTTGAAAAACTGAATCAAGTGGTTTTCACAGGCTTCTTTTGAAAGCAGCTTAATTCTATTGAGTTCTGCAGAGATCAGAATAAGTGATAGTCAGAGGTTGCTATGTCTGGATTATACGGTGGATGCATAAGAACTTCCCAACCAAGCTCTCGCAATTTTTGACGGGTCATCAAAGAAGTGTGTGGTCGGGCGTTGTCATGATGGAAGACAACACCTTTCCTATTAATCAATTTGGGCCGTTTTCTTTCAATTGCTAGGCGTAATCTCTCTAGTTGTCCACAGTAGAGTTGAGAATCAATCATCTAACCAATTGGAAGTAGCTCATGGTAGACGATTCTAGTCCCACCACACACACAGCATCACCTTTTTCGCCGTCAATCCTGGCTTTGTGAACGCTTGTGACGGCTCACCATCCCTTGTCCACGATCTTTGACGCTTTCGATTGTCGTACGTGATCCATTTTTCATCACCGGTTATGACACGTTTCAGAAATGGTTCGATTTCATTGCGTTTCAGCAGCGCATCGCAGATGTTGATTTGGTTTATCATGTTTTTCGCGCTCAACTCATGAGGAACCCATACATCGAGCTTCGTTTTGTAGCCAGCTTTGTGTAAATGGTTCAAAAGAGTTTTGTGGTCAATGCCCAGCTCCATACCAATATCGACACTGCTGATATGCTTATTTTGCTGGACTTTTTCAAGAATTTCATCAGCTTTTTCAGTAAATGGACGACCAGAGCGTGACTCAATTTTCACATCAAAATTACCAGAACGAAAGCGAGCGAACCATTTCCACGCAGCAGATTTTGATAAAGTACCTTCACCGTATACAGCACAAATTTGTTCACAAGCCTGCGCAGCGTTCTTCCCTTTGTCGTAATATCATTGCAAAATATAGCGCAATTTTTCCTTACTTTTCTCCATTTTCAAACGCAAACAACTTTCCAACCACTGCACCAATTTCAATGTTATACACTCAAAGTAACGCTCGAAGTGTCACTTTTTCAACGAGCGTTTAGTGGTGTCGCTGCGATCTGTGTTTCCTGACTTATTTGCAATTGATGCAATCTATTGGGAAAAACGCCACGAAGTCTTTCCCAGACCCAATATTAAGAAAAATACAAAAAATTCGTTTCCCAAGTTGATTAACGTTTTATTCATTCTTCATTCTGTTTCATCAGTTCGTTGAACGACTCTCTGTTTCAAAGTAAATCACGTCAATTAAAATTGATAAATAAATTAAACAGATTCAACGCAAACTTTTTTATATCGTTGTAAGTCAAGAATGAAGAAATAAAAATAAAATGCATATCTTACACTATAAAACATATCCATACGAGGTCTGTTTGAAAAGTATCGCGAATTTTGAATTTCCGCGGCCTACGTATATTCGATTTTCGATTTTTTTGTGGCGTTAGGTTGGTATTCATGTCCCTCACTTATGCTGACAAAGTCGGCCATTTTGAATGTTTAGTTAATTGTTGACAGCTATTTTGGTTGGACGTGTTTTGGCGTGTCTTCGATTTTTGCCTATTCCAAAAAATGGATCAAAGAATCTGTATCAAATTTTGTGTAAAAAACAAAATTAAGTGCGCGGACGCATTCCGAATGTTGACGGTGGCATATAGTGAAGCTACTGTTGTGCCGCGGAATATTCCACTCCGTATTTAGTATATTCGGGAATATTCCATAGTAAAGAAACATTGGAATTCGTTCAAGACAAGAAACGAAGACCAATGCCCGATCGTATGAACGACCCCAAGAACGCCGACGCAGCATGAGCGACTCGCTTGGCGTTCGACGATAGGCTAACGCTAAAATTGCGAATTAAGGGATTTTCGTGAAGACAGTTAGCAACTGCTTTACGAAAAGACAGTATTAAATTAGATTTAAAAGAGAACGGTTGGTTCCTCGTTAAATACTCAAAACAACGCATTATTGTACTTCTTACTTTGATATATAAATAGGCAACGGAAAGTTACCGTTGCTTATAATAAATACTTCCTTTTATATAAATTCGCGTTTCCATCTTTTACTCGAGATCCATCTCCTTATCGGCAAACGATCCCGAAAAATAATAACTTTTAATATTATACCGACTACCGAATAATCCAATTAATCGGTACCGGCATAACACTACCTTGGACCAAAGCAACGTTTATCGGTGGTACAAAATGTTCTCAGAGGGCCGAGAAGATGCGAACAACGAAAAGCGTGCCGGACGCCCGAGCACATCAACAACAGACGAAAACATTGATGAAGTGAAGAAAATAATACTGGCCAATCGTTAAATCACCGTTAAAGAAGTTGCTGAGGACCTAAACATATCGATTGGCTCGTGCTATTCGATTTTTACCAATGATTTGGGCATGAGACGGTTTGCCGCAAAATTCATGCCAAAATTGCTCAATTTCGAACAAAAACAGTGTCGCGTTAACATTACTAAGGAGCTGTTAGACTCGGTCCGCGACGACCCAAATTTGCTCCAGAGGGTCATAACTGGTGACGCATGAGCCAAGACCGAAAAAAGCGCGCCAAGTTCGGTCGAATGTGAAGGTTTTGCTCACAGTTTTCTTCGATTGCAGGGGCGTGGTGCATCATGAGTTCTTGCCACAGGGTCGTACAGTCAATAAGGAATATCACCTGCAAGTTATGCGCAATTTGCGCGAAGCAACCGCCAGAAACGCCCGGATTTGTGGAAAAACAAAAATTGGCTTTTGCACCATGATAATGCCCCTGCTCATACATCGTTGCTTGTGCGCGAATTTTTGGCCAAAAAAAACACTAATGATGCCGCAGCTACCGTGTTCCCCAACCTGGCCCCCCCTGTGACTTTTTCCTGTTCCCAAAACTGAAGAGGCCCATGAAAGGACGACGCTATGCCACGATTGAAGCGATAAAGACGGCATCGAAAGAGGAGCTGAACAAGATCACAAAAAATGATTTTTTTAAGTGCTTCGAGGATTGGGAAAAACGTTGGCATAAATGTATTATATCCGAGGGCAATTACTTTGAAGGGGACAAAATAGATATTAATGAATAAATAAATACTTTCTGAAAAAACGCTAAATTCGCAATACTTTTTGAACAGACCTCGTACATATTAAGAAATTAATGTATTTATACAGAATAGTGAAATTTACAAAATCAATGGCTTCGTACATTTCTAAACAGTCCTCATTAGCAATTCGTTCATTATTCTCACACGTTTAGCATCACCTTCAACTTTTTGATTATACCTTAGTCACTGTCTGGCGCTTATACTTAACGTTTCTTCACATTGGAAAATATCGCTTCTCTGAATACAAATATTGTGAAGAACACACGTAGCTAATAAATACTGGGGAATTTTCTGAAGTTTAACCGTCGATAAGCAATCGAGCATTCTACGCCAACGACCTTTCCACAGCCCAAAAGCGAGCTCAATCGACATTCTTGCCGATGAGAGTGTTATGCCGGTACCGGGTAATTCGATTATTCGGTATTCGGTATAATATTAAAAAGTTATTATTTTTGGGATCGTTTGCCGATAAGGAGATGGATCTCGAGTTATCGATGGAAACACGAATTTATGTAAAAGGAAGTATTTATTATAGGCAACGGTAACTTTCCGTTGTCTATTTGAATGTCAAAGTAAGAAAGTACAATTACGCGTTGTTCTGAGAATTTCACGAGGAACCAACCGTTCTCTGTTAAGTCGAAATCAATTCTCCCTTTGCGTAAAGCAGTTGCTAACTGTCTTCACGAAAATCCCTTAGTTTGCGTTTTTAGTGTTAGCCTATCGTCGAACGCCAAGCGAGTCGCCTCATGCTGCGTCGGCGTTCCTGGTGTCGATCGTACGATCGGGCATTGGACTTCGTTTCCTGTCTTGAACGAATTCCAATGTTACTTTGCTATGGAATATTCCCGAATATACGAAGTACGAATATTCCGCGGCACAACAAGAGACAGTACCTGAAATTTTTTTGGGTCTGCATCAAATGTCCAATGTCTCTGAACGGAACCATCACGTTGGAATTAATTCCATATGCTGCATCTCCAATTATGTGACAATCATTCGGAAAATACACATCTGGATTGTCAATGTATTCTTGGATGCGAGATAACCGAAAGACTCTGGCATCGTGGACACATCCAGTATAACCAGCTAATACGCTTGTGAACGTTACATCAAACGTGCAGGCCGCCTGAAATATTAATTATAATATTTCAAACAAGCTTTTACGAAACTAAGCCGTCAAAGTAACAACTGAACAAATATTACCTATACTTGGATTGAGTGATATGATTTCCTATTCAAGTAAGAATTTCCATCCTCATGAGGCGCCCTTATTCTGATATGCGTCCTATCAATTGCGCTAATAACACCAGGAAATCCACTATTTGCATTGAACTCGAATATAACCTGAGTAGCTCGGTCCCCTGTTGGCCTTGGATGAATTGAGGAGCCAAAGAATGAAGAGCAAATGTCACTCTGTACACTTCTAATGGCAGTGGCTTTCCCAACGTTAAACCGGTCACAAATGGATCTATGTTAATAATATTTTTTAAATCTGGAATATTTATGTTTTCGAGTAAAAACATTATACAGGGTGCGTACGACCACCCGTCCACCCCTTTTATTTTGAAAAATACGCATTTTCGAAAAAAGTTTATCATACAAAAGTTGTAGGGTTTTAAATGACGCATCAGACAGTGGTATTAGTATGACCTTGAATAGCGTTGTCAAGGTCACGTGGAGGTCACCTGCAATTTTTCAAATGGAACCCCCAAATTTTTATTGCATATTTTTGTAGCTTATCTCGAGAGCTTTTCAAAACGCTATATTAAAGTATTTTTAGAGTTATAATGCTTGAAATTTCTTATTTTCAATACTCGTATTTAATCATAATATCACAAAGCTTTAAAAGGAACTATTTTGTCGTTATATCACCAGTTATTTCGTGCAGGAATGATGGTAATTTCGTTTAAGCAATCAATCTTTTTATTATATTTACTTATTTATCCGACATTACGTTGAGGTAAAAGCTTTCATAGGTAACACGCAAGCTGGAAAAATTCTTGTTTATATGACGCTCGGCTGTGCAGTCGAATATAAATTCTTATTGGAGTGAAGCACGAGGTGTTGAGAATGTACTTGAAAAGTTTTACAAGTAAGGTTTGCGCTTTGAAAAGCTAATTTAAGTTGACAAATAGCGTTCAGCACTTGTGGCCTATTTTATGACGATTTTTTGTTTTGATATCGGTGACAATAGAAAAAATACGTTCGGCCTCTTCGTTTGAATGGGGTAGCGACAATACTACTTGCACTAATTTTTCTAAAGTGGGAAACATTTGTTCCTCAAAGCATTTTTAGCTTCCACAACCGCTTTCCAAACTAAACCTACTTCGAGAGTGAGGAAACTGTTTTGCTTTTTCGGTAAACAAGGATTATGAATGCGATTCGAACGTTAAGTTTGTGAGGTCGAAAGTCCCAAAGCGCTCAGCAATATCAGATAAATCTTTAACGTTTCCTCTGTCTTTCACTTGAAGAGCGATACTAGGGGTCAAAAATCGCAAATGGTCTAAAATTGATTTTTTCAGTGGAAGTCGATGAGTCATCTCTGTTAGCCGTGACAGAACTGCAAACAAGTTTTTCTTATTTTGTTTGCGTCGACGAGCGGTAACTGCGTAATGAGTGCCTGACAGTCTGGACCGAGGGCCATAAAAATATCTGGATGAGCGACATTCAAGGTTCCTGACATAAACTCATTTTGAACTTCGGGTCTCAAAAAATTAAAGCCGAATGTCACTTAAGTGAATGAGTTGCCTATTTATCTCTGCCAGTTGGTGGATCAGGTCTTTTCTTCCCTAAAAGGGGGCATCGAAGCTATTGCAAAAGGATAACACATATTTTAAGAACAGCACGTATGCTTTAATAACATCGTTACTCAAATTCGTCAAAATTGGCTCTGCTGACTTAAGTTTGTCCTCATTGATGGCGAGTGCAAAATACATTTTTAAGACATCCTAGTTTTCAATAACTCGGGCAACGCATTTTTGCATCGAGAGTCATCTCGTATCCGACAATTGAAAAAAATGTTTCTCTCTGTCTAAAAGTTCTTGGAACTCTCGAAGTACTGCAATATGATTCGTGCTGCCGGACACGTATGTGGCAATACTTCTGATTAAAACTTCGCAGGAGCGAGGCAACGTAGAATAGGCTTTACAGGCAATTAAAGCAGACGAATGCACAAATGCAATTTAATGCGACGAGGCCAGGCGCGTCCGTTCACAATCGAATCATAAATGAATTATGTATCCCCGTCATTACCGATGCATTGTCAGATGACATGCCGACAATGTTAGAAATAGGGATCCCTTTGGACTCAAAGCAAGATTTAAAGGCCGCGTATACATTTTCAGCCAAACAGTTAATAAAGGGTGTCCCAGCAAGAGCGCCGGAATTAAATTTCCCGCATTTTGTTAATACGAGTTGTACGGTGATTTTTTTTGACATTTGTCACGTACAGACCACGCGATTTAAGAATATGGAGAAGTATTCAAACCAACAACGTTTAATTATTGTAAAAACACATTACAAAAATGGTGAAAGTTTTGCGAAAACAGTTTGCCAATTACGTTAAGTTTTTGGTCGCAATAATGCGCCAATGGGTGTTGGAACATCATCAAATTAATGCGGATTGTTGACCACGATGCCGAATGGAAGTTCCTGGATTCTCGGCCACAGATTCCGTTACTGTGGCTATATTTTCGAGTGACCGACAAGGACGACGACGAACAATGATCTTCTGATCCATCAGCGTAAATTTGGTCTCAAATTTTGTAATTAAACACCTCATTGTCGATTCATTTGGCGCATTATTGCGACCAAAAACTTGACGTAATTGGCGAACTGTTTTCGCAAAACTTTCACCATTTTTGTAATGTGTTTTTACAATAATTAAACGTTATTGGTTTGAATACTTCTCCATATTCTTGAATCGCGTGGTCTGTACGTGACAAATGTAAAAAAAAATCACCGTATAACTCGTATTAACAAAATGGCGGCAAATTAAAATCCGGCGCTCTTGCTGGGACACCCTTTAGCTTTTAATTCTACTAATTCCAACAGCTGTGTGACTACTGTCTTAGTGTCGGGCGATAAAAATGTAACTAAAACACACTGAGATTTTGTGTCGTTCATGGCAATGCTCACATCGACGAGCACTGAAAACTTTGTAACTTTTAAAATGTCTATAATTTCTGTAGTTCTCGCCTGCCGAGACAATTTGTTATAATATGTGTACACTTCGAACGGCCGACCGTTATTATGTCATGCAAGATTCAGGAGTCGTCAGCTATTTCTTTAAGGAGTGTTACCAAATGTTCTATAGTCTGAATTGCAATGCTATGTTAAGCAAAAATACTGACAATTTAATTTTGGCGGATTTTACTTTCATTTTATGGGCATTCTCGTTATCCGCCTGTTGTTACGAAGCAGGCTCCGCATCGGCAGATGCTGCGAGTACCATTTTGTGCATATGACTTTTCCTCGCAGCGTGTTTCATGTTCTCGCTTTTGCCATACTTGAAAGTTTTCTTGCAGGCAGTGCAGAACGCTTTCTCAGGATCGTCCTGCACCGTTTGTATCTAACCAGAAAACTCGGGCATTAATAGGCAGTCATATTGAAAACATTTTGGTCTCACTCGTTTTGTCGGTGGCTCTCCTTGAACGTCCTCTCGAGTGCTGGCCCCAGCACCATAATCCACCGAATACATCGTAATTTTCACCTCGATTCTCTAAATACCGATTGATACAGTTGACACTCGCGACTTGACAGCATTGGAAGCTTTTATCTATTACGTATTTATCTATATACCGTAACCAATTAAGCTGCTCTACACTAACCGCTACCGGTGACGGTTGACTGTTTATCAACTTTCACCCACCCACAACTGAAAATGTGCGGGAACGTCGTTCTTGCGCCAACCAATCATACACCCGCATTAGTTTTCCGATACATTATAGAATGGAATGGTTGTTCATCATTCGCGCAACTGCACATTTATTACAAGAGAGAGTGCCGTTATAGCCCTGGTGGATCGGTCGCAGTTAAATGTAATTCATCAAATGACAGACCATGTTGCCACAAAGAAGTTATATGCTGATGTCGGAAAGTTCAGATGATTAACGATATTAATGTCAGCACGGATAAACGATATTAATAGTGCAATACTTCATCTCAAATATGCTCTGTAACGTAGTGTTAGCACTCTCGAGCTGATGAATTTTTTTTTGTCGCGACAATTCACTTTTTGACCGTACATTGTCGTGGCAAAAAGACCAAGATCTACACTTTTTGATTCGTCGGATTCCTGCTTGGCGCATACGAAACAATATTTGAACTCTGATTACATCATTAATGCAAGTGCACTGAGAAAACAATTTATTTAATGTTAACAAATCTTGAGTTGGATATAGTAAAATAAATGTTTTGTTATTATTAACAAATTTTACTTAGGTTAAATAATATTGGTTTGGGTCAAATAAAGCTAGAAAACATTTGCTAACAATTCAAAAATTTTATTTGACTTAACTTTAATTTAGGCATAATAATAAAACATTTGTTTCGCTATATCCAACTCTAGATTTGTTAATATTAAATAAATTCTTTTCTCGGTGTACACTTTAATACGGGTGAGGGTGCCGTTACAGTACCGGAAGCTCTTTCCCCGCAAAATAGAGTCTATACAATGACAGGCTATACTGCCACAAAGCAGTTCTGCGCTGATGTGGGAAGATGCACATGATTAATGATATTCACGTTAGCACGGATAAGCGATATTAATAGTGCAATATTGGATACCAATGAAGCTGGGTAACGCAGTCTCAGTTCGGCCTGAGCGCTCGTGGTTTGCGGTCGTACCTAACAGCACTCGTATCGACTGTGCTTTTACCGGCTTACATTGCTTTTAAATGGCTTTCTCCACTCCACCTCAGTTTGCTGTTCTGGTAATCTTTTTCTCGCGGCGATCGCCTGGCGACTCACGCCAACAAACCTCATAGCTCCTTCTGGTAGGGACTCCACCAAGAGGAAACTCAAGATCGATGACAAGCCAATCATCAAACAACCAAACCAAAGGTTACAACCTTCATATCTTGACCTCGATCTTCCTCGTCTTCGGCTGCGCTTGCAACAATTATCTCACCTTCAACCACCTTCGGAAAGGCCCTCGGCCCTCTTGAAACAGCCAACTCCAGTGCAGATCAATACTTCGGCAACCGTACCTCCTCAATATATATATTTTATTCTTCATAGGCTACCTGAATCCTTAGACCCTACCGAAATCATGCAAGGATTCAGCCAGCATTTCTCAATATCGTCAATGCGACAATACATGAAAAAGGATGGTCAAGGTTGTGACGTCCTGGGTTCAAGGCCCTAATCATCATGTAAAATTAAAAAAATGTTATTATATATATATTGGGTCTGGGAAAAAGTTCGTGGCGTTTTTTCCCAATAGATTGCATCAATTGCAAATAAGTCAGGAAATCCAGATCGCAGGGACACCACTAAACGCTCGTTGGAAAAGTGACACTTCGAGCGTTACTTTGAGTGTAAAAACATCGAAATTGGTGCAGTGGTTGGAAAGTTGTTTGCGTTTGAAAATGGAGAAAAGTAATGAAAAATTGCGCTATATTCTGCAATATTATTACGACAAAGGGAAGAACGCTGCGCAGGCTTGTGAACAAATTTGTGCTGTATACGGTGAAGATACTTTATCAAAATCTGCTGCGCGGAAATGTTTCGCTCGCTTTCGTTCTGGTAATTTTGATGTGAAAGATAAGTCACGCTCTGGTCGTCCAATCACTGAAAAAGCTGATGAAATTCTTGAAAAAGTCGAGCAAGATAAGGATGTCAGCAGTGTCGATATTGGTATGGAGCTAGGCATTGACCACAAAACTATTTTGAATCATTTACACAAAGCTGGCTACAGAAAGAAGCTCGATGTATGGGTTCCTCATGAGTTGAGCGCGAAAAACATGATAGTCCGAATTAACATCTGCGATACGCTGCTGAAACGCAATGAAATCGAGCCATTTCTGAAACGCGTCATAACCGGTTATGAAAAATGGATTACGTACGACAATCGGAAGCGTCAAAGATCGTGGACAAGGGACGGTGAGCCGTCACAAGCGTTCGCGAAGCCAGGATTGACGGCGACAAAGGTGATGCTGTGTGTGTGGTGGGACTGGAAGGGAATCGTCCACCATGAGCTACTTCCAGTTGGTCAGACGATTGATTCCCAACTCTACTGTGGACAACTAGAGAGATTACGCCAAGCAATTGAAAGAAAACGGCCCGTAATGATTAATAGGAAAGGTGTTGTCTTCCATCATGACAACGCCCGACCACACACTTCTTTGATGACCCGTCAAAAATTGCGAGAGCTTGGTTGGGAAGTTTTGATGCATCCACCGTATAGTCCAGACATAGCACCGTCTGACTATCACTTATTCCGATCTCTGCAGGACTCTCTCAATGGACTTAAGCTGCTTTTAAAAGAAGCCTGTGAAAACCACTTGATTCAGTTTTTCAACCAGAAACCACAGAAGTTTTTCACCGATGGCATCATGGCTCTACCCGAAAAATGGTGAAACATTGTCGATAATAATGGAGCATATTCGGTTTAAATAAATTCATTTTCACACTATAAAAAAACCAGTTGATTTTACTAAAAAAACGCCACGAACTTTTTCCCAAACCCTATATATATATATATATATATTACACATTTGTTTTAAGCACATATACCAGGTCTATAAATATGAAACCGGAATTTGCCCATAGATGGCCCTAGCTGTCAATGTAGTTACCGTCAAACCGCGTCATTGGCGCCATTTCCTTGTGGACATCTCTGACAAAGATTTTCAACTCGCAACAATACAAGTTTCAGACAACAGCATAGTTTGTAATAGCGTTGAACATGTCGAATTTTGTGCCTGGAAACTACGATTTGCGAACAGCATTGATTTTCTGTTACGAATTGAAGAAAACTGCTGCAGAATCGCATCGAATGCTTGTCGAAGCTTACGGTGAGACTGCTCTTGGTAAATCACAGTACTTTAAGTGGTTTAAAAAATTCAAAAGTGGCGATTTTGACGTGAGAAACGAAGAACGTGGAAGACCACCGAAAAAGTTTGAAGACAGCGAATTGCAAGCATTGCTGGATGAGGATGACGCTCAAACGCAACAACAACTCGCGGATCACTTAAATGTGACACAAGAAGCCGTCTCCATACGTTTGAAAGCCATGCGAAAGATCCAGAAGATGGGAAAATGGGTTCCACATGAACTGAATGAAAAACAGCAGGAAAACCGAAAAACCACTTGTGAAATGCTCCTCGCCAGGTACAAAAGAAAATCATTTCTCCATCGAATTGTGACTGGCGATGAAAAGTGGATATATTTTGAGAATCCTATGCGTAAAAGATCATGGGTAACTCCAGGCGAACCATCGACATCGACGGCAAGGCCAAATCGCTATGGACGGAAGACAATGTTCTGTGTTTGGTGGGATCAGAAGGGTGTGATCTATTATGCTAAAACCTGGCGAAACCGTTAATACTGAACGCTGCCGACAACAAATGATCGATTTGAATCAAGCTTTGCGTGAAGAACGACCAGAATATCAAAAAAGGCAACACAAAGTGATATTGCTTCATGATAATGCACCATCACACACAGCAAAACTGGTCAAGGAAACGATTGAGGCGTTTAGTTGGGAAATACTTTCGCATGCGGCTTACTCACCAGACTTTGCTACGTCCGACTACTACTTATTTGCATCGATGGGACACGCACTTGTTGAGCAGCGCTTTACTTCTTACGAAGATGTACGAAAATGGCTCGATGACTGGTTTGCCTCAAAAGAGGAACAGTTTTTTTGGCGTGGCATCCACAAATTGTCAGACAGGTGGGAAAAATGTATAGCTAGCGATGGGCAATACTTCAAATAAATTTTTTAAAATCATTTTCATACAATAAACGTGTATTTTCTATACAAAAATTACGGTTTCATATTTATAGACCTGGTATATAATATATATTATATATATATATATGTGTGCATATACTTAATCCATTTGTGGGTGTGTTCCATTCTTTTATTAAGATTGCAACACTCTCTACAAAACGTTCAGAGATCGCCACGCGCAACACGGCCCTCGCTTAAGACGGCCCTCTTGCGCGGCGAATCCCCCACGACATATATATGCCTACAGACACACATAAGGTGCCCCGTTCACTAGGCTGTATGCGAGGGATGCTGAGCGAAGTATCGTGCGCCAATCATCCGTGCGACTTTCTTCAATCTCACGATGAAGTAGTATATAGCTACTCGATATGATGTTCATAAGTCGTACTTACCGCTGCAACGCACAGCTTCCCTTGCACCCTATACGGGATATTGTTACTCGCCACATTCCAGCGTTATCTACTAGCGAGTAGCCGCTTCAATCTTTCGCTAACGTAAGCATAGTCCCACGTTGACCAGCAGGACGTAGAACATCGTCGAAACGTGCTGCGCCCCGCTAATCACTCGCTACCTTTCGACACTGTTTTATTCATTAGTTAGTCAGTTCATCTGCGGGGGTCGATCCTAGTAACAGCAAACCTATAGGTCCTACTCAGTGGGTCGGATAAGACGGCCTCATAATTAATTATTTTATTTGAAGTGCTCATCCACCTTTTTTGTATGTACTAGTGTTTTTTCATGCTCGCGAATGTGATCTTCGATTGACCCGGAAACAGTGACGAATCAACAGTGTGTAACTTGCAGCTAATCGCACGTTATTTTTCTTACGTATTTTCATACATTGATGTTCGCGAGGTTTCACGGGTTTTAATCATCATCTATTGTAACCTGAGTAATTATGTGTTGAAACTTCTTGCACAAACAATTTATTTATTTAAGCTCCCCATCACCAAACTGTTCTCCGAACCCGAACCAGCGCATTCTGGCTTAAAATGGATAATAATGTATTGTAACGTGGCAGAATATTCGGGCTGCGTCCTCCTCGCTCGGCGGCTACCAGCACGATCGCTCAGGGCTATAGAGGATAATTTTCGTATTTTATTTATTCTTTATTTTTATTTTTTTTTGTTGTATTTTTTTTATATATAATGCGTTCGATACGACCGAGGGATGGAGAGGGGGTACGAGGGAGAGGAGAGCAATGTGACAACTTCGGGAACTTCGGACCGATCTTTTATGTTTTTCTTGGTCGGAATATGCCACTTTCCCGACGACGCACCAAATAGTACGCGGCCTTCCATCCTTAGCTGCCGTCGACTCACGGGAATCTCTATATCTCCGAGAGTCATCTGCTGGGCTACGCAACGTTGATATTGTCTGTCGCTAAGTAATCGATCATCCAGCTGAGGCGCTAGTCGCGGTCATCGTGCGACACCGGTTCCCCCAATTAATCGAGTTGTGCGGGTTAAGTGGGGATCATAGTTCACGAGCACGCGTGCCGGCAGGACCTCGGGGCTTTTTTCCCGGTGATCGTCGGGTAAAGAGGACGTAATTCTCTGTCTCATCTTTAGTGGTCCCGTACAACCGTTGGCAACATTTGGGAATATCACTATTGACCGATCCGTCTATCCAAAATTTGTATTCGATCCGCTCTATTATCTGGACCCGAGGATTCAGGCCGGAAAGACACTCGAGATTTCCCGGAAGTCGAGGAACAGCACATCAGCGTCGTCTCGGTGAGCTCTCTTCCCTTCTACGGTCTGTCGCTAATGTTGTGCCGCGGAATATTCCACTCCGTATTTAGTATATTTGGGAATATTCCATAGTAACGAAACATTGGAATTCGTTCAAGACAAGAAACTAAGTCTAATGCCCGATCGTATGAATGACCCCAAGAACGCTGACGCAGCATGAGCGACTCGCTTGGCGTTCGGGCGAAAGGCTAACGCTAAAATTGCGAATTAAGGGATTTTCGTGAAGACAGTTAGCAACTGCTTTACGAAAAGACAGTATTAAATTAGATTGAAAAGAGAATGGTTGGTTCCTCGTTTAATACTCGAAACAACGCATTATTGTACTTCTTACTTTGATATATAAATAGGCAACGGAAAGTTACCGTTGCTTATAATAAATACTTCCTTTTATATAAATTCGCGTTTTCATCTTTTACTCGAGATCCATCTCCTTATCGGCAAACGATCCCAAAAAATAATAACCTTTAATATTATACCGACTACCGAATAATTCAATTACTCGGTACCGGCATAACACTAATATTATTCTATCATTTGATCTGTTCATTCTAAATTTATTCGAGCGTGGTCACCCCTGCGGTTCTGGTACACTGCGTGCAGAGTGTTAATTTCTATTGGGAATCGCGGCGTTTAATAAATGTAATCTCGAGATCGTTTAACGTGTAGAAACCGGGGAAAAGTCACTTTATTAATTGTTTTTTTAATTAAATCGTGCGCGAGTTAGGCCGTTATCCCGAAGTGTGTTGGTTTGTGTGGGATTGGAACGGGATAGACCGCGTCACGGATTTTAACGAATTATGGGTTTTGGATTTACGTGATTTGGTTTGAGTTTCCTTTCGTTGCGATTTAGAAGGTCGTGCGCGCGTTAGTACGTCGTCCCGTTGTGAATTTGCTGTAGGAGGGACTTGCACGTTCTAGACCGCGTCGCGTATCGTTCACATTAATCGGCGTTACTCTGTCTGATTTATTTACTGGTTTATTGATTTATTTATTATTTATTATTTATTATTTTTGGACTGTGTGTGATCGATATCATCGAATCGCGGAGAGCGTAATCGGCCGTCGTCCCGTATTTTAGACGTGGATTCGAGAGACTTGTACGGTCTGAGGCGTATCTCGCGTAGTTGGATTGCGTTTTATTATATTTTATTCAACAAACTAATTATCGGTTGATATTATTATTCTGATGTTAATTATTTCATTATTATTTTTTTTTTGTTATTATTTAATTATTAGTCGTCATTTATTCGTTATTTTATATTTTATGAACCGCGGAGAATTTCTGTGGATCGGCTTTTACACGGCACATAAATTTCGATATTGTAATAGCAAGCCGTGGGTAGCTTTGCGTACGTGACCTCCCGACATCCCGTTGTTTTGGTTTTGTGGAATGTGTGAGGGATTAGCTCGGGATAGGCCGTGTCGCGACCCAAGAGCAAAGACTACTGTTGGATAATCAGCTGGCGCACGGCGATCGATATTCGTCGTGCGCCTACCTGTTGCGGTGCTCCAGCACACGGAATTCGGTTGAGCCGAAGATAGCCGAGGCAGGGCTTCGTGAAGCCGAGGCTGTGCCTCATTGGCAGGCCGCGTCGAGCGAGAGGATGTCTCTCTCGCTTGACTTCGGCTTCGCTCACCGGCTATCTCTCTCAATTGACTTCAGCGCCCAACGACGCTTTCATATTCCGCAACCACATTGGATATTTCGACACTTTCGTGAAAACCCGCACGGAACAGCGCACGCATTTGGAAGGTTCGGACAATTTTCACATCTCTCAACCGGATCATCTCAACCTTCTTTGCTCATCAGGACTCAAAATCAGGTACGAGTGCATTGTTATAATTTACCATAAATTCAATGGCAATGAGAAGTTGGATTCTCATCGGTACATCAACATTTTTGGTCTCACTTTTTGGCGGCATTGCAGCACATGTCACGCCACGTTTTCTCTCAGCATAATTTGCCGGTATAATTAATATAATTATGCAGGTGTACTATAGTCACTGTACTTTTCCCCAAGACATCTGCTGGAAGAGTACAGCGACTATACACTGCTCATTTTGTGCATCCTCATTATATGTTGTATTGTGCTATGCAGTGCTGCCTGCATAGCTTGTCTCATACATGTAGAGCACTCAAGCAATTTCAATTGCAAGTGCTCTCACCTATTCGCTGCAACTTCTCTCAGATAAATCTGCTGAGAGCTTGCAGTGAATAATTGACACATTTTAAACACTCATTTATCTCATAGCGTGGCGTGCTCCGCAGCACTGGCTGCAGCACGCACACCGCTCTCAGTACCTACAGCACACAATTAATACAATTGTGTGCTGGTTCGCAGTCCAGATAGTCAGAATTCAATCCAGTTTGTTTATTTATAAATATCTGTCAATTCTCCGTTTTTTTTGGTGTATTTATTTATATCATTTTTATTCTTTCCAAATTTAGCCGATTTTTGCATTTATTCTTAACGTTTATATTTTTCCAAATTATATTATTTTGTAATTGAAGTGCGGAAGGTGTAAATAAACCACTTTCTCTACTAAACATCCTGCAGTCTGGTTTTATTTTCACCCTGTCTTGAGTGAAGTCTCATAACTTCCAATATATTCACAGATCTATCAAATACCATCATCGGATGGATTCTCAAACAACTACCGAGTATTAAACTTTGTCCAGGAATATTATTCGAAATTTGAAGCAAGCGAGATAGGCTATACGACATATACAGTGGGAGAGAGAGAGAGAGAGAGAGAGAGAGAGAGAGAGAGAGAGAACGGGATAACTGCTACCTCCGAATTAAAGATTAAAATTAAGATATCTAACTAGATTTGTAAAATTGTTAAAAGGGAGAGACTAATTTTACGGGACATTTTATTTGAATTCTAACTTGACGTTTATTGGAAATTAATATCTGTTCGCCAGAAATAAAGAAGTTTGTAAGTCCCGTACCTGCTGTTGTTGTTTAAATTATTTACTGTTATTATTTTATTTATTTATTTATTATTTATTTAGCTGACTTCATTCGTGGTTCTCGTTTGGCTTATTTATGGACCATATTTTATTATTTGATTTCGTTCGTTAATTCTAATGATTCATTTTAATTAATTGATTTTATTCGTATTTTATTTTTGACTAATTAGTGACTTGACAGTCCGAACCACCCACTCTGCCTCGAACAGCTGTAGCTGGCCTGGGTTGAGGCTGGTCATCCAACTCGGTATATTTTCCTTCCGGCGCGAAAGCGCCTGGCGCCCATCTCGAAAGAGAAAATAAAAAGGAAGGAAAAAATAACTTGGACCAGTCATAGGTAACGTGGTGCGTTGAGGCACAAATTTACGTTACAGTATTATTCTTCGTTGCGTTTGCCTTTGTCCGAAAATAATAATATCCAGGACGTAACGAATGTAATCCTTCATTATTGCCTGTCTATCAAATCAACACAACACCGAGGTCACCCTAGCTATGGTAAACTAAGTAAGCAAAATTTTACATCATACGTTTAGAGCTGAAAAATTCAAATCCTCCCGGCAACATTCATAGTGTTTCGCTGTCAAAATTTCGGCCACTCCAGTCAGCACTACCATCTAGCACCTAGCTGCTAGATGTGTCCATTGTGCCGGCAACCATGACGTTAAGTCTTGCGATCGCACTGTCGCGCTCCGCTGTGCAAACTGTTCTAAGGCCCACACGGTAAGTTACCGTCCGTGCCCTGCCCGGCAAAAATACGTCGAAGCTAAATCCAAGCTGGTAAACGCTCGCGGCTCCCGGAAGCCGCCGTCCAAAATGCCTGACCAACAGACCTGTTATCATACATAACCTATGTACTCCCAGACTCACCCTCGGGTCACCTTCTTATCGTCTTTGACCTCCGTGGAAACCTCGATTCTGCCCAACGTATACCTCGCTTTAACTTCAAAAATCCAATTGGCGTCTTTTCAACCACATCCTTGAAGACTCTCGAGAGATCTCTCCTCGACCATCCCCTCCGCCCTGGAGTCTTTCCCTGTCATTGATGGATCAGTCACAACTTTAACAGCCGCAATTAATTCAGCAGTCGACCTCGCAATTCCGAAATCTCTCCCTCGATTATTGTCTCATAAAGATACACCACCACCAGAAATAGTTAACCTCATTAAACTTAAAAATAAAGCACGCAAGCTATGGCAACGTACGCATAGCAGGCAACACAAAACTATTTACAACGCATACTCCAAGCGAGTGCAAAGCAAAATCAGGGTCTCGCGTACTTCCGCTTGAGACGAGAGCCTTTCTTCGGTCACAATCAATTCTAGCACTATCTGGCAACTAACTAGAGCCTTCACCAAAGCTAAAAAGAGCTCCATTCTGGCCCTAAAGGCAGGCCCTGTCTCTGCTCACTCCGAGCAAGAAAAAGCTAACCTGCTGTCCAAACATTATGCAAGCATCCATGCCTTAGCAATTGCTCGAGGAAACCCCTCCTTCAAACAGCAAGTCATGGCAACCGTAAGAAAGGCTCTGGTCCCCGATGTCCCTCCTTCCCACCCACCGTCGCGGAACTCGCGCTTGCCACCCAATCCGAACTAAGCCAAGTAATTCGCAACCTCAAAAATCGTTCGTCCCCCGGGCTACACATTCTCTTTATTAAGTTAGTCAAAAACCTATCCAACAAAGCTCGCGCGTACCTGCTTAAAATAATAAATGCCATTTTAACCAACCACAGCTTGCCTCTTGACTGGAAACTCGCTCTAGTCATCCCGATTTTAAAACCTTGCAAATCTCCCTCAACCCCGCTCATAAGTCTCCTGTCAACACTGGCTATGATAACCGAGAAAGTCATACTAGCCCGCTTGGCCGACTACTGTCGAACTCATTACATTATACCACCCGAACAATTCGGTTTTAAATCTAAGCATGCAACGACCTACCAGCTCGCCCGAGTTATCGAACACATAGAAGTCAAATCACATGAAAACCAATCTACTATCCTAATCCTTCTCGATATGGAGAAGGCTAACGATTCTGTCTGGTCCCGTAAACTTGTTTACAAATTTTTAAACTTCAATGTTCCCACCAACTTTTGCAAATTAATACTATCCTTTTACAACAAACAAAAAAATCGCTGTAAAAGTCGGACACACTATATCGACTAGTTCAGGCATCGTGGCAGGAGTACCACAGGGATTTGTGCTCTCCCCCCTTCTTTTCAACATCTACATTGCTTCAGTCTTCTCAGTGGCCGACCCGCGTTCTCTCGTGCATATCGCAGGTTTCGCTGATGATCTGGCCCTATACTCCTCCAGCTCCTCACTAACGCTTGCAATCAATCGCATTCAAAATGTCGTGCAATATATCATATATGAGCTAGATAAATGGCTCATCAATACTAACTCTGAGAAGACTGAGGCGATTCTTTTCACCTCGCTTAACCATCCCCCATCTCAGATCACCATATGAAGAAAACAAATCTCCCTCGCTACCCACATCAAATACCTTGGTCCGACCATTGACAAAATACTCCTTTGACACACCCAGCTAACGGTAAAAAACAACAAAGCCAAAATTCTCCTCAACCGTCTTTACTTACTTCTTAAGCCTAGGACTCTGTCTAAAAATAAAAATTAGAATTTACGCGGGTGCCTTAAGACCCACTCTCACTTATGCCTGCCCCATCGGGCACAACGTGCACAGACACACCTGTCAGAAATTCAAATAACGCAAAACAAGTGTCTCCGTATTAGTGCAACAACCCCTCGTTTTACATCCAATGTTTCCCTCCACCAAGACCTCAACTTCCCGACACTCACCGTATTTATACACAAGCTCACCAACAAATTTATCGCCAGTCTAACCTCTCACCCCTATGTCTACCTCCACCATCTTGACACGTTTTCCCTCTCTAAGTGGACTCGCAGGCGAACGAGATAACCACCTTCCAAAAACCTCCTCTGTATTCGCTGCAGCGAATTTCAAACCCATTTACCCTATCACCTCGAGCGACTATCATCTCTGCTGACCCCCTTCGTAGTTTAACTAATTGTGTACTGTATTTATATATATTTTTTTATTTGGTTGATTTTATGCTGTACTATACTGTACTGCACCGTATCATGTGCTGTAATAATGTGTAGTACATGGGTGCACTATAATTCATTGTAAATATGTAAATATCTAACGTAGCCGCACGATACGTAACCTACAATTCCATTGCGTGCGTAATTTTATCTACTCTTAATTAGCTTCAACTAAATAAATTTTTTTTCTTTTTTAACTAACGTACATTTTCCATTGCGTGACTTAAGTCCCGCTCACCTCCATCTCTGATGTAAATATTTAAAAATACTCATGATTACCACTACATTACTTAATTTAAGATAAGGCCGCCATATTGCAACTTGCGAGCTTGCTCGACCCCCCCCCCCCCCCTTCTTCCATCATGTTAAAGGGTTTTTTATTGCGTACACTTTTATCTACTATCACACATAACCACGCTTACTAAATACTGTTCCCTGGATCAGGGATTTATAGCCCGCAGGCAGGTGACCGCTCTCACCCCGTCATGTATACAATGTAAATATAACTGACTCCTGACAATAAATTGTGGTTAAATGGTTAACACAGTGTTAGAGTTCCAGACTGACAATCCGAAGATAGGAGGATCGAATCTCGAGCTAGTCAATTCGTAATTTTTTTTTCTCGCGACGATTCACTTTCGAAAAGTGAATTGTTGCGAAAAAAAAACAAAATCGAAAAATTTCGTAATATGACCTACTAAGTATCCATGTTATTAAGCAAATATTTTATTCATCAATTAAGAGTACACAGAAATAATAGCACCGCTAATAATTGTATTCATCGTTTATTTTGTACTTTGAACGTTTGAACAGCGCGCGGCGTAGTGAGTGACGTCACGCGCTGCCTGACTGTTGATTGGTCGGTGTTGGGCATGCGCGCGCGGCGGGCGCTAAACCAGACCCCATAGAGGGGGTACACAACGACCATGATGTGGGACAAAATCCCTGAACCTGACATCGCTGCCATAAGGCAGTGTAAAATCGATAGCAACGAATCCAAACAGCGGATCACAGATAGATACATTCACGAGAGACAATGGACCCACGGTCGCGAGGTATGTGGAGCAGGCGTATGTTTTAGTCAACACACTAAAGGCCTATTTATTGTAAAATACTCTCCAAAATATACTACTCCTAAATAATACTACCAAAATTGTAATTGCCATCAGTAAAATCACACCACAATTTTATTTAAATGCGGACACAATTATAGAAGCATGCGTGAGCCCGGTATTGTATACCTAAGGTGTACGGCTGACAAAGTGAATGGAAGGTTATCGAGTAATTATTTTCTTATTCGTCATGTTGATGTATCGCTCTATTTTTTTTTCTATTTTTTAATGCTTAACTCTATTTTTAATCATCTTCCTTTCTTCCTTACAATCTTCCTTTGAAATAATTATTCTGTAGTGTGTAGATTTTTCTACTATTATGATAAAACTTGACATGATTCTGCTCTTCATGCCCTGCAAATTAAAAAAAAGTCTCAAAATTCTACCTGCAACACATTTAAGGGGTCACATCTACTCAGCGGCCGAAAAAAGGCGTGTTTTTGTGATTTTTTTTTTGGAAAATGGTTGCAGCTTTCGAACCTTTTTTTTTCACAGTAAGGGGAATATCTTTGAGTATGTTACATAATTTTTTTATTGGAAAAAATTCCTAAATGTAAATGATATAGTGTATCCGTCCGGACCGCTGTTCAAAAAAGGCCTTCCGCGGTGACCACTGTAACTGCCCAACCAATCATCTGAAACAAAAAAACCAAATAAATTTAGTTTTTGTATAGTATTATCTAGTCTTTAATCGAAGGATTTGATAAAATATTAATTTTTGAAAAAATGGTCGCCGATCGAAAGTGATGCTCCAAATTTCAGTAAAAAAATCACTCCATTTTTCCTCGATATTAAAAAAAGTACGCATCGAAAAAAAATACTTCGATTAAAGACTGCCTTTAGATATAACAAAAATGTATGCAAAATTTCAGACAAATCGGTTAACTCGTTTTTGAGATATCGTGCTCACCGATTCGGCCTTTTTTGAACAGCGGTCCGGACGGATACACGATATCATTTACATTTAGGAATTTTTTCCAATAAAAAAATTATGAAACATACTCAAAGATATTCCCCTTACTGTGACAAAAAAAAGTTCGAAACCTGCAACCATTTTCCAAAAAAAAAATCACAAAAACACGCCTTTTTTTCGGCCGCTGAGTATATGTGACCCCTTAAGAAATGAAAACGACAAAATTTCACATTTTTCGTTGAAAATTCATAGATAAATCATTCTTCGGGTTTGATTAATCGGCGATCATGGCTGGAGTAGTTGTGAGACATAACAAACTGCATTTTTGGAATACGCTGCAAGAAAAAGGAAGGTCCCGAAACTTGGTGATATTCTCTGCAATTATTGCAGGATCATTCCATATAGCAGAAGTGCACAAGTGAAGGATAATAGTATCGAATCACCAACGACATCTGGTTCAAGAGAATCAGGATCATAACAACCAGCAGAGTTTGGTGAATCTCACGAAAGTTCTATGCCACAAGCTGACAATGAAGATTTAGATCTCTATTGTAACGGTAATTTTTATCGTTAACATTAATTTTGTCTTCTGAGGGGAAGAATTTGGGCTCGAACACAGGGATAATTAATTTAGACTTCTGGGTAGGCAAAAGTAGGGTTTAGTTAACAGGTTAATCTGGTGAATATAGGTGTTCGGTTTATTGGCACCGTTTGCCAGTACATTGTATTTCCAATCCGTTGATTCCTGCGATTATTCTACGATTCCGCCGAGCTACGTAGCCTGCTATTTGTATTATTCGTCGCTACCGTGCCTGTCACCCGATATACACGCTCGGGCCACGCACGTGAATTTACTTTTAAAGGAGATGTGTCTCTGTTATGCTGATAATCCTATCTATTTACCGGTTGTTTTGCTTCCTTCCTATACGCTTTAAAACTACTCGCTTACACTCTACTCGCTTAAATACTACTCGATCTAGTATTTCTAAAGATTGTTTCTGAGATCACACTTGTTATTTTTTTATTAATTAAACCACTCGCCTGTTTCTTCTTCTTCCTCTGTGTTCATTTTTCACTGAGCTTAATAACTTTGAGAAATATAATTCGTTCGATAATATACTAACTTGCTTGTCTTAGCTACTTCAAAAACGTAGATGTAAAAATGGAAATTTCAACACGTAAGAATTAGAACCCCGCAAGACAAAAATGTAGGATCCACGTAAGAGCCACGTAAAACCAGGTGCTGCAGACTTTTTAGCAAAGAGCTAAGAGCCCTTTCTCACTTCCGCAGGCGCTTTTATACCCTGCCCCTCTGCCTCATTCCCCTCTACATCATTTTCGATTTTCATTCTAAATCTAACGTGTTTTAATCATTTTTCGGCTTGCCGTCGTCGCGCCACCCGTTTTCCCCTCACCACCAAGCGAGGCCAGCTGGTCGCTGACCTGCTGTTTACGGCAGCGAGGGAATTCCTTAGGCGTGATACTGTTTGTTTTTGCTTCAATTCGCTCTAGTTCAATGACCCAGTGCTCGCAGTCCTCGGTGCGTTCGAACGTAATCTCTTCTGTTATAGCAGCGAAATATAATAAGGCAGGCTAGCGGGTGTAACCATGTTACACTATACGTTGCCAACGCAGCATCTTCACTTTCTTTACACCCATCTCAAGGAGATTCTTAACAACAATCATTTACAGTGACATCTCCATAAAGCTCCACAGTCACTCCTTCGCAATCGTCTACTGACGACGCATCATTTGTTGTGCAGGAGCCAGTCAATGTCGAATTGGTAGAAATACTTTTTCCATGGATAGTATCAACTCATTAACGGGTTTTTGTTACGAAAATCTGAATGAGCTGTGCGGGAATATGAAATCGATGAGGAATTCCAAGGCCCGTAACATTTTGTAAATATTTGTAGTGTTTCTTTCCAAAATGAGAACTGAGAATTTGAATAGTATCATTGCATCTGTATTTGAGCTTGATCGTGACCAGCAAGTTTCAGATTGTTGTGCAAACGTCATGAACTCTTTTCAGACAGATATTTTACCAAAGGATTTCGGATATTTTAGTAAATAACGGGACAATCTTGTGGAACATCAGACTTCGGACACAGTTAAAAAATGCGAGGACCAATGCTGATATTTGATGGAACTTACATTCGACATCCGAAGAGTATGAACAGCAACAATCAACGAAAATCGTATCCTGGACAGAAGAAAGCACCGTTATGTAACACTTTCACTGTTTGTACGACTAATGGGTACGTTGTTGAAATGGAGGGGTCTTCATACACCACTCAAAACGATGCCGAAATAATGAAAATACTGCTAGACAATCCGAATGGTTTCCAACGAATCATGAAACAGGTGACATTGGTGTAGTTGATCGAGGATTCCGAGATGTGGTGCAGCAATTGGAAGAGAAAAATTATAAAGTATTCATGTCAGAATTGAAAGGACAACATGCTCAGCTTACAACTGAAGAGTCGAACAACTATCGATGGGTTACAGAAGTTCGTTGGGTGGTCGAAGCAGTCCATGGCATTCTTGGTCAGAAATATAAGCTACTTCATCACTCTTTAGATAATAAACTCCTCTCAAATGTTCAATCACTTTTCAGGATTGCTTGCTATCTGAATAATACCTTTGGAAAGAGATTGAACTCTGACGTTGGCAGTACAGATTACATTATTGAACAGATAAAGTCCAAGCGCAATACTCAGTATTCGTTGGCAGAAGAGCCAGAGTTGGAGCGATCGAATCGCCAAAAAACGCAATTTCATCAATTCACATTCTGCTATTTTCAACTGCAATTTCAACAACTAACATTCATTAACAAGTCAGCTGATTTGCTTGACTTCCTGGAGCTGACCGAAAAGGAATTAAAGATATCCTTTACTGGTTCATACGAGGTATCTCAAGCAGTATCTTACCTTGATAAAATTATGAACGAGGATGGAAATATTGCACTCAATTATTTGAAGAGATTAAAAGATGCGAATCACGCAATCATTCAAGTTCTCGTGAGATCGAGACGCAGTAATAGCAAAACTTATAAATGCTGCATTGACTACATTCGTGATTTCCAAGGATCTTGTGGAATTCGTCATTCCTTTCGTGATTGTCTAAATGGCAAGCGTACCTTTGGATGCTGTTCACACATTGCTGCGATCATTTATTATCTATCGAATGCTCAATATCTATCAAAAATCATAAGACCAGCTGAAATCCTTATAGGACTCCTTAATGTAGAAGAGATCAATGCCTTGATCAACAATGCTAATGATGAAGACTAATATGTAGCAATATAGATAGTAGAGGTGAACGCTCGATCAATGATATTTGTTGATTCAGCATGAAGTATTTTCCCTCTCTTGTGCTCTGGCTCTTCTTTTGGAGAATGTTAAGGGATCTAGATATTAGTTTTATAAGGCACACACTTTATTCGCCTGCTGCTAACCACGAGACTGACAAAAAATGTAAGAACAAAAGAACTGTTCGGCACGCAGCCAGGTTGATTGCGCGCGCATAGACACCGCCGCTGCGGCTGCATGGTTCATGCGCTTCTCCCTCTTTTTCGCGCGCCATTCAAATACGCAAGACACACTTAACAATATTTATGAAATATTTTCGTTGGTGGACTTGAATACAAAACGATTCTGGACTCTATGTGATGTGACTATTAATTTCATATTTCGAAATTGGAGGGAATTAATATTCTTATTTATAATAATAATTATTATATTAGTATATTGCTTCTCTCCAAGACGATGTTTCTATGTCAGCGCTTAATTGATAACTTCTTCTCACTAAAGAAGTCCTGTAACAATGTACTAAACTAAAATTAGCAGTATAATCCTATTGTTTATATCTATTTGTTATGTCTCACAACTACTCCAACCACGATCACCCATTAATTAAACCCCAAGAATAATTTATACAGGGATTTTCAATAAAAAATGTGAAATTTTATCGTTTTTATTATTTTTTAAAAATGTGTTGCAGATCGAATTTTGAGTCAAATCATGTCAATTTTTGTCATAATAGTAGGAAAATGTATACACTACAAAATAATTTTGTTAAAGAAAGATTCAATGATTAAAAATGGAGTTAAGCATAAAAAAATTCAAAAAAAATTTGTCCATATATAATACAGGGTGTCCGCCGGGAAGGTATACTACTTTGTTTGTTTATAATTTTTGATTAAATGGAAGAGAATGGATCTTATATTGATAAATGTTTTATTTAATGTCGGCAATAATGTATGGAATACAATATCAGATAAATGTCCGCCTCTGTTAGCCTCACAAATGCGAGCCCTTTTGAGCACATTTTTCATTACATTCTCACACATTTCACGCGGTATTTCATTAATTTCATCACGAATATTTTGTTTGAGTTGCTCAAGCGTTTCTGGTTTGTTTGCATAAGCCTTGCTTTTTAGATATCCCCACAAAAAGAAGTCCGGAGCAGTCAAATCAGACGACCGTGGAGGCCAATCAACATCACCATTTTTTGAAATAACTTGTTGTGGAAAGAGGTCTCGCAGTAATTCCATTGTAATCCTGGCTGTATGCGATGTGGCACCGTCTTGTTGATACCACATGTTAATCAAGCCCAAAGCATGCAGTTGTGGCGTTAAAAAGTTTTCAATCATATCACGATATCACTCCCCATTCACAGTTACCATTACGCCGTTTTGATTTTCAAAGAAGTAAGGTCCAATGATTCCTCCTGACCAAATTGCACACCAGACTGTCACTTTTAATGGATGTAAAGGTGACTGATGAATAATTTGAGGGTTTTCCATTGCCCAGAACCGACTATTCTGTTTATTCACATATCCATTTAAATGAAAATGTGCCTCGTCACTCATTATGATTTTTTCATGAAAATCGGGGTTGTCATGGGCGAGCTGTAACATCCTATTGGCATATGTACGGCAGTGTAAATGGTCTTGTGGAAGAAGCTCTTGTGTCAACTGAATCTTAAATGGAAACAAATGCAAATCCTTGTGCAAAATTGTAGCCAAACTTGTTCTTTGAAGACCAAGCTCCTGAGCACGGCGTCGAATTGAGGTTGATGGATTGTTTTGAACACTTTCTTGAGCAGCAGTAATGTTTTCAGCCGATCTTGCAGTACGTTGTGGCCCATGCTTGGGCCTATCACTTACAGACCCTCTTTCTTCGAAATCATTCACTACATGATAAATAGTGCGTTTTGTTGGCACGTTGTTTCTCCCAAAAATTTCACGTAACTTTCTCATCGTCACAGTAATCGATGATTGATTTTGATAAAATGTTTTAACGATTAAAACACGTTGGTTTATCGAATATTTTTTCATAATAAATTTGCCACGTGTCTACTTCACGACTGCCAAATATGAACTGTCAAGACTAACGTTTACCAAAATGGCGGCAAAACAAAGTAGTATACCTTCCCGGCGGACACCCTGTATATTGACATGTTTCTGATTTTTCGGTCGCCTCTTGGTATTTAAAAACTGTAAAAATCGAAAAAACAGATTGTTTCAGCAGAAAGACCTGCACTTACCGGCTTGCTTTGCTATTGTGTAGCTCTCTTTGATCTACTTCAGTTCGCTCTGTCCTGATAATCCTTTCCTCATGGCAGCCGCCTTGCGACCCGCACAAACTAAGTTCATGGCTTCTCCTGTTGGGGACCCCACGAAGAGGAAATTCAAGCCCAATAAAAACTCAGTCATCAAAAAAACAAACCAAAGGACACAACCATTAGGACTTGGTCTTTGCTCCTCTAACGCTGCACCTGCAGCAGCTACCACGCCTCCAACCGTCACGGAGCGGCCATTGGACCCGTCGGAAATTCAATGCAGGCGAATACTTCCACCGCTTCATCTCAATCACCTGACAGCGTTGCATTGAACGACTCATTCAATATTGAATTGAAAAATATCTCCTCGAAATCTACAAAAACTTACATTCCGCCAAAAGTTATTGCCTCCAGAATGCAAATTAGAAACCTTATAAAAAAACCTGGAACATGCGGCCAACGATGGATTTAAAATTTACTTCACTATGAAAGACTTCTAAATCTTACTAAAGAGTTTCTACAAATGAGGTTTTAAAAACAACGGCATGAAAATGTTCTTCTAGACGGCATCCCCGAATCCTTTGACTCAACAGAAATCATGGAAGAACTCAACCAGCATTTTTCTCCTCATTTTGCTCCTCTAACGCTGCACCTGCAGCAGCTACCACGCCTCCAACCGTCACGGAGCGGCCATTGGACCCGTCGGAAATTCAATGCAGGCGAATACTTCCACCGCTTCATCTCAATCACCTGACAGCGTTGCATTGAACGACTCATTCAATATTGAATTGAAAAATATCTCCTCGAAATCTACAAAAACTTACATTCCGCCAAAAGTTATTGCCTCCAGAATGCAAATTAGAAACCTTATAAAAAAACCTGGAACATGCGGCCAACGATGGATTTAAAATTTACTTCACTATGAAAGACTTCTAAATCTTACTAAAGAGTTTCTACAAATGAGGTTTTAAAAACAACGGCATGAAAATGTTCTTCTAGACGGCATCCCCGAATCCTTTGACTCAACAGAAATCATGGAAGAACTCAACCAGCATTTTTCAACAATATCAGTGAGACAATATACGAAGAAGGACGGCCAAGGCAATTCATCATTATTGCCTGTTTATCAAATTACCACAACACCGGTTATGATCACCCTAGTTATGGTCAACCACGTAAGCACTATTCTTTATCATACGTTGTATGCTGAAAAATGTTAATCCTCCGGGCAACCATCGCAATGTTTTCGTTGCCAAAACTTTGGTCAAATAAAAAACCACCGGAAACGCGCGGCACGTCGAGCGCCGACAGTAGTAGCCAGATGTGTGCGTTGTGCCGGCAAACACGACAACAAGTCTTGCGATCGCACTGCAGCACTCCATTGTGCAAACTGCTCAGAGGTCTACACGGCCAGCGACCGACAGTGCTCAAGCTGGTATACGCTCGAGGCCCCTGAAGTTGCCTAGCGCTCTTCCACCGCTCTAAACCTCAGAGCCACGTTTCCCGCGAACTCCGCTCCCGTAATTACACCCGTCCGCTGTGAACTTGCTCGCTCCCATATATACCGAGACCACTAGCTGATGCTTTCGACTGCCGTCCAGAGTCTTCAGCCGACTCGCGAACCATCATCTCTCTCTTCATTGATATATCTTTTAACATTTTATTTTAGTATAGTGTTAGAGTTTTAGAGTTACTTTTGCTATAGATTATTTTAGGAAAAAGGACATTAACTTAACCCTTTTATGGTCGTCATTTTTCATTTTCTTACTTAAACTAAAATAATTATTTTACTAGTTGTCATTCTGTGCAAGTATGACGACCGTTGGTAATCTTTTTATATAAAACGTAATTGTTCTATTTGTCTTCAACATTTTTATGATAAGCAATGACTTATCTACATACAGTAAACTTTTTCGTTTAAATAATAACTCTTTTTCTTGTTTAGTTTTCGTTCTCTAACTAAACTTGATTGTAGTTAAAGCTTTCATTTTAGGTCATTGTCTCGTCACTTTTTTGTTAAACGTTTCATTCATATACGAGGGTCGATCAATAAATAGTCGGCGTGGTAAAGAAAATCGCGTTTTTTCGGACAAAAATCTTTTTATTTCTCAACATAATCTCCTTTTAGCTCGATACACTTATTCCAACGATTTTCCAATTGTTTGATGCCCTCCGAATAATACGATTTCGGAAGGTCTTCAAAATAGGTCTCTGTTTCGGCGATGAGGTCATCTCTGGAACCAAATCTCTTTCCGCCAAGCCATTTTTTCAGGTTTGGAAACAGAAAGTAGTCAGAGGGGGCCAAATCTGGAGAATACGGTGGATGCGAAAGCAATTCGTATTTAAATTCATGAATTTTGGCCATGACAACTGGGCACGTGTGAGTGCGTGCATTGTCTTGATGGAAGAGCACTTTTTCCTTCGCCAAATGTGGACGTTTTTTCTTCAATTCGTTGTTGAATCGGGTCAGTACGGCTGCATAGTATTCGCCATTGATCGTTTTTTTCGGCGGAAGGTAATCGATGTAAATTATGCTGCGTGCATCCCAAAAAACTGTGGCCATGACCTTACCGGCCGATGGCACCGTCTTCGCCTTCAGAACACATTCGGTCGGTGAAGTCCATTGTTTCGATTGTTTCTTTGTCTCTGGTGTATAGTGATGGATCCATGTTTTGTCCACGGTTACGTAACGACGCAAAAACTAAACGGATCACGATTATAGATCGCCAAACACGCCTTTGAATCAGCTACACGTTCTCTTATATGGTCGACAGTGAGCAAACGCGGCACCCATCTTGCGGATAACTTTTTCATACCCAACTGATCACTCAGGATTGAAATCACTGAGCCATATGACATGCCTGTGGCCTCAGCAATCTCACGCACTTTTAGTCTTAGATCATTTACCAAGTGTATGCATAAGTTTTTTCCGGTTTTTTGGTAAAAAAAACACGTAATTTTCAAGGGAAATTAATTTTTGTTTTATTTAAAATATTGGCCATCGGCTTCTACACATTTCGCCCATCTTTCAGGTAACTTATGAATACCATGCCAGAAAAACTGCTTGTCTTTTGCGGCAAACCATTCGTCGAGCCATTTTCCAACTTCCTCGAAATTGCTGAAGTGCTGCTCTGGGAGCGCGTGCCCCATTGATGCGAAGAGGTGATAGTCAGATGGCGCCAGGTCTGGCGAATACGGCGGGTGCGGAAGGATGTCCCATCGAAGCGATTTCAAGGTGTCTTTCACTGCTTTTGCTGTGTGAGACTGCGCATTGTCGTGTAACAAAATCACTTTGCCATGTCTTCTGGCCCATTCCGGTCGTCTTTCGATTAATGCGTGGTTTAAATTAATAATTTGTTGGCGATAGCGTTGTGTATTAACGGTTTCGCCGGGCTTCAAGAGTTCATAATACACAATACCGCTCTGGTCCCACCAGACACAGAGCATGGTCTTCTTGCCGAAGCGATTTGGCCTTGGTGTTGAAGGACCGGCTTCGCCAGGTGAAAGCCACGATTTTTTCCGCTTCGGGTTTTCAAAATAAATCCATTTTTCGTCACCCGTCACAATTCGATGCAAAAATGACTTCCTTTCGTGGCGTTGAAGCAGCACTTCACAAGTGACTTTGCGATTTTCTATTTGACGTTCATTCAAATCGTGTGGGACCCATTTACCGAGTTTATTGATCTTCCCCATTACTCGTAAACGTCTGCTGATTGTTTCTTGTGACACATGTAATGCTTCTGCTAATTGCCGTTGAGTTTGAGTTGGGTCATCATCCAATAACTCCTGCAATTGCTCGTTTTCGCATTTTTGTGGTCTACCAGAGCGCTCACTGTCTTTCACATTGAAATCACCACTTTTAAATTGTCGAAACCATGTCTCACATGTTCTAATCGATGGAGCGTGTTCACCATATGTTTCTACCAGCTAACGTTGACTTTCAGCAGCCTTTTTCTTTTGATTAAATAAGAAAAGCAATGCGTGCCGCAAATGTTCTTTTTCAGGCACAAAACTCGACATGATCACTGAACGATAAAACAAAGACGCTAGTTTTTGGGGGACTCAACTTGTGTGTGTTTGTAGGTTAATGTCAGACGAACAAAATGACGTATGTGTCAAATTAATACGCTGCGTACTTTTCGCTGGCGCCATCTCTTAGTTAAACCGGAAAAAACTTATGCATACACCTGGTAACACCCTATCGTGGACTTTTTCAATTGTTTCTGGTATGACGACCTCATTTGGACGACCTGGACGTTCATCGTCAACAATGCTCGTACGACCGCGTTTAAATTCAGCTGTCCAATATTTAATGGTTGATAACAAAGGTGCAAGGTCCATATAAACTTCGTTTAGCTCCGCTTTGATTTCATTGTTCGTATTCTTTTTCAAAAACGAAAATCGAATCACTGCACGATACTCAATTTTTTCCATTTTTGTAAAAAAAAACAAGTTGTTTGTCTTTCGATGGCTGTCAAACGCAAACTAAACATCACAGCGAGCTGAAACTTTGACAACAGTCATGTGAAGGATGGTACTACTAAACGTCGCTATTGATTTCTTTCCTCGACCAACAGATGGCGCAAGGCCGACTATTTATTGATTGACCCTCGTAATACTTGCCCATGGATTAACTATCCGCGTAAAGGAAGAGAAAGACCATCGAAGGGAAACCAAAAAGGTGGAACCCCATAGACACGCATGGATTCCCGACAGCTTACAAAGCAACAGTTTCCTCATGACCAGTAATTTCCCGTGGTAGTTTGCTGAAACCCTTCGTATAGGATTGAGGATGAGAGTGTGCTGGATCGTCCATCCATAAATGGCAGTCGGTAACCGACTACACGTCGTAGATTCCAAGTTTCAAAAGCTGCCCCTCACCTGGTGGCGCAGAAGAGTTCTATCTTTGGGAAGATTTATTTTTCTGATGAGGAGCACACGTTATAACTGTATGGCTACCAAGGTATTACATACAGGTCTTTCAACTCTAGTGGCGGGGAGCGACACTGATATTGAAGACGCGCTCGCGAATTTTACCGCTTGGCCGCAAGGGGCGCTGTAAACGAGTGTCCACAATGTTCGACAGAGATATAAAGTGGCGCAGGCGCAGTCACCTAACCTTATTTAAGCAAATTTAACATTTTTGATTCGTGTTTTCGATAAATAAAGCATGCTCCTAAATGCAGAAAAGTAACAAATTATTTTGAAAAAACATGGATGTGAATAAAAAATGTAATTATGCTGTTGGATCGCAAGTCCGTTTTTTGACAGCCAGCCGGATGCGATAAACAAGATCTTTAATCGAGTCGCTTTGGTGTTCGATGTAAGACCGGCTGAATCCCACTCATGAGTTTTTTATTGTAAATCCATAGTCGTACATTTTTTACAGGAGTATCGGACTAGTTAGAGAATCACAAACTGAAATACACAAAAAGATAATTACAGAGTAACAATCGTGCACTAAAGGATGTCTTACACGTCCGTAAAACATGGAGAAGACGGGTGGGAAAAAAATTACATTTCGTAATCATAAGATTCCAATAATACTTCGCGCGTTCTTGAGTCCGAATAGCATGCGGTTATACTCAACTCTGCGGAGTGGAAAATGCCGTTTTTCCATGTCTTCCTGCGCCATCGGGATTTGGTGAAATCCAGAGGCGAGGTCCAACGTCGTGTAATATCAGGCTCGTCCCAACAGGTCCAATATTTCGATTATATTGGGCAGTGGGCACGAGTCTCCGATAGTGGCTTCGTTCAACTTCCGAAAGTCCACCACTACGCGCATTTTCCTCACTCCGGCGGCATCTGGTTTCTTAGCCACGACCATCAGCGGCGCGTTCCATTGACTCCTGCTGGGCTGGACTATTCCTTCTGCTAGCATTTCGTCTGTCGGCTTCTCCACTTCTCTTTCTCGTGGGTGAGTTTAGCCTCTCGCGTCGTCGAGTTATCGTGGTTGCCTTGGGTATCTTCGACTCTCCGCTTTGTGTGGCTGTTCGTATACCCGATTGCACTATCTTTCTCTGTCTTATGGGACTTTCTTTCCTGTCCCACTTGGGCTCGTGTGGTTGCGTATATGTGACTCAGAGCGTCTGCATCAGTATTTCTTTTTCCGGCTTTCTGCATTTTACCAGACCCATGCCCCGATTTTACGTTCTTCCCAGGCAAGGGTTGCGATCCAAGGTCCTTCAATCCGACCTTAAAGGGTGTGCGAAGCTGCACCTCGTGCGCGCGCTGTCGCTTGTTACCTCGTAGATGGAATGCACCCTTGTATTCGCACTTTATTCTTGCGTGAGCTGTTTGCTTTTCACTGCTGGGGGGCACCAAGTCGGGCTTCCGTTGTCGCTGCGCAAAACGTTTGGCCTTCTTCCCCGTGCTCTCTAAGCTTATGCGCAGTGCCTTGACCTGGTGGCTACGTACGGTCTTCGCTATCTCCGACGGCTCGCATGTCACCGTCGTCTGTTGCTCTTCCCCGTCGTATTTAGAAACTTCTAAACTCACTCTTTTGGTTCTTGACGGTGTGACACGGGGTCTCGCTATGATGCCTCGGCCGATTCCGCTCCTTGTAGGTATTCTGACAAATTTATTGTCCTTGACGGCATCCATGTTAGACCCGTTTCCGGAAGAAAGATATATCTTTGTAAGCAGGCCTATGTTTTTGCATGTGGCGGCAGTTCTACTGCATGGTGACGAATATATCCTCGTCGCGCCGTCCCGTAGCGTCAGGCTGTGCTCATACAACTTGGGCATCTTGCCATGCAGGATGTCCGCTTTATGCCGCTTGATAAAGTCCATGCCAAGTAGTCCGTTGACCTTCAACGGCACATTATTTGGAACGATGTAGAACCAATGCTCTACATTTAAAGCCGGTGTCTCGAGCACAATTTTAGCTATCCCGAGGGGGGTGAATTTTTCGCCCGCCACCCCCTGCAGCTCTACGGTGCAGTCTTTGACCATGGTCTCCGGTTTGAGACAGCCTTCCTTGATGATGCTGCACTGCGCCCTAGTGTCCGCCTTGAGGGTGAGTACTCCGGTCGTGGCCAGCGGCACAGCGATGTCAAAGTCACTGGCCGTAGCGCTGGACGCTGGCAGCGTTACTTGCAGTATCTGCTGCATTGTCTTCCTCTTCCTGCGCGCGGGTCTCTGCTGGGCCGTGAGTGTATTTAATCTCATCGTACCCAACGGGCTGGCATCGGTACTTGACCGACCCGTTGCTGTGGTCACTGTGAACTTTTAATTCTCGCCCTCTGAGTCGCTTGGACGTGGGGGATGCTGTGAAGACTGCGCAGGTTCGCTCTTGTTTTGCGACAATCTCTTCCTGCAGTCTTTCCACAAGCGGCCCTTTGTTTGGCAATAATTGCACACAACGTTGACGTGGTTTATGGATTTATCCTCACTGGGCATCGGTAGGCTCACTCTTCCCGATCTGCGGGTGCAGTCGCGAGCCATGTGTCCAGCTTTTCCGTAGGTGAAACAATTCTCGCCCTGCCGGGATGGTGCGCTTAGGGACCTTCTGGGGTGGCTTAGTGCTCCACCTACCCCTCCCTTTGGCTGCACCATGTTGGTTATTTCTATGGCCCCTGCCACAGAGTCATGCAGCGTTTGGTAATTTCTCGCACGCACCAGCACTTGCACCTGGCCGTGCAGGCCGTTTTCGAAGTTAGCCTGTGCACTTCGTCGGGTGACACTCTTTACGGTGATCTTCTGATCCTCAGTTATTAACGGTTCACAGAGTATTTCGGTTATGTCCACCGTAATTCTCTCCGTTCTTGCCGCATAGGCGGCGATGTCCGCATTCTGTCTCTGCCGGAGGGAGCTGAACTCGATCTGCAGCGCGGCCAAGGACTTCCGTTGTCCGTACAACGCTTCCAACTCACTCCTGAGTTGCGCCATGGTACTGATGGTCTTGTGCTGCAGTTGTCTTGCTGCTGCACCCTCTAACTTACTGTTGTGCCGCGAACTAATTCTTTGTATTAGGTGCGCAACTAAGTTCCCGCTGTTTTTCAAGAGATGGATCCAGTAGTAAGTGCTGGTCGATTGGGACGTAACCAAAACGCCATGAACCAAGGTTCGACATATGGTAAACAAACCGCTTTGACACATTAGTGATTTTGTTTTTGCGTCATATACTTTTGGTTGTGTGAAAATATCTGATTTTGTGCCAAAAAATCCCCATTTGCGGGAAGTGTTGCTTTTCTTTTTTCATTCGAAGAAAACGGTGGCTGAAGCGCATTGAGAACTCCAAAAAGTTTACGGAGATGCTGCTCTAAGTGAAACAACATGCCGATTTTGATGTTAACGACCGTTCGCGTGAAGGAAGGCCAAAAACCTTCGAAGACGCTGAATTGGAAGCATTGCTCGATGATGATCCGTGCCAAACGCAAAAAGAGCTTGCTTCAGCATTAGGAGTTACCCGCCAAGCCATTTCCAAGCGATTGCATGCGTTGGGAATTATTCAAAAACAAGGAACTTGGGTTCCTTATGATTTGAAGCCAAGAGACGTTGAGCGTCGTTTTTTCTCCTGTGAACAACTGCTCCAGCGGCAAAAAAAAAGGGTTTTCTTCATCGCATCGTTACGGGTGATGAAAAATGGATTCATTACAGCAACCCAAAGAGAACAAAATCATGGGGACTGCCCGGTCATGCTTCTACGTCGTCGGCTATGGCCGAATATTCACGCTGCCAAGATTTTGCTGTGTATTCGGTGGGACCAGGGCGGTGTTACATATTATGAGCTGTTGGAACCGAACGAAACCATCACTGGGAAACGGTATCGAACTCAATTGATGCGATTGAGCTGAGCACTGCGCCAAAAGCGGCCACAATACGAGCAGAGGCACGAAAAAGTGATTCTACAGCATGACAACGCTCGGCTTCACGTTGCCAAACCCGTTAAAACCTACTTAGAAACGCTCCAATGGGAAGTTCTATCCCACCCGCCATATTCCCCAGATATTGCGCCGTCCGATTATTACTTGTTCCGTTCGATGGCACATGGTCTGGCTAATCAGCAGTTCAGCTCATATGAAGACATCTCAAAATGGCTTGATTCGTGGATAACCTCAAAAGACGAACACTTCTACCATTACGGTATTCGAGCTCTGCCAGAAAGTGGGGAAAAAGTTGTCGCTAGCGATGGGCAATATTTTGAGTGATTCATTTGTAAACGTTTTTTCACAATAAAGTTGCATTTTCATAAATGAAAAAAAAACAGCTGGAACTTAGTTGCGCACCTAATATGTTTTTTCGCCATTGTCCTCCTTTGCGTGAGGCCCACTCACCAAAGTAGAAAAAATGTGCAAACGTAAGCAACGAGCTGCCAGCAATGACTGCTGCGAGCTCGAGCTACGACTTGCTGGAGTTCGCAAACAAAGATTATTATGAAATCCATTTCAACACTCGATTTCGGTCAATGGGGCAAATAAATGCTTTGCCGAAATCAGTCTAAAGTTTAACATCAACCTGAATGGTTGATCGCGGGTCGGACTCGCCCGAAATATAAAATTCTATCAGTAGATTCAGACACGAGAGGTTGGTTCCTCGTACGGGCTCAAAACCACGATTTATTGTATTAAACTTTTATTGACTTTCAAATAGACAACGGAAAGTTGCCGTTGCCTATAATAACCGCTTCCATTTTACATAAATTCACTTTTACACGAATTACTCGAGTTCCATCTCCTAATCGGCAAACGATCCCAAAATAATAACTTTTTAATATTATACCGATTACCGAGTTATCCAATTACGTGGTACCGGCATAACATTACTCATGACTATCAACTCCAGGAGGGTGTCATGCTCCTCCTCTGCTACCCTGCGGAATATCGTCTCGCAGGACTTTAAGAAGAGCGGCAACGCCTTTGAATCCTTGCCACCGAATGTTTTCACCATTTTTATTCCCAGGCTGAGGCTGAGCATATTTGAGGGCGTCCGCGTCTCCTCGAACCGCGTGCGTCTCAGGGGCTATAAGGGTGGCGGATGGTCTTCCATCCATGCTCCTCCTAACCGTTGCTGAAGCTCAGCAATTTGTTCTCTTAGAGAGTGGATGAGCTCGTACTCATCCGCACCTACCTCGTTTAACGTGTCGGCCAAGTTTCGTCTTGCCGACGGGGTTTCACCCTCCCTGAGTTCGTGATCGAGTTCGCGTTCACCTCTTTCATGCTCGCACTGCAGCCTCTCGTACTGGCGTCGAGCTCTTTCCATATCTCAGTGGCTTCGGTCGACTGCGTCTAACCGATCTCGTACTCTTGCGGGTACCGATTGGGCTGACGTACCGGTTGCGGATAGGAAACCAATGCGATCTATTGTTCGCATGTTTTCGATTTCTCGCTCGACCATATCCTCTGTGATGCGCTCAGGCGTTCGTTCGCCAGTAGCCATGTTGAATATGTCATCGCTATCGATACTGTCGTGGTCTCTGAATGACGCACCCTTAAGTGGGTTCACGCCAAACTGGGCTATCAGACGGCCGGCAAGGGCCTCCTGTCTGGCTGCGGGGATTCGTCCCGACGGCGAGAGCTCTGACAACGCCCTGCGCGCTTCGCATACGATGTCCCCTACAACCGCGGCTAATCCGGCTGTGGAGTCTACTTCTGTGCCAGGCAACGTCGTGTCCAACGAGTTGCCCCTACGCTTTGGTCGGGTGCCTCTATATTCCGCCATATAGCTATTTTCGCGCTGGACCTTACTTTAAAAATATTTTCAAAAATCTTAGGAAAGATATGTATTTCTAATAGAATATTTTCTCCAAACTACAGATTTAACTGGCTTTGATTCTAGGCTATGTATAAGTATAAGGTAACCGCCACTTATAGGAGGATGGTCTTGCTGATGGTCCTCTCTATGGCGATGTTCCTTGGGTGCTGTTCCTTCGGTGCTGTTGACCTGCTGTCTTGTAGCTCCCCTCGAAGGTTGGTCCAGATGTCTTTCCTGGTACCGTTGACCCGTTTCCTTGATGGTTCCTGGGCTCGTCCTCTATGCATCGGCAATGGCTGCGCGACGGCTTCGTCTCAAGTAGCTGCCTCGAGCACTTGGTTGCACACTTTGTGCGTTTTTCTACGACTTGACGTGACACCGTCAATCGGGATTTTAAACGGTTGACCAATACGTCACACCGCACCGACGTTCACTTCGGGTCTCCGCGTTAGATTAGTCGGATTTTCACGAACTACTCTGGCGTCCTTTGCACGAGTCGTAGTCGTCACTTCAAAGTCACTCTTATTACTCTGTCCAATACACTTTTTGTCCAAATAAATTACGTAGCACTTATCACTTCAGCAGATCCCACCGCTGCCACCAAATGTTATGCCAGTACCGTGTAATTGGATAACTCAGTAATTGATATAATATTAAAAAGTTATTATTTTGGGATCGTTTGCCGATTAGAAAATGGATCTCGAGTAATTCATGTAAACGTGAATTTATGTAAAATGGAAGTATTCATTATCGGCAACGGTAACTTTCCGTTGTCTATTTAAAAGTCAATAAAAGTATAATACAATAAAATGTGGTTTACGAGCCCGTACAAGGAACCAACCTCTCGCGTTTGAATCTACTGATAGAATTTAATATTTCGGGCGAGTCCGACCCGCGATCAACCGTTCAGGTTGATGTTAAACTTTAGACTGATCTAGGCAAAGCAGTTATTCACTTCTTTGACCTAAATCGAATGTTGCAATGAATTTCACAATAAACATCGCTTGCAAATTCCAGCAAGTCGTAGCTCGAGCTCGCAGCAGTCATTGCTGGCAGCTCGTTGCTTACGTTTGCACATTTTTTCTACTTTGGTGAGTAGGCCTCACGCGAAGAAGGAACAATGGCGGAATAATATACATTTAATTAATTCGCGACACAACACTTTACTACAAAAAAATATATTTATAAAAATTACACGAATAAATTTAGAGAGAATTTGAGGAGTTGCACAAATAATTGTATTAATTGTGTGCCGGAATATATGAGGTGAAAAGTGATGCAACCTGTGCTGCAAAGCATGCCACGAGGTGAAACTTTTGAGGATGCACAAATTGAGATTTCCTCACCTCACCAACATTGAATTTAGTTAAATTATGGAGGTGCACGCTTACCGAGTCTTTTGAGTCCTGTTGAGCACTTTTAGGTTCAGTAGATCCGAAAAAAGCCGTGAAAATGTCCGAGGCGACAGCAGGGATAGTCGCTATCTATGCGGTTTTCACGAGTGTCATTATTTTCAAGATGGCTGAGCTGTATGAAAGCGTTGTTGTGAGACGCTGAAGTCAAGCGAGAGATCGTGGTCTCTCGCTTGAGTAGCATGCCTACGAAGCGCTGCCTCGGCTGCTTGCGCAACAGCCGAGAGCCGCACAACACCTAGTAGCAACAGGTCGATGCACGGCGATTATCGACCGCCGTGCATCAGCTGATTCCCCAATAAATATTAATATTTATTATTGGCTTTTCACTTTGGTAGCGAGCTTTGAACTTGCTCTCACGAGGTGCTTGATCACCCAAGTGAAAGAAACCACTTTTCTTAATAGAAAGGTGGTTCGTACTTATTCGGGAACGGCCCACCTCCTGTCGTGGGATTATTTTGAGTACATTAGTTGACGTTTACCGCTTCGATGAATTCCGACACCGAATCCGGGGGAGACGAGTTTAGGCGTGTCGTCTTGATGATTGTAGATCAGCAGAGAACGATCCAAGAACACCGTCCAGATTGACAGGCGGTGTCGGTCTCCGTAGAGTCTGTGCTTTACTCCAGAAATTTGATGTCCTCTTTGGCCACTAGCCATAAAAAGACAGATGACCAGATAAAATGCACAGGTTACGGGTGTGGTCCGAATCGCGCTGACAGCGTACATAGCGTACTGATGCGCGGCTCGAATCGTGCTTTCAGCGCTCATCGTGTGCGCCGCGAACGTTATGATGTCACGAATGACATCATTATCGAGCGTACACGACGTACACAATGCTTACGGGTCGGATCGTCAGCACCGTGTTCGTAGCACCTAAGCTTTACTGTTTTGCACCTCAACTTCACTGTTTTCGGGACATTTACTCCCACCCAAGGATTAGTCCTCTTTGTTCCCACCATTCGAAATTGTGATTTCGTCAACCCAACTTGTCCAATTATAATAATAGAAAATAGTTTTTGATAAAAGATCTCTACGTTGTGTTAGTCATATATTGAATATTTTAAGGGTGCTCTCGGAGCCAAAGAAAACTGTTCCTAAACAATGTTTATTATATTAAGAAAAATATAAGAAATTCGTTTCCCAAGTTTATTATCGTTTTGTTCATTCTTCCTTCTGTTTCATCAGATCGTTATACGACTCTCTGTTTCAAAGTAAATCACGTCAATTAAAATTGATAAATGAATTGACCAGATTCCACGCAAACTTTTTTTTGTTGTTGTGAGTCTCAAGAATGAAGAAATAAAAATAAAATGCACATCTTACACTATAAAACATATACATATTATAAAATTGATGGTTTTATACAGAATAGTAAAATTTACAAAATCAATGTGTTACGTTCTGGGTTTTGAAAAAGGGACGCAACGAAGGAATAATATTTTATTTTCTCCATTTTTAACCAGAATGTGCTGGTTAGGGACTGGAGCACGGTCTGGTGAGGAACGCGTTTAATAAATAACCATTTAAGCATAGAAAATAGTCAAATTACGTTTATTGAAATGCGCACAAATTAATTACGCGAGCAATACAACAAGCAAAACAATAAAAATGTTAAAATGCGCGAGATAATGTGAAAGTACGGGAAAAACTTGATTAAACAGTCAATGAATGGCGGGCGGCACAACACTATATATATATTAAAATAGTTAGGTTATAGTTGACACGCGCAAGAAACAGATGCACTAGGTATTAAAACAGTAGAATGGTGTTTTAAAACAATTGTAAATGTCATTGTAATATATTATATATATATATATTAAATAGTTAGGTTATTATATGTATTAAAACAGTAGAATCTTTGCTGTTACGAGGGCCGACCAGTACGGTCGACCCCCGGAGATGGACTGACTAATATATAAATAAATCAAAGGAAGAAAAGTAGTGCTGAAGGCACGCTAAGAACAAATGCAAAAATGATTAGCGGATGGCAACGCGTCTCGCCGATGCTCCTCGTCTCGCCGATGCTCCTCGTCTCGCCGATCAGTGTGAGACTGCTGACGTACGCAAAAGTGTATACCCAGCAGCGATAAGCAATACTGGTTCGCGCAAGAAATATGTGTATAGAATATACGTATTAAATATGCGTGCTAAATATGTATAAAATGTGTATGAAAAATATGCATTGAATATGTATGAAAAATATGTATGCATTGAATATGGATATATAAAATATATGTACTAATTATACGTATTGAATTATACGTGTAAAATATGTATTAAAGTAGGCGCAAATATATATATATATATATATGTAAAATATATATATTTAGAATTACATTTTTTAATTTTACATGTAGAGGACCCGGGACGTAACACAATGGCTTCGTACATTTCTAAACGGTCCTCATTAGCAATTCGTTCATTATTCTCACAGGTTTAGCATCACCTTCAACTTTTTGATTATACGTTAGTCGCTGTCTGGCGGTTATTCTTAACGTTTTCCACATTGGAAAATATCGCTTCTCTGAATACAAATATTGTGAAGAACACACGTAGCTAATAAATACTGGGGAATTTTCTCAAGTTTAACCGTCGGTAAGCAATCGAGCATTCTACGCCAACAACCTTTTCACAGCCCAAAAGCTCGCTCAATCGACATTCTTGCCGATGAGAGAAAGTAATTGAAATTTTTTTGGGTCTGCGTCAAATGTCCGTTGTCTCAGAAAGGAACCCTGACGTTGGGATGAATTCCGTATGCTGCATCACCAATTATGTGACAATCATTCGGAAAATACACGTCTGGATTGTCGATGTATTCTTGGATGCCAGATAACCGAAAGACTCTGGCATCGTGGACACATCCAGCATAACCAGCCAATAAGCTTGTGAACGTTAAATCACGTGTGCAGACCACCTGAAATATTAATTACAATATTTCAAATAAGCTTTTACAAAACTAAGCCGTAAAAGTAACAACTGAACAAACATTACCTGTACTTGAATTAAGTGATATGATTTCCTATTTAAGTAAGAATTTCCATCCTTATGAAGCGCCCTTATTCTGATATCCATCCCATCAATTGCTCCAACAACACCAGGAAATCCACTATTTGCCTCGAACTCGGATATATTCTGAGTAGCTCGGTCCTCTGTTGGCCTTGGATGAATTAAGGAGCCAAAGAATGAAGAGCATATGTCACTCTCTGCACACTTCTAATGGCAGTGGCTTTTCCAACGTTGAACCGGTCACAAATGGATCTGTGTTAATAATATTTCAAAAATCAGTCATAGTTTTGTTTCCGAGCAAAAACATTGATTACAATCGGTAAAGTAAAACCTGTACGAGTCCGACGTTACCATCACCCACAATGTTAAGAGAAGTTGCGTTTTAGAGCAGATCGGTTTTCTCCCAGACACAGAATTAGTGCTCGATATCGCTGATCCTATAAGGCCAAGTATAAACTCGGCAGTGTCAGGGAGCATTCTGAAAGAATTCAAATATTTAGAATAAAGATGGAATATACTTCAGATTATACATTAATATTAACTAACAAAATCCTCAGTCTCTGTACAGCTGACAAACTCATCGACCATCCAGATGTGCATGAGTTATATAGAAATTCACTGGTGGGTCAGCTTTACAGGAGTTGCGCAGAGACTCACCAGTGCATCAGCTTTACAAAAGTTTCAGTTTGCAATTAATGATTAGTTGAAGAACTCATTGGTTAGTAATATTACTTGTGAGGTTGCATCGACTGACAAGATCAGAAGCGGCAACTCATGTAAATCTTCCTAATTTGTACATTTATCAGTGTTTATCACAAGTTGAACTAATTTGATGTACTCACCTGAAAGGCGATTTAAATTCTTGATCAGAAAATCTGGGAATCGTTCTGTCAACGTAATTTTCAATGCGAGGTCTGTGCTCCAATCATCCTCATTTCTTCCTTAACACAAGAATTGCGTAAAGAAGTTCGTCATCTTCGGAGCTACTTGATGTTGTTGACGAAACAACATCATGTTGTTCTATTATATTTTCTGTATCACTGTCGTCACTTTCGTCAATTCTAGAAAATGCTTGAAGTGCACCTACCTTCTCGAGTTGATAGGTCATGATGATTTGAAAGGTTATGTCGAACGAGTAAGCACGCTCACAAGTGGTCCGAATTGCTAGAACTGCAAACAGACGTTAACACGCTCATGAATCGGACCGCACGTTAGCAATTTGTGCATCGTAAGCGCTGCGAGCGCGATTCGGACCGCACCCTACGAGAGCTTTCATATTACTGCATATGAGCGGAGGGATGGAGGCTTGCAACAGCAGATGAGGCGACATCTAAATCTAGGGGCATGCTAGGGCGCGAAATATGAACAAATGTAGGCAGTTCAACAATACTATTATTTATGCATATAGAGGTTCTATTTATCTATAGCTGTAAAAATGGGACGTACAAATTAAACGAGTATGCGATAGTTTGTTTGAAATTTATCAGCTTCATGCACAAAATAGCGTTGACTTTCGCAAAAATGTGAGATCCCTATACCGGAAGTGCCTAGTTACCTCGCATCAAATTCGTAATAGAGTGACCAAACTCACGTGAGATGAAAATGCGAGAAGTCTATCGTCAGAAAGTCGATTATACAACAGAAATCTCCGTAAAGTGATACCCCATTCACGTAATATGTCCCTATTCTCGTTGCCGTAATCCTTTGTCCACGTTCCACGTTGATTTCTTTTATGTGATCGACTTTTTGACGATATTGAAATGTTTGGAAAACCTCAAAGAATCGACGTCCGGTCGAGTTTGCCGTACGTGTGTTCTAGAAATGTTTATATCCTACAAAACGGATGTTGTTAATATTTCAAGCGGCCATATTGGATTTTTAAAGGGCTAGAAATATAGGATCATCATCATTTGGTGCACGTTTTTAATCAAAATACGACCGAACGTCGTTCAAAAAAAAAAATAAATAATGTTTTCAAATAAAAAAAAAATTATTTTTTTGTCTTAGGTTAATGGAATGCGTCATGAAAAATTAATAAAAGCCAAGTTACAAATTTGGAAAAAAATAAATTGCTATATATAATCAACGGTATTATATTATATCTTTCTAAATTAATTAATAATAAATAAATATAATTCTCTTTTTTCTTAAGTCTATACAATGCATTATGCACAATGTTATATTCATTTTTATTCACATTTATAATACTTTAAAAGTTTTACAAGTAAGGCTTGCACTTTCAAAAGCTGCTCTAAGTTGACAAATAGCGTTCAGGCACTTGTGGCCTATTTTATTGCGTTTTTTTGTCTTTACATCGGTGACGATGGAAAAAATACGTTCAGCCTCTGCGTTCGAATGAGGAAGCGACAATACTGCTTGTACTAATTTTTCTAAAGTGGGAAACATTTGTTCCTCCAACACATTTTTAACTTCCACAACCTCTTTCCAAAATGAATCTACTTCGAGAGTGAGGAATCTCTGTTTTGCTTCGTCGGTAAAAAATTAGGATAATGAATGCCATTCGAACGTCAATTTTGCGAGGTCGAAAGTTCCAAAACGCTCAGCAATATTAGATAAATCTTTAACACTTCCTCTGTCTTTCACTTGAAGAGCGATACTAGGGGTAAAAAATTGCAAATTGTCGAAAATTGAATTTTTCTGTGAAAGTCGACGAGTCATCTCTGCCGTCATCACAGCCGTGATATAAAATTCTAAACAAGTTTTTCTTATTTCATTTGCGTGGTCGAACGATAACTTTGTAACGAGTGTCTGGCACTCCGCACCGGGGACTAACTGATCGAGGGGGATGCAATTCTCAGGATGAGCGACGTTCAAGGCGCCTGACGTAAGATCTTTCTGAACTTTGGGTTTCAAAAAGTTGGACCCGAACGTCACGATGAGTTGCCTACTACTCTCTACCAGCTGGTTGATTAGCACTTTTCTTCCCTGGAAGAGGGCATTGAAGCTACTGAAAATGGATAAAACATATTTTAAGAAGAACAAGTATGCTTAAATAACATCGTTACTTAAATTCGACAAAATTATTTCTGCTGACTTAAGCTTGTCCTCATTGATGGCGAGCGCGAAATACATTTTTAACACATACCAATTTTCTATGAGTCGGTCGACGCATTTCTGCATCAAGAGCCATCTCGTATCCGACAATTTAAAAAATTTTTTTCTCTCCATGTCTAAAAGTTCTTGAAACTCTCGAAGTACTGCAGTACGTCACGCGCTGCCGCACACGTACGTGGCAATACTTTTGATAAAATCTTCGCAGGAGCGAGGCAACTTAGAACATGCTTTACTGGCAATTAAAGCAGACGTATGACAAATGCAATTTAATACGACAGGACCAGGCGCGTCCGATTGCAATCGAGTCATAAATGAATTATGTATCCCCGTCATTACCGATGCATTGTCAGATACCATGCCGACAATGTTAGAAATAGGGATCCCTTCTGACTCGAAGCAAGATTTAAAGGCCGCGTATACATTTAAAACCGAACAGTTAACAGCTTTTAATTCTACTAATTCGAACAGCTGGCTGACTATTGTTTTAGTGTCGGGCATACAAATTGAACTGAAACACACAGGGATTTTGTGTCGTTGATGTCAGTGCTCTCATCGACGAGCACTGAAAATTTTGTAATTTTAAAAATGTCAACCAATTTCTGCGCCCCTGCGCGTACATCCGGCGCACCGACCAATCAGCAGTCAGGCAGCGTGTGACGTCAGACACTACGCCGTGCGCAGACTCGGCTCACGGGCTAATCAACAGTCAGACAACATGTGACGTCACACATTACGCAGACTCGGCTCTTCAACGAAGAAATTCATGACGTTGCAACGGTTTTTCAGTAACCATCGGGAAAATAAATCTTGTAGTGTCAATGACATGGATACTTATAAGGAAGGATAGTTTGGTGCCCCCCTCCGATTTTGATGAAACTCACGTATGTTGAAGAGCATCGAAAACTAAAAGACACGTATTTTTTTTATCGGCGGAAAAACATTTCTAAGGGGTGAAATCGCCATCAAAGGTAGGGGAGATTATGCAATTTCACCCCTGCAAATGAATTTTTTTCTTCAACTTCACGTGGAATTTTTATTGTCTTCAATGAGGAGTATTTTGGTTTTTGTTTCATCAAAATCGATTGACGCTTTCTGGGTGAAACTGCATAATCACCCCTCGACATGCTTAACTCTAAAGGGCGATTTCACCCCTTAGAAATGTTTTTCCGCCGATAAAAAAAAATACGTGTGTTTTAGTTTTCGATGCTCTACAACATACGTGAGTTTCATCAAAACCGGAGGGGGTCACCAAACTATCCTTCCTTATCCATGTCATTGACACTACAAGATTTATTTTCCCGATGGTTACTGAAAAACCGATGCAACGTCATGAATTTCTTCGTTGAAGAGCCGAGTCTGCGTAATGTGTGACGTCACATGCTGCATGACTGTTGATTGGTCCGTGAGCCGAGTCTGCGCACGGCGTAGTGTCTGCCGTCACACGCTGCCTGACTGCTGATTAGTCGGTGCGCCGGGTGCGCGCGCAGGGGCGCTAAAGCCGGCCCAGTGGAGAGGGTACCCAAAAGGGAACAAATTTCCCTCATCTGGCATCACTGTGTACGAAGTGATGCAACTCGTACTCAATCATCAATGTGTAATCAATTTAGCAAAAGGTGGTTAATACCACTTGGTCGAAATTAGTCTTTAAACAGATTCGAACGAGACAGGTGGGTTCCTCGTCAGTAACTCTAGAATTCCGAAATGATATTTAATTGCTTTGATTGCACGAAATATCGTAACTATAATAAATAACGGAAAGTAGCCGTTATTTATAATAACCGTCGAATCGACACTTTTATAGTAAATCCACGTGTTTATCACTCCCACGCGAGATCCATCTCCTTATCAGCGAACGATCCCAAACATTAACTTTTTAAATATTACACCGACGACAGTAATATTGTATTACGCGTTACCGGCCTACATCAACTTTTTAAATATTATACGAGGGTCGATCAATAAATAGTCGGCTTGGTAAAGAAAATCGCGTTTTTTTGGACAAAAATCTTTTTATTTCTCAATATAATCTCCGTTTAGTTCGATACACTTATTCCAACGATTTTCCAATTTTGTGATGCCCTCCGAATAATACGATTTCGGCAGGACCTCAAAATAGGTCTCTGTTTCGGCGATGAGGTCATCTCTGGAACCAAATCTCTTTCCGCCAAGCCATTTTTTCAGGTTTCGAAACAGAAAGTAGTCGGAGGGGGCCAAATCTGGAGAATACGGTGGATGCGAAAGCAATTCGTATTTAAATTCATGAATTTTGGCCATGGTAACTGGGCACGTGTGAACGCGTGCATTGTCTTGATGGAACAGCACTTTTATCCTCGCCAAATGTGGACGTTTTTTCTTCAATTCGTGGTTGAAACGGGTCAGTACGGCTGCATAGTATTCGCCATTAATCGTTTTTTTCGGCGTAAGGTAATCGATGTAGATTATGCCGCGTGCATTCCAAAAAACTGTGGCCATGACCTTACCGGCCGATGGCACCGTCTTCGCCTTCGTCGGAGCACCTTCGGTCGGTGAAGCCCATTGTTTCGATTGTTCCTTTGTCTCTGGTGTATAGTGATGGATCCATGTTTCGTCCACGGTTACGTAACGACGCAAAAACTCAACAGGATCACGCTTATAGATCGCCAAACACGCCTTTGAAATCAGCTACACGTTCTTTTTTATGGTCGACAGTGAGCAAACGCGGTACCCATCTTGCGGATAACTTTTTCATACCCAACTGATCACTCAGAATTAAAATCACTGAGCCATATGATATGCCTGTGGCCTCAGCAATCTCAGGCACTTTTAGTCTCCGATCATTTAACACCATATCGTGGGCCTTTTCAATTGTTTCTGGTATGGCGACCTCATTTGGACGACCTGGACGTTCATCGTCAACAATGTTCGTACGACCGCGTTTAAATTCAGCTCTCCAATATTTAATGGTTGATAACGAAGGTGCAAGGTCCATATAAACTTCGTCTAGCTCCGCTTTGATTTCATAGTTCGTTTTCTTTATCAAAAACAAAAATCGAATCACTGCACGATACTCAATTTTTTCCATTTTTGTAAAAACACAAAAGTTGTTTGTCTTTCTATGGCTGTCAAACGCAAACTAAACATCGCAGCGAGCTGAAACTTTGACAACAGTCATGTGAAGGATGGCACTACTAAACGTCGCTATTGATTTCTTTCCTCGACCAACAGATGGCGCAAGGCCGACTATTTATTGATTGACCCTCGTACCGACGACAGTAATATCCTGTTACGCGTTACCGGCATAACGCAGACCTAAATATTCATTTTATAATAAATATTAATACTACTGTATAAACGTAATAAGTAATTTGACATAAAATATTCTCTACCGTTTCTTACCAGGTGTACAAGTATGAAATGCGGATTTTTTTTCTAAAAAAACATGTCAAATTCGGAAGAATGATAAAAAGTGCTGTATTCAAAGTATGCTCAATCGCTTGTTATACATTTTTCCCATCTTTCGGGCAATTTGTGAATACCACGCCAGTAAAAATCTTCCTCTTTTGCTGCGAACCATTCATCGAGCTATTTTTTCACATCTTCGTACGAGCCAAAGCGCTGCTCAGCAAGTGCGTGACCCATCAATGCAAACAAGTGGTAATCGGAAGGAGCCAAGTCTGGCGAGTAAGCCGCATGGGGTAGACCTTCCCAGCTGAGTGCTTCCAACGTGTCGCGAACCGGTTTTGCCGTATGTGATGGAGCATTGTCATGAAGAAAAATGACTTTGGATTACCTCTTTCGGTATTCTGGCCTTTTTTCAAGCATCGAACGGTTCAAATCGGTCAATTGTTGTTGGTAACGTTAAGTATTAACCGTTTCTCTAGGTTTTAACAGCTCATCACAGACCACGTCTCCAAACACAAAACGTCGTCTTTCTGCCAAAGTGATTCGGTCTTGCGGTCGATGTGGATGGTGCGCCTGGGTCCACCCATGATTTTTTACGCTTGGGATTCTCAAAATAAATCCACTTTTCATCCCCTGTAACTATGCGATGCAAAAACGACTTTCTTTTGTACCGAGCGAGCAAAATATCATATGTGTTTTTGCGCTTTTCCATTTGCCTGTCGTTCAACTCATGTGGTACCCATCTACCGGTCTTCTGAATCCTTCCCATCTCATGTAGCCGATTGGAAACAGCTTGTTGACTAACGCCCAATTGCTCGGCGAGTTGTTTTTGTGTTTGCGAATCATGTTTGTCCAACAATGCTTGCAATTCCACATCTTCTTATTTTTTTTTTTTTGCGGCATTCCACGTTCCTTGTCTGTAACATCGAAGTCACCACTTTTGAAACGCCGAAACCATCGTTCACACGTATTTTGCGATGGAGCATATTCCATAAGCTTCCCGAAGTAATCGGTATGATTCAGTAGCAGTTTTCTTCAAATGAAAACAAAAAATTAATGATGTCCGCGAATGCTCTTTGTTCGGTATAAATTTCGACATATTGAACACAACAACACAACACTATGCACACACTTTTCTAATTTATCACTCGTGCGCGTCTGAAACTTGTTGGTGACACAACAAAATGGCGCATTGTTAAATCTTTGTAGTACAAACTGCATTCGTGCGCCATCTGTTGCCTGAAATCCGCCTTTCATACTTGTACAGCTGCTATACGATAATTGCCTGGTCGAATGAAATGAGTTCTGAAATTATGATTTCAAGATTATAATTTATATTATAGTTAGCAATAATTAAATTGACCGATAATTTGACAGACGCGATCACTCCGTTCGCTACCAATTCCCTCGACCCCTTTTCGCTTCGCGTTATCCCCACCACCAAGTTATACAAGAGAGATGCTAGACCTTCCTAGTTCTTCTGTCTCTTTCTATGACGGGACCATGCGCCGCAGCGAAGATTCTATCTATGCTTACTAAGATGGCTTTGATGCAATGGGGTTACAGATATTTTCCCATCATTAGTGTCACTCCATTCTCTTCTCGTAAAATTCGAGGTAAAAAATAAATATTGATTAATATTTCATTCGAGTAAAACAAAAGCAGAGGAACTTTATCACGAATAAAATAATAATACAACATTACGTCAGGACGTAACAGCGTAGTTAACTCTTTGCATACGGGAGCCTCACGCCGTGAGTGACAACCCGACATCAGAAAAATATTACTGAAAACTTATTGCAAAGTGTAGCATACTGAGCCATTAATTGTCAAGCATGCAATTTTTCGGAACGCCCATTCAATTACTGTCAGTTAATGAATGAGTAAATATGTGAGTTTCATCGATTTTTTCTCGGCTGACTTCAACTCACTATTACATTACATGTCACAAAAATCTGAAATAGTTCAAGGAGTGACTTTCGAATGTACCCCAAATATTGAAGCTAGTGCGAAGTCGTTAGGTTTTTTTCTTACAATAGTAGTTTTTTATAAAATATTGCTATCTCAAAAGCGGTAGGGCATATAAAAGGATATTAAGTCATAAATCATTCTTTTAATTAAATGATCTCGCTTGCAAAGAAAGAGAGTTTTTCGTCAGCAGTTAAAAGGTTATAATTTATTATTATGCGCAGCTTTAAGGACCACCTTCGGGGCGTGGCTGAGGCACGTAGTCGTGGATACGATAGTTCGTGAGACGGGAGTAGGATGCTCTGACGGTAGCTAGTACATGTAGATTCTCGCTTATATATCCCGTGTTCACATTGGTTGGTTCAATTAGCTCTTTTTTCCCCCGTCGACAAAGCTTTGTATTCATGAATTATTATTTATTATTTTTCAAGTTTTTCAAGTCAGGTTACTTAATATATTTATCATTATCCACTGCAAATAACAACAATTGTTTAGTATTTTATAACCAATTTTATTCATTCGAACGGTCAACATTTTTCTTTCCCTAATCCCCTTAGCAGGAAAAGTAACCATAGCTGCAACCGGAAGTACAACCCGTTGTTTTCAAACATTTCGCAACCGGCCAATAAACCCCGCCTACAACTGCCATTGAAAAAGTGGTTGGTTGTCGACTGACAAGAAACCGCGAAAGGAACCGCAAACAAAAAAGCGTATAGTAGTTTGGTCCCCCGGCAGGGCGCAACCACGCAAGGAACCGTAAATTAAAAAAGTACATAGTTGAAACCATTTGCAATCCATGTATAACTGCAAGGAACCGTTATAATTGCGGTTGTTTGGACGGTTGTGAAGAGTTTAAAAACGACCAAGCCGCTTCCTCTCTCCGAGCGTGAGGCGCGGAGCTAACGACCTATTTTATAAACACCATTGTCAATTGAGAACCGGAAAATTATAAACAATTCTTATACCAGTTTGTATTCCTTGATTTTTTGACGTATTTTATGTTTTTGTTTCTTTTTTATTCTTATCAGCTGCGAAAATACAGAAGTTGTATATTTTATTTATAACAAAAGAACCACTCAATATTTCTAAACTTTCTTAACATTATTGATAGATGGTCTTAATGTACTTTCAGAAATGTTCAAAGTCTGTCAACATATTTTCGTTCGACAAACGAGACGATCAAAGATTAGTGACAAAACCGCATGCAAATGTAGTTTTTCCAATACCATAACTTCGAATACATTAATAATAAAAATATCAGCTATGGAGAAAATGAAAGTGTTAATATCATACTTTAAGCATGCCTTTCAGATTAGCAAAATATTGAAACCTTTTTTAAGTAAAGTAATAATAATGTACCTTTGTTTATTAAGTAGATTAAGTAACTGGCGAGAGCCGCGACTTATATCATATCGCGAATACCAAGCGTTTACGAGAAACTCGCAGCCATCCAGTGGTATCCAACGAAACTGAATTTTTCAGAATTTCTCGAACTTTTCTCAAAATATTGTAATTTCAAGAATAGGTCTAGTAGATGGACATAACCATTCTTGTTTCGTTGTTTGACAGATAAGGTAAAGGCACCAGTAGTTGACCGTGCACTAGTAGTTGACCATTTTGACATTTAACAGCTATTAACAAGGTCCCAACTGACAATAGCTTCTAGAACAAAGAATATTTTGACTGGTGCTGGTCTCTTTGGCCATGGTTAGAAGCACTAAATGTGCAGTGCATTGTGGGTACGAATGGCTACCGTTTGTTTACAGAAGTGTCAGTGGTCTGGTGGTCTGACGTGAATTTGGTAGCATTTTGCCTAAGAACAGCTGTGTGGTGTTATTAAAAGAAAACGACTTTAACGAAGGATATTGGGTAAGTAATTGATTGGATTTATTCTTATAATGTTTTATCTGCAATAAATCATGGGTTTCTGATGTCATAATGTTGCTCTGGCCATATTGTGGAGGTGGTCAACTACTTAATCCACAATTCACGATTGCTCTAGAGTTTGACCGTGGTGGTCAATTACTCAATAAATGGACTCTTTCATAATTTACTTTTTTATACACATTTTCCTGGTTCCTAGGTGTAGGGAAGAGCTTGTCTCTGACTATTTTGTTCATAGAGCGTCTTGTTTCAGTAGTTGACCGCACGGTCAATTACTGACACAAGCTATGGTCAACTTTTGACACATGATTTTTTTACATTTAATTATTAGGTGGTGTGACGTAGTCACAATCCTCCAAGATACAAAAGAAAAACAAAATAAAATAAAACACAAATTCATACAAAAATAACCATTTATTTATAGAAACGAAGGAAGAAATTACATATAGAGACTAGAAAAGTAAGAAGATAGGAATAAGAAATTAGCAGCAAATTCTCGTCGAGACCGCGAACAAGCTGGATCCTGTCACATTCCTTCGCTGCCGAAAAATAGCGGGTCAGCGACCGGCTGGCCTCGCTCGGGCAGTGAGGGGATGTAGGGGCAGAGTGGCGGGGCTCGCTGAAACCAAAAGAAATTATATGAGATAATAGGAAAGTAGAGTAGAAATCAGAGAGTGGGAAAGGAGAGAAGAGTATAAGAGGCAGCTTCAAACCGAGGAGAACTCTCTTATCAGTCAAAACCGCCAACCAAGCCAGAACTCGCTTGTGCGCAGCTATAGAAGTTTCTTTTTATAAAACTGGAAATCTCATATTAAATCTAAAAATTCGAACATAAAAGGGTGTGCGTCAGCCCTACAAATTTATTTGAACATTAACAGATAAAAGAATATAGTGAAAGTTAGTGGAGGAGCAAATATAAAGATTAATAGCGAACAGTATTGGACCGGTTGAATAAAACAAGAAATATTCTAAAAAGCCGGATAAAGAAGAGAACGTTAGTGCCATTAATATAAATAATTAGGGTTTAAGTTAGAAGAATTAAGCGAATAGTATAAGACGGTGTGGGTAGAATAATTAAAATTAAGTACAGATAGTTCTAAGAAGTATCCTGAACGCAGCGCATCAATCCACGAGAAAGACTCGCTTAGGGTACCGATAGCTTACTAATTTGTACACTTGGAGAGAGGATAGATTAATACAGAAAAAGAAATAGAAATTAATAGTGTAATAATCATACTATTAACAGCAGCAAGAAAAGCTACAACAAAAGGACAGAGTACGGTCAAATGGATTTCATGCTAAACCACCGTTTTAAACAGGAGAGACTTTCGGAGTGAGAATTTGAAATACAGCTCAGAAAATAAATAAATAAATAGGTTTAGGAGGGCATTTGTAAGCCCGATTCATAGAAATTCAATTTAGAATTTTAAGATAACTAGGAAGATAATTAGGCGAAAAACAATTTCAAGAGTTGTGTCAAGCGTGTCGCAGGAGAACGACACCACTTAATAGAGAGAAAGGAAAAGAGAAAAGATAAATCAAAAAGACCAACTCACCAAGAGCGAAGAAGAACCGGAACATCCTGGTCCACTGCTAAAGATTTTGGGGAGGCATCCATCAACGAACATATGGAAAACTGACAATTACTGGGAAATACTAATCCAGTAGCTGTTCTTATTCCACACCTAGTAATTATCACTCGCGAACCAGGACCACGATCTCCCCGGAGAGACACGACCGGAACACACGGAAACGGCACGAACACAATAAACAAACAGCCGAACGCGGAACAACAAGGAAAACAACGCTTTTTAATTATTAAAACAAAACGACACGTACACGGTCACAGACCCGACGTCCATAACGGCTGACCGACGCGCCAGCAACGACGCAAGCCCAGCAGACAGCACGTCAGCAGCCAGGCGGGAAAAAGATCAAGACGGCTGAGCTCGATACTGCGTAGTTGAGATATTCACCGCTCAGCGCCGAAGTCGAGAATCAGATAACCTCACGGGTAAAGAAGAGCGTGGGACTATCCGAGAAATTAAACATCACTGAGAAATTGTACGGTTAAAGGCGCCAAAAAGCCTCATAACACAAAATTCTATGCAACTTATTGAATAAACCTTACTTATACCTCCAATAGAAGTCTACAATTAATTATCTTAGTGTTCGAGCCCGAATTCTTCCCCTCAGAAGAACAAAATTTAATGCTAACGTGAAAATACCGTTACATTTGGCGCCCGAACAGGGACTCGAACACAGATAAAAAGGACTGCAGAGGTAAAGTAGGGCGCGCATAAGACAGAGAATTTGGTGTAAGAATTGAAGTATGGCTACAGGGGCTAAACCGAATATCTCGACTGAGCTCGAGGAAATGAGGATGATGGAGAGTCTAGAGGACCATCATCGGCAGGAAGGTAGTGAGGAAACGAGTCAGATATATCTCTGGGAGTCCACAACCGCTGACCATCTGTTGGACGGCCGGCGACAGAGAGATCGGAGAAATATAAACAGACTTTCCGAGATCGAGCATATCGAGGAAAGCGGAGACGCATCAAACGAGTTCACGAATAAGGAGATAAATGGTGAGGACGGTAGCACACCGAAAATAACAAACAAGACTGCGACGATCGCACCGGACCAAATCGGTGTAGGGGATTTAATGCAGTTTTTGCAGAAGATGGAGGAAAAGAGCGACGGAAAATTCGCCGAAATAATAAAAACGCAGCAGGAAATAAAGGATGAGTGTTTGAGCAGGATATCAATACTAAGAGAAACAACTAAGGATGCGTTGGAAGGAGAGATTACAGCAGTGGAAGGACGGACGGATCGGAAGATTAAAGAAGTACAAGAAAGGATACAAAGGGACCAGAATGTGACGAATAATTACATTCAACAACAGGTTGCCGGTCAGAAGGTGACTGTGGAAAAGCTGGAAAGGAGAACACAGGAGATGATGGCGGAAATCCGGGCAGCCCAGCAAATTACTGAGGACCAAAATAAAAGGATTGAAAAACTAGAAGAAAATACACAAAGAACAAGCACCTCTATGAATTTCGGTCAAACCATTGGAGGCGGTATGAATGTCACCCGGCTATACACAACGGCACAGAAGCCTCCCACATATAATGGCGACGGGAAAGAAAGGCCTATGAGATTTCTAAAGGAATTCCGTGAATTTTGTATCGCTGGAGGGATTGAAGATACGGAAATACGGCACACTATAGGAACGGCATTAAAAGGTGTTGCTAACGATTGGTGGCTGGTGGTGGAAGGAGCAGTGCATAATTTACAGACATTTGAAGAAAAATTCCGTTCAAGATACTGGGCCCGCGACATGCAGGATAAGGTGAAGAAGAATTTAGAATTCGGATCGTTTTATCTAGAAGGCCAAACGTTGACACGAGCCGAGTATGCCACTCGTGTGATTGGAAATGCACGGGATCTTAGCGAGAAACTCAGTGACGAGGATATAATCCGTCGACTCGCGAAGCATTTTGACGAGGAAGTACGCAGTGCAGTGAGAGTGCGGCAAATACGTGAAATAGACGAATTCTTAGAACTGTTGGAAAGCACGGACGTGGCAGGTCCTCTAAATTACAAGAGAGGCACAGGTCGTACCGGGGGATATGCTTCCCAGGAGCAACAGAGACATTTTTATAGAGGAGCTGTGCGTGAGCAAACAGCGCGTCCTCACATTAGATACGAAAATCGAGAAAACTTTGCAAACAATGGCGGAAACCGATTTCCACCAACACCAGGACGTCAGGTTGACAGGGGAGAGAGACCACCGTGGCAGAACAACGGACCATGGCCTCCAACAAATCCTTCTCGAGAAAATAGGTCAGGACAACAAAGACCACCATGGCAGGAGAACCGACCGAGATATTTCCCAGGACCAGAAAACAGCAGACCAGGAGAAGTAACTCCACCACGGCAGGAGCAATTACCAGGAAACCCGGTGAATAATATCAGTCGTGCTCCGCAAGGACCATTTGTCGAACACACGACACCAAGGGAGCCAAAACCAGGATGCTCAGGAGTGGGAAACATGGGCTCGGGAAACGCCTAGTCGTTGCGCCCGAGGAAAAACAAAGAATAAATAATAAAGACGAGGAGCGGAGCGCAACGGTAAAACAGGAGGAAAAGAAAAGCACGAGACAACGGATGAACGCGAGGAAAAGAGAGAAGAAGAAGTTGAGGGATCAGCGGAGAAAAGAGGAAAAATACGGAAGCAGTGGACAGTCAATAAGAAGGAATGAAGAGGAGAGCACCGATTGGCGAGGGCAGGCCGAATCGTGGGAAAAAAGAGTTCAGGAAGACGGTAAAGGCGCACTTAATACGACGAAGAGTATGTGGCCAGAAAACGTTGCCAGAGTTCAAGGAGTACCTGAGATCGGAAGGCCAACACCAGGGGTGGTTGAGAGGATGAGAAATAACAAGGTAGTCTGTTCAATGTCAATGGAAAATCCACGAGAATATTTGTATGAAGAGGCTGAGGAGATCCCGACGAAGTGGTACGATGAAAGACATCCGAGATGCCCTGAGATACCAGTGACAATAGCAGGTATGACGGAAATAAGTTTAATAGATAGCGGAAGTGAAGTGTCGTGTATATCGGAAGAGTTTTTCCGACAAAATGAAGAAATTTTCAAGAACTGCCCGATGCTACCGGTTACGTCGACACAGGTCGTCGGAGCGTTTGGTGGAGAGACGGAACGAGTCAAAAAGCAGATTATGATAGATGCGGAGACGTACGGCTCAAAAGGGGTTTTGCAAGTGCTAGTGGTGCCAAAGTTAGTAAGACCAGTGCTAATCGGAATCGACGGGATGTTGATTTTAAAAATTTCAATAGATGCCAAACAACAAATTTTAGCAGTAGAGGATAAGATTATTGCGAAATTAAATGAAGGATTGTGGCAACATGTGAATCCAGAGGAATTTCATAAAAGTAAGCCAAATGAAATATGTGCTACAGTAGTGATAAAAGATACTCCAGATGGAGAGACGAGTATCAGCCTGACCGAAGAAGAATTCATGGAGAAAATGGCCGAGTGTGCAGGTTTAAGACCGGGAATAAGAGAGGAGTTTAAAAGGATCGTCGAATGCAGACGACAGATTTTCGATAAAATTCCAGGACGGATGACGAAGTACGAACATCGACTATTACTCAAAGATCCGAAACCATATTTTCATCGCTCTTATCCGGTTTCACTAATGCAACGAGAAAAGGTGCAGAAGGAAATCGAGAGAATGCTTAAAGTTGGTGTGATACAGAAATCGGAAAGCATTTATATCAACCCATTGATGCCGGTAACAAAGGATGATGATTCGGTACGTTTATGTCTTGATGCCCGAGAATTAAATAATTATCTGATAAATGACTACAACAATGCACCACCTATCGAGGAAATTTTCCAACGATGCGGAGGAAAAACGGTGATGTCAACGCTAGACTTAACGAGTAGTTTTTGGCAGATACCGCTGCATCCAGACTCAAGAAAATATACGGCATTTCAGCATAATGGAAAATGTTATGAGTTTACGGTAACACCATTTGGTCTGAAAACAAGCACGGCGAGTTTAATAAGGGCACTCGATGTGGTCCTCGAAGGATTAGATTTCGTGATCAATTTCGTGGATGATCTTTTAATCATGTCTACATCACACGAAGAACATCTCGACCATCTGCGAAAATTATTTGAAAGATTTCTTGAGCACGGGATGACATTAAAATTTAGTAAATCTCATTTTTTCCGAAATGAAGTCATCTTTCTCGGTCACATTCTCACCACGGAAGGTTTGAAACCTGATCCGGAGAAAATCAAAGCAATCCAAGAGTATCCACGGCCGAAGACAATAAAACAATTAAGAGGATTTTTAGGCTTAATAAATTTTTATACAAAATTCACAAATCGCCATGCGCATGAAACCGCGCCATTGCTGAATCTTTTGAGAAAAGGTGTTCGATGGAAATGGGATGAAGAGATGGAAAAATCATTCGAGAAAGTAAAAAATTTATTCTGCAAAGAAATAATATTACGATTTCCAGACACGAGTAAACCGTACACACTTACCACGGACGCAAGTGGATATGCGCTCGGAGCGATCCTGTCGCAGGAAAATGAAACTAATGAGAGCGAGGTAGTGACGTTTGCAAGTCGGACTCTGAAAGGGGCCGAGATCGGCTATATGACAACAGAGAAGGAACTACTAGCGATTGTGTGGGCTCTTCAAAAATTCCGGACATATTTAAAAGGAGCACAAATACACATAAAGACCGATCATAAGGCATTAATTTTCCTGAAAACCTGTCGTTTTACTGCGGAAAGGCTCATGAGATGGGTCCTCTCGATACAAGACTACGATTTACAGATTGAACATGTTGCGGGAAAAGCTAATGTAGTCGCGGATGCCCTGAGTAGGGTGAAGGGAGACGAGAAGTTACCCTCGGCCGATAAAAAAGGGATCATCGTTGTCGCAGGAGTACTAGCAGAGAAACTTCCGCGGGATCTAGCAAAGAGACTTAAATGCATGGAAAAAATTCAACGAGAGCAAGAAGATCTGAGAATTATTATGGATTTCCTCGGTCAAGATAAAGAGGGGGATGAAGATAGAAAATTCCGGATTGAAAAAGGTATTTTGGAAAAGAAATCGAAAAATGGTGTGTGGCGAGTAATAGTGCCAAAAAGTATTATCAAAGAATTAATTAAGGCTTGCCATGCTATGTATGGACACCTTGGGGCCCGGAAGTGTTCACGGATGCTAGAAGAAGATTTCACCTATCCACATCTGGCTAAGATCACTCGTAATACATTAGCAACTTGCGATACGTGTCAAAGAAATAAAATCGCAATACAAACGAGCTACGCGGCGATGCAAACGATCATCCCAGAAAAACCAGGGGATTTGGTATCTATCGATTTTTATGGACCATTACCAGCATCGGTGGGCGGGGTGAAACACATCCTCGTGACATTAGATGCTTTCAGTAAATATGTGGTGTTATATCCTATGAAAAAAGCGAACACGTCTACAGTAATAAAAAGAATGTTCGACGACTACATTCCCAAGTATGGTAAACCCCGTAGAATTCAATTCGATCATGGCACACAATTTACAGCGAAAAATTGGCTTAAGAAACTCAAGGACGAGGACATCATGGCGGTTTTCTCATCAATCCGTCATCCTCAAGGAAATATCGTCGAGCGAGTTAACCGAGAGCTGGGAAGATTTTTTCGTACATTCCTGACGGAAAATCATGCAGGATGGTTTAAATGGGTAAAAGTAATACAGGATTGTATTAATGAATCTCACCACGAGACAACTGAATGCACACCCATGGAACTACAATGTAAAAAGAGGCCGACTAGAGAATGGAATAAACAAATGGGGATAAGAAGAGACGAAGAAGATGCCACCACGTACGAAATGAAGATCGAGATCGTGCGAGAGAGAATTTCGAAAAAAGGGCGGCGCCAAGCAGAGAAATTCGACGCAACACATAGGCTAACTAATTACGAGGTAGGGGATTTAGTTTTAATTAAAGCGCTAAATGTTTCCGATCCGCTAAAACAATTAACATCAAAATTTATGCCTTTATATGAAGGCCCATATCAAATTAAAAAATGTGTAGGAATAGCGACTTATTTAGTAATAGATGTAGAAACTAAGAAAGAGCGCGGCAAATTTCACGCCAGTATGTTTAAGAGGTATAGGACAGAGACAGAAAAGACAGACGAGAAGAACGAAGAAGCAGCGAAGTCGACGACCATGGGAGAGAGCGAGAGAGAAATGGGGCAGAGTCCGAAAGCAAAACAACAGGGCCTACACTCGGCACCGACAACTATAGTGAAAACAAAGGTACCGACGGCCAGCGTACCGAGCATATAGTAAAATTATCTCAGAAACTATATGCAAAACCGAGGGAAAGTACACCAAGACGGGCGCCAAGATCTTTCGTGTTGTGGTTGGTCAAGAAAAGAGGCGCGACAAACACGTAATCCGATAGGCTTGACCAGTACTGGAATTCGTAGAAAATAATAGATTCTACGAAGATGACGCAAATTCCGGATACTGGTAATCGATTCGACGATTGGGTAATCGATTGAAGGCCAAGAGAGAGTAATGGAGAAAGGGGTTCGGGAGACGGATAATTGGCGCAGAGGCCAAGGCCAGCACGAAAGTAGGCCGAAAAATCACGAAGAATCCGGAAATCCGAAATAATGAATTTACATTGGTCAAAAATGATAATTGATGAATATAGATATAATGCCATGTTAAGAAATGTCTATAAAAGGGATCGACGACAAAGGAACGGCCTACAAAACGACAAAAATCACGGATACAAAAAGGAAGTGTAAAGTGGAGAGAAAATATACGAAAAGTGAAAAGAGCAAAGGAGTAATAAATTTCTTCGAAAAAAAAAAAAAAAAAAAAAGAAGAGAAATGTCGGTGCCAAGGTTCATTGAATACGCAGTGGAATATCTCCAACCAAATGAACCACACGCAGCGGAAGTTCTAACGGCTGAGAGTCCGAGCAGGTTCTACGTATGGCTCGAGAAAGATCGACGAAGAAGGGAGGAATTCCTCCGACACGTGGCGAGAACCAGCCGGACCCACCCAGAAATTCATCGAGTCATCGAAGAAGAACTGTATCCTGGGAGGGCCGTTCTGTTCCTGCTGGTGAATGAGGAGGACCCGGGAGAGTACACCTTTCTCCGAGGAACGATAACGGAAAAGGAAAGCGATAGCCGGTATGGCGTATGGATGGGCGATCTGGGCACCAGGATCCACACGGAGAGCGATAATCTGTATACGGTACCGAGGTACCATTACGGTGAACCGTATTTCGCGGTGACGTGCGCGTTGCACGAAGTATCTTCTATCGGCCGAAATTGGAGTGGGGCGGCGTGTAGGCGATTCGCGTCTCTCACAGTGGGCCAAACCGTAGATTTATACGTGGATGAGCTAGACCCTGTTGTCGAGGTAGTATGGGTAACCATACACGCCAGCCTCGACAACAGGGGATACGACGTGGCGGAACAACTGCGACGAAGTGGGGACGCGAGGATGGTGCCGACTAACCCGGCATTTAATTACGGCCGAGATGGGGGCCGACACGGGAAACACTTCCGGACCGAACAGAGGCAGGAGCGACAGGCGGCAAGGCAGCAGGGGGCGACGCAACCGGCAGCCGGTACGTCCCGAGAATCCACCAGCACGACGAACCAACAACAAAGTCTGGATGAACTACTCCGGGAGCTCGCCTCCCTCATAGACGAGTTCCCGGAGGAGGAGAGCAGCAGCAGCAGCGACGATGATGGAGAGTCGGCGATGCAGGCCTGGCTGGCCACACCAGTACCGGATGACGCGACGAGGACAACCCTTGAGGAGTGGGGCGTGATCCCTCAACGAGACCCATACGTGACTGACAGCGACGAAGACCGAAACAACGACAGCGACGGTACATGAATAAAAAGAAAAAATTAAGAAAAATACATACCTGCGTTGGCATTTCATTTCGTGTAAATTGATTTTAGAATAAGCATAGTTCTAAGTCATAAAAATAAGTTAGCAATAAGATAGAAATAAGTTAAAAATAAGAAAATAAATAAAATAGCTAAATAAATAAATTAATTAATATTTCATAAACAAAATTTTTGATCGGGATCAAAAACTTGGGGGGATAATGTGACGTAGTCACAATCCTCCAAGATACAAAAGAAAAACAAAATAAAATAAAACACAAATTCATACAAAAATAACCATTTATTTATAGAAACGAAGGAAGAAATTACATATAGAGACTAGAAAAGTAAGAAGATAGGAATAAGAAATTAGCAGCAAATTCTCGTCGAGACCGCGAACAAGCTGGATCCTGTCACATTCCTTCGCTGCCGAAAAATAGCGGGTCAGCGACCGGCTGGCCTCGCTCGGGCAGTGAGGGGATGTAGGGGCAGAGTGGCGGGGCTCGCTGAAACCAAAAGAAATTATATGAGATAATAGGAAAGTAGAGTAGAAATCAGAGAGTGGGAAAGGAGAGAAGAGTATAAGAGGCAGCTTCAAACCGAGGAGAACTCTCTTATCAGTCAAAACCGCCAACCAAGCCAGAACTCGCTTGTGCGCAGCTATAGAAGTTTCTTTTTATAAAACTGGAAATCTCATATTAAATCTAAAAATTCGAACATAAAAGGGTGTGCGTCAGCCCTACAAATTTATTTGAACATTAACAGATAAAAGAATATAGTGAAAGTTAGTGGAGGAGCAAATATAAAGATTAATAGCGAACAGTATTGGACCGGTTGAATAAAACAAGAAATATTCTAAAAAGCCGGATAAAGAAGAGAACGTTAGTGCCATTAATATAAATAATTAGGGTTTAAGTTAGAAGAATTAAGCGAATAGTATAAGACGGTGTGGGTAGAATAATTAAAATTAAGTACAGATAGTTCTAAGAAGTATCCTGAACGCAGCGCATCAATCCACGAGAAAGACTCGCTTAGGGTACCGATAGCTTACTAATTTGTACACTTGGAGAGAGGATAGATTAATACAGAAAAAGAAATAGAAATTAATAGTGTAATAATCATACTATTAACAGCAGCAAGAAAAGCTACAACAAAAGGACAGAGTACGGTCAAATGGATTTCATGCTAAACCACCGTTTTAAACAGGAGAGACTTTCGGAGTGAGAATTTGAAATACAGCTCAGAAAATAAATAAATAAATAGGTTTAGGAGGGCATTTGTAAGCCCGATTCATAGAAATTCAATTTAGAATTTTAAGATAACTAGGAAGATAATTAGGCGAAAAACAATTTCAAGAGTTGTGTCAAGCGTGTCGCAGGAGAACGACACCACTTAATAGAGAGAAAGGAAAAGAGAAAAGATAAATCAAAAAGACCAACTCACCAAGAGCGAAGAAGAACCGGAACATCCTGGTCCACTGCTAAAGATTTTGGGGAGGCATCCATCAACGAACATATGGAAAACTGACAATTACTGGGAAATACTAATCCAGTAGCTGTTCTTATTCCACACCTAGTAATTATCACTCGCGAACCAGGACCACGATCTCCCCGGAGAGACACGACCGGAACACACGGAAACGGCACGAACACAATAAACAAACAGCCGAACGCGGAACAACAAGGAAAACAACGCTTTTTAATTATTAAAACAAAACGACACGTACACGGTCACAGACCCGACGTCCATAACGGCTGACCGACGCGCCAGCAACGACGCAAGCCCAGCAGACAGCACGTCAGCAGCCAGGCGGGAAAAAGATCAAGACGGCTGAGCTCGATACTGCGTAGTTGAGATATTCACCGCTCAGCGCCGAAGTCGAGAATCAGATAACCTCACGGGTAAAGAAGAGCGTGGGACTATCCGAGAAATTAAACATCACTGAGAAATTGTACGGTTAAAGGCGCCAAAAAGCCTCATAACACAAAATTCTATGCAACTTATTGAATAAACCTTACTTATACCTCCAATAGAAGTCTACAATTAATTATCTTAGTGTTCGAGCCCGAATTCTTCCCCTCAGAAGAACAAAATTTAATGCTAACGTGAAAATACCGTTACAGTGGAGTGGGTTAAGCGCTGTGAGTGCTAGAAAATTTTAACTTGTCCTTAAAGCGCTCAACATCCCTCCACCAGAGATTCAAGCTGAACCAATGCAGTCGCAACAACCAGCACCACTAACACTGCTAGATCCATCCATAGAAGAATCAGTGCCTCAAACAGCAGTACTCTCTGTTATACCACCCAGCGTAGTTCCAATTTCGACTGTTAGGAATGAAGAAGAAATGTCAGATGGTGTACCTGGGAGTGCTGTTAATGTTGTAGGTGGACCTTCGCATGGCATACCATTCCCTTTTAAAAGACACTTTTATTACCCGGCATCAGCAACTCAGAAAAATAAAACCAAAAAACTCTTTAAAGAAAGAATGCCTACCATTGTGTCTGGTAAACAGTGTCAGGAATATTTTATAAAAAAAATGAAAAAGAAAGAACAACAAGAACACCTCAAGATAAAAAGAGCTACAGAGAGAAAACGAAAAAAGGAAGAGAAAGAAAAACTGAAAGAGGAGAAAGCTCGGCAGCGGACATCGAAACAGGCAAAAAGAAGGGTTCAGTTTTCGTCAGAGAGTTCTGACTCAGATGTTGCAGTTTCCTCCGGGGATAGCGTTGTATCTGAATTTACGGAGGACGAGGGTTCTGATGAAGGTCACAACTGGAAACCTGTGATGAAATATGTCGGGGAATATGTTGCTTTCAAGTACGAGGGTTCATTCTTTCCAGGTAAAATTGAAAAGTTAGATAAAGATGGGGCCACTATCACTTCAATGACGAAATGTGGGCGGTTGTGGAAGTGGCCAGAAAGACCCGATGTGCTGGCTTATCCTTGGGCATCCATAGTAGGCCAGATTAACGAGCCACGAAAAACAAGCAAGACCCGTAATGTCTATTCCGTTCGGGAGTTAGATTTCCTCTGGGACTGAGAACCAAATAAGTTATTCTTATATTGTTAAGTTTGTTAATCTTAACTTATATATTAATCTTATCAAGTTAAACTTAAGTTAATCTTATAATGCTTTATTTTATGTATTTTTCGGCTGGATTATTGTAAAATGTACAATAAAGTGTAAGTAACTTAATGGTTATTTATAAAATTAAACTATTTTGGGTTGTATTGGTTGGTTTATTTTTACCTTTAAAATAAATTTACCTATTTTGTTGTCCTTCTTCCATCTGGTCAACTACTGGTACAACACAAGGTCAACTACTAATTTTTTCATTTTTGTTGATGGTCAACTACTGGCTTCATTAGCGAGTGGACTAATTGTTATTTTATTTATCTTACAGGTTCATTTTTTTGGAAAAATAGTACTTATTCCTTAACTTAGAATTAGTACTTGGTTGTTTTAAACATTCATCTCCTTGTTTTAAGATAATTTAAAGTGCACACACACTACAACTGTCTAGCAGCTCTCTTAAACGGTCAACTACTGGTGTCTTTACCTTACTGGTTTTTTGAGGTTAAAGTTAGGTTCGCTTTAAGAGTCATCGAGCGAGGGCATACGAAGCGCCAAGTGGCCAAATAGCAAACTACGATTTCGTAGTTTTCGGATTTCGCCGAAAATACAATAGTATTATATTAAAAAACATTAAAAATGAATTCTTTCATTTAGTATGATTTGCGGTCTGGTCCGTCTCTCCATGCAATTTTTTTTTGCATAGACACAATCAATTATCGAAAATTCGTGGCAGCTGTCGATAGCCATGATGCTTTTCTCGCGAACTCATTAATTCATTTAACTACAATTTTCACGCATATCTGCTACACTTCACTGGACGAGACCGCAAAGCTTACCACTGCACTGCATTTAAACAAAAAAATTCTAACTTGTTTCATTGCAAATCCAAGCGATAATCCGAAAAGTACGAACGGATATGTCAAAATCGTGTTCGCGGCCATATTGCAGTCTATGCTATCTAATTGTTAGTTCCAGCTCCTGACGGTAGATTCGCGATTCACGGTTGTCGGTATAAGCGGATAAGCGGGCGTGAAGGCATAAGCATAAAGCGGGCCCCGAGACAAGACATTTTTTTATTCTGACTCAATGTTGCTGTAGAATCTATGTTGGTTTCTCGATTGAAAATTTATTTACTGTACCCGGCCACATGGATCGGTGGGATACGACTCGGCGCAGAACCAAGGATACTTGGAAGTTGGAGGCAGAGCTGCCAGAAAGCGGCCGCAGCAGCACGATGCACACAAGCGCACGCCCGTGTACGTGTGACCGCCCGAGCTCGTGGAGCATCGGACAATAGAAGGAGACAGATATATGACTGTCTGTCTCTTTCGCTCTCGCTCGGCTCGGGCTGCTCGCGCTGCTACTGCTGCTAGTGCTCGGGCTGTCGCGCGATACATTTGTATGTGATACGGGCCATGTTATACCTCATAAAAACCGTGTCAGTACTATTGCTGCAAAGAATGGACTATAAAATGTAATGGTTGCTTAAAAAATTTGACACAACGAGAACTCGAACTGTCATCGGCCGCGGATGAGAGATATAACGCGTACGCTTCACTGATTATCGTTGTTAAGTTGCATTAGCAAACTAAGATACCCAAATTTGATTCAAAGCTTCTGAAAACTAAAAATATAACAGTTAATCCAACCAACCGCGTTAACGATTGTTGGAAGAATTACCAAAAGAACGCAATCCACTCTTGGCCAACGTGTACGTTATTTTCTTCTTTAGTATATATATATATGTTTGGCAATATACTTAATAATTTATTAACACGAATGAAATGAAAGCAACGTTATGTTCTTTTTAATTATATACATGTGTTTGTTATTATAATATCGCATAAATGTACGACGTACATGTTGTTGCCCGACGGAAACCGCGAGAAGGTGGTGGTTTCTTCCATCATCAAGAAAATATTAATAATCGTTAATTATAATGAAGCAAATACGACTAAAAAAACGACTAAATACAACCCAACAAAGACTGACTAACAGTAATAGAACACCAATCTTTTAATTTCCTACTCAACAGTGTAAATATAACGTATATAAGTATCACGTATAACGTTGAGATTATAACGTATATGTAACATCACATTATCGAATAGGAAAGTATGACATTGATGCTATTACTCTTATTTGATGTTCGCTGGAAATTGTAATGTATATATACATTGAACTGGAATATATTCAAGTATCAATAAATGAAACAAACAATTATTTAATATTTTCTTACGTTAGTTCATAGAAACGGGAAAGTTATGCAAGAGCACGATAGAGTTCTCATTACTAACATTGAATAAAGCGTTCATACTTCACGTACTATATCTAACATGATACTTTAAGTAATAACAGGAAATTAAGCACCAGATTAGCGAAACACATTACATAAATAAAATTGACTGAAGACAACGGAGATAAAATACAATTTATTTAACACGTATCACTATGCATTTATTCATTACGCTTAATAATCCGTACAAAATAAATAGTTTTTTATTTTTGGTTTCCAGAAAATTTGTTATGTTTGTATCAAACACTTGCGCCGTGAATTTGTGGTTTCTTTGCGGTAAATAAATTGCATCACTAGGTTAGACATGTGGGTTGAAGTCATGTTATTGATTTATAATCCGATGCGTTTTGTGAATAGGTCAATTCACTTTATCTGAATTAGGATCAACCTGAAAAAGTAAAGTAAAAAGAAATCTTCACGAAACGTCGGTTGCAAAAATCATGTATACACTGGTCCAACTCGGACGTCCTACCTAGTTTTTAGGTGTATGTGTGTGCTTCGCCAATTATTCTTTTTTGCTTTAAATATTTTTTGATACATGTAATCAAATGCTGTTTCCAGCAAGAAATATCATATTTGTGAACGTTTTCATATATGAAAAAAATTAACAATTCTCAAATAGCATTTTTAAAAACTAAGTTTGTATTATTTAGTGATTTTATAATTACGCTTTTTCCTCATAAGACTGCACATTATGAAATAGGAGATTCTTCTCCTACAAAAAGTAGCGTTTATTGCACATTCTTATTGAAAACATTTTCGCATGATATGCATTGCAACTAAGAGAAAAGTTAAAGATTGCGATTTCTAATATTTCGTTTTATATGTAAACATTTGATTTATGAAAAAATTGAATATCTTTTTAGCCAATATCTTTTTAGCATAAATGTATGTCACTAAACGTTACGTAATCTATACACTTCACGTTGCTCGATTTAGTTATATTCGAGTGTCTATAGATGACAATAATAGGGTGTCCCTTATTTCTTGAATGAAACGTCGTGCTTCTTTTCATAGCAATCACGTAATCCTAAGGTTGTTCCATGTTTTCTCGAAGTTGTTTCCTTGGATGTTTGTATAACGTTGCATGCGATTTTTGTGCAAGTTTATCGTAGGATATATATGCATAATTCTTCATGGTTCTTTCTTATGCTATTTCTTTTCTTGTCACATACATCCAATGAGATTATGCAGCTGTTTTGCTTGACAAAAGTGCTACAATAAATTAAATCGCACCAAAAATAGTGTATATCCTCACGTACAATATGTATGTACCTGTAATGTATCTTGATGTTGGCCTCGCTGTCTTACATTATGAACTGTATGTGCAAACTACATTTCATATAATCTGCGTGCAGGTTGTTGCAGTCTTCATTTTTGCGTAGTTATCCGTCTTCTTATGAAAAATCCACACGGAGCGATGACTACAATTGTTGGTCTTCTTGGGCGCTTCAATTGAAATAATTTCCATTGTTAGTCCCTCTTGTTTCTTGAAGAAACACCAATGGCACAAATTGCGGATTGGGTGATAATAAGAATTATCTATACAAAAGTAACGAATGACACATTTCTACGTTGATTCTTGTAAGTTGTGCTAAGCGACAGTGCGAACAGATCCTCTTTTTTAATCCACTCTTCAACTTCTATTGTTCACGCAGATAATATTATATATTCGATGTATCGTCTTGATAAAATCCTTACTCACCACTACATGAACGTTACAAACGCGCATTGGCAACATATCAGCATCAACAACAAACATAATACTTTTTATGTGCATTATGTCGCATGCATCTCTCCATTGAAGCGAAGTTTGTCGAAGTAATAGAGTTTATTCCGTGATGCGGTCCAATAATCGATAGAATATTTCTAGGCGATGCAACAATTATCGTTCATTTGTATGTTGTTGTATTCGTAGTGTCCGTATTAACGTTTTAAAAGGATAACAATAACGATGGCGATATACATTTTATTCGCTAAAAATATCTTAATAATTGTTTATAAACATAGAGAATTCTTCCAATTTCCTCTTACTTACAAAGCAGTTGTCGAAAAAGATTTATTAAACATCACATTTATAAATTATCATTTTTTTAAGAATATTGCTGATTTTATTTTATATAATGTTCACTTTTATGAGGGAAAATATTTATTTCAAAATAAGCAATTAAAAAAAAACGCTTGAGAAACGTTCAATTAAAAAGTACTATATAACAAATTGTTCCATGTAATTTTTTCATCACATTATTGCATTTTAAAATATGATATTTCTTGTTAGGAACAGTTTTTTGCATTTTTCTTGAAATATTTTTAATATTTATAAGACGTATTATATAATTTATAATACTTGTGTGAACCATGAAAAAATGGTTTAGAAGTGAAACAATTCTTTAAGTATATATTTCAACAGTATTATTGTGTGTGGATATACAAAGTCCTGAAAAATACTAATCTCTAAATGTCATAAAAAAGTACTAGCCGGAATAGTTATTCTGTACATTTATATTTAAATTGAGATACTGGCGTGCAAATATGTTATAATAATCTGTTTGTCATTTCTCATCAATATTGCCCATGATTTTATGCCACAGACTGTAATGCAATGAACACCGAGAAACATTTGCATTTTCTAAATTAGAGTACCTATTGTATATTCTATAAGGTCTTTTAATATATATATTCCTTCCAAGTAACGATATTCTTTGTAGAACTTAATGTTTATGGCATTTTCTTACTTTTAGTATGCACAGCTTAATCACGAAAACTCAACTTCTGCAAGGAGAATTAATTGTTTAAATATATTTCCATACACTGTATGTCAACAATGCATATACCCAAGGAATACATCGCAGTCTAAATGACATCATTTTGACTTCAAATAATATAATTTTGACAGTTAAGCATTTCTTAGGTATTCCTTGGGTATACGTTTAATGTTTGTTCTGTGTATTTTTTCTAAAAATGGCTTAAAAAGTGGCTGGGTGCCTGAAGGAAAATTTGACTGATATGATAGCAACATTTTTCTATTATACTTTGTTTTTGAAATAGAAATATTCCTGCTTGAGTTTTATCTTTAGAACGCCTAACAGCTTATGATTTTTGGCTTATGAAATTTGACTCTAAAACTATTTTTTGAAAAAATATACTTCGTACACTTTTGTTTATCGTAATTACTTTTCTTTTTGTCAGGGAAGCTCCTAAAGGATAAATTAATCTTTTATTTTCAATATATTTCAGATCATTGTTTTACTATTTTGCAATTTGTTTCAGCGCAATAGTAATAAAACAGGATTTTATGTGGTTAAAAATAAACATGTCGTTCATGATCCTGAAAGAAGAAAATTCTGTTTTTATTGATAAAACTTTACACATCTGTGGAACAAAACATAATTTAAATGTTTCATTTGATACGCAGATCCTGAGACAATAAATATTCGCAACTTGTAAAATTGATCAATATAAACGTGAAAGATTGTAGTAAAGTTAATACCATGGATTGAACTGTCAAATATGAAAATAGATCTCCTTTTTCAATATTGTTACTATCATACATAACGAGAACTGTACTGGTGGCTTTGATGAAGAATGAATAAGAACAGCAATTTGCGTTACCTGTCAATTTTACTGCAAAGATCATTTCTAAATTTAATTTCGATGATATGTGGAAGACAATCTTGCAGCGACACATGTCAAGTAAAAATTCCATAAAACTCGATAAACCTTTCTTGTTAACTTATTGTAAATAAAAGGAAATTGAAAGTATTCTCAATGTTTATGAATGGCTTATTAATATACTTTTCAAGAGAAAAGAGATAAATGTATATAGACTCACCGTTATCCTTTTCAAATAAATGCAAACAGCACAACTTAAAACGAACGATCAATTATCGTTGGGTCGTTTAATATAATAATTCAGTCAAGTATTGGACTGAATTACAACGAAGTCAACTGCGTTACTTCGGCACACTTCGCTTCTATGTACATTCTGCACATATATTGTAAAAAAATATATATACTAAAGAAGAAAATAACGTACACGTTGGCCAAGAATGGATTGCGTTCTTTTGGTAGTTCTTCCAACAATCGTTAACGCGGTTAGTTGGATTAACTGTCATATTTTTAGTTTTCAGAAGCTTTGAATCAAATTTGGGTATCTTAATTTGCTAATGTAGCTTAACAACGATAATCAGTGAAGCGTGCGCGTTATATCTCTCATCCGCGGCCGATGACAGTTCGAGTTCTCGTTGTGTCAAATTTTTTAAGCAACCATTACATTTTATAGTCCATTCTTTGCAGCAATAGTACTGATACGGTTTTTATGAGGTATAACATGGCCCGTATCACATACGTAATAAAACAAGAAATAGCAAAATTATGTAAAATATAAAATAACAATAATTAATTAATTAATCGTAAAATGCAATAATTACTGAAAAAAAAATTTGTCACCGCGTGGAATCGAATCATCATCGACCGCAAATTAACATACGTTACGCGCTCGTCTCAGTCAGAGTTAAATGTATCGCGCGACAGCCGGAGCACTAGCAGCAGTAGCAGCGCGAGCAGCCCGAGCCGAGCGAGAGCGAAAGAGACAGACAGTCATATATCTGTCTCCTTCTATCGTCCGATGCTCCACGAGCTCGGGCGGTCACACGTACACGGGCATGCGCTTGTGTGCGTCGTGCTGCTGCGGCCGCTTTCTGGCAGCTCTGGTTGGAGGATCAATCAGGGCGACCAGGGCCCACATGTACCATGGCCCGCCACTGAAATCCTTACATCCTGCAATACCGATAACTGTTACTTTTCGCTGGATGCCTTGGTTGACACACTTGCCACAAGCGGCGCTAGCTACAATGTGTATTTTTTCCGCGAGAGGCGCTACCCTCGATTCTGAGTTGGTCACGTGTGCTCGATGACTCTTAAGGTGATGTACATGCGGAAACAACCCACGCGGTTCCTTTCTTTGGCGGTAGCAGGTGCGCGGGCGGTTTCATTACCGACCGCGCCGCCGGCCCCTACCACTAGGTGCTGCCCTACATATATGCTAAATTAAAGATTCAAGAAATTCATCACTTATGCTGCTACGTAAGTTGTATTTGTATGTAGGTTATATATATATACATACAACACTATTTACACACTGCAGTGTGTAAATTCATGCTTAGTTATAACAGATGATTAATTTCTCGCTCGAAATGCCAAGCAGTGGACTTCTCATAATTATTACTGTGGTTTATTTCTCAGTATTTCTGATTTATTACTAAGTCTTATCTTGTGCTTGTGAACTACCATAACATAAGCATTTTTGGCAGAGTGCAGTACACGGTCGTCTTAATAAGTCCGTGGTGCAATGAATCGGCTAACCTCAACCAAAGACCTTCGAAATACTCTTTCATAGTTTGCACACTGCAACAACACTTAGAGACGTCTTCAGAGACTCTCTTTCAGTTTGTACGCTGCAACAACACTTAGAGATGTTTTCGAAGACTCTTTTTCAGATTGTACACTGCGACAACACTTAGAGATGTGTTTGAAGACTCTTTTTCAGATTGTACACTGCAGCAACACTTAGGGATGTTTTCGAAAACTCTTTTTCAGTTTGTACACTAACACACTTGCATCGGTCTTTCAAGACTCTTTCACAGGAAAACCGATAAGGGTCTCCGAAGTCTATTTCACACTCGGTTCATGATGAAGAGAATTAAAAAGGAGTTCAAGAGTTCTCTGAAGTCTGATCGCATCCTCCATTACACTGCCTATATACTACACAGATTTTAGAAATCAACGATATGCAAGTAAACGATATCGAACAGTCCGTTAGGAAACGGTTAATTATGAGATGTATGTATTTACAGATGAGACAGAGTAATTATTTATAAAGCTGCGGCTTATTCTTTTCGATGAAAATGTAACATCACGTGTAGTGCATCATTTAGTCTTGAGCATGCACCAAGAAAAATTGGGGTGTTTCGACCGACGAACTTCCTTTGAAGGGAAGCGAACTTACGCAAGTGAAAATCTGTGGTATAGCCAAAGATTACTCGTCGATCGAAATAATGCCTACACTTTTGAACCAAACTTATATAGTAATAAAAACTCAGTCTTTGAACTACATTTTTTTCAGAGGGACAAGCTTTTTATTGCGTGAGGCAAGTTTCAATGAAAGAATATCTATGACTGAGACATAACCATTTATCAATCAAAAATCGATTGTAAAATATGAATTGACTGCGCATTAAATAATGTTTTTAAACCTTTAAGCCTTATCATATACAAGCTGAATCTTGCTTAAGACCAGTTGCAGCAAGAGAATGTCTCTGGCTTAGCCAGATACCGCTCTTTAATCGAAAATCATCACTATATCATTAAAATTAAAACACTGTAGGTTCAAAGAATATTTCGAACCTTCAAGTATTACGACTGACAAGCTTACTCTTATTTGAAGCAGTCTTTACCAAAACAGAATGTATCTGGTTAGCCCAGACATCGCTCGTCGGTCAAAAATCATTCTTCCATTATAAAACAATTGATTTACTGCAGTAAATTAATAATAATTTGTGTTACAGTGAAGAAATAATTTAATTAATTGATTCCGATAAGTATTTAGAAATAGGGTTTCTACATTTTTAAGTCATATGTCATTTTTCTTGACAAAAAATTAAAGCGGGTGGAGTCTGGTTAGCCGAACTTTCCCTTTGGACCTGTTAATCCTGGTAGTCCCTCAAATCGAGAATGCAGGCCTCCTTGCAGGACTGGTTCTTCTTTCAGAGTCTGGTAAGCCACAATTTTTCTTTCGACGAGATGGACTTGGCAGTCCAGGTAAAAGAAGCGGCGCTGGTATAACATCGTATGTCCGGTTTGTACGTTGACTGCATCAATAACTTGTCCTGTTCCGGCAGAATATAGCCGTCTCTTCTACCTGTAATAAAACATTGCGTCATTAAAAATATTTTTTTTAATATTCTGCTACAGAGGCAAATTGGCCTCCATAAATCGCAAAACAATCGAGGACGTTTCATCTTGAATACGACTGAATTCCATGCAAGGAATCTGATATTATTGAAGCGCTTGAGATACTACACTAAAACTTTGCATAAAGAATATCGTTCAAGGATTTTGTTGATGATCGGTCGAGATCTCTTTTGGATCTAATAAGTTACATAAGCCAAATAGATTTTTTTTCAAATGTAATTTATTCGAACGTGGACATGAAAAAGTTTGCATATGGAAAATGCACATTGTTTTCGTAGGCTTCACATAATCGCCAATTTGCATTATGAACAAATTTTGTGAACAAATTTAGAAAATAGTCTGCAAACTAGAGTCTCGCAAATTACATACTCATTACATTACAACTTTTGCAAAGCCATCTCAATGCGGAAGTACTGCGACGTACTGGTCATCTAACAAGGCGCGATGTACACCTCGAGGCATCGTTACCGCGTGTTACGCACACCGAGTAAGACCGGCCTATACTTATCAACTCATGACGCGCGGCGTGGTCTGAACCGAGAGTCTCGGTCCGAGACGTCAGACGGATAACACGTTCTAATTCTATCGCTGTGTACCGCTGACACTATAGTAAACATCATATTTAAGTCTCCGTTCATACCTAGTGTAACGAGCAACGCCACGAAAGTGAAAAGTCTCATATCATACTCAATCAATAAATAAAAAACTAAAAAACCATTCCTATCAGGCAAACATAGATAATATAAACCATTGAACATTAATGTGTGGGGTGTATCTATATTATAATGACCGCTGTTTGAGAATCCGGTGGATGAAGTTGACAGATCTGTGAATGTATTGAATATCCATGAAAACTCACTCTCGACAAGGTGATAAATAAAACCAGACACATTGATGTTTAATTAGAGAAAGTGGTTTATTCTACCTTCCAAAAATATTGTAGAAATACAATCTAAATACACAAGTGCGTAGACATTACAAATGAAAATTACCATCCAAAACAATTCAATTTAGAAAATCACCTCAAAACATCAATTTAGAAAAAAGTACAAATTATAAATAAATAAACAAATTGAATTTTGAATATTATTGAGCAGCACACAATTATATTAATTGTATGCTGAGGGTGACTGAGCTTGAGCTTGACGAGGAGTGAGCGTACAGCAGTCAGTACTGCGTAGCATGATACGTTGTGAAAGAATGAGTGCGTAAGATGTTGCAAGTGATTCACTGCACGCTCTCAGCAAATTGTTGAAGAGAGATTGCAGTGAATCAATGAGAGCACTTGCAATTAAAATTGCTTGAGTGCTATGATTGAATGTGAGACAGCTACGCAGTCAGCACTGCGTAGCACAATACAACATATACTGAGGATGCACGAGTGAGCAGTGTATAGTCACTGTACTTTCCCAGCAGATTTTCTGGAGGAAAGTACAGTGAATATAAAACACCTGCATAATTGTATTAATTATACCGGCAAAATACAGTAAGGAGAACGTGGTGCAGCATGTGCTGCAGCGCACGCCACGGAGTGAGACAAGAATGATAATGTACCGCTATTTTCTACTCCTCACCGACATTGAATTGCACTGAATTGTGACGGTGTACTCTTACCGTGTATTTGAGTCCTGTTGAGCGAGAAGTTGAGTGAGTCCGGTGAATGCAGTGAAGAAAAATCCGAGAGTCCCGAAATGCGTGCGCTGTTCCCGTGGTTGTTCCGAAAAAGTGTCAAAATTTCCAACATGGCTGCGGTATACGAAAGCGTCGTTGGGCGCTGAAGTCAGTTGAGCAAGATAGCCGGTGAGCGAACCCGAAGTCAAGCGAGAGAGACATCCTCTCGCTCGACGTGGCATGCCAACGAGGCACATCATCGGCCTCGCGAAGCCCTGCCTCGGCTATCTTCGGCTCAACCGAACGACGTGTGCTAGAGCACCGCAACAGGTAGGCGCACGACGAATATCGATCGCCGTGCGCCAGCTGATTCTCCAACATTCCGCCCGCCATCAGCAACGGGGTTGATGATCAATTATTGCTCTGTGTTGGATGAGATAGGCAGAACAGCGAGTTTTGAGATCGGCCTGGTGAGCGTAGTGGTAGCAGTTCTGAGTGTCACCACCCTGGTGAACCCGTCTTTGCCTGGATGCAACGCCGTGACTCGTGCAAGTGGCCATTTGCACGGTGGAAAGCGCTCATCCGTGAGCAGGTCCAGCGAGCCAATTTTGATGATGTTATTAGGGTGATGCCACTTTGAAATCGACTGTTGCCGTTGTAAATAGTGTGCAGACCATTGTCGCCAAAATTGTTGTATCTTTTGCTGCAACAATTGCCACCTTGAGAGCCATGAGATTGCCAAATCTTCGAGATTCGGCTCTGGGACCATTGTGAGTGCTTCACCAATGAGAAAATGTCCAGGCGTGAGTGCTGATGAATCATCTGGATCATCGCTGAGCGGTTCCAGAGGCCTTGAGTTGAGTATAGCCTCGATTTGAGCCAGCAGCGTTGAGTGCCCTTCGAATGTGAGTGCAATATCACCCACCGTCCGACGCAGATGAAATTTCACAGACTTTACAGCTGCTTCCCATTTGCCACCCATATGTGGCGCCGCAGGTGGATTAAACTTCCATGCAATCTGTTGATTTGCGAGAGAAGAAGCGATGAGATGATGCTCTTGAGAGGCCTTCCTGAACAGCTGACGTATGAATTTGTGAGCACCAACGAAGTTAGTGCCACAGTCAGAGTAGATGGTGTAAAGAATGCCGCGCCTAGATGAGAATCGCCTGAACGTTGAGAGGAAACCGTCAGCTGTGTAGTCACTGACGACCTCAAGATGCAGAGCCGAAGTGGCGAGGCACACAAAAACGCAGACCCAGCCTTTGTGTGGTTTACTGCCTCGCCCCTTCCAAGCTTTGAGCGTGAGAGGACCGGCGTAGTCTACTCCTGTGCGATTAAATGCGCGCGATGGTGTGACTCGTGACAGAGGAAGCTGACCCATCAATTGTTGAGCCCGCACTCCTCTCTGTCAAGGACACACCACGCAATGTAAAATGCGAGTCTTCGCAGGAGCTCTACCGTCTACGATCCAATGTGTTAGCCGAACTTGAGCTAATGTGAGCTGCGTACCTCCGTGAAGAGTTCGCACGTGAGCTTGATCAATTATGAGAGTCGTGAATTGAGAATGACGAGGTAGAATGGCAGGATGCCTTTCTTCATAAGTGAGTGCTGACTGAGCAAGTCGACCTCCTACTCAAAGTACACCCTTCTGGTTGACGAAAGCTGTTAGTCGACTGAATGGATGAGAAGATGGAAGAGACGATCGTGACTGCAGCACTTGTACCTCGTGTTTGAAAAATACGGCTTGTGTGGCTTTCGTCCAAAAGACACTTGCTGCAACCATCTCGTTTGCTGTGAGCGGAGCGGTTCCTGCCGATTCTAACCTCCCTCTCATTCTGGCCACTACCCTGACACAAAATGAGGTGAGCCGACACAATTTTAAAAGTGTGGAACAGCGATGAATGAGATCCCAATGGTACTCTGGCGTCTGAGTTGCAGCGAGGAGAGCTAACCCCGGACGGGCTTCCAGAATGCTCAAGTCCTCAGAATCAGTTGTCGATGTCGGCCAAAATCGATTAGGTTTCACCATCCACGGTGGACCCGACCACCACAACTGATGAGAAGACTATTGAGATGTTGAGATACCCCGCGAGGCACAATCAGCTGGATTGCTTGTGCCTGCCACATGACGCCACTGAGCATTGGGTGTGAGTTCCTGTACCTGAGCGACTCTGTTTCGGACATAGTCTTTCCACCGAGCAGGATGAGCTTTGATCCAGGTGAGAGTTACTGATGAGACCGTCCACAGGTGAGTAGATGAGATTTTAACCTTGAGTGTGGCTTGAACGTATGCAACCAGCTTAGCTAACAACAAAGCTGCAGTCAGTTCAAGCCTTGGTATGGTGAGCTTCTTGAGTGGTGCCACGCGTGGTTTTGAGCAGACAAGTGAAGCCACCTTTCCTGTGGAAGTTGAGTCAACAGTGATGTAAGTCAATGCGGCCATGGCCAGTTGAGATGCATCAGAGAAGCCATGCAATTCCACTGTTGAGTTGCTCCATGTGTTGAACCACCGAGGAATTGAGACTCTGGCCAGAGAAGTGAGATCTTCTCTGAGTGCAATCCTTTGTGTTGAGACCTGGGATGGCAGTGGACCATCCCAGTTGAGCTTGTGACGCCAAGGCTCTTACAAGAGTCTCTTGGCTCTTATCACAACTGATGAGACGAAACCAAGTGGATCAAAGAGTTGAGCCACCTCGGAAAGAACGAGGCGCTTTGTGAAAATTTCCTGAGTTGAGTTGAACCGTGATGAGAATGTAAACTTGTCTTCATGAGCAAGCCAAGTCAAGCCAAGAATTTTGTCTCGCAGTCGTCCGTTGAGATAGCTGAGCTTGACGATGATGATGAGATATTAGCAAGTACCTTGAGGTCCGACAAGTGTCACTTGGCGAGTGGAAAACCGCCCGCCATGCACAAGTCCTTGATTTGTTGAGCTATTTCAATGAGCTGATGAGTTGAATCCGCCCTCAGCTGTTGTTCCATGTGTCACGGTTGTTAATTGATACGGCACAGGGTTGAATTGATCATCTTTCCATAAAATCCGTCGCAGATTCCAATCCTCAAGATGAACACGGATCTGACGATACATTTTTGTAATTTCAGAGGCAAAGATGTGTCTATGTTGACGGATCCAAATGAGCACGTCCGAAATATTGAGCAACAAATTAGGTCCAGTGTGCATGATGTCATTAAGAGACTTTCCAGAAGATGTTGAGCTAGAACCATTAAATACCACCCATAATTTGGTGGTGATACTGTCTGGTCTCAGAACACCATGGTGAGGCAGATAATATTGTATTTCACTTGAAGATGATTTTGAAGCCTTCACCATATGACCAAGCTGTTTATATTCGTCCATGAATTGTGAGTAGAGCTGACCGTATTCAGCATCCTTTGAGATTTTCCGTATAGTGTGCAGCAGACACCGATGGACTTTTGAGTATGAGTTTCCCAGATTTGCAAGCGACGATGTGAGAGGAAACTGAACAATGTATCGGCCTGTAGAATCACGCTGATGCGTGTCACGAAAATGATCCTCGCATGTCTGCTCCTCTGGTGTGAGTTGACCGACTGTGTCCTTTGGTGGCTCTTCTTGAACCCAGCATTTTGTGAGCACGTTCTGTAATTCCTGATCATCGTGCTACATGGCAGCATGAAGAACAGTGAGTGCTTCAGGTTCGCATGAGTAACTTGGTCCAATGATAAGCCATCCAAATATCGATAATTGTGCGATAGGCGATGATGGTGTGCCCTTGAGAATATTAGGTTTAATAACCTGTTCATAGATATCTGCTCTAATGATGATGTCGATCGATCGTGGTGTGAGAAAGTCCGGATCCGCCAGCTTCAGCTTCACTATGTGAGGCCATGTTCGTGCTGGCGACTCGAATGATGGCGGATGCGTTGTAATGGTGTTAAGAATGTGAGCCAGTACCGTGACTTTCTCCTTGGTGTGTGTGGAACACAGTGTGAGTTGAACTGAGCCATGTATCTGCGTTGAGTGCCTTCCACCGATCCCTGTGATCGAAATTGATGAGTGCTTGCGTATTTTGTTGAGTTTCCGGAATACAAAGTGAAGTAGGTTAATAATTTCGTACCGGGATACCTGTTTACATATATATATTGTGTATGTGAAATGTCTAACTATATAAAATTGATTTGTGATGATGCAACATAACCCACGTGTTCATATACCGTTCTCTCATGAGAGAAGCCGGCCAATAGGCAGGTGTCATTCGTGGACCCAAAACCAATAAAGAATAATATTACATGCAACTCTGGTCTCTGTGTTTCTTAGTAACTGAAATCTAATCGGGACGTATAAGACCGATATCCCAGTCATTTAAAAAAATAGTGCGGGAAAAGATTAACACGTTACAAGCTCTTCCATAATAAATGTCAATTCCGATCCAGGATCGACTTGAAGTCGTGCCTGGTGAGTCAATGCCTATGTGTAAATGTGTGAGTGCAGTTGCTAAGAATGTTGAGCATGTGTTTGTGAGTTGAATCGATGAGAGAACGACTGCGTCAACACCCTAGTGTGCTGACGACTGTGTATTGTGTGGTTGTGCGTCGGCAGTCGTTGCAGGGGACTCTGCTGGATGCAGCATGGTGTGATGTCGCCCTGCCCACTCCTTGCACGTCCGGGTATATCGGCAAGCCGATGCGTTGTGTCGATCGAGGCAGTTACAGCACAGCCGCGATTTCTCCGCCATCTTGCGCCGATCAACCACAGTGAGCCGACGGAACTCAGGGCACATCACGATGAAGTACCCCCGAGCCCGACAGCAATCACAGGGATATGCGGACGCGTTGGTGTGTGGCGGCGGAGCGCCGCGGGTCCTCAATTGTGGTTAAATCAACCGCAGAGCTGACACCCGTCGCTGCTGCGATTGGACCTTGAGCCCCAGATCGCCTGGTAGGCGAACCGGTGACCGGGCCCTCTTCGCAGCCACGACGGGGTCCGGAGCCAACAATGTCTTCTATCCTCAGGGTCACCAGGCGCCACCCTGATGTCTGAAGAATTAGCCTCGGACATTGTGAGCCCCGTGAGCCGAACAAGTGTAAAAGAACGAAGATGCTCCGCAGAGTGAGTACTTTACCAAATTGAAGCACTGTTGCTGCGCCGATGAGAAGCGGTGGAAACTGCGTTGTGGGTTCGCAGAGTCCAAGTCGTGATGAGCCGAAGAGTAATTGATTGCGGAAGGTAGAAAACCCTGGTTCTACCTTGTTATAGTCGAGTATCCGGCTCGAAAGACCAAAATGTTTGAGAATCCGGTGGATGAAGTTGACAGATCTGTGAATGTATTGAATACCCATGAAAACTCACTCTCGACAAGGTAATAAATAAAACCAGACACATTCATGTTTAATTAGAGAAAGTGGTTTATTCTACCTTCCAAAAATATTGTAGAAATACAATCTAAATACACAAGTGCGTAGACATTACAAATGAAAATTACCATCCAAAACAATTCAATTTAGAAAATCACCTCAAAACATCATGTTGTGCCGCGGAATATTCCACTCCGTATTTAGTATATTCGGGAATATTCCATCGTAAAGAAACATTGGAATTCGTTCAAGACAAGAAACGAAGTCCAATGCCCGATCGTATGAACGACCCCAAGAACGCCGACGCAGCATGAGCGACTCGCTTGGCGTTCGGTGATAGGCTAACGCTAAAATTGCGAATTAAGGGATTTTCGTGAAGACAGTTAGCAACTGCTTTACGAAAAGACAGTATTAAATTAGATTGAAAAGAGAACGGTTGGTTCCTCGTTTAATACTCGAAACAACGCATTATTGTACTTCTTACTTTGATATATAAATAGGCAACGAAAAGTTACCGTTGCTTATAATAAATACTTCCTTTTATATAAATTCGCGTTTCCATCTTTTACTCGAGATCCATCTCCTTATCGGCAAACGATCCCAAAAAATAATAACTTTTAATATTATACCGACTACCGAATAATCCAATTACTCGGTACCGGCATAACATTTGGTGGCAGCGGTGGGATACTGCCGAAGTTAAGTGATTCGTGATTTATTAGGACAAAAGTGTTTTGGACAAAGTTGAGAATACTCTGAAGTGACGACTACGACGCGTGCAAGGACACCAGTGTAGTTCGTGAAAACCCGACTAATCTAACGCGAAGACGCAAAGTGAACGTCGGTGCGGGGTGACGTATCGGTCAACCGTTTAAAGTCCCGATTGACGGTGTCACGTCAAGTCGCGGAAAACCGCACAAAGTGTGCAGCCGAGTACGCAAAGCAGCTGCTCGAGAAGAAGCCGTCGCGCAACCATTGGCGACGCACCAAGGACGAACCCAGGAACCAACGGAGATACGGGTCAACGGTACCAGGGAGGATAACTGGACCAGCCTTCGAGGGAAGCTACGAGACAACAGGTCTACAGCACCGGAGGAACGGCACCCGAGAACAACAGCATGGAAAGGACCGTCTACCAGATGATCTTTCTGTAAGTGGCGGTTACTTTATACTTATACATATAGCCAGTAAACTGAAGCCAGATAGGACAAATATTTTGAAATTTTGAAAACAAAATTAATAATTTTGCCAAAGCCAGCGTAGAACCGATATTTGGGAAAATATTCCACTAGATATATATTTCTCTTGAGATTTTGTGGGAATATTTTAAAGTAGAGTTCGCCGAGAAATTAGCAAACATGTCAGAATCGAGAGGAGCCCGATCAAGGCATAGGGGCAACTCGCTAGAGACAACGTTGCCTGGCGCAGGGGTAGCCCCTACAGCCGGTTTAGCTGCGGCAGTAGGAGACATCGTTTACGAAGCGCGCAGGGCGCTATTCGAGCTCTCGCCGTCGGGGCGAATCCCTTCGACGAGACAAGAGGCCCTTGCAGACCGACTAACGGCCCAGTTCGGCGTAAACCCACGTAGGGGTGCGTCGTTCGGGGATTTCGACAGCGACGGTAGCGACGACGTGTTTAATATGGCTACTGGCGAGCGAACTCCCGAGCACATCACCGAGGAAATGGTTGAGCGGGAAATAGAAAACATGCGAACCATAGATCGTGTAGGTTTTTCAGCAGCTACCGGTACGACAGCCCGGTCGGTACCAGCGAGAGTACGCGATCGGTTGGAAGCGGTCGACCGAAGCCAACGCGAACTGGAAAGAGCGCGACGCCAGTGCGAGAGGCTGCAGCGCGAGCACGATAGGGGCCAACGCGAACTCGATCGCGAACTCAGGGAGGCCGAAACACCGTCGGCGAGACGGAACTTGGCGGACACGCTCAACGAGGTAGGTGCGGACGAGTACGAACTCATCCGGTCCCTACGAGAGCAAAACGCCGAACTATCGCGGAGGCTGGGAAATACGGGGTTGGAAGAACGTCCGACACCACGTCCGCGATCGAGGCAAACCCGATTTGAAGAATCGGATTATCCCTCTGCGGATCCCGTGTTCCAGAGGGAACAACGGAGGGTGTCGGAAACACCGAGTCGGACACTCGACCTGGGGCTGGCCTTGAAAAATATAAAGCGCTTCAACGGCAGCAACGCTGACGAACTAGATGCCTTCTTGCGATCGTGCGAGACAGTTTTCAAGAGAGTAGCGCCCCAGGATCAAGACATCCTGTTGGAACTGGTGCTCAGCAGCAAGCTTGAGGGAAGGGCGTCCAGCGAGATGAAGCATAAAGTCATCCTCTCGGTAGCGCAGCTTAAAACCGAGCTGGAGGCCCTGTACGGAAAGCGGAAGTCGTTGCCTGCGTTACAAGTAGAGTTCAACTCCCTCCGGCAGGGCCAGGGTGAGGACATCGCGGTATACGCCGCCAGGACTGAGCGTATCACCGTCGATATAATAGAAAAACTCTGCGAGGAAGCCACCTTGATGTTGGAGATGCGCATCGTCGAAAAAATAACACGGAAGAGCGCCCAGGCCAACTTCGAAAATGGACTGCATGGGCAGGTCCAAATTCTGGTGAGATCTCGTAATTACGCCACCCTCCACGAGTCCGTTACAGGAGCCATCGAGATCACAAATATGGTGCAGCCAAAGGGAGGGGTAGGTGGAGTATTAAGCCACCCCAGAAGGTCCCAAGGCGCATCATCCCGGCAGAGCGAAAATTGTTTCACCTGTGGAAACACTGGACACATGGCTCGAGACTGCACCCGCAGATCCGAACGAGTAAGCCTACCAGTACCCAGTGAAAATAAGTCAATCCACAATGTGGAAATAACCTGCAATTACTGCCAGAAGAAAGGCCACATGTGAAAGGACTGCCGGAAAAGACTGTCGCAAAATAAGAACGAGCCAGCACAGACGCCACAGCATAATCGACGTCCAAGGAACTCCGGAGGTCAGAGTAAAAAGTCTACGGTCAATTCCGGAACGAGTCGACCAGAGACCGATGCCAGCCCGCTGGGAACCATGAGGATAAACACGCTCGCGGCCCAGCAGAAACCTGCGTGCAGAAAAAGGAGAACCACGCTGCAGTTACTGCAAGTAACGCTGCCGGCGTCCAGTGCCACCGCCAGCGACTTCGATATTAATGCACCGTTGGCCACGACCGGAGTACTCACCCTCAAAGCGGACACCGGAGCGCAGTGCAGCATAATCAAGGAAGGCTGTCTCAAGCCCGAGACCATGGTGAGCAGGTGCTCCGTGGAATTACAGGGGGTAGCGGGCGAAAAATTCACCCCCCTCGGGATAGCTAAAATTGTACTCGAGACACCAGCTCTAAATGTAGAGCATTGGTTCTACACCGTTCCGAACAATGTGCCGTTGAAGGTCAACGGATTACTCGGCATGGACTTTATCAAGCAGCATAAAGCGGACATCCTGCATGGCGAGATGCTCAAGTTGTATGGGCACTGCATGCCGCTAAGGGACAGCGCGACGAGGATATATTCGTCACCACGCAGTAGAACTGCCGCCACGTGCAAATACATAGGCCTGCTTACAGAAATAAATCTTCCTTCCGGAAACGGGCCTAACATGGATGCCGCCAAGAAAAATAAATTTGTCAGACTACCTACAAGGAGTAGGATCGGCCGAGGCATCATAGAGAGACCCCGTGTCACACCGTCAAGAACCAAAAGAGTGAGTTTAAATGTTCCTAAACACGACGGGGGAGTGCAACAGCCGACGGTGACACTCGAGCCGTCGGAGATAGCGAAGACCGTACGTAGCCGCCAGGTCAAGGCACTGCGCGTTAGCTCAGAGAGCACGGGGAAGAAGGCCAAACGGTTTGCGCAGCGCCAACGGAAGTCCGACTTGGTGCCCCCCAGCAGTGAAAAGCAAGCAGCTCGCGCAGGAATAGTGTGCGAATACAACGGTGTATTCCAACTACGAGGGAACAAGCGACAGCGCACGCACGAGGTGCAAGATCGCGCACCCTTTAAGGTCGTATCGAAGGACCTAGGATCGCAACCCTTGCCTGAGAAGACCGTAAAATCGGGGCATGGGTCCGGTAAAATGCATAAAGCCGGAAAAAGAAATACTGATGCAGACGCTCAGAGTCGTATATATGCGACCGCACGAGCCCAAGTGGGACAGGAAAGACAGTCCCACAAAAAAGAGAATGATAGCGCAATCGGGTATACGAACGGCCGCACAAAGCGGAGAGTCGAGGATACCCAAGGCAACCACTATAACTCGTCGATATAGTAACACACGGAGTAAGAGCTACTCGCTATAATATGGGCCCTAGCTCAATTCGGGCCATATATTTAAGGTACCCGTTTCACAGTAGTGACGGACCACCAACCGCTCACCTGGCTGTTCGGAGTAAAGGACCCAGGTTCGAGATTGATGCGTTGGAAAATTAAATTGGCGGAACATGAGTTTAACGTAGAGTACAAGGCAGGAAAGCGCAATACGAATGGAGATGCGCTAAGTCGAATATGCCTTATACGAGGGCCCAAGCGAGAGCGAAGAACGAAGTCCGTGTGTCGAAAGAGGACGGCACGACGGGGCAAGTAGGCACAACGAAAGACCGCACAAAGCGGACAGCCGAAGATACCCCGTATAGCCATGGTAGCTCGCTGGAGCGAGAGGTCAAGCTCGCCCGCGAGCGAGACGAGGACAGCAAGCGCCCGGGTACGGACAGCCGCACAAAGCGGAGAGCCGAGAATACCCCGGGCCAACCTAGCAACGTGGCAGAGAGAGAGGCCGCGCTGGCCAATGCGCCAGAAGAGGATAGAGAGATTCGCAGCGTGCCTGCAGAACGCTCTACTGAACCCCACAGCCCCGCCGAAAAGCCGTGCGGTCGGGGAAGGGGCAGACCACGCAAGCAAGCAACGCAAGCCACTGGTAAGACTGCGAGCACCGCTAACAAGGATAGAGCGGGCCCAGCACAGCATAGCGGACCCGCGAAGCGCGGAAGGCCGCGAAAGGCAAACGTTGCAAGGCCGCTCGAGAGAGAGAGCGACCCAACGGCGGAGCCACCGGTGGGCACACCGAGTGCAGAAACTGCGGGCCGAGCACCGCACAAGCCTGCTGAGGAAGCGAGGCAAGGCGGGGGCCACAGCCCGCGAACCTCCGGCAGCACAGACGGAGACAGTGTTACGAAAGAGCGCAGCGACTGCCGCAGTGGCGTAGCCATTCCCTTCCTCGAAGATCGCATGAAAATCATAAAGGAATACCACGACACCCCCATAGGAGGGCATCAGGGTATCAGGCGTACGCTGCATCGGATCCGGACTAAGTACGACTGGCCCGGCATAAGAAGGGACTTGGAAAAATATATAACATCCTGCGAATCCTGCCAGAAAAATAAAATCGGGAAAAGGGAACGAGTACCGATGGTGGTAACTGACACCCCATCGAGGTCATTTGAAAAAGTCGCGGTCGACATCGTCGGACCACTACCGGAAAGCGCTTCCGAGAAAAAATATATACTCACGTTCCAGGACTCGCTTACAAAATACATCGCAGCGATTCCACTGCCGAACCAAGAGGCTTCGACAGTAGCAAAGGCGCTCGTAGAAGAATTGATTTGCCGACACGGAACACCGGAAATAATATTACCAGATCAGGGTACGAACTTCCTCAGCTCGACCTTCAAAGGAATATGTCGACTGCTGCGAATCAAGAAGATACAAACGACGGCCAACCATCCGGAATCAAACGGCGCATTAGAAAGATCGCATCGCACCCTCGCTGAGTACCTAAAAAATTTCATAGATGAGGATCAAGGAAATAGGGACGAGTGGCTGCCGTATGCGATGTTCACGTACAACACCACTCCACATACGGGGACCGGACTGTCGCCCCACGTGTTGGTGTACGGACGCGAGGCCGAATTGCCGACCGCCGTGAAATAAAAACCACGCAGCACTTATGCCCTCGATGACTACGTCCACGAGTTACGCGAGCGATTACGCGCCGCATGGACTGTAGCACGAGACAACCTGGAAGGCGCGAAAAGACGGTCGAAGACTACATACGACCATGGCGCACAGGTGCAGGAGCACCGCGTCGGCGAACGCGTACTCTTCCGTGACGAGACGGTGCGAAGGGGGCGGTCGCCAAGACCCCGAAGTGGATGGGTCCTCACGAAATAATAGAGAAGAGCCCCCCCGTCAACTACGTGGTCCGGAAGGGACGTAAAATCCAGGCGGTGCACGCAAACCGCCTGAAGCTCTTTATCGAGCACTAATAGCTCAGGAATTGAGGAATTCGAATACTTATAGCTAGTTAAAACTAAATATTAGCTAGAAAATAAATGTGGGAAGGAGCCCCTCAGGATGCAGGGTAGGGAGCTCCAATAAAATAGAAGAGGTCTTAGGAGACCTAATTTTATCAACTGGAAAAAGAGCGTATACATATCGGAAAAATATATTGAACAAAACCATTTCATTACGCAATCCGGAGGGGACGGAATACTGTGACCGTGCCAGAAAAGCACCACGAAAAATGTATAGCGTAATAATACTGACACAGGATAGTGTTCGGCGTAGAGTGTAAAAAGAATACCGCGCACACTCTATTCGGTTGATATACACATGTTAATGAGCCTCAGAGTGAGGAAGAAGGCACGCGTAGACAATCTAGTCCCAACGCTGAATAGAGCACAGAAAGGCCTACAGCGAAAATGGACACAAATAACGGCGAGAAATGCGCGAAAAGGGTTATCTAACTAACCCATCCCCTCATCGTCCTAATGCAAGAGCAAGGGTGATAGTTATACGTCGCGCCAACCCTAGAGAAATTGTGGGAAAAATCCCACTCGGCTTAAAATGTTAAATAATACGGGAATACTGGCTTTGGTAGGCGTATGTATAGTAACCGCCCAAGATTTCAGCATAAAAACCATCGGGCGGACCTCACAGATCATCCGGGAAAACTATCTCCCATCGTTCAATTTAACGTTAACGGAAATTGAAGCCCAGGCGCCCCCTACGCAGACAGAGAGGACAATTCCATTACAGAGCGTGCTGCGAGACCCAGAAGAGCTTCAAAAGCTCGGAGCTCGAGCCGACCAAATCATGGACGGCCTCAATACAGACGGAGACGGGATGCAACACATCCACAATATGAGTTTCTACTCACTGGGTGCAGTAGCACCAATAGCCTTGGTTGGCTATGTTCTGTTTAAATGTTATAGGTATCAACGAAACCGAACACCAACAAGGACAAGCGAGGCAACGACCCCGGCAACAGCCGAGGTAAACATCAACCTCGAGCCGATCGGACGACAACAGCCAGAAGAGCAACCGCGATCCGAGCTGGCCAGGTTATGCACCCGTCCCCCCAACCGAGAACGACTCGCTCGGCACGAACAACGATAAGAAGCAAAAGGAAAAACTTCATCGTTACAAATGAAAAAATGAAAAATTTTATTGTATTGTTATATAACTTCAAACGAGAAACCAATCGAAGAAAAAATTTTTTAAAGAAAAAATTTTTCCTTTTAAGGGGGGAGGGATGTTGTGCCGCGGAATATTCCACTCCGTATTTAGTATATTCGGGAATATTCCATAGTAAAGAAACATTGGAATTCGTTCAAGACAAGAAACGAAGTCCAATGCCCGATCGTATGAACGACCCCAAGAACGCCGACGCAGCATGAGCGACTCGCTTGGCGTTCGGCGATAGGCTAACGCTAAAATTGCGAATTAAGGGATTTTCGTGAAGACAGTTAGCAACTGCTTTACGAAAAGACAGTATTAAATTAGATTGAAAAGAGAACGGTTGGTTCCTCGTTTAATACTCGAAACAACGCATTATTGTACTTCTTACTTTGATATATAAATAGGCAACGGAAAGTTACCGTTGCTTATAATAAATACTTCCTTTTATACAAATTCGCGTTTCCATCTTTTACTCGAGATCCATCTCCTTATCGGCAAACGATCCCAAAAAATAATAACTTTTAATATTATACCGACTACCGAATAATCCAATTACTCGGTACCGGCATAACAATCAATTTAGAAAAAAGTACAAATTATAAATAAATAAACAAATTGAATTTTGAATATTATTGAGCAGCACACAATTATATTAATTGTACAAATTATAAATAAATAAACAAATTGAATTTTGAATATTATTGAGCAGCACACAAATAATATAATTAATATAATTAATTGATTAATATAATTGTATTAATATAATTAATTAATTATTAATATAATTAATTAATATAATTGCAGCACACAAATAATATAATTAATATAATTAATTGATTAATATAATTGTATTAATATAATTAATTGATTATTAATATAATTAATTAATATAATTGTGTGCTGCTCAATAATATTCACAATTCAATTTGTTTATTTATTTATAATTTGTACTTTTTTCTAAATTGATGTTTTGAAGTGATTTTCTAAATTCTAAAAAAAGCAGCACACAATTACATTAATTGTGTGCTGAGGGTGACTGAGCTTGAGCTTGACGAGGAGTGAGCGTACAGCAGTCAGTACTGCGTAGCATGATACGTTGTGAAAGAATGAGTGCGTAAGATGTTACAAGTGATTCACTGCACGCTCTCAGCTAATTGTTGAAGAGAGATTGCAGTGAATCAATGAGAGCACTTGCAATTAAAATTGCTTGAGTGCTATGATTGAATGTGAGACAGCTACGCAGTTAGCACTGCGTAGCACAATACAACATATACTGAGGATGCACGAGTGAGCAGTGTATAGTCACTGTACTTTCCCAGCAGATTTTCTGGAGGAAAGTACAGTGAATATAAAACACCTGCATAATTGTATTAATTATACCGGCAAAATACAGTGAGGAGAACGTGGTGCAGCATGTGCTGCAGCGCACGCCACGGAGTGAGACAAGAATGATAATGTACCGCTATTTTCTACTCCTCACCGACATTGAATTGCACTGAATTGTGACGGTGTACTCTTACCGTGTATTTGAGTCCTGTTGAGCGAGAAGTTGAGTGAGTCCGGTGAATGCAGTGAAGAAAAATCCGAGAGTCCCGAAATGCGTGCGCTGTTCCCGTGGTTGTTCCGAAAAAGTGTCAAAATTTCCAACATGGCTGCGGTATACGAAAGCGTCGTGGGGCGCTGAAGTCAGTTGAGCAAGATAGCCGGTGAGCGAAGCCGAAGTCAAGCGAGAGAGACATCCTCTCGCTCGACGCGGCATGCCAACGAGGCACATCCTCGGCCTCGCGAAGCCCTGCCTCGGATATCTTCGGCTCAACCGAACGACGTGTGCTAGAGGACCGCAACAGGTAGGCGCACGACGAATATCGATCGCCGTGGGCCAGCTGATTCTCCAGCAACCGCAAACCTCAATCTATCGTCAGACCTATTATCAGTGCCGTATATACATCAAGGCCGACGAGTGTTTATATTCCACAAGTGAAAGCATTCGACCGTAACTATAAGTACGTTACATGTCGACGATAATATCGCTGCGGGTTATCCCGCACTTGAACCCATGGATAACGACCCCACCGATATGCCGCCGCAGGCATCAACATCTGGGTCCCAAAAATCTATTACTTCACCCAGCATCCAAATGAAAAAACCATCGAATCTAAAATTCACTTCAACCAATCTCGATCTCCTATATGTTATAAACTTCCAAACACTGAACCTTGAGCCCCGGTTGTTGCGTGGCATATGTGTGTCAGGCGTTGCCGGCCGGGAGCATCGACTTACCGTCGTAGACCGCGTGTCGTTGATGCCTGCAGAATTGCCGGGATTGACAAGAAAGATTGGGTAGCACGTGTAGTTACCAGTAAAGTAATCGTTTATTCAATAAAGAATAATTAGTAAGTTAATAGGTTAAACAGTAATTTAGGATAATGACTTGAACTCGAATAAGGATATAGATAATGAACTGAATGCGAATAATCGACCCCTGCGGTCACTTCGGCCCGCGTCGCGTTTATTCTCGTTTACGTTGTTGGCCGTTGCGCCCTCGTTCGTTGTCGTGAGATCGTTTCGGCTACACCCGACTCTGGCTGCAGCCTCGTTCCAACTGCACTCCTAAGGCCTTGTCTGAAGGTGCGCGGATGCGCGCCTGCGCCTTACGTGCACTTTGCGCGGTTCGCGTCGCGTTGCGTCGTTGCCCCCGACGATGCTGCCCGCGTTATAAAGGCCGGTTTATAACATATACAAAACATTAGCAAAGGAATCAGCGAAACCTACAATGTCCAAAGTAGCACCTAATCTCTCTACTATTCGCAAAAGAAAAATTAATACCAATGTACCGATGACATCTACTATACCGAGACCTTTGGAGAACACACACCCAGACACCCCTGAATGGGAGCAACTAAAACGCGCAACGAAATGCAGACGTAAATCCCACACCAGCCAAAATCAAGCGACGGCCACCAATCAATTTGACCCACTCTCTGGAGAAAGCGATGCCGAACCGGAAACTCCATCAGCACCACTACCATCGACTGGGCCTAAACAACATCGACCTCTACCGATCTATACCTCGAATTCAGATATTATGACCCTCATCAATATTATCAAAAATCTTAACATCCCAAAAAATAACATTGCCATCACATAATCGGATAGTACACATCACATTATCTACCTGAACAATAGTCCCGAATTTGAAAAATTACGAGCACAACCCAAACTGTCGAACCTTGAATTCTACACGTTCACACTCAAAAACATAAAACCGAAATCTTATATCCTCAAAGGTATCAAAGGCAATTTCACTGAGGAAGAAATACTCACAGAAATCTCTAATCTAAATATACCAAATTTAAATATTATTAAAATGAACAAATTTATATATGACAAAGCTAACCCAAGCCGCCATCACTTCATAGTACACCTCGCACCCGATAGTCCGACCAAAAAGTTATGCTCTATTAAATTATCAGCTTATCAAAGAGTAAAATGGGAGATCCTTAGAAAAAAAAATATATACCAATGCCGGAAATGCCAGCGAATAGGACACTCCAGCATTAATTTCAATTTACCTTTCCGCTGCGTAAAATGCTAGCTGTCTCACGAACCTGGCCAATGTACTATCACTCAACCAACGGACAAGTCGCAACTCAAATGTGCCAACTGCAACAATCCAGGACACCCGGCCTTATACGGAAGCTGCCCCTACATTAAAATAGCACTTGACCTAAAAAAAGAAAATCATCAAAAAAAAGTTAACAACGACACGCCAAAACATCTTGAATATAGCTAAAACAATAACTCCAGGAACCTCCTACGCCCAGTGATGCCAGATGAGGGAATTTTGCCCCTATCTCGCTGCCCTCACCACGCTGCCCGTGCGAGGCGCATCAGGGAAAGGCTTGCGCCGCTCGTAACAAATCTCGTCTGGATTGCGCTTTACGTTTCTCGCCCCACCCACTTCAACAGCCACTGCGCGGGCTTTTATGAAATGAGTTATGGAAGATTTTTTAATGAATATATATAAATATTATATATATAAATAAATAAATGATAAAAGTAAAGAAATATATAAAACGCTTACTAATTTTGCAGCCGTCAGCAAATGAATAGTGCATTACAATATCCAACACCAAATTGTAGTCCTTTACACGAAAGGTTCATTACAATTTATTGAATAAAAAGGAATTGTAATGCTCTACTCACCACCCAGGTCTGCGTAGTGTGTGACGTCACACGCTGCCTGACTGCTGATTGGTCGGTGCGCCGGGTGCGCGCGCAGTGGGCGCTAAAACAGACCCAGTGGAGAGGGTACCCAAAAGGGAACAAAATTCTCTCATCTGGCATCACTGCGTACGCCCAGGCTCTTACGAACACAACGACTCCACATTATCAACTGACGAACATGACTTTAAGATCACCAGCTAATCATCCGACCACAACACCTTTAACAGCAGCAACAGCACCACTAACACGCCCACCTCCGATGACTGATTATTACCCACTGCAGGCACCTGTATGGCTCTCCACCCTGAAAGACGACATCGTATCGCTAATTAATACTCGATTCGATACGCTAGTGGCCCAAATCGCCCAAAATTCAAGTAGGATAGATTTTATTTTTAATTCCCTTTATGGATAACACAACTCCTCATATCACCACAATAAAAATCGCTGCCACTAATGTCAACTCCATTATCACTAATCATCGTCGCCTAGACCTCATTGGCTTCATATCCAAGCATAATCACGACATCATTCTCCTATCGGAAACTGCACCTACTTTTGAACCTAGTACCTCCTACCTGGACATCTTCATTGCTGACACACGACTTTCAACCCCTAACACCATCACCCACACATCTCATACACTTCCATATGACAGTGACCACACCGTAATAGAGTTACTGTTTACTCTAGATAACGATGGCCTCTATTCACAGAGAGTGCACTCTATAAAAGGTGGCCTTAATTTCAGGAGCACCAAATGGAATAAGTTCCAAAAAATATTTAACCATTACGACATCAACACTCTCGACAATAATAGGAACCTTAGTGTTCCTGAAATTGACGACCATCTGGCCATCGTTACTAAGGCGATCCAGGACTCTATTGCGGTATCCGTACCCACCTTCAAAAACACCAACCATATATTAAACTGCATCAACAACAAAATCACACATCTACTTAACCACAAACGAAAGCTGGTAAAATTATTACACAGGATACACATTCTGGGCATATTACCTGGCTCCCCCTAGCTCAATATACCAGGTCATTACTCAAAACACCTTCCGCATGACAATTACAAAAATTAGTTAAATTTTGAAAATATAAAGAATATAAAAATAAATACACGATAAATTGAAAATGAATTCTGGAGTTTTTAGAAAATCTGAGACGCACACAATTGCATTAATTGTGTGCAGTATTTGTGAATTGCTTGAGTAGCACACAATTAATATAATTGAGTATTTATTGAGTGCAGTGTACGCAGTGCAGCCAGCGCTGCGGAGCATGCCACGCAATGAGATATATGACTGTGTAGATGAATTTAATGCCTGTCAGCAAATACTCAATGTGATGGCGAAATAGAATTTACAGATAGTGAGTGCTAGCACATGCAAATCTGACAATTGAGTGGAATTCTACACTGACAGACTGTAATGCAGTCTACGCTGCAGAGCACTGAAATGTTAGCTTGAGGATGCACAAGATGATTATAATGAATTCACAACACTTTCCCAGCAAGTTTAATTGGGGGAAAGTGCAATGAATTGGTAAAACACACGCAATTATATTAATCGATTATGCTAATAATTGAGTGAAAACGTTGTGCAGCCAATGCTGCAGAGCATGCCACAGGGTGACCTTTTATGATGATGTACCGATATATGAATCTCTTCACCGTCAGTGAATTATGTTAAATTATGACGGTGTTCACTTACCTTAATTTGAGTCTTGGTAAGCAAGCAGAAGTTGAGAAGATCCCGTTGAGAAAAGTGAAAATTGTCCGAGCCTTGCAAATGCGTGCGCTGTTCGATGCGGGTTTTCACGTAAGTGCCGAAATATCCAAAATGGCTGCGGGATATGAAAGCGTCGTTGGGCGCTGAAGTTAATTGAGAGAGATAGCCGGTGAGCGAAGCTGAACTCAAGCGAGAGAGACATCCTCTCGCTCAACGCGGCATGCCTACGAGGCACAGCCTCGGCTATCTCCGGCCCAACCGAACGCAGCGTGCTAGATCACAGCAACAGGTCGACGCACGGCGAATATCAATCGCCGTGCGCCAGCTGATTTGCAACACTTAATAATACCTTAAAATCCGAACTACAGCAAGCGACAATGCGTTATTGGTTTAACCAGATCAGAGACATCAGCCATCGGGAATCTGCATCCTTCTTCCCTAAAATTAAAAAATTATTTAGAAACACGCAACCATTAACAATCAACAAAATACAAATTCAACAGCATAACCACATAATCCTCCAACGCAGTTCATGCACCATACACAATATTCCACTTGTTAACAACTCTTACACATTTTCCGATCCAAACGACATATTGAATATCATCGGTGCTCACTACGAACAGATAAACTCCCCTAGACACCTCAACACAGGGTCGAGAGTGGCCGAGTTGGTCAATCGAACAACTGCAACAATCAAAACAGCCATTAGCAATATACGCACAACAAATTTATACATCACCTGTTTTAATCATAATACTCCTTCCACCAACCCTTCAAATACTCCCCCCTTAGACCCTTTCCCTTTTTGCAACATATACTCACTCTCTAAGCTGCTCATAAATTTGCCAAACAAAACTTCCAATGGAATCGACAACATCCCCCCTTAATACTTAAACATCTAACCCTTAAAATCATCACCGTACTAACCATCATCTTCAACAACGCCATTAACCTGAAATACTTTCCTAAAGCATGGAAACTTGCAAAAATCCTACCCATCCTAAAAAAAAATAAAGACCCATCGCAACCTGCCAGCTACCGTCCCATCAGCCTCACCCCGAGCCTCTCTAAAGTTTACGAATCCCATATTAACACTTCCATAATCTCATTCTACACCACTAATAAAATCATCCCCGATAATCAATTCGGCTTCAAACATAACCATTCTACGACCCACGCAGTGCACAAATTACTATCCGACGTGAATACCTTAGTTGGAAATTGCCGCCTAGTGGGGGCAGCACTGATTGACCTCGAGAAAGCTTTCGACTCTGTGTGGTTAGATGGGCTACTGTTCAAACTACACCAAAAAAAGTTCCCTGATTGGCTGATGCATCTGATCTGAGACATGATCACCAACAAATCATTTAATACTTGGGATACGAGAGAAAAAAGAGAAAGCGTGGCGAGTGGACGCGTTTCTCGGAGAGTTCGAAGGATTGTGGAAAGAAAAGTGGAAAAGCGAAGAATTCAGAGTGAAAAGTGGTAGGAGGGCTGAAGGAGAAGGTGTGTTTTGTGTACGAGAGTAGGTTTTTGTATAAGGGAAAGTTTAAGTGAGGTGTTGGGTGTCTAACCGAGGCGCAAAGTTTGAGAGGTTAAGCATGGGAGATACGAGAAAGGAGAAAAAAGAAGAGAAAGGCTTAGAGAAAGCGGAAGGAGGAAGTGGAAAGAACAATGAAGTGCTAGAAGTTAACGTGCGGTTGACAGATGGAGCCACAGGTAATGTGCATGCTGACATACCCGAAAAAAGGCGCAGAGGGAGGCCGACGAAGGAGGCGGTCGGTAAAAGTGCATCCAAAGCTGTCGGCAAAATAGATCGCTACCTGATCAAAGAGGCAGTGGTAAATGGATGTACAACCGAAGGGTTCGTCACAAAAAGCAAGCTGCGTCACACGCCGATCAAAAAGGGGCACAGCGAAGACGGGGAAAAAGAAACGGGTGAAGAAATGGAAGAATATATACAGGACGGCGTCATCGAGGAAGGAGAGACCGTTAAGGAGAAGGGTGCTGTGCAAAGTGTCGGAAGTGAGAGCAGTGAGCTCGGCGATGCTGGAAGTACTATTGGAGGCACGAAAGAAAGGGAGTTTGTTTGTGCATCGATAGCACTCGCCAAGGAGGCACTTGTGTCGTCGATTCAGAGAGGTGACGGACCGAATTTGAAGAATGTAAGTCATGATGGGGGGTATCGGGAAAATGTGGATGAAGGCGTTGATGACCCAAGTGAGGGAGAGGAGGAGGATATGATAGGAGTGGATATAGACGGAAGCTCGGACGACGGCTATTCCGATCGCAGCGTGCGAGAGGGGGCGGAGAGTGGCGTGGGGAGGCATTGGTTTGTCGAAGTTCGGAAAGCAGAGGAAAGACAGAGAGGAGAGATGAGGAAACATTTTGAAGATTTCGAAAAAAGATCGAAATTGTGGTGGGAAGAGAGAATGAAAAAAATTTACGAGAAGATCGAAGGGCATATGAAGCGTTGGTATAGGGAGGAGATAAAATGAAAGAAGAATGTATGGTGGAGAGTGACGAGTATTGTGAGAATTGTGAGAAGAGCCGAAAGGAGATACGAGAGCTGAGAAGCACGGTGAGAGAATTAAGGGAGAGTGCAGAAAGAGAGAGAGACAGAAAACGGTGGGAGGAGGATCGTCGCATGCTTACGGACAGCATCAACGGAAAGGAAAAGAAGCAAGAAAGAAAAGGACCGGAGAAGACAACGATAAGAGGTGGGGTGAGGGATGGAAACAGCAGCTATGACGCAATCAGCGAGGCATCTTTGGTGTATTCGACGGAGAAAGTAAGGGGTGTCAGAGGAAAGGCATCGAGGTTGGAGAAAAATCTAAGGCAAATAATGGAGAGGAAGCCGAGACCGCTAAACGAGCGGGAATTAAAAGAAGAGAAAGGAAAAAGGGAGTACAGGAAAAACAACGTAAGCATTTATTTTCTGGAGATGAAAGCAATTGCAAAGCACAGGATTTTGGACGAGGTTGCTGAAAGATGTGGGCAAGATATCAGAGGAAAAACGAGGAAGAAATTTGAGAGTGGGGGACTGGTGGTAGCAAGATATAAGAATTGGAACGAAAAAATGGAGATGATGAATAGAAAGAGGGAATTGAAGGGAACGGACATTTGGATAAAAAATGACCCAACTAAAAGAGAAAAAGACGTTCAAAAATGCTACATGAGGATAAAATTCTGGGATGGATGGTGGAGATGGAACGACCGAAGAGGGAATGCTACATGAGGATGAAATTCTGGGATGGATGGTGGAGATGGAACGACCGAAGAGGGAACATCGAGCTTCAAATGTACGAGAGGAAGGGGAGGCAAGCTGGTTGGGATGTGCAGCAGCCCTTTCGGATTGGGAGAGAGCAATGAAGGCAAGGAAGAGGAAGAACGAAGAGAGAAGAGAGAAGATTCGACTGGGAAGCTGATAGGAGGAAGAGGGGAGAAAGATGTGGAAAAAACGGAGTTTAAAGTAATATTGTGGAATGTTGCGGGAATATTTAAAATCGGAGAAGCGTGGGAATTCTTAGAAAAGGCGGACATAGTAGTCTTGCAAGAAACTTGGGTTGAAAAAAAGGATGAGTGTAAAGTAGTGCAAAGTATGAGTTCAAAATTCAGTTGGAGTTTTAAAGCGGCGATTAAAGAAAAAGGGGTAAAAAAAGGAAGAGCAAAAAGGGGGCAGGCAATAGGAGTAAAGAAGGAATGGGAAGGAGGCTAGGATATAAAAGAGTGGGAGTTTGGGTTAATTTTGTGCAATTGTAAGTTAAGAGAAACTATATCTATAATAACAGTATATAATAACATTGGAATGGGAAAAATTAAAAAGGACTTGAGTGATGTAACACTTGAGGAAGCTGGCAAAAGGAATAAAGTTGTGATCTTGGGAGACATGAATGCAAGAATTGGAAATGAACAAGCGATAGTCATAGAGGAAATGGATGACGAAGACTACGAAATAAGAAAATCGCAGGACATGTTGCTGAATTCGGAAGGAAAAAAGATGTTGAGTATGTGTGAGGATTTGGGGTTGAAAGTGTTAAACGGGAAAACGGAAGGGGATAGGGAGGGTAAAGTAATTTTTGTCGGTGGCGGAGAAGAATGTTGTGGATCGGTAATAGATTATGCAATTGTCTTGGACAGGGGGGGGGAGGGGAGGCAGGAGGAAATTAAAAGGATGGAGGTGATAAACCGACTAGAATCTGATCACCTGCCATTAATGTTATATATATGGGGAAAAGAAACGGAAGCGCAGGAATGTGTAGAAGGGGGTGAGGATGAGGAGTGTAAAATGGAAAAACTTATATGGAATGAAGAAAAAGGTGAGGAATATATTAGCGAATTGCAAAAGGATGTAAGCATTGAAGAAGGCAAAGAGAGGTGGGAGGGGTTAAAGAAAAAAATATTAAAAGCCGCGAAAAAAGTGGGAATGTTGAAAACATACGGAAAGAGTAAGAGGATGAGAAGATTACCAAGATGGTTCAACGATGATTGTAAAAAGCAAAGAGAGGAAGTTTGGAAAAAATTGAAAGCATTTACGAAGTATAGAAAAGCGGAGATGAAGAGAGAACTGGTAACAGAAGGAAGAAAAATGAAGTTAACGATAAAAGAGGCTAAAGAAAAATGGAGATATGGTATTTGGGAACAAGTAGGAAAAGCCAAAAATATGTCTAAATGGTGGAAGGCCATTAGTAGTTTTAGAAACAAGCGCAGAGGAACAGTTGGAGAAAAGATATCGAAGAAGGAATGGAAAGAGCATTTTGAGAAATTGCTGAACGGAGAAAAGAAGCAGGGGAGAGAGGGGACTGAAAACAAATAGGTTTGGGATAAAGGGGGGCTGGATGTTAATGAAGAAAATTGGGGGACAGAAAAAGAATTTTATGAGGAGTTTACAATGACAGAATTGGAGGCAACAATGAGAGACATGAAAGAGAGAAAAGCTGCTGGGGAGGATGGAATTGTAGTAGAATTTGTAAAGGAGATACCGAAAGAACGGAGGGAAGAACTGAGAGAGGCGGTGAATAGTATTTGGAGGGAAGGAATTGTAGCAAAAGGATAGGAAACGGCGAGGATCGTGCCAATTTACAAGGAGGAGGATAGGGAAAAAGAGAAAAATTATAGGGGGGTATCACTATTGAATGTGGGATATAAAGTAATGACAAAAATGATGACGATAAGATTGAGTAAGTGGATTGAAAAGGATGGTAAATTGAAGGAAAGTCAGGCAGGTTTTAGGAGAGGAAGAGGTACGAGGGACCAAATATTTACGTTAAATGCTGTGATAAATAAGAAATTGCAGGGGAAAGGTGGAAGACTATATGTGGCGTTTATAGATTTTAAGGCTGCTTTTGATAGGCTAAACAGAGAAAGAATGATTACGAAACTAAAACAAAAAGGAATCGGGGGTAGAATGTTGGAAATGATAAAGGGAATATATAAGGAAACAAGAGCGGAGGTGCAAGCAGGAGGAACATTTTCGGATAACTTTAGAACAAAGAGAGGAGTAAGGCAGGGATGTGCGTTGAGCGCTGTGTTGTTTAATTTATATTTAGATGATTTGGAAGATATGTGGGAAAGGAAAAATGAAGGTGGAGTTGTAATAGGAGTGGAAAAAGTCTTTGCAATAAAATATGCAGATGATGTGGCGGCAATTGCAGAGACGGCAAGTGGGTTAAAAAGTATTCTAAAGGACTTAGAAACCTGGGCAGAGGAAAATATGATGGAAGTAAATGCAAACAAAACAAAAGTAATGATATTTAGAAATGGAGGAAAGATTAAGAAAGAAGAGAATTGGAAATTTAAAGGAGAAGAGGTGCAGATAGTAAACAATTTTAAATACTTGGGATATTGGTTTACGTGTGAAAGTTCTAATTGGATGCACGGGAAAAAGACTGCAGGAAAGGCGCAAAGGGCAATGAATGCAGTATGGGGTGTGTGGCGGAGAGCAGGAAGAGATTTAATGGAGAAGAGGCTTTATTTGTTGAGCTCTATAGTAAGGGCGGGAGCTATGTACGGGGTGGAAATTTGGGGATTGGGTGAAATAAGCATCTTTGAAAGAATTCAGAGTAGATATTGCAAGATGGCGTTAGGGGTAAAAAGAAACACACCAAATTATATATGGAGAAGAGAGCTGGGTGTGCCTACAATGAAATACCTGATAAGGGAAAGAGCACTAAGATATATGGTGGAGATATTGGGAATGAATGAAAAGAGATGGACAAAAGTATGCCTGATGGAGGAAGTAAGGGCGATTGTAAATAGTATGCCGACAAAGTGGGGGAGGGACCTAGAGACTGTATTAAAAGATATGGGCATACAAGATGTAATAGGGATGATTTGGGAAAGAAGGGAGGTGAGAGAAATTGAAGCAAGAATAAAGATAGGGTTAGAAAACCTTAGGAATGAGACGTTGAAGAAGGAGAAGGAGAAGATAAAAACATCAACGTACAATGTTAGATATAAATTTATTGTGGAGAATGAGAACATGCCGTGGAAGTATTGGTCTGAGGAAAATGTAAAGGGCAGGGACAAAGAGGTATGGGCTAGAATAAGATGTGGGAATATAGGGAGAGCGGGTAAGAAAGAAAAGTATGATTGGATGTGCAGAATATGTGCCGAGCAAGTTGAGACGTTTGAGCACATACTAATGTGTAAGAAAAGCAGAGAGTTGGTGACGGATAAAACAGGAAAAGGTGTGGAAGTGTGGATGGAAGGGATAGACGAGATGGCGATCTGCGGAGAGGTGATAAATATGTTAGGGGGAAGAATGCAAAAAGAAATATGTTCATATATCAGGGAAATTGAGGAAGTGTGGAAGAAAAGGAGTGTGGAATTAAGGAAAGTGAGAGTGGAGGAATAAGTGGGCAGTTTAGCGAGAGTAGAATTAGATGTAAGGATAATAGATTTAAGGAAATGGCCGAAAAGTGGGAGATTAAAAGAAATGTAAATAACGGCAGGAGATGTATAAGCTTTGTAAAAAACTTTGTAAAAGTTATACAAATAAAACTCTATTGATTGATTGATACTTGGGATACCTAACACATCTCGTCGCAGACATTTTCTTGTACAGAAGGTCTTCAGCAGGGCACCGTCAACTCTCCTATTCTCTTTAATATTTTTACCAGCGATCTTCTCACACTATTTAACCTCAACACACCCAATAGCCTCTCTTCAGCCATAGCTTTCGCCGACGACCTAATCATCTATACACACGGCTCTCATGTCCCCACAATACAACATAATCTTAACACTCTATTCAACAAAATCAATAATTACTTTTGCTCGTGGAACCTCCGAATCAACCCGATTAAATGTGAAACTATCCTTTTCCGAAAACTCCAATCCTATCTTTCCAAAACCAACAGACTCGTATCAACATTTCTCAATACAGAGTCATAATCACGACACCAATATTCACACACCCATACCACACACCACTACGGTCAAATACCTGGGGGTACAAGTGGATGCACTCCTCCGCGGCAATGTTCATGTTGTCACACAGCTTCGCAAGGGAAGATCCGCGTTCTTTCTCAACAGCAAAATCTTCTATTGCAACCACTTAAATCCTAGAACTAAAATTATCCTCTATTTATTATTAATACGCCCCATCCTTACTTACGCAGCGCCTATCTGGTGGAACACCAACCACACTATCATGGAGTCTCTACGAATGTTCGAGCGTAGATGCCTAAGAACTTGCCTTAAACAAACCCGTTCATCAGCCTCCCAGTACGAGCGCTATATTAGTATCAAAATCATTTATTCACTTGCCAACATCACCCGCATTGATTCGTTCATCATCAAACTAACACGAGATCACTTTCACAAATTACCCGCCAATACTAACCCCATCATCCGCTCATTATCCATCTACGATAATCTCAAAACACATATAGGTTTGGCTAATGGCTACCCCACCCCGCAGTCGTTTATCATATGCGACAAAACAGGATACGTTAAAAACGCACAGAATATCCCGATTCTATGTCATTGGCGACGTGATCGCGCCAACAAACGCATTGCGATAGATACCACTCACCCATTACACAACAACCCCTCATTTAAATTCAACATCACCATCCCTAAACGCGATTACCTTAATTTCTCAAGACTAAACTTTAATAAATATTGGTGGATCACCAACGACATCACCATAACCGATCTCAGAAATCGCCATAACCGATATATACATCGCTTACAGCGACCCTAAATTCGTCATAGCATCTTAAGTATTATCTAACTAGCTACTAAGACTTGCCTAACTCTATATCGTAAGTTCTCTCTCTTCCATACTCTTTATGTATTAACGCACTTAACCTTACTCGATAAACCTATCACACGACTATTAGTTTTATTGTAATTATGTAATATTGTATAGTATTTATTATGTATTTATGTATTTATTTGAAGTTATTTAATTTATAAGTTAATGTATAGCTAGTCACCTGATAATTTAGTAGGGGTTTTTATTTACTTTTTTTCCCCATGCATTCAAATATACACCTGACCAGTGCTGTTATATTTTATAATTAAGTATGTATATTATCCCGTTAGTTAGTAAATATACCTTATATCATTGATTTTAATACATTAAGCAACTAAGTTACCCAAAATCAGGTACATGCTGCTCTAAGCCCGATTCACAAGGGCTACAACATATATGATTTTATTTTCTCTATATTATTGTACCATCCACACCTCATATGTATTATGTACTTAAACAATAAACTACTGATTAAAAAAAAAATGACGCGCGGCACACACTATGAAACACCGCTACCGCACGTCACTCACACCAGGTAGGCCGGCACGTCGGAGACCAAGTCCCGTTACTCGTTTCAAAAAGCACCGGTAGAGAATTAAAGACCAACGACAAATTTCAAAAAGACCAAGGCTATCAGTGGGCTACAGGAGATGGGCTTTAGGACCGCCACCAGCTATAGTTATATCAGAAGCATGGGACGAACAGAGGGGATACTGGTATAAAAAGACCAGAAATTTGGCATTCGGGGAACAGTTTTGTTCACAGGTCCCGCCAACCCAGAAGTCCAGCTACCACGAAGGAAGATCAAATGAGCCCTCACTAGCTGCAGCCGCACTGATACACGCAGAGCCCCGGACACACACTTGACGGGTAGCAGCTGAGTCTGTGCTGCGCTCGAGTTAAACGCACCACGGGCCATCCAAAACATCAACAAAGTGGACTCTCTCTCTCTCTCTCTCTCTCTCTCTCTCTCTCTCTCTCTCTCTCTCTCTCTCTCTCTCTCTGGTAGCCGAGGATAGCACGATACAACAGGCTATGCTCTCAAGACAAAATTAATAATCCCCACGTGGTGAAATACCGGACATAAAATATCACGATATTAAAGACCCAGAAATCACGATAGCGTAGAGCAGGGGTCTCCAAACTTTCCAGCCTTAGGGCCATACTGATTACTCCAGTAAGTTCCGAGGGCCAAAACCATATTATCATTGTTGCCGGTGGTAAAAAGTGAAATAGTCCACTGATGAAAAAAAAAGTCCGAAAAAGTACGCAACGTTTAAAAAAGGCTGCAAATCGGGCTAAAGTCCGCAAAACGGCAACACTGCATATTATTAATTTTCCTGTCATTATCTGTAATTTCTAGATTAGTCGTAGAGTACGAGCCATGAGGAGTAACGTGACACGACATCTGGTGGACACAAGCGGAAATAGGTAGTACCTTCTATCGCTAACAGATGGCGCTAATAGCACGTACAGAATAATCTCGTTGGTTCGAGAAAGTTCTGGTGTCTTCCACTCACTTCTAGATGGCAGTAATTGGAATATATAAGAAGGCTAGTGGCGCAACCACAAGTCAGTTCCTATGACACTGTTGTGAAATAAAATAGTGCGTACCTCCTTAAAACGTGTTTGTGCGTGTTTAAGTTTAAGACATCTTTGTAACAGTATTTTGATTTGAATTGTTGCTTTTGTGTGTGATTTAGTAGTATGGAAAAGAAGCGAAAAATTGATAGTGAATGCAGAAAATTCAAAGATCAGTGGAACATTCAGTATTTCGTAATTGAGTCCAGTAACAAGGCGCTATGTTTGATTTGCAATGAAAGCATAGCCGTTCTCAAGGAATATAACATTAAACGTCATTATGAAACAAAACATTTTCAAAATTATTCAAAATATACAGGAAGTTTGCGGACAGAAAAATTCGAAGCTATGAAGCGCCGATTGAAATCGCAGCAATCTTCATTTACAAAACTCAAAACTGAACAAGAGGCTGCAACTCGTGCCAGCTTTCGTGTGGCTCTTGAAATTGCAAAACGTGGAAAACCATTCACCGATGGAGAAATGATCAAAGAATGCATAATTGCAGTAGCCGAAGAAATGTGCCCTGAAAAGGTAAATTTATTAAAAACTGTCAGTATGTCAGCAAACACTGTGGCTCGAAGGGTAGAAAACATCGCTGAAAATATATCCTCTCAACTGTTCGACAAAAATGGACATGTTGAGTGGTTTTCTTTGGCCTTGGATGAGTCAACGGATGTGTCAGATACTGCTCAGGTGTTGATTTATATTCGAGGAGTAGATAAAAGCTATGAAGTGCATGAAGAACTTCTTGATATGTATAGTATTCATGGCACAACTACTGGTACAGATATTTTTAAAGGAGTTGAAATGGCCATTAATCAAAAGAACCTTCGATGGAAAAACTTGAAATGTATTACAACTGATGGAGGCAAAAACATGAGTGGGAAAGATAAAGGAGTGGTCGCTCTTGTGTCAAAGGCTGTAGAAAATGACGGTGGTTCAAAACCATTAGTCTTACATTGTATCATTCATCAACAGTCTTTGTGCGGAAAATGTTTGGATATGTCTGAAGTTCTGAAACCAGTCATATCAACTGTTAATTTTATCAGATCTTTTGGGCTGAATCACCGACAATTCCGACAATTTATTGAAGAGATTGGAGAAAATGACTTACCTTATCAGACTGCCGTACGTTGGCTTAGTTGTGGGAAAGTCCTTCAGCGCTTTTTTGAACTTCGAGCAGTGATCGAAATTTTTTTGAATGAAGAGCATCGCCCTCTTACTGAATTACAAAACAACGCATGGCTGTGGAAGTTAGCATTCTATGTTGATTTGACAAAACATGTGAACGAACTGAATTTGAGATTGCAAGGAGAAAACCAGCATCTTCCTGATTTATACACTAATATCAAATCATTCCGGAAGAAATTGATACTGTTTCAATCACAACTACGAAGTAAATGTTTTTCACATTTTAAAACATGTGAAATATTCAGCCACACCACTGAGACTGAGTTTCCTATCGATTTTGCAATCGAAACTTTGAGTGCTTTGAAAATAAATTTTGATACTCGTTTCTCGGACTTTGATGCCATTGCGAATCAAATTAAGATTTTTCAGAATCCTTTTGATACTGACATTGAAACCCTAGCCCCGGAACTTCAAATGGAAATGATTGATCTACAGTGCAGTGATATAATTAAGAACAAATATCGAAACTCATCTTTGTTGGAATTTTATAAGAGTCTTCCATTGACACAATTTGATAATTTGCATAAATTTGCTCGTAGGCTGTTTTCTGTTTTTGGTACTACTTATTTGTGTTAGAAGACCTTCTCCAAAATGAAGTACACAAAAAATGTTTACAGATCTAAATAACTGATGAGCATCTTAAATCTCTTTTAATAATTGGTACAAGTAAAATTAGTCCACAACTACAAACTATTGTCAGTGGAAAATCTCAATTACATAAATCTCATTAGTATTTCATATGTCATTATGCTTGTTATAAGTTATGTTTTTATTTAAAATGTATAAAATGTTAGTTGGATTCATTTCAATAATTTGTTAGTTATTATATACTGAAGTTAAATTTTATGCATATTATACATGTCTTTACTCATTACAATTCTGTGTTTCTTTATCCAACTTATCACAAAAACAATAACAATAAGCCTACAACAATGTTATGAGTAGTTAGCCCATGACCATATCAATGTAGATGTCATATTAATAATTATTCAACATAAAATTAGAATACTTCAGTAAACTAAATTTAATTTGCTATAAAAAAATATGTTCTCTAAAAGGAGTTTTCAAGTATGCTAGCTCTCCGCGGGCCGGACAAAATCTGTCCGCGGGCCGAATGTGGCCCTCGGGCCGTAGTTTGGAGACCCCTGGCGTAGAGAATAAGATAGGGAAATAATTTAAATGTAAATCAGAATATCTCAGGGAAAATATAAAAGGCGATAACTTAACAGGGTACGGCCCTGATATGTCGAATAGCTGCACATGCACCCAAAGTGCATCCCACTGACGCAGGATCGCAGCGGCGGTCAGGTGGACGAGTACGTAGGCCTTCACAGGGTACCAGGCGAGAGCTCTACTCCCACCAACGGTCCTGTGACGTAGATAAATATCGATCTACTCTGTGAAAATCCGAGGCTAGTCCAGATGCTACGAACAGCGGCCGGCCACTTACCTTACTTATCGACTTCTATATTTCCATTATAAATTATATTATTGAACGTTTATCTTTTTATTATAAGGGAAATCAGATTATTCTCCAGCGTACACGATTATAAAGGCATTCAAGAGCCCGGGAAAAACTTATTGTAAGGTGCGTGGTAGCCAAAATACCAGGAAAACGGGATCAAGATCGTAAATCAGATTTCATATTTATTTCTTTTATTTAATGTATCGCATAATTTACACTTCATTTCTTGAATAAACCCTACTTTTACCTATTACTGAAGCCTATATTACTTTCCTCCCTGCTCGAGTCCGAACAAAACCCTTTCAGGGTAATGTTAACGACTAATACCGTTACAGTACGTTGATCGATTTTGGCTTTTTCATAAATGAAGCTTTGTAAAAGGTGGAAAGTAATGAGGAAGCAATTTGCAAAGTTTTCCTTTGTAGACTTCATTAAATATTGTGTATGCTAGCTCAATAATTCTAAATTTGCGATAGTAAGAAAAATTATACAGGTAAAATACCGAAAAGTGACATTTACATTTAATTGGGACATAAACTTACAAACAAAATCATACTGAGTAAAGAGGAGCATCTCGTTCATTAATCAGTTTAGTAGTAATGAATTATATGTGAGTACCATGAATACTTCTGTGAATTTTCAACGGATTTGCACCAAACTTGATATACCCATGTTTTTTGGGTCGCTTCCGAATCTGAACTCGAAGTTAAGAAATTCGAATTGAGGGATCCAATATGACTAACGAAAATGCAAAAAGTCACTCGATTTATATAAAATTTGGTGGAGGGAGTTGAGGTGGCCAATTACAAATCACTTTTACACTCCATTTAGAAAAAAAAATTTTTGCTATTAACACATTTTTTAATTCCTTACATTTTGTTATTTTTTTTTGTTTTTCATTAATTTTTCTTTAATTTGCTTTTGTTTGTTTGTTTGTCATAATATTTTTTTTTGTTTTTAGTGTTTTGTATTTCTTTATTTCCATTCAATATTTCAATATATATATCACATATATTGAAAATGTATTCACTCACAACAGTTTTATATTTTTATATTCACTCCAAAGGCCTTACATAGCCGTCACGTATTTATATTTATTCGTGCACGAACATCTGCCGCTGCTGAAGAATTCGCAATCAGCCCGGCTATCGGAGAGATGTTTGAAACTTAACGAATTTTTCCAGTGTTCTCGGGTGTTTTTGTATGGAGTAGAAACGAAATATCATAACCTATAAATTACTGTCTTCACTTGATAACTAATATCCTTTTTTTTTATTTCGAAGAAAAGACGAGCAGAGCAAAATTCGTTTATTCATTTTTCCTGCTGTCTTTCATTCAGTTCATGTGGAACTCATTTTCCCATCTTCTGGATCTTTCCCATGGCTTTCAAACGTATGGAGACGGCTTCTTGTGTCACATTTAATTGATCCGCGAGTTGTTGTTGCGTTTGAGCGTCATCCTCATCCAACAATGTTTGCAATTCGCTGTCTTCAAACTTTTTCGGTGGTCTTCCACGTTCTTCGTTTCTCACGTCAAAATCGCCACTTTTTAATTTTTTAAACCACTCAAAGCACTGTGATTTACCAAGAGCATGCTCACCGTAAGCTTCGACAAGCATTCGATGCGATTCTGCAGCAGTTTTCTTCAATTGGTAACAGAAAATCAATGCTGTCCGCAAATCGTAGTTTCCGGGCACAAAATTCGACATGTTCAACGCTATTACAAACTATGCTGTTGTATGAAACTTGTATTGTTGTGAGTTGAAAATCTTTGTCAGAGATGTCAACAAGGGAATGGCGCCAATGACGCGGTTTGACGGTAACTACATTGACAGCTAGGGCCATCTATGGGTAAACTCCGGTTTCATATTTATAGACCTGGTACACATATTGCCAAAGTTTCATCGAATTTCACTTAAGTGTTTTGGCAAACAACACTTCGCCGTTCTTGACTAATTTGGCATGTCTGCTTTACCCTCGGGGGACTACCACATCACCTTGTATCACAATCTGGAGACAACCTGAGGTTGTAACGCCAAATTGCTGATTGTCCTTGCCATCTTCGAATTTCATGCACTTAACTTGTTAGTTGTAAGTTTTTACACCGAAACAGCGCCTTAAAGGCTGCTCCGAAATTTCCTAGAAGAAAGTATCTTCTAGTTCTCGCCTCATGGCAGCACTTAGCGGCTCCTAGCTAGCGGGTTCCCCCTCCGGGTTTCCCCACTTTAAGTACGTAGGAGCAAGCCTGCTATAAATAAGCCTTGCACGCCCCGGCAGCAGTAATGCCAGATGAGGGAAATTTGTTCCCTTTTGGGTACCCTCTCCACTGGATCTGCTTTAGCGCCCACTGCACGCGCACGCGGCTAACCGACCAATCAACAGTTAGGCAGCGTGTGACGTCAGACACTACGCCGCGCGCAGACTCGGCTCACCGACCAATCAACAGTCAGGCAGCGCGGACGTCTCTCACTACGCCGCGCGCTGTTCAAGCGTTCAAAGTACAAAATAAATTAATCCAATTATTAGCTGTACTATTATTTCTGTGTACTCTTAATCCATGAATAAAATGTTTGTTTTCATTAATTATTGAAATTGTGGATCTTTTTATGTGTTTTTCATTAGTATTTTTAAGAAATTCATGACGTTGTAGCGGTTTTTCAGTAAGAATCGGGAAAATAAATCTTGTAGTGTCAATGACATGGATACTTAGTTGGTCGTATAACAATATTTTTCGATTTTGTCATTTTGTCGCAACAATTTACTTTTCAAAAGTGAATCGTCGCGAGAAAAAAAATTCGATTTGATTAGCTCGAGATTTAAATCTGCTATTTTCGGATTATCAATGTGGAACGCTACCACTGCGTTACCCAGCTTCTCTGGAATTTGACGTTGCACTATTAATATCACTTATCCGTGCTGACGTTAATCTCGTTAATCATGTGCATTTTCGCACATCAACACATAATTGCTTTATAGCCGGTCATTTTATAGATTCTGCTTTGCGGGGAAATATCTTCCAGTATAGTAACGGGACAAAAAAATAGAAATATATTTATTTATTACTTATTAATTTAGAAAGATATAATATAATACCGTTGATTATATATAGCAATTTATTTGTTTCCAAATTTGTAACTTGGTTTTATTAACTTTTCATGACGCATTCCATTAATCTAAGACAAAAACAGAAATTTATTTATTTTTTTGATTAAAAACATTATTTATTATTTATTTGAAAAGAAAATACTATTCTTGCCAAATCATATTTTATTTGTTGCTCTTAGTTTAATGAAGAAATAAGACGTTTAATTGTTGGAGGGATGGAGAGGGGTATTTCCTGTGTCTGTATTTGCTTGGCTACACAAACACTGCAACGACCCCACGGGTGGGTCCTTATGCAGCGACCTCCACGTAGAGTATTACAATTTTTTTTTATTCAACAAATTGTAATGAACCTTTCGTGTAAAGAACTATGTTGGATAATCAGCTGGCGCACGGCGATCGATATTCGTCGTGCGCCTACCTGTTGCTGTGCCTGAGCACACGACTCTCGGTTTAGCCGAGGATGGCCGAAGCAGGGCTTCGCGGAGCCGAGGCTGTGCCTCGTTGGCACGCCGCGTCGAGCGAGAGGATGTCTCTCTCGCTTGACTTCGCTTTCGCTCACCGGCTATCTCGCTCAACTGACTTCAGCGCCCAACGACGCTTTCATACTCGCAGCCATGTTGAAAATTTAGACACTTTCGCAACGGCATCAAGGAACAGCACACACAGCGCACTTTTGGACCTTTTCTCGTTGGCTTCTGTCTCTGGATTAACTCATCACTAGCTCTCAACAGAACTCAAAATCAGGTACGAGTACATTGTTATAATTTACCATAAATTCAATGGCAATGAGGAGTTGGATTCTCATCGGTACATCAACTTTTTTGGTTTCACTTTTTGGCGGCATTGCAGCACATGTCACGCCACGTTTTCTCTCACCATAATTTGCCGGTATAATTAATATAATTATGCAGGTGTACTATATTCGCTGTACTTTTCCCCAGGACATCTGCTGGAAGAGTACAGCGACTATACACTGCTCATTTTGTGCATCCTCATTATGTGTTGTATTGTGCTACGCAGTGCTGCCTGCGTAGCTAGTCTCATGCGTGTAGAGCACTCAAGCAATGTCAATTGCAAGTGCTCTTATTTGTTCACTGCAACCTCTCTTCATTAAGCTGCTGAGAGCTTGCTGTGAATTGTTATAACGCCTTACGCACTCATTCTCTCTAGCGTGGCGTGCTACGCAGCACTGACTGCTGCACGCACACTGCTCTCTACGCTCTCAGTACATACTGCACACAATTAATATGATTGTGTGCTGGCTCAAACTCAAGTTTACATTCAACTTATTTATTTGTACAATTCTCTGATTTTTTGGTGTATTTATTTTCATATCGTTTGTTATTCTTTCTAAATTTAATCTCTTTTTGTATTTATTCTTAACTTTTATATTTTTCCAAATTATATTATTTTGCTTGTGAAATGCGGAAGGCATAATAAACCGCCGTCTTAAATTACCATCTATGTGTCTGGTTTATTATCGCCCTGTCGTGAGTGAAGACTCATTATTTTCAATATATTGCAGATCTGTCAAATAACACCATCGGACGGAATCTCAAACAAACTACAATTTGGTGTTGGATTTTGTAATGCACTATTCAGTTGTTGACGGCTGCAAAATGAGTGAGCGTTTTATATATTTCTTTAATTTCATTATTTATTTATTTATATAATATTTATATATATTCATTAAAAAATCTTCCATAACTCATTTCATAAAAACCCGCGCAGTGGCTGTTGTGAAGTGGGTGGGGCAAGACAGCGTAAAGCGCAATCGAGACGAGATTTGTTACGAGCGACGCAAGCCTTTCCCTGACGCGCCTAGCACGGGCAGCGAGAGGGGAAAAATTCCCTCATCTGGCATCACTGCCCGGCAGAGCGTCGTTCCAATTTGAAAATTGTAACGCATATATATAGATTGCGAATAAAAGTCTTCATTTAACGTAAATCCAATCATTAAAGATTTACCCCGTGACAAATTTTGACAATCCTGCCAGGATAGTAGATCCACGATTACGATCAAAAGATTGCTATCTTGTGACAAATCCAGGGACTCCACGGACTCCTGTAAAAGTACACGAGAAAAAAAAAATTATAATAATTAGATGAGAAGAGAACTTCGAAAAATCCTACACGGTGAATTTAGTAACTCTTATTACGAAAGGATTTCGAGAATATACAAAACGTTATATCGGATTACATTCCGATCTCTGAACGTAATTATCTCCAAAAGAAGAAAAAAGCAGACGTCACCAAGCAGAGCTTGCACCGCTGACATCTCGACTTCAATCATCGTAGCAGCAGCCCGAGACGACTCCGAAGCACTACTGTACACTAGGACATCTCCCGGCCAGCCACACTGCAACAATCTCAGCGTTCACGTAAGAATTCGACCCGTAGGACTGGATCCGCGAATCCATATCCTCCGTTAATAAAAATCGAAACTCTACTCTGAATTATTGAGCAAGTTTGTAGCAACTTGCTTCCCAATAACAGAGCTGAAACAAAAGGCCGGAGGCAAGGCTATCTCCAACCACGGTCCAACATTACAATTTCTACGGTCAACCGCGTCGCGAATCTACACCCGATACACCCGTGCGATATCATAAGCACACAAATAATTCACGAGTATAATAATAGTTAGGATATTTTATTACTTGAAAGTTAAAACAATACGCTGGCATTTTATGAGTATAGAACTCAAAAGCCGCATTTTTCTACTGAGGATAGCGACGACGATACTGACAAAGACGCCACTAAAATCAGACGAACCCCTCCTGATATCAATCCTACAATGATGAAATCACGAGCTAATTCTCCATCTGCAATATCAGACAAAGAGTCATCCCTTGCCAAAATTATGGAGGCAATCAAGGCTCAAGGAGCTCTTGCCGACGAAAGATACCAACAAATCTCCGAAAAATTTGCATTAACCGAAAAACAGTTTGAAATAGCAAACCAAGAAAATAAACAACGATTAAACGACATAAGAAGGCTCGCAAAACACATGAAGGTTCTCGCCAACGAGGACGAGGAACAAACCGATGATGAGAATGAAAAAATTTCGGTCCCACGAACGTCGCAACAAAGACGACACTCGACTTCTTCGGGCTCCTTATCACCGGAACTCAGTAGACTAAACAAACCGCTCGCGCACGCTGTGACTCACGACCGAACTGAAGGGCCACACTGTGTAAATAATCACGTATTCCCAGCCAAGGAACTGATACGTACTATCGAAAGCCTTCGAGGAAAAAATGACGTAGGAACAAAAGATTTTATCCGTAGCGTTCGTCGAGCGAGAGACCGCTGTTCTCAACCCGAATTATTACTCGATTTTATCTTGGCCGAAAAAATTCAGGATAATGCTAAGCGAGCGATCCGATATATTCGGATTGAATCATTTGAAGAATTATACGATGCTCTGAAAAAAAATGTAGCAGTAACGACTTCTGTCGAGACTGCTCGTTCACGTCTCGACAACATTCAACAACAACCAACTGAAAATGTGCAGGGCTATACACTACGTTTTCGTCAATTATTGAATGAGTTAAAATACGCCGTTCAAAGCGAACATTCCAGCATACGACATCGTGCTGTAGCTATGCAGATCGAGGAAAAATCGGCGACTAAACGCTACGTGATGAATCTTCAAGAAGAAATCGGTTCACAAATACGCGCTCAACGCCCCGACGATGTCAACGCAGCTTACCAAGAAGCACTCGAAGCTGAATGCTGGATCAGAGAAAAACAAAGTAAAGGACGCACCATTCAGACCTTCGATAAACAACGAGCTACAGCAGATGGTCGAACCGCTCCTACTGGCTCGCGCACGCGTTAACATTCTATGCATTTGGCTGACCGAACAAAGCTGTTTTGCAACATCTGCAAGCGAAGCGGTCATATGGATAAAACATGTTATGCGAAGAATAAACAGACTCAACATTTTCAACAGCCCTACAACTAAAAGAGACCGCCGCAAAACAACCATGGGCGAACGACGACCACTAATCTAAGCGAAGACAGAACCAATGAAACAAGAGGAAGACCAACTGATCGGGCAAGAAGAGACAGAGTATCAGCAGTATCTGGAAGATTGCAATCAGTCGCAATCCGATTATGGGGAATCGATTAATGATCTTCGATTAATCTCATAAAAAAAGGACTCGTTTCCCCAGAACATCGAGTACGAAGAGAAACAGGAACTTTCACCATCGGAAGAGACAAACATGAGACCGAAGAGATGACAAATTTATATTTTCAAGGAAAACGACATTTATTTCATATAGTTCCGGACAACTTTCCCATGCCTGAAGATGGACTAATTGGAAAACTCTGGAAAAAGATCAATAAATCGCCAGAGAGATTGACTAACAACGAAACGGTTTTGCCAGATTACGACGAACAACAATGGTTGAGAATCCTAACAAATCTCGCAATGAACACACTCTCGCAAAAAATCACTACAATACGATTCCACTTCTGCGATCCACAGTTAACAAAAACAGAAAAACTGCGCATACGTCAGATCTGATTACATATCACGCGAGGTAACTCCAGATTACAAATGAATTATCTGCGATACAGACAAAACCGAACTAACTCAAGAGGAAAAAGATAACATCATTAGAAAAGCACACGGATTTCCAGCTAGTTAAAATTTCGGCGAAAATAAAACCCTCGATAGAATAAAAAAAATCGCACAATGGAAAGGAATCGAAGAGGACATCATAAAACTTGTCAAGAGCTGTGACGTATGTCAACGACAGAAATTGACGCGCGTACGTCCACGCTCGGAAGCAGTGATCCCTGATACTGCGTTGGAACCCAACGACAAAATAGCGATGGATATTTTTGGACCGCTACCTCTATCTAGCAAAAACAACAAGTATATCTTGAGCATCCAAGATACACTTACAAAGTATCTGATACTAGTACCTCTAGCTAGAACAGATAGCGAAACCATTATCGATCAGTTATTGGAGCACTTCATCTATATATTTGGTTCGCCGAAAAGTATACTCACAGACCAAGGTGCAAATTTCATATCGAATCTTATTCAAGAATTCGAAAATCTGTTTCAAATTAATCACGTGAAAACAACAGCGTTTCACCCACAAGGGAACGGATCCCTCGAAAGAGCACACGCTGTCGTAAAAGACCTCATTAAAATAATAATGGACAGGAATGCCACTGATTGGGATGAAAATAAAAAATTTATTACACTAGCTTACAATACGTCAAAATACAAGAGTCTGGACCAAACTCCTTTAGAATTAACTTTTGGACGGCAGGCTAATTTGCGCTCCATCCTAGGAACAACGACTTCCCTCACACACCGCGAACTTGTCAACGCATGGAAAAAGCGCCACAACCATTACTTGGAACGTGCAAGGAATCGACTACTACAGGCGAAAGCTAAGCATAAAGAAATACATGATTCTAAGATAGCTATAGTCATGCCAGTCTTCAAACTGGGTGACATGGTCATGATTCACAACGATCATAAACTAAATAAGCTCTCCCCGGAATGGACTGGACCCTTTGAAATAGCCTCGGAATTATTGAACAACTACAAAATATCAGCTAAAGACAAAAAAGTCAACGTACACGTGAACCGATTAAAGCCTTATTTTAAACGTCAAACACACTTTGCAGGACGAAGACACGAGAACTGACACTCCTTTTTGTCCTCATCACAACTGTTACCACAAAACGAGCATTTATTGTTAAGCACTCCAGTTGTTTCATATATCCCTATAGATAAACTACAAATCGATAAATGTAAAAACCTATTATCACACTACATCTGCAGACGAGAACAATCAACGTATCTACTTGCTGAAACCACCAACTGTGAAACGTCTATTCTAAAAAAATCAAGAAAATCCTGTTAAACAATGTAGCATCTCACCATTTTCTATAAAAACATTGACGTATATACCATTGACTGATAGAACAGGATACATATTAATACCAAGTGAAACTGCCTCAGAAACACTAACATATCTGGGTTATGTGAGCATAGCAGTATTAAGACTAGGAATCATGTACGAGTGTGGAATACTGGGTCTGTTATCTCGATGTATGCCCAGCATCTGCATAAGCTTATTTTGTTTACATAATATTATTAATAATAGAGAGCGGAGTCCTGTTGTACGATATGTGAGAGAGGAAAATCCAGGAGCTGAACATGAGCTTGAAATTCGAAAACGACCTCCGCGTTCGGATGAGAGTATGACTCATAGCGAAAGAATGCGGCTTTCAGCTGCAAGGCGAATCTAGAAGGGGGAATGTATGCCAAATTGCTGATTGTCCTTACCATCTGCGAATTTCATGCACTTAACTTGTTAGTTGTAAGTTTTTACACCGAAGCAGCGCCTTAAAGGCTGCTCCGAAATTCCCTAGAAGTAAGTATCTTATAGTTCTCGCCGCATGGCAGCAGTTAACGGCTCCTAGCTAACGGGTTCCCCCACTTTAAGTACGTAAGCGCAAGCCTGCTATAAATAAGCCATGCAAGCCCGGCAGAGCGTCATTCAAATTTGAAAATTGTTACGCATATATATAGATTGTGAATAAAAGTCTTCATTTATCGTAAATCCAATCATTAAAGATTTACCCCGTGACAAGGTCATAAAACGTAAAAGCGACAGCTGCTTTCGATCAAAAAGCTACCGCCAATTAACAATAATAAAACGGTTGCAAAAATGTTAAATATAAGTGGATGTTTATCTGTTGACGAACGGAAATTTTACTGTTTTCCAACCACCAATTTGTTATTAAGTTGTATGCAAAGCAACCGTCGATGCCCGCAAACAGCAACAGAAACACAATCAATAGCGCTTCTCGAAGATCGTCCCTCGATGGTTCTACTTCGGTTGTACAACTGCAAACCAAACGACAAGGAACCAAATTCACCACCGCTGCAAGATGGTGAAAATCGACATTTTTTGCGTAAATAAGATGGCATCTGAGAAGATATATATACTGGTAAGTCGCAGCATTATGCTATTGAGAACAGTACAGCATTCAAACATTAAAGTACTATTGGTTTCGGTTCTATTTCCATTTCTTTTTCTTTTTCGTCGGTTTCTTTGCATTTGCACAACTAAACAAAAACCATATCAACGAACGTCTCTCGGACTGAAACTATCGTTTCTGTTTCCGTTGCTTTTCGGTTCATCGGAGGTTGGTTTGCAATTAAATAACCGAAGACCAGCTTTTAAAGAATAACCGTCGATTACTTCCACGTCTCTGTGAGTTTGCTTTCTCTTAGCTTTTAGGATTTCAATCATCTTTCAAACTATAATTTGTCAGTAAGCTTAACATCTGGGAAAGTATGACTTGTACGGAGAAAATATGATAATTACTTCAGAATTTTTCATATTTTAAGATTTCAGGAATTTTTCCACACTTCTGTTTTCTCAGCCAGCTTGATGTCTGAAAGGGCTGTACAGAGAAAATATGACTATTTAGAAGAAAATATTATTTGTACTTATGTCAGAATTTTTCATATCTACAATTTCCGATTTTTTTCCGAACATTAAATTTATTATTCTGTAAATTGTGGGAAAAATGAGTTCGCTTCAGAGATAATCTAATGTTTTTGCTAAAAATCTGAGAAATGATTTAGAATATTTCAGAAAATGAAGGAAAAATATATACAAATAACATTTCTGGGAAATATTTTTACCCTGGTAATTTAACTATTACACGTAAGGTTTTTAAAAATATATATTTCCCTCGTACCATTTTAGAAGTCTCTCGGAGAGTAGGACCTTTCTTGTGACATATAACAGGTTAAGCTGTATTTTCATTAATTCTAAAACCAGTTGCAATGTAGAGACACAAGCTATCATTACGCCGATTCCTCGTCCCAGATACTCGAATAACGTGTTCGAAACTTCCGCGGTATCACCCGTTGGCGACATCATTTGATCATCGGGTGAATATTCGCACAGTAAATGAAAAAAGACAGTTCCTCCTTCTTTTCAATGTTCACGTCTTCTGCCTATCCACATCGTTAAGCTTACATCCGTAATGCACTTTCGATGTTAGCACTTTATAGTATATAGTCGTTAAGGGGGCAGGATCAGTCATCAGGTCGAAAAAAATCATTTTTCTGAAAATGTTTCATATGAAAGTATAACATCTCAGGAATAACCTGTGAAATTTTCAAATCGATCGGACTAAAACTCGCAGAGATACCGGTTATTTCGTAATCGTGTTCCAAGTGTAGTGAAATCATAGTGCCGAAAAATTCTCAAACTGCATATATCGTTTTATAAACTTTATAACTGTTTTTTGGACTCTATCCACTTTAGTGAAGTGTTCTAAACAAGGCTGCAATGGAAAAATTGAATTTCAAGAATGTCAATCGCGTGGAATTGGATTAAAAATGTAAGTTAGAAAAACAAATCATTATTATACTTTTATTTACACCTAAAACTTTAATCGCGTTTCTCTCAGAACTACATTTTTTAAGTCCGTGCGTAACATAACTCAAAAAGTAATGCACCGATCTTAATGAAATTTTGCATGCATCTTTTATATGATAAATACTCGCGGTTGAACGATCGTTTTTATTTATTTCTTTTTTAAAATCTTTTTTACAAGCAATAATATCACGTGTGCTGCCACCGTGCCACGGTACCGGCACGCCGTACCTAGACAGACCATAACATAATGCTGGCACGCTGTGGCATCTCACGATGTGCTGAAAAAGTGCGGGCACGGTGCTGGCATTCAGCACGTCGTGCTGGCACAATGTCGCTAGAAGCGGTCATAGACTTCTGCGTTCTGTCGGCATGGTGTCAGGTGTGACGGTTGTCTTACTAGACAACGAACCCAACGAAATTAAAGAACGATATTAATTTTTTGCCATATGTAAAATACATTTACAATACTAACGTGGAACAAAAAGTATTCCATAACGGCAGCACCCCATTTCTACAGAACCTATATCAAGTCAGAAAATATGTATTTTTAAAATAGAACAAATGCTAACACATATTGTATTGAGGCAGGTACATTATGACAAAACAGCTGTAAACCTTCACATCTTAGCATACTGTTTACTATTAGCGCTTTTTCCACTGGTGAGTGCACGTTTTAACATGCAAGTTTTCAAGAAATGTATACCCCGAGTGTCTACTTTTCTTACTTGCACGTAAGAAACTATAGACACGGTACACCCTCAATGGAAACGCCATATAACGTTCGCTGTCAAGTCGTTCGTTCGTCAGCTGTTAATAAGCTAACTAGTCGTCTTTTACATGCTTGTATGCTTATCTCGATATTCGTAACAGTATACAAGCAGAGAATATGTATCATTAAGTCAAGTCAATTTACAATTATGGAACATATACCTTTTGTTTAAGCTTCTTTTGCAGGTAAATATCGCACGTAGGAAAAAAATGGATCCTCATTAGTAAAGTTCGTATACTTTGTTGGGTTCATATCCTTTGTTTGCTTCGTTGGATTATTAGGCTCGCTTGTTTTGTAGGGTACACATTTAGTATGGAACTCATCCAATTTAGTACATTTTATAATCCTAGGTAGTAAGAAGAGAAATTTCGGCGACACACGGTCTTGTGGACTGGCATCGCTACTGCGTCAATCGCTGAATTACGGCATCCTTGTTTATCTGATCGCATCTGCTCCACATAATGTAACGCGTGCTACATTCTCGCAGCGCGTAATTACGAAGTACCCACAAAGGAATAAATGATAATCGAGTAGATGACTGCTCTAAAAATTAATTATTGAGCGTACTAACGATCCCTCGTAATAATTAAAATTTATCAGACATAATAGATCGTGAGTTATATACATTGAAACAATCGCAAGTGCCGGCTCATGCGCAGTTTCCCCCTGCGAATGGTACGAGATAAAACAAAAGGAAAGCACGAGTGCGATGCGCGAGCGTAGAATGTACAATACATAACTGCTAGGTATCAATCTCGACTCTCCTTTACATGGTATGAAATGGTAGAGCCCAAAATACGATAAATACTTTGCTGAAGACCTGAAACCAGCCACCCAAATTTTTACCTTTGAATATCCGCTAATTTTGCCTTCTCTAGTGGCGCCCAGTCAGCTCTAAACCACTGTAATCACTACAGTATATATAGACCAGGACGTTTAACCATCTCAATCTACAATGAGAATTTGAGACTGCTAGGCGACGAGACGTCGGATGGTGTACGTTCTACTTTGTTTGAATTTTTTTTTTTCGAACCGCGGATGTACTTGAAATATGCGAAGAATCTACGTAATGGCAATGATATATAACGGAGGCGGTAGATTCGTCGAGAAAGGAACTTTTGTTAAGAAAGGAACAACTATAATAGAGGCCACACCTTTCGCTGTTGTGCTAAGTTCTAAATCCAGAACCGAACGGTGCGATCGTTGCTTCAAAAGGTACATTATTTTTCAAATAGTTTACTATCGCCTAACACCAATTTTATTTCCGAGCTTACGTCTATTACAAAGAGTTGTTATTATGATGTTAAAATGAATTAAACATGATAAATTTAATTTTGTTTAACAGCGGCAAGCTTTCTCGATGCTCAGGCTGCCAATACGTCTATTACTGCAGTCGCAATTGCCAAAGACATTCCTGGGCAATACATAAAGTAGAATGTCCCAATATAAAGAGAGTTTATCCCCGAGTGGTGCCAGACGCAGTTCGAATGATGTCGCATATAATTATAAAGATACAAAGTGGAGGAGGTAACGAAAGAGGATATTATTCTCCACAGGAATACAGAACTTTCAAAGATCTGATGTCCCGTAAGTATTAGCACACATGGAAAAGAATTGTATCCAAAGATACTAGATACAAGATATTGAACTTTTTGCCACAAAGTATATTATATATATCTGAAATACATCTTGAGATATATTTTTAAGGATACTTTCGCCGTATGTATCCAAAAAAACCGAATAATATAATTTCCTGTATATATCGCGAGCATACTTTATTCCCATAGGATGCCCTCTGACTACACTTTAAATTATGTCTCTTCATTGAGAGCCTTTTCATATACATTTTCACGTATTTCACAGATTGTTGCAACATAAAACAAGACATGAAGAAGATGGAACACTTCACATCGCTCTGCGCCGTTCTGTATGAATTTTTACCACATTCCATACTCCCTGAGGTCAAAGAATTGCTGGAGATATTCGGTCGCATGAGCATCAATTCCTTTCACGTATTAGACTTAGAGATGACAAGTATAGGCGTGGGTATTTATCTGGGACCATCGATAATCGATCACAGCTGCACACCAAGCGCGGTTCCAATCTTCGACGGCACGACGCTGATTGTACGATCTCTGCGCGACATACCGTCGTTCGACTGGACCAAGGTAGAACGCAAATAATTCCCCAAACATTTTCACAAACTCTCTCTGAAGGGCTCGAGTTTTCAGGTTTCTATAACGTACATCGATGCATTAAGATGCGTCGAGGAGAGACGCGAAGAATTGCAGAATTCTTATTACTTTTGGTGCGATTGCGAGAGTTGCAATAACCCGATAGTTGCCACCACTGCCGCCGCGTGCCCCAACAAAAATTGTACTAATCCGTGCTTTCCGAGGGAACGGAAATGCGGAAAATGTGGAAGCGAATTCCCAACGGAACTGAACGATGAATTTAAAATGACCGAGGCCATGTCGCTTCATCATCTGGAGAAAATGAAGAACAACAATCCATGTATCCTTTCGTAATCGATCTGTCTTGAAACAGAATCAATAGCGATATTTTTCATAATACAGAGCAATATTGTAATTGTTATGTCATATTATGGAGAAATATAATTCATTGCTTAATAATAATCAAATTCTTGAGTGTAATGATTGTATCAGTCAAACTTTTCATAAAACTTAATCGTACTGATTATATTATTGATGTTAAGTAATATAATTAGTCACTTGTATATATTTCAATGAATTCCTTAATTAATTATATTAGCATTGGATGTGTGCAGAATGTGCATTAAAAAGCAAGAAGGTTTGCTGCATCCGCTGAATATGCTTCACGTCCGTATGCTTGAAATGGCATCTCTCGCGGCAACAGAGTCCGAGTTGTGGGAAGAAGCGGAGATTTATGCAACGAAACTGACGAAAAAATACGAGTGAGTTATGGAAGTATCGTGAGTTAACTTGTGAACAACAACGACAATCGAGCTGGATGCATTTTTGTTGCAGATATTATTACGGAGATTCGCATCCCATGACTGGCCACATGTATCTTACACTGGGAAAGATGCTGGGATTTGGAAAGAAGTCTAAGCAAGCGTTCGACGTAATAAGAAAAGCCATGGAAGTAATCAAGCTGGCATTTGGCGAGAAACACTCAAAGATGAACGAAATGAAGAAAATCGCGGACTGGATAATAGTGGAGTACAAGAGAACCCACGAACATTAATCAGGGCACTAGCAGAAAAAAAACACTCAGTTGTCCATTTTTTTAGTTTTCTTTTCCTCAACTTTTGAAATTCTGTAATATGTTACAATGAATATGCTTTTTCTCATTTCTCCCAGTAGTATAAACATTCATGCGATACCTAACATCGTAGATCCTACATTATGTAGGTTGATATTATAATCTAACAAAAAAAAATGTAAATGAAAATTATGACACAAACACAAACGCCTTAAGATATATTTTAAAAAAGAAATCTTGAGTTTATTAGCTTGTAGAATTTGTTACATCACGATCCGCCAGTTTGCTGTTGATAGACTTCTATGGTATCACCTTCCTCCATTTCCAGCGTTGTTGGTGTGTCCTGCTCGTTTATAGGCTGCCCGTCGAACCTGAATCTCACCGCAGCTATCGCGAGTCCCTAAAGTCCGTTTCATGAATGTTGTATGAATTTTTGTTAATCTTATTGTTTTTAGTGGACAAAAACTTGCCTCACGGTCGCAGTAAGCGTTCATAAGTTTGCGAAGCGGCGTGTGTTTCTTAATCTTGAACTGCACCACTGCACTGTCTTGTCCCAACACCTTGAGATTTATGTGTTCGGATTCGGTCTTGGCTTCCTACAAAATCCCATTTTTTGTTATAAATAATAATAATTCATAATAACAAAAGAAAAGAGTGTTGGAAACATGACACAGATGTCGCCGAATTCGAGGTTATAGTCTGTTACCTTTTTCTCGTCCGACATGTTTATATCTTGATCAACGAAGCACGGTTCATAAACAAACGAGAATTATCGTCGTTCTGATTATTTCTGACAAAACGACTTATCCGCCGCACAGTGATATTTGATAGGTTTTTCCGTTTTGTTTTCACTCTTCAACGAAATCCCGCTCTTTGTCATCCACCGCCAAACGCATATTGTTATTTGTTAGTTTCTATCGGACGCCGATTTCAGAAGCAAAGGTGCAAGCAGCGGCGCACATTGTGTACGGTCTGGTACGGTCTTCGACAAGTATTCGGAACTCTAGATTCGGCAATTCTACAAGGAATTCACAGAGTGCGCAAATTTGTTGATGCGGTGATTACGGGTACCGAGACGCGTTCAACTAAGTGGCCTCATCGGCAGTAGTGCGATCTATCTAATTTTTAAAACATTTCTTTACTGTTATATATAACTTTAATAAATTGTCCACTTCTTGACCAATGTTTACTTCCTCATAGAGGTTTCGTTTTCAATAAAAAATTTTTTTTCAAGATTTTCTTGTTAGAACGAAATAAATGAAAAAAATGACTGAGAACTTCAAAAAATTGAAACCTCTGTATTTTTATAAATACGCGACCGATCCAACTGAAATTTCGCACACAGTTAACACAGTAACGTCTCTTCGTTCAGCGTAACGTTCATCCCAATTGATTAACAGATTTGAATTTTATGACGTTTTGAAATTTGTGTAAAATGTCTGTGGTTACTCTAGATGTCGCAAATTTTTAGTTACCCAGCTAAATTGTTCTTTACAAATAGAGTAATATTAAAGTACGCTTGGAATTAAATATGCGATGAATCTGTAACGAGGTTCGGATTACATGGGATTATATGATTTTATTTAAAAAATTGACGCCGTTCTAACCCGTGTGAACTTTACTCAGTTGAACTAAAATTTTGTACAGGAACGAACGTTCAGAGTTATTTGTTATATTCAATTTCGTGAAAATCCATAAAAGAGCATATTTTATAGCAATTTACATTTTTCAATTTCAGATTGCTCCTATTTTCAAAATATTTGACATACTGAGTTATTTTATTATTTTCTACCTTGGACAAAGCTTCCTCTATGGAAAAGTCAAAATCGATCAACATACTTCCTTCTAGAGACTGTGACAAAGGTGGAAAACAATAGGAAAGCAATGTTTTACTTTGTATCTTTATTTTATTGTTTCAAATTATAATTTTCTCTCAAGACAACTGTAAAATTAAGGAAAGAAAATAAAGTTTTGCTTGTGAACTCGAATACGGATAGATGCCAATTATTTTACTTCAAATTACGTTGTTGGTAATGCGCTTGCGCAGGTGTGTGTCTACGTGCCGGAATCGCGGTCCTCAGTGGCGAAGAGGAAGAGAGGGGTCCAAGCAAGCCATAGGCATAGGCATTTTCAGTAGTGGTTTACATGTTGTACTCGGGGGGGGGTGTCTCGGTTCTTCTCGTCAAGTCAAAATATATCAATTAGATAGACGATGCGAAAATGTTAATCGCGACAAGAGATACATGATTGTTTTATTTCCTTTTTAAGTGACGTAAGTACGTTTTATAATCGTTCGGCCGGGAAGTTGTACGATATTGTGTGTTATGTGTGGCACACCGTAGCAGCATCGCGGGCCTCTGAAAGATTCCGTGCGAGCGATTGCGTCGATTTGTGACTAGAAATTCGTCTCCGTAATCGACACTCAGTGCCCGAAATGACTTATTACATTCGTTTTATCTATATATATGACAAGATATATTCTCCTCAAAAATCGCGTTAATGCTTGTTGTACTTACAAGCATCCTGTCAATAAGCATCATCCATTTTGTTTATGCATGAGCTGCACGACTCTTTCCAAAAACATGCACGCCGCCTGCCTTCTCGCCCTTCGCGAGTGTCCGATGCATCGAAAAATTGATCTTGCATGCCTGCACGAGCAAGATTATGAAAAATCCTCATTATTTCGTGATCCCAGTGACTGAAATAAACAAATTAATTATTCCCACGTTATACCCGACATAATTCACTATTACGAAGGATTGTTGTCCAAATGAAATTTTGGTCGTTGTAAACAGGGATTCCCTCACTCTGGATGTTCTTCAACATTTCCAATGAATGTAAAAAAGTTATGAAAATCATTCGATAAAACGTACAATGGCTTTGACTGATTTCCACTCTTATTAGGTTATTATATTTGGTTATGTTTAACAATGGATTTTTATTATAACGGTCTGTGCATTTGTCAGATTCTTTTTTCTCTTATTCCGTCGAGAGATCCAGCGAGTATCTTAAAGCAAATATAAAAAGATTTTTGTTTTAATTCTATTCAATATACACTTGAAACAAATAGAAAAAAGTATTTTCAACATCCTTGAATCGGAGTAAACCCAAATAGAAAAAACTGATATAAGATTCATGCCAAATTGAGTCAAGCTATGAACTTTTTTTTTAATTGAAAAATTTAAGGAAATAAACAAGAAAAATGTAAAAAAATCATTTAAAACTACAATTAGTTACATAGCTCTATTGTTGTTGCAGATTTTAAGTTGAAGCAATGGTCAGCCATAGTTCAGGGCGTACACCCCGTATTCAGGTCTTTAGACCAACCTACGACGAGTTTAAGAACTTTGCAAAGTATGTAGAGTATATGGAGAGTCAAGGAGCGCACAAAGCTGGACTGGCGAAGGTGATTCCTCCACCAGAGTGGGTACCTCGAAAGGGTGGATACAATGTAGACAATTTGGATCTGACAATACCGGCACCTATATGCCAAGTCGTCACTGGTAAACAGGGTCTCTACCAGCAGATAAATATTCAGAAGAAGGCAATGACCATCAAGGAGTATAAGAAATTGGCTTTCTCAGAGCGTTACAACACTCCACGTCACTTTGATTATGAAGATTTGGAGCGAAAATATTGGAAAAACATAACGTATGTCGCACCCATATACGGAGCGGATGTATCAGGCTCTTTGACTGATCCTGAGGTCACCGAATGGAACATTAATCATCTGGGAACAATTCTTGACTATGTCAACAAGGATTATGGCATATCAATAGATGGTGTTAATACGGCGTATCTCTACTTTGGAATGTGGAAAACAACCTTCGCCTGGCACACCGAAGACATGGATCTTTATTCCATCAACTATCTACACTTTGGCGCCCCAAAGACGTGGTATGCTATACCACCGGAACATGGACGACGTCTCGAGAGACTCGCCAGTGGTTTCTTTCCATGCAGCTATCAGAGCTGCCCGGCTTTTCTGCGACACAAAATGTCTCTCATCTCGCCGCAAATACTGAAGCAATACTCAATACCCTGCAATAAGGTATTCATAGATTTTTCAAATTTGTTTACTACCAACATGTATGTGCTCTTACCAACATATTTATATATTTAAATTAATTTATGGAAAATTATCTGTACCTAGAACATTTTAAGACCTGTTGAGCTGAACAAAAAGATTTAAAAAAACAATATTACAGAAAAAATAATTTGTAAATATTTTTTGTTTATCATTTGACAGGAGGAAACCTATTAAATACATAATTAGTGAACATTTTTATGTAAAAAAGGAGTAATACTACTGTTACATGTCACATTGACCTGTTAACCGGGCGTGACGTACTGACACGTCCTAGCTGTGTAATTAAAAAGGGAATTCCCCGGTAAACAGGTTAAGGTACCAATTGCTTTCGTGTTAATAAGGCAAAAAAAAATGCCATTACTTAGGAAATACAGCAAGATCGCATCCAAGTTCCACTTTTCATTTATTACTTCGTAATAACAATATCATGAAGACATATCGTTTTTGTTTTTGTCTTTTCTTACAAAATGCTTAATGATACGTGTTTTGTAAATCATGAAAAACTCTTATGTTACAACAAATTTGATTGTAACCTTTATAATTAAAGGTGTAAGAATTCATGACTATTGACAAATTCTTTAAACTCCTGGATTTCGCAAAGATTTTTCTTATAGATGTTTGTATTTAAAATAGTGGGTATATATATCATATACTGATATATTATCAGTTACCAAACATCTAGTGATAGTGAAAGAGACAGACAAGAAGAAAATAAAAAAATTTTATTATAATCGCAAAAACTGTGCCGTGAATCTCAGTCTAATTTCGTTATGCTGGTATCTCTGATGAACTATGAATTATTTATGTCTTTAAGTAGGCGAAATTTACGCAAATTTAATTGATTTGAGAGTTCGGATGGTTTTTTTTTGCTTCAAAGCTTATGTAAAAATCTTATGTAAAAACAGTTATCCTTTAAACAGTTACATTCAAAACCCTCCTAATTAGTCTTAATTGAAGCAGAAAGATGTAATTCCGCGATGAAAGAACATAAAAAATAAAAGTAGATTCAAGTCACTAGAAGTTTACTGGAGAACTGCCTTAAACTATGCAATTGTATTATTTCGCAGATTACACAAGAAGCTGGAGAAATAATGATAACGTTCCCGTACGGCTATCACGCGGGATTCAACCATGGTTTCAATTGTGCCGAATCGACAAACTTCGCGGCTCCTCGGTGGGTCGAATACGGCAAGCGAGCGACTCAGTGTACCTGCAGTAAAGACATGGTCAAGATTTCCATGGACACGTTCGTTAAGCGGTTCCAGCCGGAGAGGTGAGAAGGTTCTTTTACAACAGTACATCCGGCCTCGATACGCCCCTGTAATGTTTGGAAAATTATAATAGGGGTACGTCCCTGATCGGATATCCGGATTGCGGCGCTTTTTGTACTATTGAGAGTCAGTAGTTAACTGTGAAGCAAGAACCACGACATATAAATAAAAATACCGAACGAAAACGAGTTTCTTGAAGCCGAACGATGTAATTTATCGTCGCAGCGAACCCTGATTAATCTCGCGACATCGATGCATATGTTGTTTATTTTCTGTTTACAACTTCTGAAATTGTATTCGGTATTGATTCTTTTTGTTGTCAAGATTTAGTTCAGTTACCCATGCGCGTTTGAGAGTCATATATCAAGCATTTACAAATTTCAACAATTCGTTTAAGATATTTCGGATTATAGACACATGTTGCCAACGAACGTTCTAAGTGACGCGAAAAATAAAATTCAACTGAATTCTAGGTATGATTTGTGGCTACGGGGCGAAGACGTTGGACAGCATCCTGAGGATCCGAGGCAAACCGCAGCTCCGCTGCCCTCGCAAATGGATCTTCTCTGTGCGAACAACAGCAGTGGCGAGTTGCCTCAGAGCTATCTGAGTGCGCCGAAAAATAAGCGTCACACTATTCACCGGAAGAAAAACATCGCTGACACTAATCCCGACATTAACATGGCGGAATTGGCTAATCGTCCTGACATCCCTGCGGATGTTAAGAAGGTGTTGCAGGATCTCGAGCTTGAGGAGACTGAGGATCAGCCGGACGAGCAGCAGTTGGAAGTTCTTGAGGATATTTGGTTGAAGGCCGGTGAATTGGGTGAGATAGGATTAGATCTCTTTAATTCAATTGGGAAATTCGTATACCTCCTTTTTAATTTCATTTTTTAATAATTTAAAGAAACAAAACTATTAATGCCAAAGGAATAAATAAAAAAATGTATTTTATTTTTTAATTTGCCCTTTTAATGATTGAATGAATGAATGAATATTGGTTATTTCGGAAATCGAATATAATTTCAATAAAATTTTATTTTGACAGACGTAAACGACGCGTTGCTCTACGCAGACAAAGGTTTCCGCAAAAAGGGTCGCAAGAGAAAGAAAAAAGCGGTAAGTGCTGCAGAGAAAGAGCGACGTGAAATGAAGCCGAAAAAACTATCCGCAAAGGCGAATTCAAACGAGGAGGCGTCGAGCACTTCGACGTCAAGCTTGAAATCCGAGTACTTGGACATAATCGGCAGTCCAATACCGTGTCTAGTTTTGCCGGATCTCAAGGTCCATCGTCCCGAGCTTCTCTCCACTGCAAATTCCGAGTCGCCTGGTGAAGAACTAGCTTCGATAAAGCCGGACGATTCCTCGATTTCGGATCTCTCCGAAGCGACGGACAAAAAGTCGAAGCGAAAGAAGAGAAACGCGAAGAATCCTGAACACAAGAAGCACAAGCAGAAGCACGTTTACAAGAACAAACGTAAACACATACCAAACGTACCGGTCTTCAGCACGATCGAACCGCTCGATGTGTCTGATGCTGACGTTCAGAGAAAACTCATGGCTATGCCGAGTCTCACAGCTCACAAATGCTCCGAGCCTCCCTGCCACAGGAAAATGAATTTTATTTCAAATACGATGAGCATCGAAGGTAACGAAATATGCGTAGGTGTTTCGTCGAAGGAAGACGAAGATGAGGAAGACACTGTGGCGGAATTGAATCCTAAACCACCATCGCTGATAAGCCTAAAGGCAATACAAGGCAGAGGAAAAGTCGTGGTGAAGCAGGAGAAGATTGATGTACCTTTGAAACAGGAAGATGAGATTCCGCCTGAATTGCACCAGGAAAAGTTACTTGCACCTTTCAAACAAGAGCCAGTCGGTATAACGGTAAAGGAAGAGGATCTTTCGGAAGATTCTATTGACTATTGCGACGCGGCGACCTCTATAAGCATGTCCGATTCGTCGACTGACAAAAGTTCACTACCGTTGATTATGAACAAACCCATAAGCTCAACGCTGCTGGCAAAGCCTACGACGACGTACGTGAGAAAGGATCTCATCAAGGCTCCGCGTTTAAGCGTGTTGAAGAAGCAATTCGAGCCGATAGACCGGAAACCTGGAACTTCGCTTTTGAACCCAAAACCAGCGGAGAATCCTGTGACTACCGCGAATGACAAGGACGTCTACAAAGCGGTCGATGGGTTGTTGGCCTTTCAGGAACGATCACGAGCGACTCTACAGGACGCTAAGCTCTGTTCAAACTCGAATACGATGTTCGCGAATTCTCTGATGCTTTCACGTACCACCAACGATCTTATAAATGCTCCAGTGACGATAAAGGACATGCGCTCAAAGAGAGGACCAACTGCCTTCGAGCCTAAGGAATGGAGAGATAAAATCGAGGCAGCAAATGCCATGAAAGTTTGTGTCGGTCAGGGTCTAATGGTCAACAAAGCTCCGACATCAAAGTCCGGTTTCCCGAACACGTCGATAAACAAAGCGTCGATGACGCGGATGTTCGGTTACGGCGTTGACAAACCAGCTGGTTGGGATTCTATCGTTCAGGAGACGTTGAAAAATTCTGGAGGTCCCCCCGCCCTTATACACAAATTTTGGCCCAACAAGATAGCCTCTTTCAATGAAAAGCCGATGGAAATTACGCAGCTCCAAACACCCACTACCATCGGTCAGAGTATACCTATAGCTGGCGGTCAAACTTCGCTTGTTCTCACGAGCACTCACAAAAATGGCTACGTCACGGTTCGCCCTTTCTCCGTCGGTGCAAAGGGTAGCACAACATTCGCTGGTCTACCCGTCACGGCATCCGCGAGACTCACGTCGATCGAGTCTAGCAATAAAAACGAAAATATTAAAAACCTACCGTCGATTATAAAACTATCAAAACCTCTGTCGCAGAATGCACTCACGGTTTTATTTCAACCTGCGGCGGAACCTACAGGCAGACAGCGGCGTAAGGCGGTGCCAATGAAGATCGTGAAGCCGGAGGTCGACGATCATGTCGAGATTCTGAACGTGATGACGGAACGCGGGAAATCGAAGACGTGCTCGATTGCGACGCAGTTTGACCTCACACCTACGGCAAGCGTTACATGCACGAGCGTCGCGAAGCTCGATACCTCTGTTGAACAGAGATTTGATCCAAATACTATAAAGGTCGATCTTACTACTCCGGAGTCGGACAATTTCGTAAGATCCCCAATTACACAGTCATATCCGAGCCCTAACGACAATAGCGCGAGCGCTATAAGATCGCAGATGCAGAACATCGGACCACCGAATAAATATTTAACGATGCCGTTGAAGAAACCGAAGAAACCTACCGCAAACAAGAGAAAGTCGAAAGTAAGGAAGGCAGTGAGAGCGAACGAGAGTCGGGTCCATCTGCCGCCTGTTCTCAACACCGAGGAGCACGCGTTATCATCCTCACAATCAAAAAACATGGCGCACGAGATCTCCAACGTAGCTGCGTCTAGCAGTTATCCTGCGATTCCCGGGCATATATCCGAGATGCTCTATCCGAGCGTCCCAAATCTTGAGCTGCTCCAAGCGTTCAACGATTACTGGAGTGCTCAAGTGTCACACTGCGCGGTTTGCTCGACCTTCGCGTCAACGCGAAGCGGTGGCAGCCGACAGATGCCACCGGATTGGAAGTATTGCAAACCCACAGTTCTACCTGAAAGTTCTCCAATATGGGTAAGCCATTTTTCACGATCCGAAAGATCCTTCCTTTACCCCGAGTTCATTAACAGTATTGGAATAATTATTCAAATAAAAGCTGCCTATCATGAAGACCAAATAAAGTAACATCAGTTACATTAATGATCAACCCTATTTCTATTAACGCGTTCTAGGTCTCGTCTACCTTATTTGCTGCCAACTCCAAAGAACAGGGCGTTGAGCCCGAAAACGACAAGCTTTTAAGCTGCCGAGACTGTCACGTAACCGTGCATGCGTCCTGTTACGGCATAACCGTATTGCCCAGTGATTTGCCGAATTGGGCGTGCGACAAGTGTAAAGCTGGCATGGTACACGTCGTAAGTATTATACATAACGGAGGGCTCCTTTTTGTTCATTTTTCTATCTCCTTCAATCGGTCAACATTTTATATCTTCCATTCAGATGTGTTGCTTATGCCCAATGCGCGGAGGAGCTGTCAAGCGAACAAGTGACAGTCGGTGGTCTCACATACTGTGTGCTCTTTTAATACCAGGCGTGACGTTCAAAGATCCGGTGAATAAAGATCCGATAAACGTATTGACCATTAATTCGAATATGCTCAAGCAACAGTGCTGTTGCTGCGGTCAAAAGGTCGGTGCCTGTTTGAATTGTCACATTTGCGGCGATCTCTTTCATCCATCCTGCGGTCTCGTGGCCGGCGCTACATTCGTCATACCCGCCTACAACTCTCAGGAGCTTCAGGTACAATAAAATCTCTATTTTATCGTAACAGAATCTACCGATAATATTCACAATGAAGATCGAAGGACACGGAGATTGCTGCTCGTATGATAAATTCCTTCAATTACCTTGCAGGTTACTTGTCACGGGCATAATAGCGGCAAGGATAAATTTCCGATGATTCGCCAGGGTGAAACCGTATGCGCGAAACATCGCAACACACGATATTACAAGGCCAAGGTGGACTCCATCCATGATACGCTATTTTACATGGTCACCTTCAACGACAATAGTTTTAGCGATGATCTCTACCCATCAGATATAACTGTGAGTTATAAACTAAGAAATACTCGACTCGTGTTTTTCTTTGCGACGGAACGCTAAAATAAGATTTTTTTTCTTTGTACAGAATTATGACCCTGGGAACCCCCCGGCAATCGGAGCGGCTGTCACAGTACATTGGACCGATGGTGAAACTTACGACGGTATCTTCGAGGGTACCAATCACCGAATCATGTATACTGTAAGTTAGGCTTAATATAACTTTGGGTCGAATTCAGATTTACCTTTATACGAAAACTTAAGATGACAACGAATTGATTTCTTATGTCAGGTGAGATTTGATGATGGTTCGCATCTCGTTGTGAAACGCAACGAAATCTACAGTCTGTATGAAGACTTGCCGAAGAGAGTGCGCTCGCGTATGGTGAGTTTAGTTTTAAGTTAAAGAGTAAAGGTGAAAAAACTGAGAAAGGAAAAAAATAACACGAAATCTCTATCCTACGTCCCTGAAGTTCAGTTTTTTTAAAAAAATGATTTTACAAATTTTTTTGCAACTGCGCCAATTTTTGTTTATTTATCACTAATTGGTTTTTGTGTCCTTTTGTTTGTTCTCCGCTTAATTTGAAATGCCAAAGTCCGAGGCGACTGAAATGAAGCACCGATATCACCTTTACGGCGTCGAAGATGAATCTAATGCGCAAAGGAGGATAAAACATTCGAAAAAGTTTGACTGAACGAAAGAGCATAGTAAATGGTCCTTCAATTGCTGTAAATAATTGTAACTTTTGCATAGATATCTATTGTATAAACCTATATATGTGTTTGTATAAGCGAATATGTACAAACATATATATATATATTGAGAATTGCCGGTCTGAATATGATATATGCAGAACGTCCTTTCTCTGCATTTTTTTTTGTTCTGTTTTCGACTTTGTGTTGGAACGCTGATACGGTTCCAAATTGCATTGCATATTACTATTGGAAAAATAAAACACGATAAACGTCCGACAAGTTTTTGTTAAAGCAGTGCTGCGATTGTCCGAAGAAAGCATCCATTGTAGCTATTGTCTTGTTCAAATCGCTTACTAGTTAAATACAGCTTTTTAAGTACCATGATTTACAAACGAAAACAAAGAAATCTACTTGTCGGAAACGTAATTGAGAGGTTTCATTTCACGGCGCTTTATCCGATTGTTCCAACGTTATTGTAGTTGTGTGACATTTTCCTTTTTATATAAGTTATTCGTCGTAATTTGTGAATGTGGAAACTTCAAAGTCCCTTTAGCAGGGCAAATCGCGCGATGTAATAAATCGGTGATGAATAGAAATACTGTTTTGAATATTCGAGTAAGTCCGATGTCGTGAGGTCAGGTGGATACCCGCGGCATAGTTACGCAGCAGCACTGTCACCGCAGAGCCAAATGAAAATTCTCGTTAACTTGTGCTTCTACATGTAACGTTGTAAAGCTAATTGAAGGTTTCGGATAATGTGAATTGCGGCTATTCTCGAGTTATAGTTTCACCATCACGAGCAAGCGAGAACAGCTCGTGTTCGACTATCAACAACAACCTCGTTCCTTTGAATTATTTGCATTGAACTCACGGTTATCGTTAAAATAGTTTTTACGATAGCTCGTTGCAATATTTTTCTTTTTTATCATGCTCGGTTTGACGATAGCCCCTGCAATACCGCACGTAATAAAATGTCATTTCGAGGATACCCGGAATTCTAAAGCATTAACCGGGGCGATTGAGAGAGCGATCGAAGGTAAAAAGCACTTCACCGTTTACACATTTCAAATCTATTGTACTTACGACTTGGAAATTTTTTTGTATGACACGATTTACCGAAATAGTTACGCTTGAGAATATCTGCGAATACCGACGCTGATTCGCGAAGTCGTGAGCTTTCGAAACTTCTCAGTATTTATTTCTTTACGACGCGAAAAGTCGTGTTGTACTATTCGGTCGGTAACAAAAACTACAATCTGAATTTCTAAATCACGGTTGATCTTCAGATAAAAGCCGAGACCGTTACTCTCGACCTACAAATTCTACGGAGCGGCGTTCTCGTTTTTGATTCGACAGATCAACCCTGGCGAAGAAATTCGTGATCGCAAGGTTAACTCTGTCTCTCTTGTACACAAAAGTGTTTTACATTACCTTAAGATGATGTGCTACCCCTCGGTCGGTTACAAAAACTGTAATGTAAGTTTCTTTGCCACGATTGACCTTTTGCATAAAAGAGGGAAACCGTGAAATGTGTCTCACAATTTTACAGTTAACTATTCTCGTATTTTATCCAAAATAACAATCGCGGCAAAGAAATTCGCAATCGGAAAACCCTGCTATCTCGTATATATGGCGATCGGAGAGAGACAGACGACATGTAGCACATCGTCTTAAAATACAAATGATAATCGTGTGTCATTCATCAATTTTTGGATTGTACAGCAAGCTAAAAAATAATTCTACTTTATTTGATTCAAAGAGCTCGTATCATCGACTTTTTCTCCGCTTCATTGGAATAAAAAGGAAATCGCACTTTCTTTCTCATAGTGCGTGCGATTGAACGATTACGAAAGTACGTTAGAATCTATCGCTATCGACGGTGTAATCAGTGACGGTCTGTGACACGAGTCATTCAATGATTTTCACTAGCAATGTGCGATAAGATTCGTTCGCCGTGGGCCGACGACTACGTCACGGTACGTAGGTTCAGTAACGGATAATTCGGCGACGACGAAGTTTGTAAAAAAAAACGATGATTGATTCTCTGAAAATGTGCGCGATGCGTGAATTGTTTTATCATTGTTTAGAATATATATAAAAAAAATAATAATTAAAAAAAAACTTTATATATATAGATGACGATTATGTAGCGACAAGAGAAAACTATGTGTATAATGTATTCTCGCCAAGTGTGGAGCTAATAATAATAATAATAATAATAATAATAATAATAATAATAATAATAATAATAATACAAAGTAAGATGAGAAATCGATGAAGATTGAAAAGAATTTGAATAAAAAAAACAAGTTCAACAATTTACAGTATGACAAAATACGTTTATTTATTGGTAAGTACACTGTGTGGTGATCGTCAATATATTAATAGGATAAATACATCTCGAATCGCATAATCATTGACAAAAGTAATGACAGTTTTGGTACACTCATTAAAAATGGCGTTGGATATGCGTACTTGCTAATGGAACGGAATATACGAAGCGGAATGTATTTCGCGCAAACAATAATTTAATTACTGACTACATCTCCGGCCTTAATCAATAAGGTTCACCTAACACTTAGTGACTAGATAATATGTCGCACGTCCTTGTACGGAGATTGTGCAAGTTGCGGGCACGGTAATCTTTCGCATAGTCAGCTAACTAAAAACTAGGAACAAGTAGATTGCAAGTACTCTCAATGGCCAAACAGTTTTTCTTTCTCTTTTTTATCTTCTGATTATGGTCCTCGTATGCCGTAACAATTTACTTTTAGTTATCGTTTCTCTGAAATAAAATGAAAAGAGGCGCTGAGCGTTAAATATCGATTTACTAATAACGGAAACGTTGGGTGAAAGAAGATAACTTACGAGTGGATAGAGGAAGGTATCAGCGTAAACACGGCCCAAATGTGATTCCGCCATACACTTGATGGCACCCATGTCGCTCCAATTGACGTTTGCGATTAACAAATCGTCGTTTTTCAAGATTCTATAGCGGGAATTGCGATGTTTCACGATCTCTTTTTCGTTGCTGTCGTACCAATGAATTTTGGGTCTTGGCGTACCGTCTGCTTTGCATGAAAGTATCACCGTTGAGCCAATCAACGAAAACATTGCTGATGTGTAATCAGTTATTACGGGAAAACGCTCTGTTTTGCATGAATTCGAACCGCCGCTGTTCTCTAAAGACGATTAGAAAAGATAGATACAGACTTGAAAATATCCAATGCAGAAAGTGACTCGTGATCGAGTAAACGTTTGGAGCAGATTTCTATTTACCTTTTACGTTGATGAAAGTTGATTGAATGGACGACTTATCACCGGCGATAGCAATGCAGTGGATAAATCCTTCATCCTTTTTGGAAGCGCAGTCGATAACAAATTTCGATATCACTCGGAAAAGGCTACCTTCGTCGTTATCCGACGACTCGAACGACCCGCTCTCGATGAAATCCTCAATCTTAAATTCCTGCAAATTTAATGATTACTTTCAATTACCTTGATGTGAAATAAAAAAAGCTTTTTTGTGTATTCGTTTCACTGACTTCTTCTCTCCGTATATCACCACGAACCCAGTAGATCTTCGGTTTTGGACTGGCGTTTACGCTGCACACTAATTCAGTCGATTCTCTGTAGACACGATAGAAGAACATATTAGTCATCTCGAAATCTAAACTCATATTTAAAATATATAATTATGACTTTTAACTGACCCTTGTTCGACCTCAACAACGGGGTGTGACCCTTCCAACTGCACGCCAACGAATTTCCCCATAAAATTCTATAATAAGAAAGAAAAGAAGCTAAATGCATGAGCGAGAGCAATTGCTTTATTTTATTTTCTTCCTTTTACGATGAGTATGATAATTACTGTTAGCAACGTATTACAGATAGATTAAAGCGCACACTGCGAATGATACTCCGAAAAGAAATCTCGATACGTGCACATTTCAGACCAACGGTATGCCTCGGGATCTCGATGTTGGACACGCGGCTCAAGGCTCTTGCGTGCGAGTTTGAAAACACGACAGGTGTACATGTGTACTCTGTAGAATGACTCGTAGTCGTACGGAATGAATTTCAACTTTAAATGGCTACAAATTTACAGAATATTTCATTCCCTATTTTTTGTTTGATATTTACATTTTTTCTGGATTTCCGGATATCGTCTTCTGTCTGGTGATTTCTGAGTTCGTTCGTAGGATCGATGTTGGTCTCGAGTTTTGCTTCCGGCTCCGAAATTTCTTCGGAGAAGTCCTGATAGAAACCCACCGAATGAGCGGAAGCCAAGTGAGAAGTCGCAACCACCACAAAGAATCCCATCAGGGACTTAAGAAAGTGTCGTTGCATCTGGAAATTATTTTCAAAAAAAAAAATAATGTCATTGCAAAAGAAACATACAAAAAAACATTTCCAATGAAACTATTGAAATTGGTTTGCTCAATAGCCAATAGCTATCATTTTTGTATCTAGTTTTGTTCATATTGCAGCGTTAGTTAAAGTAAAATTGTAGCATAAAACCGCCAACAGCTATCCGCTGCAGAATAATCGTGCGTGACTCGAGGGACAAACAAATGTTCCACCAAATGATTTGAGCACGCATTCCCTTTCAGGTGTATAAATGACGAAGTTCTTAGAGATCTTGTTTGAGATACGAGCGTTTAACATAGTTGACCGAATATCGTACAGGCAGCAGCATTTCTGGGGTACCGCTCGGATCGTAAACGCTCACGCATCAGACGCGATCTCTCGCACACGCAGTTGTCGCTCGACAATTTAGTACACTGCAAGTATACGAGTGAGCTATAGGAAATATAGTACGCGCGTGATGGAGCACGTTGAGACCCGGTCGGGCCAGAGTTGCTGCTCTCGAGCTTAGGAATTACGCTAGGCATTTCGATCACTAGATTTTCGTCCTTCACCAGCGCGGCTTCTACCGACAACCTCTCGCATCCGTTCTCGTGACGTCTCTTGTCGAGAACCTTTTCATGTGAGAAACATCGTACGACCCGTCGCGATGCACCAAATATAAGATCTCTCGGATTCGTGACTCATCTCACGCGCACCGTTTGGGTCATCGTCTAGTCCAGGGGTCTCCAAACTTTCCAGCCTTAGGGCCATACTGATTACTCCAGTAAGTTCCGAGGGCCAAAACCATATTATCATTGTTGCCGGTGGTAAAAAGTGAAATAGTCCAAAATCTGTCCGCGGGCCGAATGTGGCCCTCGGGCCGTAGTTTGGAGACCCCTGGTCTAGTCGACGAGCCACGAGAAGCCAGTCTTTACTGCTTTCAGTCGAACGATCAAACGCGTGGGGGGTTAAACGACCGACGCGTACAACATCATATACATCAATTATATAATTCCACCAAGTCCCGCATCAAAGCGACGAAATTCCGTCACGGACACATTCACAGATCCCTTTGCTTAGGTCTTAAGGTAGCATGAGTACGCACTTAATTATTAGATACGTTGCTGAATATTTTATATCCTACAAATAATGCAAGGAGTAGCAAGTACATAAAAAATCAAACAAGGTTATCGCTATTTACAATACATTAATAAATTCAATGTCGACAGAATTAGCATAGTTTCTTATGGAGAAGGTACGTTACGATGGCTATTTTCTTCAGTTGTTTTGTAATTCGGGATTAGATGCACATAGGAACGAAAAGCGTGATATATTCCGAAGATTCCAAGGATTAAGATGATATTGAAAAAAAAACTGGGTTTACTGAATTTTCCATGAAAATTTTATAGTTGATATCAGCAGTTAGTGTAAGACTGCAATACCAACATAGGACTGATCGGATATCAATATGACAACGCCGTATATGAATTCGACGCCGCTTATTTACCAGCTGTGCTAAGTCGTTAGCTCTTTGTAGTCCACAAGCATATCAAAGAATCAATCATTTTCAAATTTATTATCGATCGTGAAATGATAGCATTGAATTTGCTATGTTTAAATACATCTAATAGATTATGTTTACGAGTTTGAATGATTCTCCCAGTCAGACAATGTCAGCCGAAATTCGTCCGGTCTTAATATTTTACTGTTCCTAAAGAATCAAATTGAGTAATCTCATACGCATATAAAATCATCCTTTATCATATGACTATTTGTTCGATGATTCATAAAGCGATATTTCTCCATTTCCATAATACAACACTGGCCACTGTGCCTTTAAGCTTATACATTTTGTATTTTATTATGGGCTTTGTATACTGCACATATTTCATAATAAGTTACTTCAACCGTCAAGTCAATATTTTTAGGTTAAGTGCTTTTCTTTTTATTTTCGTATAAAAAGCATTTTGTTTTTATGAAAAAAAAATTTTTTTTTTGCAATTTTTATATAATCATGTTTAGCGACTTTCTAAATATCCAAAAATCACATTTAGAAAAAATGTATTTACATAAATCTTTCACAAAGCTTCTACTATAAATAAAACCAAAATCAATCAACACAGACTTCCTTATAGAGGCTGTGTGAAAGATAAAAAATAATGAAGAAGCAATGTACAAAGTTATAATTTGCAGGCATATTTTTATTATTTAAAAAACAACGCTATCTAAAGAATTATTCCAAAATATCGTAAATGTTATTATTGATAATAATAATCATAGTTAGCAATTATATGGTAAATCGAACAAATTAATTTTGTTTTATGATTCTCAAATTGATTTTACTGATTCATAGAAAGTTTATCAAATTAGACGCCATACAGAGCTGCTTCATAAAATATTCACACATCGGATAACCAACCGTATGATGATGGATTACCAAAATACTGCAAATGTGTAAAAAAATACGGATTTATATAATACTCGAGCTATAGTTCTTTTACGGTATGGAAAGACCGGCACACGTCAGCGAGCGTTCGAGATGATGAGGAAATAAGAGCGGGAAAGAATGTCTCAATGGAGCGCCGTGTGTTTCGCTCTCGGATGCCCAATATCTTCTCGAACAAAAGGATTAGTTACTGTACCATGGTGGGACCCCCTCCGAAGCATTGACGTCATAGTGGAGAAGAGTTTGGGGATACCGGTGAAGAAACATTAATTACCAATATGGTCGAGTATGGCGCGCTGGAAGGGGGCGGGGGTCTACACAAAAAAAATTCTGTATAAAAATGTGTATACTTCAAATAGATTAGTTACAATTATCAATTATCAGCTATGCCGAATAATAAATTGGTACAACTTACCAATATTTTGGAAGTTGAAACCGATGGTCGGTAATCGTATCTAATCTTTTGTCTCCGTGTATAAGAAGCAAGTATGTATCAACTGGGATATTCAATTTAATGTACAAGTATGATGTAAAATGAATGAATGTTACACAAATCGCCTTAAAAACGTCGCGTGTAGTGTATTAATATTCAAGTACTTGAATATTTCTTCATAGTTGTATATTAAATTTAATATACCGGTTAATGCATAAATGTTTCCTATAAACGTATAGTAATTTTCCAAATATTTCAAACAGTGTATTAGGACTAGATCCTCACTACAGGCGCACAGTGTTCTTCCGTTACGTTTCCGATGAGTAGGAACGGAAGGGAAAGATGGGGACTTGCTCGTTTCTTTCTCGCTCTCCGTTCCACTCACGGGCGCAAATGCGCTGTGCGCCACAATGAGGCTCTAGTCAGGGGCAAGGAGTTCAAAAGCGTGCACGTCCTCGTTCTCCGCCGTTCCCGGTAATTCCATTCGAATGATGTGCGCCCGAAGCGCACGTAGGAAGCGCATAGTTTCATGTGCTTCTCGCGTAGCCTGCAGGCTAGAGGTCGAGGAACAAGCACGTCACCTCCGTCCCAAAACTATTCTTGTACTGTCATATTCGAAAGAAGCGGAACCCGTATATCTGAGTCATACCCGATAGAACGGGAAGTCTCGAGGTCAAAGCGGCAAATTGGAGATTTCATAGAAGTAGTTAAGAAAAAATAGTATAGGGGGGGGGAACTTTTCACGAGAATCACGACATGCTCGTAATTCCGAGGATCTAACCGCACTCGGAAAGTTTACCAAACTATTCAATCGCTCCCCGCTGCTACGGTGAGTGTTGGGATACTATAGAAGTTGCCACTGTAATCCGGCAAGTGCCCGGCCCTTCTTCGTTTCTTTGTGTTCGTGCCGGGCCGTACGCAAAGTGCAGGCAGAATGAATAGTACATGTATAGTGTACTAAGTTCCACTACTGTAGGTTACTAAGTATATGAATGAGGAGTTTGGCATCTAGGCTAGAAGTAGCGATGCAGTCCTCGTCTAACGTGCCTCGTCGCACTCACATTGTAAAAAATCTGCGGCCTTCACTGCAACGGTATGTGGTGAAAAAAACCGACATTAAAATTAACACCATTTGGTTGTTAAAAGTACACCGACCATGAGGTTTACACCAGTAATTCGGTGTAATTAAAAAATAATATTAACACAAAATGGTGTGATTGATCACGTTAATCATCAATAATGTTGCTTTTATAGAAGTGGACACAATTCTATGTCAAGTCGTAGTATGTCTGATAGGAAGAACTTTATACCACCCACAAATATATAAATATGAACTTAAATTTGTAAATATGAACTCATTCGTGTCAAATACACACTGAAAGGTGTCCTTACCTGATCTTGCTACACTGGAAGTTCCTGTAGAATGTCATTTTTTCGGGGTACGCAGTCTCCGTGTTAATCGATAACACCGACTTTCTTATACCGCACATTTACACCGTAGTAATGGACCTATTGGGACTACACAATAGTGTTCAAGTGGTGTTAATTTTAACACCGCATTTTTTACAGTGCACCAGTACTGCGTAATATATGATATCAAAATTACTCTCACACTTTGTGTCGAATTATATAATTCAAGTACGCAGCGATAACATACCTTGTTTTAGTGAAACCCTGAAGGGGTAGTAGCTTCAGTTAAAAATCGGCGATAAAGCTGGGTTTTTGTACGTCTGTGACGCGACGACAAGTTGAGAGAAGAGTCATGAAGCACCATTTCAGAAGCACGCGGTTGCGAACGAACTGATCTAAACACTAAATTCGATGATGCAACTTGGGGCCCTCGTGGCGCGATTATTCCCGTCGGCAGGTGCGCGCTGACCATACCACACTGCTTATATGCATAGCCGACTCTTTCTCATTCTCCTTCCATTTTTCCGTGCTACATTTCTACAGCGTGACACTCATGACCGAGCTTTATGGATGATGAAAATTATGACTAAACGTGCGCACGACCTTGCCCCGAGACTCGTTTTACCGACGATGTAGGTGCCGAGAACTAGAAACGAGGGCAGAGGAGTAGGAGACACGATGGATAACGAAGAGCCGGCCGGAAGATGTGAATCGAGATAATAAACTGTCACGTCCGGACTCGATTTGCTAATGTTAAAATGTTATTATCAATTTATATACTTCAGACACTATTCTACCGTTGCTATGAACATTATATATTCATCAGATGTATACATACCAATTACTAAGAAAGCTTTACTGAGGAGCTACAATAGTGATATGAGCTATCTGCCAAGGTGCTGCCTCAGTGGTACATTTCTACCAAGGCTGAGCGCCCGTTGCAAGACAAACTGCACATACCGCGCTTATCACCGGGACATGGGTTCTCGCTGCTCTCACTACCTGATAACTACCGTTCGTTCTCTCTCTCTCTGTCTCTCGCCTATAAGAGCATCTTCAGTTTTTATCGCGTTGGAGGCATCTTTTGCCATAATCTTAAATGTTAAGTCAATAATTATTGACATAGTAACAAAGATTTTACAGTATTACTATTTTTATAGTATTAATAGAAGATCCATATAGTTCCGATAGTTAGTCGAATCCACGTTAAAACAAGTAGTCTCCACCCAGTAGCTTTCACAAAACACGGCATCGCCCATATCAGACAGTCACGAGATCCGCTCTCAGCACTGCAATAAGTACTTTTCTCACGAAGCATTCCAACTATATGCACCGGGCAATTAGATTTTTCCTGAAGTTCCGCGACATTCTTTCGCGTCACCCACATTCATTTAGAAATCTTCGTTCCAAATTTAAGTACTCGATATTCACACTCAGTTTATACATACACAGTTATACATTTCCATTAGCATACTCTCACTATACTTATTATTAAATAAATTTTGAATGTTTTATTTTTTACAAATTCCCTGCTAACCCACCAAAAACCCACAAGTGAGGTCGGAGCCCTGAGAGGCTCACTCATTCCTAGTTTATTCTTGTGATGTTAAAAGTATATAAAGGCAAATTAAATAGTTTTCTACTGACAACTGCATCCTCTGGAAACAATTTTTGTTTTTGTTACACCGGTGATTCTACAATAATGAGAATGTCAGATTTCTTGTCGTATATAGAATTGAATAATTTTCGGACAGCTAAACTGTAATGAACTTACATTCTCCGAGTTAGACCGAATTTCCCTAAAGTTTAATTATGAAAGAAAATTCATAAGATCGTAATTTTTTGTGCAATTTATACGCCGTAAGCGGTGAATACGAACATCTAGATGCAGAATACATTGCGGCCTGTGATGATAAACCTCGCCACCCTTTCTGCCTGATTGGCTAGTATCTTGTAATTGCACATCCCCGAATATCACGTGAACTACACTTAAGATCGGCAAATATGGAATTAGTTAAAATATAAAACAAAATGGAGCTAAATTCTGTACCTAGTATTTGTACAGAAAATGATATTCCATGTTGCGATAGTCCTAGAATGACTAGTTAATCAGCTTACGCAATAGTTAAAAATACAGCGATGGTAGAACTAAAGTCTGACGAAGCTTATTAATCGACATTCCCAATTAACATGCACATTAATATTTCTTGAAATTTGACTGTGTATCTGCGTTGACATAATTTACGAATTCAAGTTGATTCATGCAATTATCGTCTATGCGAAGGTATGTTGAAGAGATGGCTAGGGCAAATGTATCCGCGCGATGAAGAAGCCAGCTATGTTCCGGTTGGCGGATCGCGGATATATGCTTAACAGACTCAGCGAGCGGAGGATGAATCGCTGACGAATGGAAATGCGGAACAGCCGATACTGCAATTGGCAGTGTAGAGGAATACCTAATAGTGTGACTTCGTGGGAACGTTGAATACAGTTCATTAACCGTGGTATTTCGCGTAATGCGAAAGCGACACCGAGGACGTCGACACCATGCTATTTCAGTATCTATAGTGCATACAGCATGCCTTGTTTTTCTGACCGCCAGGCACTTGGAACTGTATTATTCATTGGACAATTTGAAAACATTGATAAAAGATTTTATTTTCGGCAAGCAAATAAAATATTCAATCTAGCGGCCTTTGCGGTTAACAATTGTATCGCTCTAATAAAAATTTTAATAATGCGCTTGGATAATTTTATTTACTATTTTTTGCAGTGAGGAAAAGGGGAAACTACAATAAAATATTTTTTCGTGAAGATTGTACACTTCGAAAGCTGAATAATATAAATTATTAGTTGCTGTATTAAAGTACCATCCATGATTTTTTTGAAACCAGAGCGAAACTCTTTCGTCCGCGGTTTATTGAATTCATTGGCATGATAATTAATCAATTATGTAATGAGCAAACAAAAAGTATGTATTTCAAAGTAATCAGAGGTGGCCATCTCAGTTTTGCGTAGAATTATTTTTTAGTAGAGTTCATAAATGTGCTGATGAACCTTGGTTGCAACGACTACCAGAATAATAGAGATGGCTATCTATTTAAATGCAAAGTGTATCAATCGAAATTTGTTTGGGTGTTTTTTTTAGTTCAGACGAATAAATCAAGCCTCTGTTGAGATATTTTTGTAGTACGATGAACCTGATATTTGTTATTGCTCTCAAAATCACCATGTAAAGTTAATCACGAATTTATCAATGGAATTACATTCTAATTATTCGATCGGATATTCCGTCATGTAATGGCTCCACTAAATAGAATCGTAACTCCTTCCCTATTCTAAATATATCGTAACTATTTCCGGTTATATACAAATAATAAAAAACCGTTACGATTTTGTGAACCGCCACTGCGATGAGTTACAGTAGCATATTACGGAGCAGTCGAAAGTAAAAATTTTCAGTATAGATATGAATGCACATAGAAGTAGGTATATAGCTTGTCGTATGATTTGTATTGCGGCTAATGCCGCCGGGTACGCATATTACGTTCTTGTTTCATGATTCAACTGCCGCGCTGTTGAGGATAAGATTGGCCACTGTATAGCACACTACCGCACGCACGTCTGTATAATTACAAATAGCACAGGCGGGAGATGACAGAGCCCGGGAGAGAGGGGAAACTGCACAGAATACGTCGCGTTTACGTGTAGGTCAAGATATTAAGAAGACCGGAGAATCTGAATGTGCAATGTTGCACCGGGTTGGATACGAGCACAGCTTGAACAGTCAAGTACAGAAAGCACATATCTACGAATTATTACATCAACGAGATGAACTTGATCATCGATATCACAGTGATTAAGGAATTAGCTTAGCTTCGTGGTCTCTTGAACCGAAGCTTTTATCTTGTCCACTCTACGTGCATAAGAGCCCTATTGAGAAGGTCTGTAGGAACCGATAGAATTGGGCAAAACTGTCATATAGGTTCCCATCTGGATCTATACAGTTTTCAACAGTGTGCCGGCGATTGATAGACAGAGGTATGAGATTTATCTTTCGAGAATGTACAATGTGAGTGGCGACAGTCCGAGAATTATAAAATTATACGCTTATAATTACAATTAAAATGTAGTAAATTCGTGAAGTACGTGTGCTGCAGTAGCAGGTGCGATTAGAGATAACAAAAAAGATGCAAAGTAGAATCTTGCATATTGCTTCCTTATTATTTTCCATTTTTTGGACAACAACGAAAACTTACAGCTCGTTTCGTCAAATGTTTCAAAAGTAGAAGTGGTTAAAACTTAAAAAATTCAAATTGCTATAAAATCCGATCCGTTTTACCGATCTTCGCCAAATTGATTATCTATCATCACTAAATATTAGTCCCTCTCTGTAAAAAATTGGAATTAAACCGATCAAAATTAACGTTAAAGCGACGTCAATTTATCAAAAAATAGTCCATTTTATTCAAAATCTCATAAAATTCGAGCGCTATGGATTTTGTTCCAAATGCAATACCAAACGTCCTTAAACATTAATTTACTCATAAAAAGCAACCGGTAGCGTGAGTATTTACAGATTTTTTTTCACAAAATTCAAAACGTCAGAACATGTCAACCCGTGCATCAATTTTGACGAAAATTATACTGAAGAAAGAGACGTTTCTGCTCTCCTGGATATCAAATTTAAAATAAATCGATCTAATAATTCTTGAAATTCAGTGGTTTGAATTTTTTGAATTTACACATAAACCACTTTTCTGGACGCTTCAGACCATTTAGTAACCTGACATGAATGTCTCGGAAAAAAAAATTTTTCATGTAAATAAAGCACAAAAAAAACTCACCATTATCGTCAGGAAAAGTCTCTACGGATGATAGGCAAATCTCTCTCGATGTTCGTTGAACTTTTTATTGTGGTTTGCTTGAAGCTCAATTAATATATTTTAGTTGTTCTTTTTCTGGAAAACCACCTTGGCACGTTGAGAGAGGCGAAATAAGAACTGACATTCGACGAGTTTCAATCGGCACATTTATACGTTTCAAATGCAACAATCGTTGTCCCTCGTGAGCGCTGGATTGGCTCGTCGACTCGCAGAGAGGGGACCCATATCTTACAGCAGCCAGTTGAAAGCGTTTGCCCACGCCGCCACTCGCGCGCACCTTGCTTCTTCGTCTCTACACGCGCGTAATTAATTGGTTAGATATGTCATATGTACATAAGGCCCGGTGGTGGAGATCTCCCCTCCTTTGCCAACAAGAGAAGAAGAAGCACGCCCGTAATGTGCCACGCACCTACGTACATTTCGCACCCTCTCGACACTCATCGCATTTCATTTCCCTAAAGGATTCCACCGCGTCGAGACACCGCTCCTCAGCTTACGTCCCGGATCAACCATCGACGTCTGTGTTCTCGTCGATTCTGTGGAAAACTCGTTGACCATGGATTCGCTGTTGATTTTACAAAAAGCCTTTTTTCCTGACTTTTTTTTACCAATAATTTTATATTAATAATTTATAAAAGTGATCTACAGTGCCTTTAACTAGTGTTTGTGCAGGGAGAGAATTTTCTGGGAACAGCTGCAATAAAAATATGGGAGTGGAGTATAAAATTCGGTATGGGAAATATCACCAGTCATATTAATCAGCTATCAACGTTATAAAGATAGCTAAAACAGAGTGCCGCTATTATGATCGACATTCTACTTGTAATTATTACACGAGTTTGATACCCAAAGCTGTATCGTCGAGCAATTAACGCCACGAGATAGCGCGGTGCTTACTATTATTTACTATATAGCCTCCCGTTTTGCATGCACTTTTTTGAGTTATATAAAATAATTGCAATGCAATGCAACATAGCATAGGAAAGGGTTGTTCTATTGTAAGAAGAATATGAAGTTGAATCCTTTTTGTTAACACAGAATATTAATTATTATTTCTATCATTTATCGTATTCGAAGTTATCCAAATAGTGAGTCTTGTATATCTGAATACGAAAATTATATTTTAAACGATATTTTCTCTATATTGCGAGGGTCGAGAGTGATGCGATGTAGATGATGCAAGCGCCTAGCGAACCGGACGTACAATGTCGCGCAGTGGCAAGCATACAGCGAAAATTCCGATACTGCTTGGCAAGATAGCCAGAAAGTGTGGATTGCGCACTGTACCGAAGTGTTTGTTGATCACTGCATCGTGGATAATAGAGTTAGCAATATTTCATATGTAAAAGATTCTTGTAAGCTTCTGAAACTTTTCGAGAACTATAGATAATTTGACGTAATTGAAAAAATCTCGATATAGCGAATGACTAAAAATGTTCGCTGCAACTCGAGATCGTTACTAAAATTAGGGGTAGCCTATTAGGGGTAAAAATCTAAATATGGTTACGACTGATATACGTTGTGAAGCACATAACAAGACGAGGCATAGTCAAATATGCATGTATGGTAATATATACACCATAATGCCACTATATCTTCAGTTTACTATGCTAAATGGGATAATAATTACTAAATCCTTTTGAAACTTGTATATCAAAATATAAAAAATGTAATGTAACGACTAGTAGAAACGATCGTTAATTTAATTGGAAAAACGCAATTATACTCGTTAGTTACTGCATTTTTTTTTAAAGATTTTATAAATATTCTGTACCAAAATATATTTTTTTAAATGATCGTATAGTTACAGGCACTGTACGGCAATTTGATATAATAATCATTAGTTAATAAATGTTAGGATACACTTCTTGAAAGTGCTCATCGCTTATCTGAATTGCCTATCGATAATTGAGATGTCGAGATTAATTATGGACGGGTCAGAAGTTTGAATTGATGATACAGTGGTGCTACTGATCAAGACCACAATTTTCCTCGTGCAAAAGATATGTAGAGAGAAGGACTTTCCATAAATTTACAGATAATGTACTTACTTTATTATTTGATAGACTTCTGCGGATAAGTCAAATATAAAGCTGCAAATTCAAACGTTCGAGTTTGCAGACATTCCAGTTGGAGGTCACGTCGATATGATGATACATTCGATCAGATATGAATATTTTCCACACGAATGAACTTATCCGTATTCATTGTTTTATTTCATTTAACCACTGAGTCTATCATCACTGGTATCTTCAACTGTCTGAATTGTACATAAAAGTAGTGTCCCGCGACTTGAATATCTCTGCTACTACCAATAAGAGTAAAGTTTGAAACGTTGCAAAGTTGAAACGTTTTTCTATGCTCGTATCTCCCGCGATAACAAATGGATTTTCAACGCTCAGACCAGTGTTCAATCCAATTGAAGATAGTAATATTGTTGGAGAATCAGCTGGCGCACGGCGATCGATAATCGTCGTGCGCCTACCTGTTGCGCTGTTCTACAACGGGTTGGTCGGCTGAGTCGAAGATAGCCGAAGCGCGGGCTTCGCGAAGCCGAGGATGTGCCTCGTGGGCACGCCGCGTCGAGCGAGAGGATGTCTCTCTCGCTTGACTTCGGTTTCGCTCACCGGCTATCTCGCTCAACTGACTCCAGCGCCCAACGTAAAGTTCATACTCGCAGCCATCTTCAGATTTTCGGCACCTTTTGCGACACACACCGGCATGGACAGCACGCGCATCTTTGGACTCTCGGACCTTTCATCTACTTCAACATCGGCATCACTCAACTTCACTCAACTTCACTCAACAGGACTCATTGCTCAAGGTAAGAGTGCTATGGCACAATTTGTCGTAATTCAATACCATGGCGGAGTTAATACGGTGCATCATCATTTGGTCTCACTCGTGGCGGGCGTTGCGGCACATGCTGCACACGTTTTTTCTCACCATAATTTGCCAGGTAATTAATACAATTATGCTGGTGCTCATATTCGCTGTGCTTTCCTCCTAAACATCTGCTGGGAAAGCACAGTGACTATGCGTTGCTCATTCGGTGCAGTCTTAATATCTGGTGCATTGAGCTACGCAGTGCTGACTGCGTGGCTGGGTTCACACAGACGAGCCCCCTATAACCTTTATTGAGAGTGCTCTCAGTATTAATTCGCTGCAACTACTCAGCAATACAGTGCTGAGTAGTTGCAGTGAATTACACACAAATTTTTGCACCTCATGGCATCGGCGTGTCGTGCTGCGTAGCTGTTGCTACGTTGCACGCACCGCTGTCTCAAATTCATATTCAGCACACAATTGATACAATTGTGTGCTGCTCACATTATAATGCCGGATTCAAATTACTAGTTCATTTATGTTTTTTTTGCACTCACCAGTCTGAGCGTGTCGTGCAGCGTAGCGATCACTACGCTGCATGCACCGCTTGCTCAGGTGCTCACTCAGCGCACAAGTAATAACTGTGTGCCGCTCAATCTGTCAATCTCCTTTATTGATTTATACTTGTTTGCAAAATTTACATTTTTGGAGAATTGTCTAAATTAGAGTCTCTTTGATCTGAATTCTTTTGTTTGTTATTCTACTGGTGTTGTTTTGTTAAAATTGCATTTCTTTAATAAAAGAGGAAGGTAGCAAACCGCTTCCTCAATATAACATCTACTTGGTCTGGTTTTATTTTCCTCTTGCCTCGAGTGAGTACTCATCCTTTTCCAATATATTCGCAGATCGGTCAAGGCATCAACATCAGTTTTAGTTGATTTCTCAACAAATATATTATGTTCTGGGAAAAATACAATCGTGTACCATATAACAAAGACGAATAGGTATACGATGAAATTCTATTTTCATAGAAACTCCGGAAAACCTTAATTTATGCAAAAAAACTATGGTTCTCCGACGGGTGAACAATAGTCGCCAGTAGAATATTTATTTTTTAATTTACGGAGAATTATTTACCTTGCAATAACGTTGTTTTCTAAAGGAGAATACTTTTCTTCACATAATATAAAACTATCAGGCCTGTGATGCTCGGGAAGGTGATCGTTTGAATGAGAAATTCAGTAAGCGCCGCTGGGATTTTTTTTTTAACATTAGAAGAAACGTTGTACCTTGCAACAAGCACGGTTAGAAAAAGAGCAAGGTCTAATTTAGTCATAGAAAAACTCCCATTTTAATAAAACCTTCGGAAGACTCATTTCCGCGAACGATTGTTGGCTCGCCGGCAGTTGCGTAATGGTCACCAATTTTATTTCCAAGAATTCGGTGTAAAAAGAGGATTCAGGATGAAGGTGTAACACATTTTTTTAAGTCGGTTGTTAGCATATAATAAAATTTGTGTGACCTCTAAATATTTTTTGATCGGATTGAGCGTTTGCGAAGTCTTCGAGGCTTGAAGCCACAAAGAAGGATGGCTTTCTGCATGCGTAGGTGTAAGGTAAGTATAATTACCTGATACGTTGTATCAAAAGCGATTTCCTGGTTTTAATGCAGCTGCATATGCTGCTTTAAACTCCAAAGTATCACAAGACTCTTCTATCCTGGTCGTGCCCCTAGACCTGAAAAAAAAACAAATAAAAAATCCAAAAAGGAAATTGTATCACTCTCAAAATCTGTATTAATAAATGTACAAAAATTCAGTTACGTTGAACATTTCATTAATTTAAATAAATCCTACAAAATTCATAATTTTTCAACGTATAAAGTGAAATAACCCTTCTTATTCAATGCAGACAAAATGTGTAGGAGAAAAAATTTAACGCACACACACGCACACACACTGACGGACGGACTGAAGCAAAAAACGAAGACCTCTAAAATTTTATTGCATCAATATATTTTAACGAAAATGATAACAAGTAACGATATCTCACCGCGTATCACATTAGCGCGTGTGTTTGATTAGAAGTTATGAAATAGGGTAATTAAAAAATAGGGACATCAGCAGAGTAATGTCGATGGTTTTATTATGACGCTCATCTGTTCATTCACCTGATTAAAGACATGATACGTTTTTAGACGCTAATAATTCATCGACGCTCGCTATTTTCTTACCGAAATGTATTAGGTGCGCAACTAAGTTCCTGCTGTTTTTCAAGAGATGGCTCCAGTAGTAAGTGCTGGTCGATTGGGATATAACCAAAACGTGATGAACCAAGCTTAGATATATGGTAAACAAACCGGTAAAGACGGTGATTTTGATGTTGACGACCGTTCGCGTGAAGGAAGGCCAAAAACCTTCGAAGACGCTGAATTGGAGGCATTGCTCGATGAGGATCCGTGCCAAACGCAAAGAGCTTGCTTCAGTATTAGGAGTTACCCGCCGAGCCATTTCCAAGCGATTGCATGCGTTGGGAATGATTCAAAAACAAGGAACTTGGGTTCCTTATGATTTGAAGCCAGGAGACGTTGAGCGTTGCTTTTTCGCCTGTGAACAACTGCTCCAGCGGCAAAAAAAGGGTTTTCTTCATCGCATCGTTACGGGTGATGAAAAATGGATTCATTACAGCAACCCAAAGAGAACAAAATCATGGGAACTGCCCGCTCATGCTTCTACATCGTCGGCTCGGCCGAATATTCACGCTGCGAAGATTTTGCTGTGTATTTGGTGGGACCAGGGCGGTGTTATATATTATGAGCTGTTGAAATCGAACGAAACCATCATTGGGGAACGGTATCGAACTCAATTGATGCGATTGAGCCGAGCACTGCGCGAAAAGCGGCCACAATACGAGCAGAGGCACGAAAAAGTGATTCTACAGCATGACAACGCTCGGCCTCACGTGGCCAAACCCGTTAAAACCTACTTAGAAACGCTCAAATGGGAAGTCCTACCCCACCCGCCATATTCCCCAGATATTGCGCCGTCCGATTATTACTTGTTCCGTTCGATGGCACATGGTCTGGCTAATCAGCAGTTCAGCTCATATGAAGACATCTTAAAATGGCTTGATTCGTGGATAGCCTCAAAAGACGAACACGTCTACCGTGACGGTATTCGAGCTCTGCCAGAAAGATGGGAAAAAGTTGTCGCTAGCGATGGGTAATATTTTGAATGATTCATTTGTCACAATAAAGTTGCATTTTCATTAAAAAAAAAACAGCGGGAACTTAGTTGCGCACCTAATACATACTCATATGTCGAAGCTAGTCTGGAGTTGCGCGTGTAGCTTCAATAATTAGGAAATTTGTATTATTTATTGAGTTATATAATGAAATATTAGGTTGCGAAAGTGAGCACAGCTATAGAACCCAACAATGCCAAACGGACTTACTCATATAAAATTGCGATAAGATCCTTTTATGTTTTGTACGTTTCATATGAAAATATTCATTAAATTCGAATTATTGACTTTACTAAACTGTATATTAATTTTTTTACACACATCCATTGATTATCGAATTAATACTCGCGTATTGCACTTGTCCTTTGCCCTCGGCTTCGTAAATTTCATACTTAATACCATTATCAAGAGACGCGGCAGCATCCCGACGCCAAGAAAAAAAAAATTTACGTCACACCGTTCTGTCAATCGTTTGTCCTAACGCTACTCATATTTACGCCGAGGTGGCCCTTCACCAGCATTTTTGAAACGTCAACTGGAGTTCTTCATTCAGATACGACAAGGATGCAAAGTCCTTAAATATCGATGTTTTTTTTTCTCTTCCAAACGCGACATGTCGCATCAGAATCGGTGGTTAGCATCGCTAATATCTAAGAGAAAATAATGGCGACCGAATAATTTTTCTGATTACGCACACCCTCTCAGAGGGCGAAATGTGACATTCACATATACGCAAAAAGCTATCATGTTCATACTGACAGCCCTGTTAGCCCGACAGTCGAGGCACGAAGTCACTGCACCCGGCCTTCCCCACGCTCCTCTCACAGAAATTTATATATTTTAAATATATAAAAATATAGATAATGTCACGCCCGGGCTCGATTCACTAATGTTAAAATATGTTGTTATAATATGTATTCGTCATACATATTATACATATACCATTCGCAAATAGGCTACAATAGTGGGTTGAGTTATTTGTCAAAAGTGCTGAATAAACAGCGCATCTTCTTCACGGCAACATGGCAAAGCGAGATAAATAACAGGCACTGCTTATCACCAAGGTATGGACCCTAGTTACTCTCGCTACCTGGCAGCTATCGTTCTCTCTCCAACCAATTACAATATTAAAACTAGGAGTAAACTCCTCAAGCACTATGCTCTCCTGATACCTTGTTAATCTTTCAAAGCAGATTAAGCCCCTTCTGAGGGAAACCAATAATATAAATCCTACAAATTATATAATAAAAACAGAGTCGTATTTTCACCAATAAATTCATCTGGCTTCAAGCCAATCTGTTGCAACTATTCATTACCAGCATACCTCACTACTCTGCGTGATTAGATTTACTCTTAAACATTCAGTAAATGTTTAGTTGCTCAGCAATGACATGCTGAGATCCGTTTATTTTCTGTATAAATACGAAGTCCAGAGCGTCAGTTTTCAGTTACCCGTCTTAGAAATTAGTCGAAACTGCGGAGTCGTCTTCATCCAGTCGCTGTCACAAAACACGGCATAGCCCCGTATCAGTCACGAGACCCGCTTTCCAGCACTGCGACAGGAACCTTTCTCACAACGCATAACAATTATTTTGCAAGGCACATTAAGATCTTGACTGAAGCTACGCGACACCTCTACGCATTAAACACATTTATTTATCCAAATTCAAGTACTCGACCACACTCAGTTTATACTCTTACTATCCTATTAATGGAGAAATCTCATTGTCATTTGTAAAATGTAAACAGCCAATTGATTCGCTTACCACACAACAGTTCATCCTGACCACTACCTGCAGAAATCGCACTAGTGAGAGCGATGTTGCAGAGGGTGGTGTACTTGCTTCCTATCTACCCTAGTGAGAACGGTGCTGCAGAGGTTTGCAGGCTTACTTCCTACCTACACTAGTGAGAACGGTGCTGCAGAGGCTTGACTCCTCGCTTCATTTTCACGCACCTACCTCACCTAACTATTTTAAAGCCTGCCAATAACTTACACCCAATACGCCCAACAACGCAATCACGCTACATCTTTACTACTAGTCTAGTCATCAAAAAGGAACTACTCAGTCAAGTCATTAAAAATAACCACACCATACTAAAAACACCTCCTATCGCGAGCTCAGTGAGTCTCCAATCCCTGTTCAGCGCATTCTCGGCTAAACTCTGGAGACAACTTCCATATGATCGTGCAACTCACACCTATCCTAAACACGTTTGATCTCTCTGGACGTGACATAATAAAATATATATTATATATGTGTGTCACGTGTAAGTTTTCCCACTATTGGTAGATAAAATTCGATACAGAACGAAAGTTTATTATCAACTTAAAGCACATAAAAAGACGAGGCCAACAATAAAAGTATGTACAAGAAACTCAGAGAAAACCTCTCTGAATAAATACGATGTCTCTGAATAAATACGTGAAATTCAATTCTTGTTTCGAGCAGCCAAATCTGCAGGAGGAAATATTTAAAAAATCGTTTTTCTCGCCCGAACGATAAAATAGATCAAATATATGAATAATTTAAGATTGTACGCTCAAAAAGACTTATGCTTAATAATCACAAATATACCATTTTTTTCGTATTATCGGTGTTTTCAAAATTATATTCAATTTTTTAAATGAATTTGTATACTTGTGCATTTAACTGCGAGAAAAATGGTGCATTTTATTAATAAAAATTGATTAATTCAAATAAAAGGTGTTTAGATTAGGGAACAGAGACAGAATATGATATAAATGAGGTTATGAGTGCACCGTTGTTGGTATTTTGCATAATATTTTTACACATGCTCGGAAATTTATTTTTGAAAAAATTATTAGATTAGAGGACAGGGACAGAGTGTCATATCAACGCGGTTATGTGCGCAGGGTTTACAGTATTTTACGTAACTGAATTAATTATTTTCCTTTTTTTATTCACTGAATACTGCATTTTGATGGTTAGTTCAAACCGGTTTCATTATTCATTATAATTTACATAACATTTTAACGGATCGATCAGTAACGTAGAAATCTAAACAGCGCGGGCTCAGATCGGAGTTGCTAAGCCCCAGCTAGAATATGTGTTGAAAAGTACATTTGGCTGAGATTTAGTATCTTTTAATGTATTTCAAGTTTATAATATTGGCTTAATTGCGTATCGCTCGATTCCTCTGTACGTTTCGAATTTTTTCAGTTTTTTTGTATTTTTTGTTTATTAAATAAAAATTAAATATACCAGGTGTACAAGTATGAAATGCGGATTTTTTTTCTAAAAAACATGTTAAATTCGAAAGAATGATAAAAAGTGCTTTATTCAAAGTATGCTCCATCGCTTGTTATACATTTTTCCCATCTTTCGGGCAATTTGTGAATACCACGTCAGTAAAAATCTTCCCCTTTTGCTGCGAACCATTCATCGAGCCATTTTTTCACATCTTCGTACGAACCAAAGCGCTGCTCAGCTAGTGCGTAACCCATCGATGCAAACAAGTGGTAATCGGAAGGAGCCAAGTCTGGTGAGTAAGCCGCATGGGGTAGAACTTCCCAGCTGAGTGCTTCCAACGTGTCGCGAACCGGTTTTGCCATATGTGATGGAGCATTGTCATGAAGAAAAATGACTTTGTGTTTCCTCTTTCGGTATTCTGGCCTTTTGTCAAGCAGCGAACGGTTCAAATCGGTCAATTGTTGTTGGTAACGTTTAGTATTAACCGCTTCCCCAGGTTTTAACAGCTTATAATAGACCACGCCCCTTTGGTCCCACCAAATTCAGAGCATCATCTTTCTGGCAAAGCGATTCGGTCTTGCGGTCGATGTGGATGGTGCGCTTGGGTCCACCCATGATTTCTTACGCTTGGGATTCTCAAAATAAATCCACTTTTCATCCCCTGTAACTATACGATGCAAAAACGACTTTCTTTTGTACCGAGCGAGCAAAATGTCATATGTGTTTTTGCGCTTTTCCATTTGCCTGTCGTTCAACTCATGTGGTACCCATCTACCGGTCTTCTGAATCTTTCCCATTTCTCGTAGCCGATTGGAAATAGCTTGTTGACTAACGCCCAATTGCTCGGCGAGTTGTTTTTGTGTTTGCGAATCATCTTCGTCCAACAATGCTTGCAATTCCACATCTTCGTATTTTTTGGCGGCTTTCCACGTTCCTTGTCTGCAACATCGAAGTCACCACTTTTGAAACGCCGGAACCATCGTTCACAGGTATTTTGCGATGGAGCATATTCACCATAAGCTTCTCGAAGTAATCGGTATAATTCAGCAGCAGTTTTTTTCAAATGAAAACAAAAAATTAATGCTGTCCGCGAATATACTCTTTGTTCGGTATACATTTCGACATATTGAACACAACACAACACTATGCACACACTTTTCCAATTTTAACTCGTGCGCGTCTGACACTTGTTGATGACACAACAAAATGGCGCCGTGTCAAATCTTTATAGCACAAACTGCATTTGTGCGCCATCTGATGTCTGAAATCTGCATTTCATACTTGTACACCTGGTAATCTTGAAAAACACTATCAATATAAAGAATGGTACATTTATAGATTCTGTATATCGTAACCTTTTTTATGTCATACATTGTATATATAAGGTGAGATTTCAGAAAAATAAAAGCGTTTCAAAAAAATCTATGACAAGCACAGTATATATCGAAATGCCACAAGATGGCCGTCATTTCTACTATACTCGTTCATCTGTATCTCATTTCACAGCGCTTACAGAGGAGTAGAGAAAGAGCACGTGGGATTCAGTCAATATTTGTGTACATATTTTATCGAACAACATGTAAATTTGATTAAGTTTGTTGTACATCACAGATGTTGTTAAAAACTAAAAATTAATAAAAACGAAAAGTAATTTTCTATTCGCGTTTATCGATTTAATTCTAAATACACGAGTGCAAAAATGATTGAGTGAGAAAATAAACATGAATTGATAAAAATGATGACCACTTTATACTTTTCTAATTACTGTTGTTGCTTTAATTCTAAATACAAGAGTGCAACAATTATTGAGCTTTTAAATAAAGTACAGTAAGTACGTAACACAAGATTTAGTAAAAAATATTATCAATTATAAGTTATTAACTTCTCAGGGATGACCTTTTGCATTTTTTAGATTATTTTCTATTACTTTAGTTAATTTTTCGTTGAAAAGCTTCAATGACAGTAGCGGGTTAGATTTACAGTATTGTCTACAAGAAATTGGTAATCAGTTCTAAAAAAATGGACAATACTTGAAAGAATAAAAAAAAATTATTTTGTGTTAAGGAAAGCAGAAGCATTTTTCTAGGATGCCCTTTTTTTTTATAATATATACTTTTTTCTTCAAACTTTAACTCACTTTGTATAAAAAAGAAAGGTGCTGTGAATTTGATAAATGTAATAAATGGTTTATTTCAAAATTCATATCCTCAAAAGTAGTGATCATTAGTGGAACTGCTATAGAAAAATTTAACTCTTCAGGCACGGATGACGTTACTGGTACCTCAATATATTTTCTGTCGAATTGACTGAGTAATGTATTGAGTCGTCAAAATATTCTCAAAACATGCCTATGAAATGTAGTGGAATTATTGGTAGTCCGTAGGACGGAATACAATATGTCGTCTGGACAAAGCTCGCAAATTGTACAATAACATATCTTATACGATTATACATATACCAAAATATTTTAGTATTATGCGTTCGAATAAAACAATCAATTTTGGCTTCCTCATGGAAGAAGTTGACTAAGAAATGGAAAATAATGAAGGAACATTGTGCAAGTTCTGTACTGCAATATTTTTTTTTAAGTTGAAGGGACAGTTTTTTTCATGTAAGAAAGTTAGAGAGGAAACCGAAAAAGCTGCAGAGTCAACTTAGGTGTTCACTGTTCACCGAAAATTGGTCTGTAAATAATTTATATTAACAAGTTGTAAAGTGGAACCTTTCTTCTTTCTTTTGGTCCATCACTTGCACAGTTTCCTCTTAGCGAAAACTTTGTAAAAGCCAGACCAAAAGAATGAGGAAGCAGCATGCAAGGTTCTACGTTCTGACGTTTTTTACCATTTTTAAGAAGAATCGGTTCGGTCATACATATTTTGATGAAAATTTCATTATACAGAGAGCTTTGAGAGCTTTACTTACGTGCTATTTGATTCGATTAATTAAGTGATTCTTAATCCACAGGCTTTTTATTTTTGCAAATAAGAGGAATATCGAAACTCCAAGTTCAACCTTTTATTTATTTTAAAAGAACCGGTTTATTCATTTCAGCCATAAGCTGTATACAACACTCTTGAAAGTTATTGGTTGTGTGTACAAATTTTTACTTCGCTGTCTCTATATTTCCTGAAATTCATGGCGTGACAAATTGAAGAATTTAACATCACCTACAATCTGAACCACTTGACAAATTCGAACGAAACTCTGCACCAAATATTGCTAAATAGTATTTCGTCTGTGTAAAAAGTTTGGGATCTCCAGTTTAAGTTTTGCGGAGGTTAATACAATAACGTCCATTTTTCAAAAAAATTGTAAATCCCGTACAAACAGTATCTTTTTACCGATTGTAGCCAAATTCAATTCAAAGCAACTTCGAACGTACCTGCTATTATGAAGAACATAAAATAAAAATGTCTGCTTACATTTGGTAAAAAATCACAATTACCGAGCGTTTACTATTTCACTTGTGTGCTAAATTTCAGCCCAACTACTCTAGTGACTGTTGAATTATAGGCGATTCGATTTTCGAAACCCTGCACACACATAAACGCACACGCACTCTCTCTCTCTCTTTCTCTCTGGACATTCGTTCTAGACGTATCTGGATCTTTCAGATTACTGGAAGTATCTTGATGAAAAATATTTTTTTTTTTGAAAACAGCTTTTCTTATGAGGAAGCAAAACAAATATCTTAGATTTTCGATATATATAACTTTTATTCAATTTAAAAAATCACACCTCAACGAAATAAAAATGCTTCGTCTAGCACTATACGAGAGTTTTGTTTTGAGTTCTCTTTAGAAGTCCCTAAAAGAATGTACAATCATTTCCTGTTGTTAGTAGCGCTAGCTAGAATTTCGATTGACCTCCCTCCCAAACTTGAAATGTATGTGAGATTGAGATCAATCTGTTTATTAATTATTTACGGCGACATATATGTACGAAGGGGCAAATTTCAATCAATACCCTGGGACTTTGTTCCTTCACTTATAGACCCGAGGCTGTTCGAGATGTTATATTAAAGCCTCATCTGCAAATCGTTTTACCAAACTATCATATTTTGAGTAGAAACCTTTACTTCTTACGTATATGTAAAGTGAATAAATATCTTTATTATATTATTCTACTTCAAATCTTCTGTAGAAATTTGAAGAATCTGTTAATACAATATGTTAATCTTGATTTTTCAAAACACGTGTAACAGATATCAGCGGTTTTCATAACAACCCGATAACCTAACATTTTTGTTATATTAACCTTATTGGTCATTTTATTTCGACGGAAACATCTCAAGAAATGTAGAAAAAATGTTGAAACGTCTCTACAGTATCCTCTTAATGGTTTAATGGTTGAAAGTATAATCCGAAAAAATCTAAAATATAAATAAAAAAAAATGTTAGGCGCCTGGGTTGGGGTTTGAACTCGGGATCTTCCGATTGCTGATATTAATCCATCGCATCCTTAGCACACTTTATCCGAATTGTCCTCATATATTGAATATTTCACTACGTTGCAAACTCCTCTGCCAGAGTCAACTTCGGCTCTGAATCATGCTCATATATTGAATATTCCTTCACATCGCACTTGATAAGAGGACATGTGACATAATGAATACTGGGCATCAACGACCTACATCAACCCTAGCGGATCTACGAAACACTGATACAATTGAAAGATAACTGATTGCGATGGAATGTCAACTCAAAAATGACATAACAACAACTTAAAAACTTCTAAACAATCCTGCAATGACTCCAGTTGTATGGTATTAGGTAATTACGTCGTTAGGTAGTAAGGTAGATATGTAAATCGATAGATCTTGGTTTCGAATCCTTCAAGCATTACTTCTCGATTCGCATTACGAAAAAATCGTACTTGTGGAAGATTTCCTTTCCTTTAAATATGAATAAAACAATATTATTAATATTACTACATAAGGATCCATTGTAAAAGATACTTCTTGAAATTAATAATAAATTTTCAAAAGTCAAGGATGAATATATTCTGTAGACCTTCAATATACTATTCCATATATTATAGTTCCTATAATAATTCCCAATAAAACTACACGTTTTATTCCAATAGATCTTGAGATAGTTCGCCAATTTAGCATTGGTCAATAGTAAATAGTTTTGAGCAGTCCAATAGTTCAATAGTCTTATAGTTTTCAATAGTTTTTTTCCTAAGGATTACTATTAGGTTTATATTACGCAAAAGTAAGTTAAAAACGTCATCAGTTATCTTACAGTTAGATAACCGAAGAAGAACTATCAACGAACAACCATAAGTTATTTATATGTTTCTTTCGGGTTCGCTTTTCACTGGAAGCAACCGTCCCGTTTTACTTACATATCGGTTGTGCAGATTCACATGGGATAACTCTAAAATATCCTATAAAAGTAGCGACCTACAGAATCACGGTTGCTTTGTGGTTTCTTTTTGTTTCTAAAGTGACTGTCGCTTTGTCGATATCATTACGGTTCCGTTGCAGTTAGGCAGCTGAAAAGCAACTGAAAACGAAAGCTCATATGACGGTTGTTTGCAAGTGACTGTAATATACGATCAACAAATGGCGGTAACCCAGATCCGCTATAGGGTATAAAATGATTGAAATGCATTTTCGAAGGGGTGACATCTACTCGGCGAGTCAACGAACGCATGCGTACGCGAGATTCTTTCCTGAATATAAGCAGAGTAAGCACCCAGTAACGTAGAAGTGGCGTACCGAGGTGACAGCCCGATTGATACCATATAGCAGGACCATAACTTAAGTGTCAGGTAATCGGCGGTCGGCGCACCTCTGCCTCGACTATCTCGCGAACACAACAGAGTGAATAGGCAACACAGCGACTCCTCCAAATAGCAGTCCATATATGAGCCACTCAATGCACACATCGATTAACTCCACTTTTTGAAAAATCTTAAATTTAAGTGTCAAAGCCCTTGGTATAGTCATAACTTTTTATATTTATAATAACTTTCCTGAATAATAAATATTAGCACCGTTAAATGGCAAATTTTTTTGGCCACTGAATAATAAGTAATTTATTTCAGAAGCCATTTCGATTAACTCCATACTCTAATGTAAATCGTTTCAGTAACGCCGTATCTGTTCTGGCCGTGCATCGACGCTTATTTGTTTGTAAACAGCCGAAGATGCTCTCTCCCTCTCAATAATATCCGTAAGAAAATTTTTGGTAAGTGGACACAGCTATTTGCCCAATGACTCAGATTTTGCCATTATTGAGTCATGTGCGAAAAAAAATCAAAACATTTTTTCACCAGATGATTGGTACCATATAATCAAAACATGTAAAAAGAAAGCGCCGTTTCATCTAATCCAAATGACTCACCAAGATTTTTTGTCAACAAAACCTTTAGAACAGTCTATCATTAACAGAAAAGTAACCGTCACAGGGCTTCCAGTAAATTGGCTTAAAATACGCTGGATAAAGTTAGAAAGGTCCAAACCCTATCTCATACAATTCAAATGTGACTATAATGAAGATACAGAATTTCAAGCCATTAATATAAGAAAATCTTTAGTGGGTAGACCGCAAAGTTTGAAAAATATAGATCAGCCTTTATTATATCCTAAAGGTAGAACTGTGACAAAGGAAAAATGGAGAGACATGATGGACCTGCTAAAATTCATTCCTCCTGTTAAACACGATTACTATAAGAACTTGTCAACAAATTGAAATGACGAATCCTCGCATACAGCTGATTAAGAAGACATTATTTATAATATTGCTGAATCATCCCAAAGAATAATGCCGCTAACATAAAGCTGCTATGAATTAATTACGAAAATTATTTTGTAACCGAACTGCCAACATTCATTTTTATGGAAAAGCTGTGATAAAAATGTATAATAACTAACTTTTTCTGTAATAAAAACTTAAAAATGAAAAGACTAAATTTAACTTTATTACTTTTTTCAGTTGCCAAATCGATTAACTCCATCAGTCACATAAAAACTGTAACATTACTGACGATTGTTTGTTGGCTATTCTTTCTTATTAATTTTATATACCGTTAGATGAAAGCTATATCTGCAATTATGCATTCCACATTATATATTTGAATTCATATTATCAGAGGAATTTTTAAAAACAATATACATTACATCATCACGTTTCTCAACTTTTCGTTTTATGGAGTTAATCGATGTGTGCACTGAGCGGCTCATATAATGGTCAGATCCTTGGCCACCGCGATGACCGGACGAAGGAATCTCTGCAGCATCAACAGCCTTTCGCTAGTTATAGTTATATAAAGACGACGCTAGGTTATATCGTTAACGCTACGAGGATGGCTCATCTGCCCTGAGGCGGTTAACATCTCTCAAGATATTTCGACGAAGGTGACCGGCTCGACGCTTTCCTTACTCGGAAATTGTTTAGCTGAGCACAGTCCGAGCCAGTCGTCCTCGCCTCAAACTATACAAGAAATGGGCGCACTTCTCGTTACTTTGAAATAGATATTTCCTCTCATTATATTTATTTTATAATAAATGAGTTACAATATCAATAACTACCTGTATTGACTTCGTATTAACCCTCCTTGATCGCTTGGGGTCATATTGATAGTATTGATTCCAGTATTAAAGTGAAAGTCAAATTGATTCCAAGTGGCTAGGGAGGGTTAGCGAATTTCTTTAAAAAATTTTTTTATGGTTTGTGTGAAAAAATAACTGTAAAATAAATGTAATTTAGGTTTAGCGTACACACTGTAATTTTACAAGCGTTATTTACGAATTTTTTGATGTTGGAAAAAATTTCCAAGTTATTACATTTGTACATCACTTCCTCATTTTCTGTCATTCATACGCCTCCATTATAAGTAAGAATGTGTTATTCTTTAGTTTCGATACACAGAAAGCTTTGTCACTCTATTCGAAAACCTCAGCATCTTATGGCATTTAACATTCTTTATTGAGTTTCTTCAAATTTAGTCCTAGTCACCTTTTCACTCTCTAATATTTATACAAAATTTCCCCTCTATCGCTCATAATTTGTTAGGATTGACGTCTTCAATTATTTGTTGTGACAATCAAAGAAGAGCACCCATAAAATTTAAATCTCTTTATCGATTCTCAGCAAACTCAGTGCCATACAACGACCATTGTGAATCCACTAATATAAAAAATGTTCGCTCAATACCTCGAAATTTGCACAAATTGGAGCCATTACAGACACATTTCAACAACAATAATGACTAAAAAAGGAAAATAATTGCTCTACGCGCACACACGCATCGACCTGAATATTCTTTTAAAAACAAAGCTTTCTCTATATAAGCAGTAGGAAGTTTGACTTGCCTGCACATAGCATCGAAATATTTAGAAAATATTAAAGAATGAAATAGTAATTTTTAGAAAGTTTTCAAATCTATTAGCAATATTGATACATTGAATACCGCTGTCATTTTTTCCGCATGATCTCCAGTATCCATAGGAGATCATACAGAATTCGAGTGTTTTCTGCAAGATTCTGAATTATCAATTTTCAGACTTTATCAGATCCTTTTTTCAGCGTCTAAACTCCCGCATATCGGTCACTGACTTTTGCAAACAAAATGCGTTTTTATTTTGAAAAACTCTGATTTATTCGAATTCAGAGATTTTCAGTATTACATGCATGTTTTCCGCATAATGTAATCCGTAATACTGGTGAACTTCTTTAGAGAAAAGACAATTTTTGATGTGTGAAACACTGTTTTTGTTTTGTGGGTTTAGAGAATTAAAAAAAAACAGGAGTTTCTAGCTAATTATCTTACTCATACTCATAATAGACGTTTTCAGAGAACACTCGATTTTCTTTCTATAAAAACTTCATCCATCTCAAATACCGGACGCTCAGAGAATCGCAGGAAAAAATCGAGGTTTCTCGAAGGTTTCTCGAGGTAGTGAAGTACTCGTACCAATTATACACGTTTCCAGACAAACTATAATTTTCTATCGGAATAGCTCTGATTGTCTCGGATGATGTAGGTTTAGATAATTTTAGAGAAGATGCAAGTTTATTTTTCATCTCCTCATTATCACACTCATGCTAATAATAGTAGCCTTATTCAGAGAACATATAATTATATGTCGGAGAACTCTGATATTCCCGACTAATGTAGATGTATAGAATTTCCGTAATATCATGTTATTCTTTAATATCAACTCATTTTCCCAGATAGATATTTGACTACACGGTAACTGCACGCTGTGGCAAACTCGCCATGTGCTCCCACGGCACGCTATATCATCACAACATCACACTTATATTACTGGACTCTTACTCGTACCAATAGTAGATTGTTCCAGCGAAAATACGATTTTTTTATGAAAATCAGAACAACAACGAATAATAAATTACTATTTTTACGATTTATCTGAGGTTCTTGTTAATATTAATACACATTTTTATTAAGTTCTATTTAATCATTTCCGTATTATTCATTTAAAGATAAGTTTAATATAAAACCAGATAAAAAAGTAAAAAGTTGATCAATATCCTACTAAAGGTATAAGTAATGAAATTATTATGAATTATTATGAATTATTATGAAACGTAAAGGTGACTACGAGGTTTTAATTTTATAGAATTTTGAATTATTTGAAAAATAACTGTAAACACTGATATATCTTGCACTTTTTCTACGTTAAACGATTAATATTGAACAGTGTGTAAAATAGAATTTGGAAAAAATGAGTGGTCTAAATATAAATATGATTAAATATTTTCGTATGAAAAATTATTATAAATACAATTAATGTCACAAATCCTTCAAATTCTTTATAATGGTGAAAAAAATTGTAAAATAGAATCTTGCAAATATTTATTATTATTTATTTTCATCGTACAGCGTCCTTCGCCTTAATACATTAACCGTTATATACCTTTCTTTGTCACATCATATCTATATATATAAAAAGAAAAGTCCTGACTGACTGACTGACTCACTCACTCATCAACGCCCAGCCCAAACCCCTGGGCCTAGAAACTTGAAATTCTAGGGATATATTCCCTTCGTGTCGTAGACGCTCACTAAGAAGGGAATTTTAGAAATTCTACCCCTAAGGGGGTGTAAAACGGTTAAATATGTTTTTACGTATTTCTCAATATCTCTTAGGCACGATGAGATATCGCCTTGGTTTTTGCTTGCAAATTTTACTCATACAAATGTTGAGAAACAAATTTTTGGATTTTTAGAAATTCCACCCCTAAGGGGGTGTAAAAGGGTTAAATATGTTTTTACGTATTTCTCAATATCTCTTAGGCACAATGAGATATCGCCTTGGTTTTCGCTTGCAAATGTTACTCATACAAATGTTTAAAAACTAATTTCAGGATTTTTAGAAATTCCACCCCTAAGGGGGTGTAAAAGAGTTAAATATGTTTTTACGTATTTCTCTTAGGCACGATGAGATATCGCCTTGGTTTTTGCTTGCAAATGTAACTCATACAAATGTTTGAAAACCGATTTTAGAATTTTTAGAAATTCTACCCCTAAGGGGGTCTAAAAGGGTTAAATATGTTTTTTACGTATTTCTCAATGTCTCTTAGGCACGATGAGATATCACCTTGGTTTTTGCTTGCAAATGTTACTCGTACAAATGTTCAAAAACGGAATTTCAGGATTTTTAGAAATTCCACCATTAAGGGGGTGTAAAAGGGTTAAATATATTTTTACGTATTTCTCGTAGGCACGATGAGATATTGCCTTGGTTTTTGCTTGCAAATGTTACTCATACAAATGTTTAGAAACCGATTTTAGGATTTTTAGAAATTCCACCCCTAAGGGGGTGTAAAAGGGTTAAATATGTTTTAACGTATTTCTCAATATCTCTCAGGCACGATGAGATATCGCCTTGGTTTTCGCTTGCAAATGTTACTCATACAAATGTTTAAAAACCAAATTAAGGGGCTGTAAAAGGGTTAGAAGCTGTAGAAAATGTTTTAACGGTTTTTTTTTAATTCTATCTTTAAGGGAGTGTACAGGATTGTTTTTCGCATATTTCTCAATTTTCCTTGCAAAGGGTACCAATACAAATTTGCGTTTTCTCAAATTCTGTCAAGCATGATAACATTGTGAGTTTATTTTCGCTTACGAATGTTTTTTACGCTTTTACTGCAAAATATAATTCAGTATTTTGTCCTAAATAGCCCTTAACTACTCGGACACGCTTGCCGCTATCGTAAGAAGCGTTAAAGTTTCGTCTCCTTCGGAAGATAGTAAACGATGACGAACAAAAAAAATTCCACGTTCACAGCAGAAGCAAGCAACACGTAAGCCTGTATTATCAACTCGAATCACGAAAAAATACAAACCTAGCAATGACGATATAAGAAACTCGGAAAAAAACTGCAATGGCAGTGAATTAATGCGCCAAATCCGTATCTTATTTCAAGGAAGTAAAATATGTTTACGATAAAACAGATGAAGTCAAGAAATAATTTTTATTTGCAAGCTTGAATCTACTTCGTATCGCTAGATTTTCCCCAAGTATATTTAATTTTCTTTTAACAAAACTCTAAACGCTACGATTTGCGCCGCGTGAGAAACAGTGCATTATCGTTTCTCGCTTTGAAACGAAAAACTGAAGATAAATATCAAGGGCAAAGCAAGCGCAAATTCGTCGCGTTGATAAGTCTTTAACTACCCGGACACGCTTACCGCTATCGTAAGAAGCGTTAAAGTTTCGTCTCCTTCGGAAGATAGTAAACGATGACGAACAAAAAAAATTCCACGTTCACAGCAGAAGCAAGCAACACGTAAGCCTGTATTATCAACTCGAATCACGAAAAAATACAAACCTAGCAATGACGATATAAGAAACTCGGAAAAAAACTGCAATGGCAGTGAATTAATGCGCCAAATCCGTATCTTATTTCAAGGAAGTAAAATATGTTTACGATAAAACAGATGAAGTCAAGAAATAATTTTTATTTGCAAGCTTGAATCTACTTCGTATCGCTAGATTTTCCCCAAGTATATTTAATTTTCTTTTAACAAAACTCTAAACGCTACGATTTGCGCCGCGTGAGAAACAGTGCATTATCGTTTCTCGCTTTGAAACGAAAAACTGAAGATAAATATCAAGGGCAAAGCAAGCGCAAATTCGTCGCGTTGATAAGTCTTTAACTACCCGGACATGCTTACCGCTATGGTAACTATTGACTGTCGATAGTACCGACTGTTAGTAATCAATATTTATATTATTCGGTATTAGTTATTTTATTGATTTTCAATAGTAATCTATATATATAAAAAGAAAAGTCCTGACTGACTGACTGACTCACTGACTCACTCACTCACTCATCAACGCCCAGCCCAAACCCCTGCGCCTAGAAACTTGAAATTCTAGGGATATATTCCCTTCGTGTCGTAGACGCTCACTAAGAAGGGAATTTTCGAAATTTCACCCCTAAGGGGGTGTAAAAGGGTTAAATATGTTTTTACGTATTTCTCAATATCTCTTAGGCATGACGAGATATCGCCTTGGTTTTTGCTTGCAAATGTTACTCATACAAATGTTTAAAAACTAATTTCAGGATTTTTAGAAATTCCACCCCTAAGGGGGTGTAAAAGAGTTAAATATGTTTTTACGTATTTCTCTTAGGCACGATGAGATATCGCCTTGGTTTTTGCTTGCAAATGTTACTCGTACAAATGTTCAAAAACCAATTTCAGGATTTTTAGAAATTCCACCATTAAGGGGGTGTAAAAGGGTTAAATATGTTTTTTACGTATTTCTCAATATCTCTTAGGCACGATGAGACATCACCTTGGTTTTCGCTTGCAAATGTTACTCATACAAATGTTTAAAAACTAATTTCAGGATTTTTAGAAATTCCACCCCTAAAGGGGTGTAAAAGAGTTAAATATGTTTTTACGTATTTCTCTTAGGTACGATGAGATATCGCCTGGGTTTTCGCTTGCAAATGTAACTCATACAAATGTTTAGAAACCGATTTTAGGATTTTTAGAAATTCCACCCCTAAGGGGGTGTAAAAGGGTTAAATATGTTTTTTACGTATTTCTCAATATCTCTTAGGCACGATGAGACATCACCTTGGTTTTTGCTTGCAAATGTTACTCGTACAAATGTTCAAAAACGGAATTTCAGGATTTTTAGAAATTCCACCATTAAGGGGGTGTAAAAGGGTTAAATATATTTTTACGTATTTCTCGTAGGCACGATGAGATATTGCCTTGGTTTTTGCTTGCAAATGTTACTCATACAAATGTTTAGAAACCGATTTTAGGATTTTTAGAAATTCCACCTCTAAGGGGGTGTAAAAGGGTTAAATATGTTTTAACGTATTTCTCAATATCTCTCAGGCACGATGAGATATCGCCTTGGTTTTCGCTTGCAAATGTTACTCATACAAATGTTTAAAAACCAAATTAAGGGGCTGTAAAAGGGTTAGAAGCTGTAGAAAATGTTTTAACGGTTTTTTTTTAATTCTATCTTTAAGGGAGTGTACAGGATTGTTTTTCGCATATTTCTCAATTTTCCTTGCAAAGGGTACCAATACAAATTTGCGTTTTCTCAAATTCTGTCAAGCATGATAACATTGTGAGTTTATTTTCGCTTACGAATGTTTTTTACGCTTTTACTGCAAAATATAATTCAGTATTTTGTCCTAAATAGCCCTTAACTACTCGGACACGCTTGCCGCTATCGTAAGAAGCGTTAAAGTTTCGTCTCCTTCGGAAGATAGTAAACGATGACGAACAAAAAAAATTCCACGTTCACAGCAGAAGCAAGCAACACGTAAGCCTGTATTATCAACTCGAATCACGAAAAAATACAAACCTAGCAATGACGATATAAGAAACTCGGAAAAAAACTGCAATGGCAGTGAATTAATGCGCCAAATCCGTATCTTATTTCAAGGAAGTAAAATATGTTTACGATAAAACAGATGAAGTCAAGAAATAATTTTTATTTGCAAGCTTGAATCTACTTCATATCGCTAGATTTTCCCCAAGTATATTTAATTTTCTTTTAACAAAACTCTAAACGCTACGATTTGCGCCGCGTGAGAAACAGTGCATTATCGTTTCTCGCTTTGAAACGAAAAACTGAAGATAAATATCAAGGGCAAAGCAAGCGCAAATTCGTCGCGTTGATAAGTCTTTAACTACCCGGACACGCTTACCGCTATCGTAAGAAGCGTTAAAGTTTCGTCTCCTTCGGAAGATAGTAAACGATGACGAACAAAAAAAATTCCACGTTCACAGCAGAAGCAAGCAACACGTAAGCCTGTATTATCAACTCGAATCACGAAAAAATACAAACCTAGCAATGACGATATAAGAAACTCGGAAAAAAACTGCAATGGCAGTGAATTAATGCGCCAAATCCGTATCTTATTTCAAGGAAGTAAAATATGTTTACGATAAAACAGATGAAGTCAAGAAATAATTTTTATTTGCAAGCTTGAATCTACTTCGTATCGCTAGATTTTCCCCAAGTATATTTAATTTTCTTTTAACAAAACTCTAAACGCTACGATTTGCGCCGCGTGAGAAATAGTGCATTATCGTTTCTCGCTTTGAAACGAAAAACTGAAGATAAATATCAAGGGCAAAGCAAGCGCAAATTCGTCGCGTTGATAAGTCTTTAACTACCCGGACATGCTTACCGCTATGGTAACTATTGACTGTCGATAGTACCGACTGTTAGTAATCAATATTTATATTATTCGGTATTAGTTATTTTATTGATTTTCAATAGTAATCTATATATATAAAAAGAAAAGTCCTGACTGACTGACTGACTCACTGACTCACTCACTCACTCATCAACGCCCAGCCCAAACCCCTGCGCCTAGAAACTTGAAATTCTAGGGATATATTCCCTTCGTGTCGTAGACGCTCACTAAGAAGGGAATTTTCGAAATTTCACCCCTAAGGGGGTGTAAAAGGGTGAAATATGTTTTTACGTATTTCTCAATATCTCTTAGGCACGATGAGATATCGCCTTGGTTTCTGCTTGCAAATTTTACTCATACAAATGTTGAGAAACTAATTTCTGGATTTTTAGAAATTCCACCCCTAAGGGGGTGTAAAAGGGTTAGAAACTGTCGAAAGTGTTTTAACGGTTTTTTTTTAATTCTATATATTCTATATATTCGCCTTCACCGATTACAAACAAACCAAGCACAAATATTGTTAAGAGCCTAACGAAGGTCACTGGATACATCTCACCCCTAAACCCCACACTCTTCACCCCCTAAAAAAAGATTCTTCAAAAATATTCACCCGAATCAACTGATTTCAACCAAACCTTACACAAATATTGTTGAAGACCAAAGGAAGGCTACTGTATGTATCTCACCCCTGAAAACCACCCCCTTTAACCCCTAAAAATGAATTCTTAATAAAATCCACACGCCTTCACCGATTACAACCAAACCAAGCATAAATATTGTTAAGAGTCTGCGGAAGGTCACTGAATACATCTCACCCCTGAAAACCACCCCCTTCATCCCCTCAAAAAAATTCTTAATAAAATCCACACGCCTTCACCGATTGGAACCAAACCAAGCACAAATATTGTTAAGAGCATATAAGAAGTCACTGGATATATCTCACCCCTTAAAACCACGCCCTTCATCCCCTAAAAAAAGATTCTTAATAGAATCAACACGCCTTCACCGATTACAACCAAGCCAATCACAAATATTGTTAAGAGCCTAAGGAAGGTCACTGGATATATCTCACCCCTAAACCCCACCGTCTTCACCCTCTAAAAAAATCTATATATATAAAAAGAAAAGTCCTGACTGACTGACTCACTGACTCACTCACTCACTCACTCATCAACGCCCAGCCCAAACCCCTGGGCCTAGAAACTTGAAATTCTAGGGATATATTCCCTTCGTGTCGTAGACGCTCACTAAGACGGGAATTTTCGAAATTTCACGCCTAAGGGGGTGTAAAAGGGTGAAATATGTTTTTACGTATTGCTCTTAGGCACGATGAGATATCGCCTTGGGTTTTGCGTGCAAATGTTACTCATACAAAGGTTTAAAAACAAATTTCAGGATTTCCGAAAATTCCACCTTTAAGGGGGTGTAAAAGAGTTAATTATGTTTTTACGTATTTCTCAATATCTCTTAGGCACGATGAGATATCGCCTTGGTTCTTACTTGCAAATGTTACTCATACAAATGTTTAAAAACAGATGTTAGGATTTTTAGAAATTCAACCCCTAAGGGGGTGTAAAAGGGAGAAATATGTTTTTACGTATTTCTCAATATCTCTTAGGCACGATGAAATATCGCCTTGGTTTTTGTTTGCAAATGTTACTCATACAAATGTTTAAAAACTGATTTCAGGATTTTTAGAAATTCCACCCCTAAGGGGGTGTAAAAGGGTGAAATATGTTTTTACGTATTTCTCAATATCTTTTAGGCACGATGAGATATCGCCTTGGTTTCTGCTTGCAAATTTTACTCATACAAATGTTGAGAAACTAATTTCTGGATTTTTAGAAATTCCACCCCTAAGGGGGTGTAAAAGGGTTAAATATGTTTTTACGTATTTCTCTTAGGCACGATGAGATATCGCCTTGGTTTTTGCTTGCAAATGTTACTCATACAAATGTTTTAAAAACAATTTCAGGATTTCCGAAAATTCCACCCCTAAGGGGGTGTAAAAGGGTGAAATATGTTTTTACGTATTTCTCAATATCTCTTAGGCACGATGAGATATCGCCTTGGTTTCTGCTTGCAAATTTTACTCATACAAATGTTGAGAAACTAATTTCTGGATTTTTAGAAATTCCACCCCTAAGGGGGTGTAAAAGGGTTAAATATGTTTTTACGTATTTCTCAATATCTCTTAGGCACAATGAGATATCGCCTTGGTTTTCGCTTGCAAATGTTACTCATACAAATGTTTAAAAACTAATTTCAGGATTTTTAGAAATTCCACCCCTAAGGCGGTGTAAAAGAGTTAAATATTTTTTTACGTATTTCTCTTAGGCACGATGAGATATCGCCTTGGTTTTCGCTTGCAAATGTTACTCATACAAATGTCTAAAAACCAATTCCAGGATTTATAGAAATTCCACCCCTAAGGGGGTGTAAAAAAGATAAATCTGTTTTTACGTGTTTCTCCATATCTCTTAGGCACGATGAGATATCGCCTTGGTTTTCGCTTGCAAATGTAACTCATACAAATGTTTGGAAACCGATTTTAGGATTTTTAGAAATTCAACCCCTAAGGGGGTGTAAAAGGGTTAAATATGTTTTTACGTATTTCTCAATATCTCTTAGGCACGATGAGATATCGCCTTGATTCCTTACTTGCAAATGTTACTCATACAAATGCTTAAAAACAGATTTTAGGATTTTTAGAAATTCAACCCCTAAGGGGGTGTAAAAGGGAGAAATGTGTTTTTACGTATTTCTCAATATCTTTTAGGCACGATGAGATATCGCCTTGGTTTTTGTTTGCAAATGTTACTCATACAAATGTTCAAAAACTGATTTCAGGATTTTTAAAAATTCCACCCCTAAGGGGGTGTGAAAGGGAGAAATATATTTTTACGTATTTCTCAATATCTCTTAGGCACGATGAGATATCGCCTTGGTTTTTGTCTGCAAATGTTACTCATACAAATGTTTAAAAACCAATTTCAGGATTTCCGAAAATTCCACCTTTAAGGGGGTGTAAAAGGGTTAAATATGTTTTTACGTATTTCTCAATATCTCTTAGGCACGATGAGATATCGCCTTGGTTCCTTACTTACAAATGTTACTCATACAAATGCTTAAAAACAGATTTTAGGATTTTTAGAAATTCAACCCCTACGGGGGTGTAAAAGGGATAAATATGTTTTTACGTATTTCTCTTAGGCACGATGAGATATCGCCTTGGTTTTTGCTTGCAAATGTTACTCATACAAATGTTTAAAAACCAATTTCAGGATTTCCGAAAATTCCACCCCTAAGGGGCTGTAAAAGGGTTAAATATGTTTTTACGTATTTCTCAATATCTCTTAGGCACGATGAGATATCGCCTTGGTTATTACTTGCAAATGTTACTCATACAAATGTTCAAAAACTGATTTTAGGATTTTTAGAAATTCAACCCTTAAGGGGTTGTAAAAGGGAGAAATATGTTTTTACGTATTTCTCCATATCTCTTAGGCACGATGAGATATCGCCTTGATTTTCACTTGCAAATGTTACTCATACAAATGTCTAAAAACCAATTTCAGGATTTTTAGAAATTCCACCCCTAAGGGGGTGTAAAATAGTTAGAAACTGTCGAAAGTGTTTTAACGGTTTTTTTAAAATTCTATATATTCTATATATTCGCCTTCACCGATTACAAACAAACCAAGCACAAATATTGTTAAGAGCCTACGGGAGGTCACTGGATATATCTCACCCCTTAAAACCACCCCCTTCATCCCCTAAAAAAAGATTCTTCTAAAATATTCACGCGAATCAACTGATTCCAACCAAACCTTACACAAATATTGTTGAAGACCAAAGGAAGGCGACTGTATGTATCTCACCCCTGAGAACCACCCTCTCAATCTCCTAAAAATAAATTCTTAATAAAATCCACACGCCTTCACCGATTACAACCAAGCCAAGCACAAATATTGTTAAGAGCCTGAGGAAGGTCACTGGATACATCTCACCCCTAAACCCCACCCTCTTCAGCCCCTAAAAAAAGATTCTTCATAAATATTCACGCGAATCAACTGATTTCAACCAAACCTTACACAAATATTGTTGAAGACCAAAGGAAGGCGACTGTATGCATCTCACCCCTGAAAACCACCCTTTTCATCCCGTAAAAAAAAATTCCTAATAAAATCCACACGCCTTTACCGATTACAACCAAACCAAGCACAAATATTGTTAAGAGCCTACGGGAGGTCACTGGATATATCTCACCCCTTAAAACCACCCCCTTCATCCCCTAAAAAAAGATTCTCCTAAAATATTTACGTGAATCATTTGATTCCAACCAAACCTTACACAAATATTGTTGAAGACCAAAGGAAGGCGACTGTATGTATCTCACCCCTGAGAACCACCCTCTTAATCTCCTAAAAATAAATTCTTAATAAAATCCACACGCCTTCACCGATTACAACCAAGCCTAGCACAAATATTGTTAAGAGCCTAAGGAAGGTCACTGGATATATCTCACCCCAAAACCCCACCGTCTTCACCCTCTAAAAAAATCTTATATATAAAAATGAATGTTTGTCTGTCTGTTTGTCTGTCTGTCCGGCTATACAAAGCTACACGCGTTGACCGATTTCAGACAAACTTTATACCAATACTAGCTGATTTACCCGGCGTTGCCCGAGTGCCACATCATACGGGGAATAACAGCTAAATTGGATTTAAAAAATGTTATTAAAAGCCACATTATTTTAAGTGGTATGATAAAGGGTATTTTGTCAGGGTGGTTTTAAGGTGTGAGATATATCGAGTGACCTTGCTTAGGTCTTATCTATTTGTTTGTGTACCCGGGCAACGCCGGGTAAGACAGCTAGTACTCTTATAACAATATAAAAATATAAAAATACAAAATATAAAATACAAAATAAATATAGAACATATGTCAATTCCTCAACTTCTATATGCTTTCTCCTCTTCATCCCTATCTTCCACAATCCCTTTGTCATCACTCAGCCATACTTCTCTCTCTTCTATATTTTCCTCTCATTCGTATTACTTTTTCGATTTTGCGTTTTTGGCACTTTCCGTTTGCACAATCTTATTCGCTAAGATAACCTTTATCGCCGCTTTCTTAGCTGCTATTTCCTTGACTAGTTTTATTCTTTTTATTTATAGAGTCTTTTATTTTCCCAAACGTTATTAGGTATTCGCACAGCTCTTCGATTACTTCCCCCCTCAGCGTTTCTATTAGGTGCTGTCGCAGTTCATTCCCTGCTCTTCCTTCTCTCCATTTGTCTACTCCCATAACCCATTCTTTCTTCATTCTTTTCCTCGCTTCCTCACATTTTCAGATATGTTCTACATTGTCGTCCTCTTTTTTAGAGCACGCACATCCAGTTCACATATCCTTCTCCTTCATATCATGGCCTCCTTTTCTAACCATTTGTTCAGTCTCGTTACCATTATACTGGAGATTATTTTATATGCAATGTCCAACAGCGAGATCCCTCTATAGTTGCTAGCCAGCTCCTCGTCGCCCGCCTTGTGTATCCGGAATATCCTTGCAATTTCCCATCCCGCGGGTAGTTCTCCGTTATTCCATATCATATTTAGTATTTCCCTTAACTCTTGTTTCTCTTCTTCGGCCAGATTTTTAAAAAATTCAGCCTTAATGCCGTCCTCTCACGCCGCCTTATTATTCTTCAGTTTTTTCATTATCCTCTCCAGTTCACCCTTACCGATTTCCTGGTCCAACAATTCATCATTTGAGAGTACCATTTCTTCGCTCACGTTCCATGGTCTTGAGCTCTCTTCTCTTGTCACTTCATCCTCTTCTTCTGCCTCTAACAGATTTTTGAAATGTTTGACCCAGTCGTTACTTCTCATATTTTCTCCCATTCTTTTCTTCTTAGTCCTGAAATTCCCTATCGCTCGCCACCATTCCGCCATATCTTTGCTTTCTTTCATTTTTCTCCATCGAGCTTCAAACCACCCTTTTCTTTCTTCTTCTACCAGTTTCTTCCATTGTTTCCTCTCTTCTGCTAACTCTTTTCGCTCATCCACACCTCTCTTTGCCAAGTACCTTTTCAGGCAGTGCCACACTCTCTTCTTTTGTAGCTCGCAGTCCCTATCGTACCAGCTATTGTTATTGTTTTTCTTGTTTTTTATTTTCCTTGTCATTTTGACTATCTCTGCCGCTTTCCAATTTTTTTCCTTTAACATTCTCCATCGTTCTCCTGCCGTAACACCATGATAATCGTTTTCTCTCATTTTCTTTATCTCTTCTTCATACAATTGGCTCATCTCATCTCTCCACACTAATCTCGTCTCTGCACCTTCCCTCCTCCCTTGACTGTTCTTCTTGTCCTCTCTGCCCCCCTCTTGTTCCTGTCCTCTTTTCAAAGTCCACTCCACCGGCAAGTGGTCCGACTCCACTCTTGGGATTACCCTTAATCTTTCTACAATCTCCTCCTCATCCTCCATCCATATCAACAGATCTAACACCGACCCCTGACCTGCTCCCCCTCCCACAAAAGTTACTCTCCCTTCTTCGTCTCCTCTTGTTCTCCTATTGAGTATCGTCAAATTCATCCTATCACAAAAATTCAATAGCTTACGCTCTTCTGCGTTAAGCACCTTGTCTTCCGAGTTTCGTTCCCAGGATAATCCTCCTAATTTCTCACATTCCGTTATACCCCTTTCTTTCTCTATTCTCGCATTTAGATCACCCGCTATCAGTATCCCCGCCCCCCTTTCCTCTCTTTCCTCTATGCGTTGTTTTAACGGTTCTTCTATTTCCTCCCATCCTACATTGTTGTACGCTTCTATTATCCATAAGTCTTTGTCTAACGATTTTTCACGTATTTTCACAATCAGACCATACTTCCATTCAACCACCTCACATCCCGTAGACACATTCTTTCGCACCCCCACTAAATGCCCCCCAATTGCGCGTCCTTTCTTACACTCTCGCGTCGCTGCTTTTGCCCACCACTTAAATTCACTGCTTAGTCTTTTTAGTGTGCAAGCTTCTTTGTCCTTTTCCAACCACGTTTCTTGTTGTAGCACTATGTCATAATTTTCTAAAAAGTCCTGCGCCCCCCATATGTTCCCTGTTCCCGCAATATTCCATGTTATCATTTTATATCCACTCCTTTCTTTTCTCACGAAAAGTCTGCATTCTTTCCATTCCCCCCACAAGTTCTGTTCAGTACCACCACACTCCATTTACACAAAGTTTTTGATGGCCTCTCAATACGATTTTGCCCTCCACACGTTTCTTATTCTCGTGTCCGTCCAGCCATTCTTGCACTTGTCTCTCCCTTGTTGTCAAATCGTCCTCTATCCAGATTCCCGTTCCTCGTAGATCTCTTTTTCTTCTCATGATTCTTTTTTTCATCTCCATCGTCTCAAGTGTGGCTACTGGCCCTCCGCCAAATTTTTGAATTCTTGTTATTCTCACTTTTATTCCCATTTTTGTTAATATGATATGCCTTATTTTTTCGGCAATCACCGTATCTCTATCGTTTGCTCGTATTCCCCTCACTATGATATTTTTCTTCCTTCTCGTTCTCTCTTTGGACTCCCACTCCCACTTAGCCGCGGTAAGCGGGTCCGGTCGCGTTGAGCGCCCTCTGGTCTCGCGCTTACTTCCCGTTCCTGAGTTACTTGTTTTATCCGGCGAGGTCCGCGATAATTCGCCCGGTTCTCTCCTTCTCTCACACTTGTCTGGCGCAACCGCGCGCGCTCTTTCACTCATCGATTCTGCGCCGATGCTTGTCTCCCTCTCCCTTTCCACCTTTCTCATACCCTCTGACTCTACACTGTTTTGTTTTAGTTCGTACACATACTCACTCTCATACTCACCCACTGTTAACAGTGGCGCGTTCGTATCTTCGTCCATCTCCCTCTCTCTCAGCGCTTCGTCCCTTTCTTCTCTCTCTTCTCTCAGTCTCCGCGCTTCATCTCTCTCTTCTCTTAGTCTTTGGATTTCCTGCACGTAACTTGCTCTATCACTCTCATACCTTTCTTTCTCCTCTTGTCTTTCTGCATGTTCCCTGTATTTTGACATTTTCCATTGCTCTGGTTCCGCTAACAATTCTCCTATTATCCTATTCATCTTCTCACATCGGCATGGTAGTGGTGAGATTTCTTTCTTTATTGTCTCTATTTCACTTCTGAAGAAACTCTTTAGTCTCTCTTCCGCATCGCTGATGAGCCGTGTCGCCTGCTCGTGCCAATCTATCGGCCAGTCGTAGAGCCTCTCCTTGTCTCTCTCTGGCACATACAGGGCCCTATCTACCTCTCCTTCTTGTTCTATGTGTCTTATTATTATTTCTGTTTGCATCACTTTCTCGCTCTCTTTCTGTCCTTCGTCCCCCACTTTCACCATACCCAATTCAGGCTCTTCGATCTCACTCTCACTCGTATTGTCCTCCATTGTCACAACACAGGCTGTTTCCGTCTCTATGTGTGTTTTCTCTTCTGTCTTTTTACACTCTCCTTTATCTGTGCTTCTTAGTCCGGTGTCCCCCCCCTCCGCCCCGCCTCACTACACTTCATCACAATCTCCGTGCCCGTCGCTATCTCTGTGTAAGCTTTCTCACTTTCGTCTTTTTCGTCTATATTTTTGCGCGGTGTGTGATACACTTTACTTTTTGTTTCAAACACCTCACATTCCATTAGCTCTTTATCTGTTCCTTGAGCCGCATTCAGATCCACAAGGTATTGATCTATTTTAACATTTCCTTCTCTCTTCTTCGGAGGTCTTCCTCTGGGTCTCTTAACCAGCTTATTCTTCGTTGGTCTGTCAGCTATTATTTCTTCTGCATTCCCTACACAGCGCCCGCTGTCGACATCCGACGGCGTCTTACTCAACTCGCGGCCATCTTCCAATCGCTCACCCCCAGCTTCTTTCCCAACGTTTTCCGCCAACTTTTTAGGTCTTTTCTAACCTGTACTTTTATGCACTAAGATTTTGTGGTGAAAAATACACAAATTACACCACCTCCTCACCTGTTTCCAATTACACCAACTCCACTCACGTTGCTCCACCCTTCAACCGAATCTTGCAAATATTATCTCCTTATTTTTTAAAACTTGCTACACAAATCTTCCTCCATGGTGAAGTAAAAATTGATCAACAATTTTTTTGACAGAAGAGACTATGTGTACTGCGGTTTTAAAGAATACGGAAACGTCCAAGATTTATGGCCAAGTTTTTGCTTTTTTCTCTCTTCCAATTTCTCTGCTTGAATCTTTTTATTTCCCCCAGAAATGCATTCCTATTAAAAAGCATATTTACATTTACTTCGTTGGAAGCTTTATTCGGATTTTTATAAATATAATAAATAACTTGCAATGTATAAAAAATAATTATTATTCATTCCAAATATAGTCATATAGAAATATTGTTTATAAAATTATAAAATTAATAATTGCTATTATGAACACATGAATGAATAAAAATAATGGTAATAGGAGGCGCCAAATGTGGTCAAATGAGGTGTAATGATGCATCCATTGTTTCCATTCTGGACATACCTTGTTTACAGTATATTTAGATTATTTGTTAACAAATATTAATTTACATCGAGAAAACAACCTTTATTTTATATAATAAATGCATTATCGTGCCCGTGGTTAGGTGAAATAAGTAAAAAATGTAAGTTTTCTTACTAGCAGTCTGGTAAACCTTTTCCATAAGGGTTAGTCAGAATCTCCGAAGAGCTACATATTCAATCCCGGTTATCCGCATTGTCACTGTGAAAAGCGTTGTAGGTGGCAAAAAATGATGTAACAATAATTTACATTCTGCTACATTTCCTTATCATTATTCTTTCAACTTATAAATACTTAATAACTACAATTAAATGAGAGACTGGCCGCAAACGGTACATAGGTCACTAATGGTATACCTATGTACCATAGTCATCGTTAATTATCAACATTATGAAAGTCCAATGTATTCATCACTGCAGGTAAATACCGAAGAATTATACTTGCGAAATATCAAACATACGCGATCTGTCACGTCTGACACCCGGTCCTCGCTTACCTATTACTCCGGTAGGTGGCAGATTCGCGCTCGCCTCTCGCGCATATACCGATTTTACCGCGTGCCCTAATTTACCTGGCTCCAAGCCACTCTAGCGACTTAGAATAAATTCGGAAAATAGTACAATGATAAATAATCATATTTGTCCATCTGATGTCTTTCCACGAGAGATTCTTGCATTTCCTTCTTGGCCACGGCAGTTCTGCTCCAAGCTTCTTTGACAGTCCCTCGAAAAAGTTTATATGGAAATTCAGAGATTTTCAGTAAAATTTGGAATTTTTTGGTCGACGAAGCACGCGAAGGATTTCGGATAAAACTCTGCCTGACCCTGAAACTTTGGAAAGCCTAATTGAGAAAGTTGGTGAAAATGAAAAATTTTCAGAAAATAGTTCCATAATATAAAAATAAAATCGGCAAAAATAGTTCTACAGAAAGTCATGTAAAAATATAAAAGTGAAATAAGTACAGAAAATCGAAGGTTTTCATACAATTTAAGAGTAACCGGTTGAGAAAAAACATACTTACGGAACAGTTAGGAATTTCCAGATTCAGAGATAAGTTTGACTTTCTCTGAAGAGTGCAAAAGCATTGAAAACGGTAGAAAAAATTTCGAAAAATTTTCGAGATTTTCAGAACAATTTTCCGACATTTTCAAAGAAATATGTTGACCAAGGAATGAATGTTCGGCGGGTCAGTAGGTGGTGAAAATGGTAGTAGTCGCGATCTTGGAGGCTTTCAAACGAACATTCGCTTGAAATGTAACCGCGCTAAAGGTTAAATATTATAATATATTGTATAATAATCATATATGTTATTGTCGTTCCTCATGGCAGAGGCCACTAACGGTACACCGATATTTATTTGCTGTAAAAAAATGGCGAAAACGCTAAAAACCCATTAAGATGTGACGAGTGCACGGGATTGTTGCGTCCCTGTTGTGTAAATAAGAGATAAAGTGGGCAATCAGCAGGGGGGAGATATGTTTGTACGAGATATGAAACCAAGGGCAATTTAACGTCTAAGGGGGTGCAGAGACGACGCAGGATAAAAACAAGTAAAAAAACAAATGGATTTGGAGTGTAAGAAGCAAAATCAGCATGACGAGAATGAAGGTGACCCAGCTTCTGAAGATGAGGAAGAAGACTGCGAAATTTACGTGTCACTGGAAAGTTCTTTTGAGGTTCAAAAGGACGGCAAGATTGACGAGATTACAGCTCTGCGAAGCGAAAACAAATTACTAAGAAAGCTGGTAAACAAGATGGCGGATAAAAACATCCTGTTGACTGAGAAGGTAAATGAATTAAATATAATAATCGCAACTAATGCCAAAAAATATGAACCAGAAGACAGGAAGAATATACTCAGAGGACTTGAAGGTACGGAGTGGTGAAAAACCAACACTACCCACCAATATTCCCTCAATAATTGTTAGACCAAAAACAAAGCAAACATCGTATGTCACGAAGAAAGTTTTCGAGCGCAAAGTAAATCCAGCGAGGGAATCAGAGTCAGCAGCCTTAAGTTGATAAGGGACGGTGGAGTATAACTAAAGTGTGGCAAGTCCGGTGTGACCTGGATAAGCTACAGCTATAATTAGTTAGCTGCACTGGAGACAACTATCAAATCAGTAAGCAGCAACTGAGGTACCCACGATTCAAAATCACGGGTATCGAAGAGGAACTTATTAGCGAAGAAATATAAGAAATGATAACAAATCCCATGCGGAAAAGAGCATGACGAAATTAATATTACGTATATCCAAAGTGTACAAAGGAACAATTCTTTTACTGCACTTGGCTCAGCTTCGTGGGAGTTATTCAAACGGTTAGTAGCTGGGAGAAAGGTATTTATTAGGTTGGCATAGATTCGCCATTTATGAGAATTTGTACGTACGCAGGTGCAGGAAGTGCCAAGGATACAAACAATGCAGAGAAATGTAGGAGTCAAACCGCTTGTGAGTACTGTGTCCAAGAGCACGAACTAGAAAACTGCTTTAAGAAGGAAAAGCGCTGCAGTAATTGCATGTTCTCCCATGAAAGACATAAAACCAAATACGATATTAGACATATAACGAGTGAGTCTGGAAAATGTGCACTGTTCGAACATCAGACGAACAGGTTGATAGTCAGTTTTAACTGCAACTAAAACAATGGAATTTAACAACTATCTAAGCAACTTTCAAGACTACTTAATAGAGGCTAGCCAATATGTTGAAGTAGAAGAATGCGGGGAAATTTTACGTTTTAATTTTAAACTCGTGAAAAAATCAAAATTGACTCAAGATCCTAAGATATATAATAACAGATTACAAAAAATATCGCAATACTTTAAATGCAGAAATCAAAAAGGTCCAGGACAAGCATAGTAGGGACCAAGTAGAACTCTGCCTAGACGATCCAAAAAGACTGTGGAACAATATTAATAGGTTTATGAACAGAATACCAAAATAGACAAATAAAAAGCGGAAGGAAGTGATGGAAGAAGATACAAGTACAGTAAATAGTGAAACGGACATCGCTACCGAGTTTAATAAATATTTCGCTACAGTTAGGGCAAACCAGACAAGTGCTATACCGAGGACAGAAGCTACTAGAATAAGAATGCGCCTGGCAAATTCGATATTCCTGCGACCAGTTAATGAGGAGGAAATACGACAGGTGATTGCGAATCGGAAAAAGTACAAAGCACCTGGACCAGACGGAGTATCAGCGGCATTAATAGACGGTATTGATAGACATTGCGCGGTCACTCGCGACAATAGTGAATCTATGCGTAGAACATGGTGTATGCGGGTATGAATTAAAAATTGTCACAATGATACCAGTGCATAAGGCAGTATCCACTGCTGAGTGTAAAAACGATAGACCAATATCGTTAATCTCACATCTATCAAAAATGTTCGAAAAGTGTGTTAAAACAAGGCTAATGGCTTTTGTAACAAAATATAGTTCAATAAGTCCTATGCAATATGTTTTTAGGAGCAGATTATCTATAATAGACGCAATTCACTAAAATTCACTAAAATGGTATATAAGGCGCTCGATGAGGGAAAGACGGCAGCAGCAGTATTTGTTGATCTAGCGAAAGCTTTTGATACTCTCGATCATAGACTACTGCTAGCAAAATTGAAAGATATAGGGATACGGGGAAAAACACCTGTCCTGTTCGCGAATTATCTACTAAATAGAGTGCAAAAGGTTAAAATTGGAAGCAGCTATGAGGGAAGACTTTAAAGATAACTGCCCCATCAGGACGGTGAGCAGTGGGAAAACGTGGTAGTGGAGTGTAACCCTGGAAAAATTTAGGTCCAAAATCAGGCAAGCCTGCAACAAAGCCAGCAAATCTAAAGACCCCGATATTGATATCCCCGATATTAATATGATAATATAAGGAAGCCATCAGGAAGGTAAAACGTGAGTCATGGAGGAAGTCTTGAGCGGAAGCGAACAATATCCCTGCTGCAGCCAGACTACAAAAGATCCTCAGAAGGGACCGAGGCCCGGCCACAGGACTGTTTCGGCGGCCGGTGGGGCTTTCACGCCCTCACAGAAGGAGGAAATGCAGGTACTTATGGACAAGCACTTTCCGGGGTATATGAGACCGGAGGGCTGAGATACCAGGGTGATTAGCAACCACCTGAGGCCAGCCGAGAAGGACTGGGTCACGGTCTCTAGGATCGTTGCAACGGAGACTATTGGTTAGGCCATTGCGAGCTTCGAGCCTTATAAAGCGCAGGATGGAATATTCGCAGCACTGCAACAGCAGGGGCTGGAGGTACTGTTTCTACCGCTGACTAAAGTAATGAGGCCCAATATAGCTCTCGGGTATATCCGTCTTTTGAGAAGGAGAACGAGAGTGGTTTTCATACCAAAATCGGGCAGGACGGACGACGATCAACCGGGAGCATTTAAGCCCATCAGTCTAACATCGTTTTTACTAAAGATGGTGGAGTGCTTGATGGACAGACACGTCATGACTGAGGCTCTGAAACTGAGGCCGCTGCATGGCATGCAGTTTGCCGGTAGCCATGGTCTGAATACCCATGGCGTTAAGTTAAGTTATGGCCATGGTCTGAATACCCATATCGGTAAGTTTAACCAGCAGGTCATCAACGACCAGACACCACAACAGGGGAGAAATAACTCCCCCCTGTGGGCATCCTAGAGCTACCGAGGCCCACATTTTCTTATCACCTCTTGTGACCTTCAGTCGCCGACACAAGAGCATGTTCTCAATCTTCCTTACCATGGTTGCATCGAGTCCATGCCTCATAGCCGCCTTTACTATGGACCCGATCGGAGTGCAATTAAACGCCCCATCGATGTCCATGAATACTTCCGCTGCCAGTTCTGTAGCCAGTACTGTGTACCAGTCTGGTGGCTTCACGCTCGATTGTAAATGGGTATAGGATGGTTAGAAGATGATGTGAGGCGACAGGACTCAGTGTCAATCCGGACAAGACAGAACTGGTTCTCTTCATCCAGAAACGAAAGGTAGTGGGTCGGCAAGACCCAACCTTTCATGGGACAACGCTTACGTCCGCAGACTCGGTAAAGCATCTGGGAGTCATCCTAGACGCTAAGCTAAATTGGGGGAAGCTTGTTTATAAAGTGTGGCGACTTGGTCCTAGAGTGATGCAGGATCGATTTACACTGCAGTTATTAAAGCTACCCTGCTGCACGAGGCTTTGGTGTGGTGAAGGAGGACGTCGCTGGTGTCAGCGAAGAATAAACTGGAACACATGAGGGGACTCGCGTGCAGAGCAATAACGAGCGCGATGGAAACAACAGCGGTCAGCGCGATAGGACTGCTGCTGGGGTTACCTCCTCTTTTTATCGAGATCGGGGATTAAGGGGGCGGCTCTGGCAGCGGTACATAGGCTGAAAGGAACGAAGCAGTAGAGACAGAGGATAATCTCTGAGAGCCGTGCAGAAATAGCACGAAATCTGGAGGGTATTAGCTTGGCTGCTAGCATGTGGCAGGACCACCTTTGGGATGAATACTGCTTTAGGCAACTGTTTCGGCAGAGATATCCCAGCAGGTTGGAGTGGGATAGAGAAACCGGCCCCCTTCATGGGCTGAAGCTCGTCTGGTTTACGGACGCCTTTAAAATGAAGAAGGGTACGGGGGCGGGAGTATGCCTGCAGGGCTCTCGGTGGAAGCGCAGTATTCCACTGGGAGGGTACTACACATATTCCAAAGAGCTGGTGTTGATTAAAGCACATGGAGAATGTCAGGAGGAGGTATAGTGGTAGGAGGACATGTATATGCACGGATAGCCAGGCAGCCCTTGGGGCACTTGAAACCATGCAATGCGAAACTAAACTAGTGAACGATTATAAGGACGCACTTGGTATCCTTGCAAGATGGAACAGGGTCACCCTGCGGATACCCGGGCACAGACCATCAAAGGCAACGAAAGAGTGGATAAACTCGCGCGTGAAGAGGCAACGTCGCCACTCATGGGGCTGGAGTCGGCAACAGAAGTGATTAGCTGCCTCATCGAAGCAGACATTCATGCGTGGATGGAAGACCAGCACTACATATAATGGGCAAATGTGCCTGGAATGAGGCAGACTAAAGCAGTCATGAAGAAGCCGGATAAACAGATGACACAGCAACTTTTAAAACTGAGAGGTTCCCTGAGGTTGGCAGTTGGGTTGCATACAGGACAGTGCCAACTCAGAAAGCATATGCACCGTCTAGCAAAGAGTGAGAAGATGGTTTGTAGGAAATGCAGGAAGGAGGAGGAAACTACCCTCTATGTATTTCGCTAGTATCCGGAGCCGACAGTGTGCATGATCAATTGCCCGAAGTAACTCTTTGTGGAACCCAATGGACTTTGAACGTTCGCGCCAGCGACACTGGGTCATTTTGTCACTATGTGCCTACGGCCTGAGTGCGATGATGGGAGCCAGCAAGCGGAACCATCCCTCCACCAATAAAATTAGAAAAATAAATAAGTGTATGTGGAGGGCATCGAAAAGTCGTACAACGAGAAAGTACCCTTATCAAGCTAGCAGACGGAAGTCCCAAAAATGGATTTACTATATACCTAAATAAAGTGCTTTTTAGGTGCTAATTTGGTGCTAAGTTTATAATTTTAGTGCTCCTTTAATTTAGCCAGTAATGCAATTTGAAAAACCCTCTGCTAGCTTGTTATCAAGCTACGTGCAAGGACAGAGCGATATTGTTCTTATTTAAAGTACTTCACTTTAACAAGTTTACCTGACGAGAGGGTTGTTTTGTGACTGCGGGGTTGGAGCACTAAAATCAGGTACTTCATTTATCAAAAGCATCTAAATCGTACGATATATACGTGCAAGGACAGGGCGATATTACCTTTATCAAAAATATTTCACTTCAACGAGAAGTTTCCCTATCAAGAGGGTGGGTTTTGCAGTCACGGGGGTGGAGCACTAAAAGCGAGTCTATCGTAGTTCCAAAGTACCTGATTCGTTGAACATGATGTCACATCATAAATCCGGCTATTTTATTAATTTTACATTTTTACGGATTTTTTATTTGAAATAAATTCAATTTAATTGAAAAATAATATTTCCGGGTGGATTTCGGGGTAAAATTTTATATGGTTGTAAAGCACTTAAAAAGCACTTAATTCCTGTAAAAAGACATTTAGCGATAACGCAAACCCTTGATATCAAGCTAGCAGAGGGGTTTTTCAAATTGCATTACTGGCTAAATTAAAGGTGTTTCGATCTTATTGAAAACAAATAAACTAATGCCGGTATTGGATATAAATGGTCGTAATGTAAATAATTTGAATATTGAATTTTAAATATAACATATATCAAGTATATTGTAACATGTATGAGGCGAAATTGTACAAGATGGATGTGTGAACTTGTAATGATATTAAACAAAATAAATGTGAAATACAGTTTACAATGAATTATGTTGAATGAATTACAATATAAATAAAATTGAATGTGAATTAACAATATATGGTGTTGAATGATTGAATTGAATATAACAATGAATATTGAATTAAGTACAAATGATTATCGCAATTGAATTGAATAATATAACTAAAAATGAATTGAATATGTGGCATCAAATGAATGATAATCAAATTGTATATGAATGTTTGCCACGTGGTGATAGTTACGCAGTATTTGAAATATTACAATTTTATCTTATAATATATGCTTGAATCAACCATGAATTATGTTAATTATATTAAACAACAGTGTATAAGATTTACAAATGATATAAAAATGATTTGAACAAAACAATAAGTTGAATGAGCAAAATAGAATACAAAAGTTATACTGAATATTGGAATCACAATGGCTGACGCCACGTGGTGAATTACACACTGCAATTAATTGAACGGAATTAATTGCTTGCTCACACGACTTAATGATTTTAATGTCTTTTATAACTGTCTATTTCTTTTGAGAACAAAATATGAATCATACAATACACTCAATGCATACAATTAATTCTACACTAAATTTAGGGTGATTTGGTTTACTGAGTACTACACTTTGCGATATGGATCAAGAACACGTGCGCTTGGTATGAATGTCCAGTCTAGAGTGATATAATATGGATGATAAAATACTGTCGTGGTGATCACGTTGTCGGCGGAAATAATTGCAACACTTATGTTGCCACCTGTTGATTGATGATTGGTCGCGCACGTGGTGTATGCGCGAGCGCATGATCTGAAGGACATAAAAGTGTCCAACTGATAGATGATTGGATGGTCGATTCACTACGTGAAGTTACTGACCATCTCAATAATGATTATAAATGATTCCGAGGTCAAATTGACCAATTGGTCCATGAGGTGCTGCCACCTCATGACCACAAAGTCGAAACAAAAGGAGCACTATAATTATAAACTTAGCACCAAATTAGCACCTAAAAAGCACCTTATTTAGGTATATAGTAAATCCATTTTCGGGACTTCCGTCTGGTAGCTTGACAAGGATCGAGAAAGTGTGTGGTAAGTGATTTTTCTACGGATAGAGAATGTTGAACGGTGCAGTGTCACACCCAAATCAACTCGACACAGTCCCAACCCAACACAGCTCTGACTCTATACGTGTCAACTGTACATCAGTTTTTGCACCACATGTTGGATTTGAAATCACAGAACTGTACACATCACTAACTCTCTACATCAAAACTCCCCATCACTAACTCTGCACAGCACAAACTCGAAACAATACTAAACCCACACGCTTCAAAGAAGTACAAAGCACGCATAAAGCAATCTAGATTTTTTTAGACAAAGAAATAAATGTCCATTTTTGTACCAATATCTCTATATGCAAACATATATATATATATATAACATCTGTTGCCTCTATAGGAAACAGATTCAATAAAACAGCTGAAGCTCGTCGCACCTTCAACACCTCTAACCGCTGGGGTTTACATTTTTTTTCTTTAACAAGGAGACGATTGTCCCTTTTACTACCGATGTATCCTTATGCAGAATTCATTCCTGCACAGTATATAAATAAATTGGAGTCTTAAGTATTCTGGAAGACAACAGTTTCAACGAAATAACTGTAGCTCGTCACAACTTCGACACCTCTCACCGCTGGAGGTTTATTTTTTTTCTTCAAAAAGGAGATGATTGTCCCTTTTACTACCAATGTCTCTTTATGCAGAATTCTTTTCTGAACATCATATAAAAAAAATTAGAATCTTTAGTGTTCCGGAAGGCAACAGTATCAACGAAATAAGTATAGCTTGTAAGAAGTTAGACACCTGTCGCCGCTGGAAATTAATTTTTTTTCTTTAGACACAGAGATAAATGTTTCTTTATGCAGAATTATTTCCTGCACATCATATAAATAAATTGGAGTCATAAGAATTCGGAAGGCAACCGTTTCAATGAAATAACATTGCTCGTTACACCTTCACAACCTGTCGCCGATGGAGTTTTAATTTTTTTTCTTAGCCAAAGATACAAATATACCTTTTAGTACCAATATTATCTAAAGGAGGATCATTTTTTTGAAATATTATGAAAATTACAGATTTGTAGATGTTCAGGAAGGCGATAATTTTAATTAAAGGCGATAGCTTTTGGGTATCGGGGTTATGATTTCTCGTAAAATCTTCAACTATTACGCTATTATTACATTTTAAATAGTTTTGAAATATATTTTTATATAAAGGACATAAGTGAATAGAATACCATTTGTATTTTCAGAGTTTAATTTCATACATGAGAGTTTCACTTGTGAACGTATTTACGGTGCATTAATGTTTATCGCTTTGAATCAAGGAAAGAAAAAAATAAATATCAAGGTCAAAGCGAACGCAAATTCGTCGCGTTGATATGTATTTAACTACCCGGACACGCTTATCGCTATCGTAAAAAGCGCATTATGTTTAAGTCTCGTCTCTATTGGAAGATAGTAAAAGATGAGGAACGACAAAAATTCCACGTGAACAGAAAAATCGAGCGACACGTAAGCATGTATTATCAACTTCATGTATAAAAAAAATGCAAAGTAAGCAATAGCAATATAAGAAACTCGGAGGAAACCTGCGATGTCACTGAATTAATGTGCAAAATCCGTTTCTTGTTTCAGGGATCTAAAATGTGCAGAAGGAAACATTTCAATAATCGTTTTTGACTCTGTACGATAGAAGAGGTCGTATCGCTGGTTTTTTTCCGCAAGAATATTCAATTTTCCTTTAACAAATCTCGAAAAGCTACGATTTGCGCTGCGTGAAAAATAGTGCATTATTGTTTGTCGCTTTGAAACGAAGAAAGAAGAATAAATAGCGAGCGTTTCAATAATCGTTAACGTCTCCATACGATAGAATAGATGAAATAAAGAAAAAATTTCAGATTTTTTTCGTTCCTCATCTTTTACGATCTTCCGATAGAGACGAGACTTTAACGCAATGCGCGTTTTACGATAGCGGTAAGCGTGTCCGGGTAGTTAAAGACTTATCAACGCGACGAATTTGCGCACGCTTTGGCCTTGATATTTATTTTTTCTTTCTTCGTTTCAAAGCGATAAACAATAATGCACCGCAAATATGTTCACAAGTGAAATTTTCAAGTATGAAATTAAACCTGCATAAGGAATCATTGGTAGTAAAAGGGACAATCATCTCCTTATTGAAGAAAAAAAATTAAAACCCCAGCAGTCAGAGGTGTCGAAGTTGTGACGAGCTACAGTTATTTCGTTGAAACTGTTGCCTTCTGGTAAACTTAGGACTCTAATTTTTTTATATGATGGAAAGTAAAGAAGTCTGCTTAAGATTTAATACCGTTCTGTGGGTCGAACATTCATTTGTTATTTATGCATAGAAAGCCGTTTCAATTTTAAAACATTTCAACTTCTCCTCCATGCAAATGACTATCCCGCCGAAAATAATTTTGGCGTGACATTGGGAGGCGTGGAAATGAACTTTTCGGAATGAGCACCTGTACGAGAAAATCAGCAGGCACCCTGGAGAAAGCCTTGCAATCAAAATAACATTATTTCAATTATACTTATTTGATCCATCTAATTACCCGATTATGAAGGAAGAATTTAATTTAGCAGTCGAGTACGAAGCGCCTTCGAATTATAAAAATATTATCGAGTAATTCGAACATTTTCGAGTACACTGTAGATTTCTTACATTTGTTCAGTATGTATACGCTGGAAAGTTCATGTTTAAAAATAGAGATATCATATTGTATAGCGGTACAAATTTGATAAGATTTTTAACTTCTCAAAAAAAATTCTGTCAACAGTAATCGGTACAATAACTGAACGATGGATTTAAACCTTTGTGAAAAGATTTAATGGAATGTATTAGATTTATATATCGGATTTGTGAATAATCGATTAATAAAGGACTTCGTACTACCGTTAATTTGATGAATTTTAGTAAAAACAGCGGAAAAAGATGCAAAATGAAACATGCACATTGCTTCCCCATTTTTCATCTTTTATAAAGCGTTCTCTCTGTTCATTCTCATGGAAGGGACTTTGTGACAGATGAGATAAAGTGCAATGTGCATATTTCACAGTTCTGTTATTGCGAGTATGAGAATCTAATATTTTTGCATACTTTTCCTTTTGTTTTAAGTCCCAACATGCTCTGATGCAGACTTGGATTAGTAAATTTACCCTGTTGTACGTATTATTTTCACTGTAGCCATGATTATTTTTATTCCGTTTAATTCCCAAATTGATAAACAAAACTAATGCTTCGTATTTTATATGAATTTGTTGCAAGGCCCTGTTAAAACATGTCTATCAATCTTATCAAAATATGATCCCCTTAGCCGAATCGCATCTAATCCTCAAGATCATATATAGAGTTATAAAGGGTGATTTTTTAAGAGCTTGAGAACTTTTTTTTAAAAAAAAACGCATAAAATTTGCAAAATCTCATCGGTTCTTTATTTGAAACGTTAGATTGGTCCATGACATTTACTTTTTGAAGATAATTTCATTTAAATGTTGACCGCGGCTGCGTCTTAGGTGGTCCATTCGGAAAGTCCAATTTTGGGCAACTTTTTCGAGCATTTCGGCCGGAATAGCCCGAATTTCTTCGGAAATGTTGTCTTCCAAAACTGGAATAGTTGCTGGCTTATTTCTGTAGACTTTAGACTTGACGTAGCCCCACAAAAAATAGTCTAAAGGCGTCAAATCGCATGATCTTGGTGGCCAACTTACCGGGCCATTTCTTGAGATGAATTGTTCTCCGAAGTTTTCGCTCAAAATGGCCATAGAATCGCGAGCTGTGTGGCATGTAGCGCCATCTTGTTGAAACCACATGTCAACTAAGTTCAGTTCTTCCATTTTTGGCAACAAAAAGTTTGTTAGCATCGAACGATAGCGATCGCCATTCACCGTAACGTTGCGTCCAACAGCATCTTTGAAAAAATACGGTCCAATGATTCCACCAGCGTACAAACCACACCAAACAGTGCATTTTTCGGGATGCATGGGCAGTTCTTGAACGGCTTCTGGTTGCTCTTCACTCCAAATGCGGCAATTTTGCCTATTTACGTAGCCATTCAACCAGAAATGAGCCTCATCGCTGAACAAAATTTGTCGATAAAAAAGCGGATTTTCTGCCAACTTTTCTAGGGCCCATTCACTGAAAATTCGACGTTGTGGCAGATCGTTCGGCTTCAGTTGTTGCAGGAGCTGTATTTTATACGGTTTTACACCAAGATCTTTGCGTAAAATCTTCCATGTCGTCGAATAACACAAACCCAATTGCTGCGAACGGCGACGAATCGACATTTCACGGTCTTCAGCAACACTCTCAGAAACAGACGCAATATTCTCTTCTGTACGCACTGTACGCATTCGTGTGGTTGGTTTAATGTCCAATAAAGTAAACTGAGTGCGAAACTTGGTCACAATCGCATTAATTGTTTGCTCACTTGGTCGATTATGTAGACCATAAATCGGACGTAAATCGCGAAACACTTTTCGAACCGAACACTGATTTTTGTAATAAAATTCAATTATTTGCAAGCGTTGCTCGTTAGTAAGTCTATTCATTATGAAATGTCAAAGCATACTGAGCATCTTTCTCTTTGACACCTTGTCTGAAATCCCGCGTGATCTGTCAAATACTAATGCATGAAAATCCTAACCTCAAAAAAATCACCCTTTATATGTGAAAAATTTTAACTTGTAATCTCATATTAATTATGAGTTGGAAACATTATAATTATCCTTTATATATATATACAAATAATGTAGATATGTACATATGTACATATGTATATACACGGTGTCCTATTTAAAAAAAATATGCTTAAATATACCGAAAACTAGGAAATTTATTGAAAAATGTTTCGGACATAAGTTGTTGTATGTGAAGCGGGACATCAGATGAGCACATCAGTTTTGGGTCCAAGGCCTCCGCTGGGTCCATTGGGGTCCAACTTTTGTTTTTTTTAATAAAATCCCCGATTTTTTTTGACTCTTTCATTTCTCATTAAAAAATGAGTAAGTTTTACGTTTTTTGTTTTTCGTCTTCAAACAGGTCCGAAACGTCATTCGAAGTTTTCCCGCGAAAAAAGTGGCAGTACCTAAAACGGAAATCTGCAAACGGTATTTGATGGAATAACAGCTTTAAGGGGTCACTGGGTTTGGGAATTTCAAAAAATAAATTAAAAATTTTTTCTATCTAATAGTACAATATGTCTAGAATATCTGCTAAATTTTTAAGTCAATCGGATTAAAACTTTAGGATAGAGAGCTTTTAGGAATTCCCCCGGTAGGAAAAACCAGCCGGGTAAAAAAATCAAATGTAAAATGGTTATTAAAAAAACTCTATCCGGCAAAGGCAAGCTTACGGGTAAATTAATTGATAAATTAACAGTTTATTACGGGCTGGCTATAAGAAGAAATTGTGATTCAGTTCAAAACATGAAGGAAGCTATATGAGCAACGTACTTCCACTATAGCTCTACGGACCAAAACCCACAGCACGAAAAATGCCCAAGCAAGCCCTGACTCATGGTGCGTTTAGCAGCGTGTTTCAGCTATGAATGCCTTATCATAATTCAAACACGATTATGCTCCATTGCCAAGTGATGTTTTGTCAGCTATCAAGCCTATTTATGAGGACCTTAGCAAAGATGCGCTTCTAGAGCGGTGTGTTTGTGGCTATACGCAAAATAATAATGAGAGTCTAAGCCAGTTAATTTAGAAAATCACTCCAAAAATACTTCCTACTGGTTCCAAAATAGTTGAAATTGCTGCATCAGTTGCTCTTTGTACTTTCAACGAAGGAATTTCAGCTCTGTTACTGTTTTTGCATGGGATGGACATCAAACTTGGCCGAAATAGCCAGAAGTACGCGCGAAAAGAGGATGAACATTGTATACTCATACCTGAGAAAAAAAGCTAAGACTTGTACTCGAGACGCAACAATTCGTCTCAGGCAGAAACAAAAGGATGTCCTGGACATCGCAGCTGTAGCACAATCTTTACTTGATGGAGCTGGAATCGACGATTCTATATAAGTTAAAAAAAAAAAAATTCGTCGTGTTATTTCTACTTAAAACTTTAATCGCGTTTTTCTCGAAACACTATTGTTGAAGTCGGAGGACACGATTTCGCACAAACTAATGCACCAATTGATACCGACGTAAACAAACTTGCCAACACTTCTATTGGGAAGTAGACTTAACGCACAAATTTGCATTAAACCAGTTTGTTTATGTCGGCAGGTGAACAGGAACATGCTAATCGATCATTATTTTTACCTGAGTGTAAACACAAATTCTGTGAATGACTTTTGTTTACATGCAACATGACGCGATTTGAGCAAGCTGCAGAATGAATATCTCTTTTGTGTAAAAATAAAGTTCAGTATTGAATATTTGAATTTCTGTTTGAATACAACTTGTAAAATAAAATTTTGCCATTCAAAGCTGTTATTCCATCAAATACCGTTTACAGATTTCTGTTTTCCGCACTGCCACTTTGTCCGCGGGAAAACTTCGAATAACGCTTTGGGCCTGTTCGAAAACGAAAAACGAAAAATTACTCGGAGTAAAACTTACTCATTTTTTAACAATAAATTAAAAATGCAAAAAAAAATAGGGAGTTCCATTTAAAAAACAAAAATTGTGCCTCAATGGGCCCAGTAAAGGCCCCGAACCCAAAAGTTGAAATGCTCATCTGATGGCCCCCTTCATATACAACAGCTTTTGTCGGAATGATTTTTCAATTAAGTTCTTGACATATTTGAGAATATTTAAAAAAATGGGACACCCTGGATATTTATGTACAAATAATGTACAGATGTTTGGATGTATATTTTATATATATATACATACACATACATGTATCCCAGAAAACATTTTTTTACGAAATTATCTGAACGTCCAAACTATAACGCATGTCTGCCACAGTTACATTTACGCCGGTTACTTTTCGCAAACATTCATTACCTTTATAGATAATATTAAGATTACTTCTTGAAAAGTAATGCCTGGGATTGTATCTATTAAAATTAACAAGCTATTGGAATAACTTAAATTCAAATACGAATTATTTGAACTATTTAAGAAATATGATTCAAATTTTGAATAGTATTATTCATATTTAATTAGCGTCGAATTATTCGAAATTAAGGAAAGGAGCACACTCTTACAAGGAAAGGTACTTTGGTGTCCCCCTCCGATTTTAATGCAACTCACGTATGTTGTAGAGCATCGAAAACTAAAAGACACGTATTTTTTTTTATCGGCGGAAAAACATTTTTAAGGGGTGAAATCGCTCTTCAAAAATAGGCATTTTGAGGGGTGATTATGCAGTTTCACCCAGAAGGCGTTAACCGATTTTTATGAAACAAAAACCAAAATACTCCTCATTGAAGACAATAAAAATTCCACGTGAAGTTGAAGAAAAAAATTCTTTTTCAGGGGTGAAACTGCATAATTACCCCTAACGTTGAAGGGCGATTTCACCCCTTAAAAATGTTTTTCCGCCGATAAAAAAAAATACGTGTCTTTTAGTTTTCGATGCTCTACAACATACGTGAGTTGCATTAAAATCGGAGGGGGACACCAAAGTACCTTTCCTTGTTAGTTAACTACTTTTAGAATCCGTGATATTACTGTAGAATTTAGAGGAAACTAGGATTAAACTGACGAGTTATACACTGGCGTAAAGACATTAGTTGTAGGATGTTGTAATCTACTCCGGATTGAAAAAGAAGGAAAAAGTCTCGATTGAAAATGAGGTTTCTCTTAGTAGTTGTCATTGAAATGTAATTTCGCATGTTATAAGAAATTTTTTGAAATATTAAACAAAAATTATCCATACGAAGCCTTTAGAAACTTGATTATATTAGGGAAAAACGCGACCGTTCAACAGAATGATTCAAAAATATTTCTGACGTAATTATTGTTTTGTCGTTTTCCACAAAATTACAAATAATTAAATTCGTAACTTCTCGATAAAAAGTTTCACAATATTAGGGCAGATTGTTGCGACAATCTTTCAATTGTAATGTAATATCGGAAACATTTTTGCAATATTTCTGCAATATCTTGTGTCATGAGGATGCAGTCATAGACAGTTATACGTGCGGTTATATATATACTCGTATATATACTAGTTTTATATATGTTATAACTAACCTATATACTATTATATTTTATATATAATCGTATATATATATATATAACTATATAAAAAATATATAGTTTTGTTATAGCATATATAAAACTAGTACATATAGTATACGAGTATATATGGCATCCTATTTAAAGAATGTGGTATGTGTGTCAAAATTTTATACATGCGTACTTGAAAACTAGTTTCAAAAAGAAGTTTTACCAGTTGCTTAATTCATGATACATCTTCGATAATTATTCATTTATACAGTCAATCTTTTTACATGAAAAAAAACCTTTCGAACAGCAATTATTAAAGAGCGACTCTCCTTCAATGAATCTTTTCGCGTCCTTATATCTCGCCCACTTCAGAACCTATTTCAATTACTATTCTAACGAATTGTAGTATTAAGTAAATAATCGGATAAATAAACGACGAGTTCATGTTTAAAAGTAGAGATAGGTGCCCGTTTGTTAGTAAGGATGCCAACATAGGCATGCGGTGGATAGGCTTGTACAGGAGTTGTCATGAATTACAACAGATGTTTATCTGGAAATAGGTGGTCTGATCTTCTTGGAAGTTGCTGGACGAAAAGCCGAGAGCGCTTCGTGTCTGACGAAAAAGAGTGCATGAACGAGAAGATGAGTCACATCTTGCGTAGCATTCACACATAGACACTGTGAATGTGTGCATGTCGCTGCTTATTGCGTCATTGAGGGCTCGCATCTCGTCGACGACAAAGACGGCGAAGAGAGTTACGTCTTCGGTAGGTATGTATATAGTTGGGTAGCTCGGCGCTCTTTCTGCTCTCGAAGTCGGATCTTTCACGCATAGCGACGAAAATATCAATGTGCCAGGTTGTTTCCCTTATTCCGCTTCGAATCAACTGCTTTTTCTTTTGTTTCCTTCTCAACTTCTCTCTTTGCAGCAGACACGGCTCTCCCTTTTCGCCGAAAATATTTTCGCCGAAATGTTTCTCAACGACAGCAATGATTGTTTACGCTTTATAGAGAACAGAAGAGAGCAAATATATTGGTGAAAGTGAGTAAGCAAATAATACAGGAAAAAAGACAAAAATAAAGAAAGGACGAGGGGTCAGAGCGAGTGACGAGGCCATCGAGAAATCTCGCAGGGATAATATGCTCGAACGAAATTATCGTTAGGGAACTTTCGACAATCAAGTGGCGCATTGAGAGATGCCGGTATACGTCCGGTGCCGGGAACAGCATCACCGTCATCGCTGAGAAACGATAGCACACACCACACGACTCCGTCGCCAGGCCTTCATTACCATTATGCCATTAGTACAGTCAATAGGTAATATTGTGAAACATTAAAATACAAGGGTTATTTTTTTTTGTAATTAGGCTCAGTATCACGTACTGAATGTACTGAATATAAATGAACAAAATCCTTACAAATAAAGCGTCCGCAAGTGCCGCCATTTTGAGGAAAACCGTATCGGCCTGTATCTCCGTTACCGTGCATCTTAGGCCAAAAATGATAATAACCTTTTTTGTAGATAATTGAATTTTCTATCGTTTTTTAAATAATTTTTTTTGTACCACTTACCGTTTACGACTTATACGACTGTTAAGATTTAGTTATTCACTTTTTGACCTGTATCTCTCCTAATAATTATTTAACCAATAAAATGCTAATAACTTATCTTTTAAATCCATAAATTTCCCACAACTTTTATTAAAATTTTTATTGTCTAAAATTAATATTCTCAAAGTTATAACGCGTTCCACGTTGCGGTACTGGGTGCAAGGTTAATAAAAACGAGATATGCATAGTACAATGATGAAAATTCAATACATATGTAAAAAAATATTAATGATATTGACATAATTACCAATAAATAATTTGCCTTCCAAAAAACAGCGACTTCCCGTTGACATTTTTTAAATATTTGCATAATATTTTTAACAATTCAATAATACTTCATAACTCGAATTGCACCACGATTATTATCAAATTATCAATTATATACTGATGGCATAATTAACGAAAGAATAGGAAAACGGGAAATTTATTCAAAAAAGCATGGAAAATTTATTTTCAAAACGGTACAATAGAAAAAAAATCAATAATCTTCGTCGACTCTCGTGCGTATAGTGGACGGTGAAGTTTAAACTATATCCTCCTCTTCCTCTTCGTCCCCTTCTTCGGTGGCATATAAACATTCCAAAGCCTCGATTAATTTTTCGTCGCCGTGGTCAACAATATTTTCTTCGAGGATGTCGTCGAAGAAAATATTGTCGACCACGGCGACGAAAAATTAATCGAGGCTTTGGAATGTTTATATGCCACCGAAGAAGGGGACGAAGAGGAAGAGGAAGAGGAGGATGTAGTTCAAACTTCATCGCCCTCCAAACGCACGAGAGTCGACGAAGATTATTGATTTTTCTTCTATTGTACCGTTTTGAAAATAAATTTTCCATGCTTTTTTGAATAAATTTCCCGTTTTCCTATTCTTTTGTTCATTATGCCATCAATATATAATTGATAATTTGATAATAATCGTGGGGCAATTCGAGTTATGAAGTATTATTGAATTGTTAAAAATATTATGCAAATATTTAAAAAATGTCAACAGGAAGTCGCTTTTTTTTGCAAGGCAAATTATTTATTGTTAATTATGTCAATATTATTAATATTTTTTTATATATATATTAAATTTTCATCATTGTACTATGCATACCTCGTTTTTATTAAACCTTGCATCCAGTAGCGCAACATTGAACGCGTTATAACTTTGAGAATATTAATTTTAGACAAAAAAGTTTTTAATGACAGTGGTGGGAAATTCATGGATTTAAAAGATGAGTTATTAGCATTTTATTGTTTAAACAATTATTAGGAGAAATACAGGTCAAAAAGTGAATAAATAAATCTTAACAGTCGTATATGTCGTAAACGGTAAGCGATACAAAAAAAATTATTTAGAAAAAAAGATAGGAAATTCAATTATCTACAAAAAAGGTTTATACTATTATTGGCCTAAGGTGCACAGTAACGGAGATATAGGCCGATACGTTTTTCCTCAAAATAGCGGGACTTGCGCACGCTTAATTTGTAAGAATTTTGTTCATTTACATTGAGTACGTGATACTGAACCTAATTACAAAAAAAATAACCCTTGTATTTTAGTGCAATGTGGACAAGAGTAACGGGATCCCTATTAACTGTACTACATGGCGTGCAACCCCAACGAACGAACTATGCGGTCAAGTACTTAATTCCCGCATAATCTAAACACGCAAATACCCGCCGAACTTCGCCGTTAGTGTTTTGTTAATGTGTTACCACTCTTCGACTACGGAAAATGTAATCCTTCTACGCGTATGAATCATTATTGCTGATTATGTTCGAGGCACACGGAGAGAACTCACGGACTGATTTAACCTTAAGCTTCGTTGATTTTTTGGTTGGTTTATTGTTAGATCATAATGCTCGGTTGGTTTCGGATCGTATTGGAGGTGTTTTATGAAAATTGGACTAAAAACCAACGGGCTGATTAGTTAGAAATTTCAATCTGTAAATTTAACTGAGACCTTGTGTCGGTTTCCGTTTGGATTCTGTAAAGACATCCATATTGCTTATTTGCGATCAAATTATCGATAGCGAACCAAAAATCCGCAATCACAAATGAGGTGACTGAATTTCAGTTCGATTTTCAAATAACAGCCTTATTTTAACTTATTACTACAGTAATGGATAATGGGTTTGAGTTCCATTACTTGATACAAAAATAATAGATATTGTGGATAATCTCCATTACTTATTAGCAAAGTAATGAGTAATGGATATGGAATACATTGCTTATTGACAAAGTGATGGATAATCGGACATGAGTTAATCGTTAATAAAGTAACGACAACTAAAATTCCTCTCGAAATTTTGGAATTGGTAATTCCATAGTTTCCTCCATAGTTTTGAAACTCCGTTAGTATTGGATAACTCTGGTAGTGTTCGGAGTTCAGGTCGATCTGTCCATAGTTTTCGGGATCTAGGTCGATGTCTTCATAGTGTTTGATATCCTTGTCGATTGCTCTGAAGTTTGCGGTTACCATGTCAACCACTTCATAATTTTCGGAGTCCAGGTCAATTTTTACATAGTTCTCAGTGCCCAGGTCAACGTCTCCATAGTTTTTGGTAACAAGGTTGATATATTCATAGCTTTTAATACCGACCTGAGCTCCACGCCGATCACTCAATTGCTTGCGGTGTCCGAGTCAATCTATACATCGAAAAGTATGGAGCTACATACCTACAGCATTGTGGATACATCATTCTGGACACCTAAAACTATGGAGCGATCGACCTAGACATAAAAAATAATGGACGACTCGTCCTGAACTCTGCGAAGTATGAAGACATTGACATAGACACAGAAGACTATAGCTTGGAGTCCGGTATATTCCACACCGAATTGGTCAAAAAATGACATCGTATTTTTCAATTCGAATGAAACTTTTTTTATATGAAGTATACAAAAAAGAAGGAACGCGTTTTTTATTGGTTCCAAATTTCTTTTTATTACAAAAAATGAGGTTTTTATTACAAAAATTAAATTTTATTGGCAAATTAGGACTTAAAACATTAATATCTCAGATTTTTCATCAGACAGAGATGAACCAAAGCGCGTCTGATATCTGAATGAATAAGCTTTTGTCAACAAGTTTGTAATTAATTAAAAAATTGCAAAGTTATATCGTTACCTATTTTTTTATTTATTAAAATCTGTAAGGTATACCATTCTTTCAAAGTGGAGATTTTGCGACTATTTTTTTTCATTAACATAGTTTTCGGTGGGCGCTGCACGCATCTGCCATGGGCTTAATTGAGTCTCATCATTAAAGATCGTCCACTGTGGAATTTTTGTTAGCATTTTAGGGAAAGATATATAGGATTTTTAAATAAATGAAATAGTTTCTGGTTTTTATAAATATAGTTTTTATTTAAAAAAAGATACGATGTACGGTGATTATCTTATTTCATTATATTAATAATAGAATGCTTGCTTGAATCGATTGGTATGAAAGCGAGTTATGTTTTCGTGTGCTAGTTATGGTTGCAGCTTACTTCAAATGTGGTTCTGGTATTTTTTTGTGATCGTTAATATTAATTTTTATCAATGTTAGTAGTATGTGTACACCTTTGCTCCATCCCACTCCCATCCCCACTCCTTCCCCCACCACGCGGCTACCCCCACCACCCCACTTTTCCACCGTCGCGCTACCCACTCTGCTTAACCAGTGTCGGTAACGTGGAGATGGTAAAGTGAGGTGGTGTGGGTACTCTGGTGAACAAGAAAGACTAGAGATAAGAGCAGGATGGAGCAAAGGTGTACACATACTTGAAAAAAGGAAAAAAATTAGGTACTTACCTCTGTTGTTGTTGACGTCCACCTTCCTTCGATGGCGATTTTAAACTCCTGTCTCTCACTATCTCACTCACTCACTCACACACACACACACACACACACACACACACACACGCTCGCGCGCGCGCGTCGACACTTTCATAACCGAGCATCGTCTGCTTCAGGAAGCTCGGGGTTCTCGAAGCTCTCGTCCACGACGCCGCCATCGTACCCGATGTCTATTTCGGCATGAGGACTCCGAAAACCCGCTAGCCTCGTAACGAGGATACATTGCGAAAAATACGTTTTTGACTGCGCGATCACGAAGTTGAAGACAGACTGAATGCTCAGGATGCTGCTGGTTGGTATCACGGGCTTTGAAGATAGCAAACCGCCCTCTGAATCATAACTAAGGTGTCCAGCGCTCTGAATGCAGCGACAGCGGTTTTGCACGTGCGTACCGCTTTGCGCTGTGCTCCTCGCGAAGCGCTTGCTCTGCAGTAAAAGGCGCAGAATATGATACAGTAGCGCGAGGGACCTCGATTATAAAATAAGAGGCACAGTAAGACGATGTATTTGTTTTTAATTGATCAATATTTTATTTAAATCACTTTACACATATTTACCGTCGTATGCAACATCCCTGCAAACACGGTAATCTTCACTCGGAGACTCCACCGCCGTTAAATTTATTCTTATCACTGTCTGATCGTCGAGAGGCAAAAGCATATTAATATTCACACACTAATCTGTCGTTTTTCATTACATTATCGCTAAAGAGATTATTAAATCGCGACATGGTGAAGCCGCACGACATAAGATGTAGGAATACGATGCAAAATTGTCCACACACATCCGACGTATTACTCTGTAGCTGCTTGAGGCCGTACCGATAGAACTTGCAGTTTCTTCGTAGTCGTGCGAGATGTTGCGGTATAACCGGTGGTAGCCCGTAGCTATCAAAGTACATTCCTTTTCCATGATGGTTAACGTACATGGCGATCCAATGCTCTCCAGGTCCGTCGTGGTTATCCGTGTTAACTACGAGTCCGGCAGGTAACGACCATACACGAGGAATTCTGTCAGCCGGGTATACGCCAACGGTTGAAAATGGTAGATACTGCAGACTCTCGTAGATTTGTCTAGTGTTCATGCTGAACACATAGTCAATGATTAAATGATGACCGATACGCTTTGAAAGACGTATATATATGCAAAATTTATTTCACAGCGTCGTCGATCGCGTCACGACTACATGATGAAGATTTCTCCTCTTTCTTATTCTCTTCCTCTTCGTCTGCTGACCAAACATCCATGTATGATTCTCCTGTAAACGGGTGCTCGCGAAGCCAATTTTTTATTTGGAAAGCCTGGCGCATTGCACAATGCGAAGACGCTGTATCGTTTATCATAGCGTGTCTGAAGCATTTTCGTAAAGATTTCGGCATAAATGTGTACGATGGAGCGCCCTCTTCATCCTCCAGGTTGGAAATTTTACGACTCGTGATATCGCAAAGAAGTATAGCCTTCTCGTGACCGCGAGTATAGATACGTCTTGATTTTCGCGAAATTTCACGCTAGCGTATGCCTGTTTACAGCTCACATCGCCCTCGTACCATTCCAGACCGTGAAAATATTTCGAGAGAAAATTATTCTGGCTTCTCGAATGCTGTGGTAATTCGGCAAAGTGACACGGCGGTGCGACGATCCAATGAGCAGAGTACGGTCTATCCACTGCTACCACGGCAATTTCTTTCGGAATAAATTCGGAGTCTTTACCACGCATTCCCTGTATATCCACGACGATATCCATTTTCACGTCTAATCCGTACAGATGCTCGAGTTCGACTGATTAGTTACTCACAGATACGCTTCTACGTTTCTTAACACGAAATAATTTTATGCCGACATCAGCACATTTTTCGCTTATCCGGTAAAATCCACCATTACTTGCCGAGAGGCATCAATTTCAAGGACATTATCATATTCCGCGTAGACTACACAATTTATCGTTGAAGCAAGCGCATTCTCAAATCGTACCTCTATTCTCACACTACCGTGCTTTATTAAATTCCAATATGTATTGCTGTTCGCCGAAAGATCGGGTGTCAAATCAAAAGCAAACAGACAGTATCCATCGCGATAATTATCGCGATCGATCGAATTACGGTCGTTCAAGAAATGTATTCCAGTTCCCGAAAACAACGTTTGAAAAGCATCCACATATAGATGATTTTTCGTGAAATCAGGTTGTAACGGTTTCGAAGGTATTTGAGCACCATCTACATACAACGAGAGATAATTTATCTTGTAATTTTGGAAATTGAATGGATTCATACTGAAGTCGCCGTTAAACGCTTTGTTATCGACAAAACCGATAATTATACGCTTCGGCAATTGACCTAACACGATATTATCGATAGTCTCTCCATGAACACCAGAGTGTATTGAAACGGCTTTTACCTCGACTCTCATAAGAGGATATTTAGCCGTAGATTTTGCCAGAGTTCTAGCATGCGAGAGCAGCACACCAGGAGCTATTTTTGTTCTACGAACGAGAAGCGATGCCTCGAGAATCTTTAAGCCGCATTGACCATTCTTTGTATCCCCCACAAGACAAAATGAATCTCTAGACCGCACCAACCGTAGTCGCATCTCGACGCCGTTTATTAGGAACCACTCCTGATTGAATATATCGCAATGCAGATGACCGAGCAAGTCTACAGTTTTTTGACATTTAAAAATTGTTTTCTCTTCACAAGACCCGTATTTTCCGATGCTATATCATCCATTATTCCAGGGGTATCGTCGTACCAGAGAACACTCGTGAGATGCGAATTTTTTGCTGCTGGACCGTAATTTAAAAGTGTTTCTATGTACGCTCGATAAGCGTAGGCATTATTTGGAGGTGAAACTAATTTTTGATTCAGGTATACATCCACCTGATTAAACATAGAATGCAAGAGATTGTTTACAGGGCCGGCACTTACTTTCGATGCTGTACCCGCGCCATTTTCCGCAGTAGGAGATGTTATTTTCACTCTCAGACTAAGCATAGTATGCGCGAGATCGATATACTCATCACCCTGTCCAGGAATAACAAATTCAATCGGTTAATCATCTGTTAGCGAAGATATTGGTTTGTAATACACCCAATTGGAGCCTTCGGTAGTAGTTTGCGTCGGTGGGAGTGAAAATAATTCAAGTTCCGATTTAAGACACTCGCACGAGTGCGCATGTAGAAAAGCCATCTTGTTTCAGCTATCCAAAAATATCTGCAACTGTTCGTTGACGAGTCTTCTTCTTCTTCTTATTGTTCTTATTATTCTTCTTCTTCTTTATTACTTTTCTCTTTATTACACTTTTATTTTTACGGGAGATACGTCGTGGTTTACGTTCGTCCGATGAATGAGGAGTTCGCGAAATTTTGCGCTTTTTATAACCAGAACCCCGCATGAGAGTGTCAAAATGTTGTATATCGCGATATTTTAAAATTTTGTATATCGCGAAATCAACCGTAAAACTATATACTTTTTTGCGTTATACTAATTAGCGTATTTCACAATTCGCGATATTTAAAAATAATCTTTTAGTCTAATTTCATGTATCATATTTACTGTGTACAATACATTTAAAAAAAATATATTGATTTATTATGTATAAAACTGTTGTCGGCTCGTTCTTTTTGTGCTGCAATTCGTAGCAGTAGATGCTATCTCTTTACCGTTCCCTTTTGTACTGACTTTCTCGCGCTACATCCGTGGATATAATATTGCTGTTTAGAATTTGATGATTCGTAAAATTTGCACATAGAGATTAATGCATAGTGAAATAAAAATATTGCTTTATTTGTGAGAAATATAAAAACTATCGTTATTTAATTTACATACGGCGTAAACACCAGCTTATACCGAGGGACCGCACCTCATCAGCTAGTGCAGGCGCGCCGCGTCTTATCAGCTCGTTAAGGCCACGAAAATAGCTGATGCCGCGGGGTCGCCGCTGCCACCGCTGCCGCCACCGCCGCGGTATAAGCTTATTTAAGAGTCAGCTGATTGATTTTGATAGACACTCATCGATATGGATACACGTTGGAAACATCCATGGACAGCTGTGAATAGCGGTCCTACGGGTTATGGTAAAACATATTTTGTAAAAAAATTCTTTAAATACATGCGCGAAATGACGGATGTCCCGTTCGAGCGTATACTTTTTTATTACTCAGAGTGGCAGTCCGGGTATTCAGAGTACGGTGATAAAAACGACTTTCACGAGGGTTTTCCGCAAGCAGCAGACTACTCGAATGATACAAGACCTAAACTTGTGGTCATTGACGATCTAATGCGCGAGGCATCCAACAATACTGTGGTTTATCTTTTCACCAAGGGTAGCCATCATAAAAATCTTAGTGTCATTTTCATCACGCAAAATCTCTTCAAAAGCAAATAATTATATTGCAAGCGCTGTGTTATCTGAAGCAAGAGCAACGACGTGCAATTTTGCGCAAAGCAGATGTAGCGCTCGTACGCTGTATATGCGAGTGTGCTCTAAACGTTTTACAGGGAAACGTGAGTCTGAACAACGTGCAAAAGAATCATCTTCGGAGGCACGCGACAATTCTTCGACGGCTAGCCGCTAAAAGGGGAAATTGTAGCGGTAAGAGGAAGATCATCGTCGAGCACTGTGTCGGATTTCTCAAGTTGCTTCTTGTGCCTGTCTTGGCCTACACGAGCCATGGAATATGCCAGAAAGATGGTACTTATACCTCATGATAACATTGTTACGTCCAAGTAACATGAGAAATTGCCCTGTTTTAGACCTTAGCTACGGCTAATTAGTCTGGGATACGGGCTCGGTGATTTGATCGTTAAAGATTTGAATTTACGAAGGGGTTTGAGAATGATAAAGAAAATGTAAATGGTGAGTTCCTGTTTGACAACCGGGAGTTCGAGTGAAAGGAAAAGAGGTGTTCGCGGTGGTCCGCGCAACACCCTTATTTTGGGGGAGGATAGGAATTCGCGGTGGTCCGCGCAATTCCCTGGTTAAATTGAGAGGAAATAGAGTTCGCGGTGGTCCGCGCAACACTATCGTAAGGGAGGAAAAATAGCGTTCGCGGTGGTCCGCGCAACACTATCGTAAGGAAGGAAAAATAGCGTTCGCGGTGGTCCGCGCAACACTATGGTAAAGGAAGAATTTAGAATTCGCGGTGGTCCGCGCAATTCTATTGGAGAGATGGAAGTTAGAGTCCGCGGTGGTCCGCGCGACACTATAGTGAAAGGGAGAGAAGGTGGTTAGAGTTCGCGGTGGTCCGCGCAACTCTAGATAATTTCGAAGACTGAATTTAAACTTACTCTTTACTAGAGATTCGAAAAATAGCGGAGAGCTGTACAATGTTTCAGCTTGTTCCGGTGTCGTTTGAATATTTTACAAGAACTGATTTTTAGGGCACAATTTCGCTCTTTTTATACTAGTATTTATGCTATCCTTGTCTAAAATTAGGGGTTGGAGAGGGCAAGTTCTTTGGCATCTCATTGGCTTGAACTCACCGTCTTCCCTTTCCTAATTTTCCAGATAGTTGGGGAGAATAGCTCTTATCTCTATACGTTTAAGGTCCATGTCATCCGCCTTCCGTTAGCTCAAGCGCCAGGGCCACCACTCAGGGTGTGCTCTGGTGCCCGAAGGGTAGTCGGATGCTAGGCGCAGTGTGGTGGAGTTACGGGGACGTAACACCTCCCTTCTGAGATCAAATGTCGGGTTATAAGTGTATTCGACATTTGAAATTTGAAAGAATGGAATGAAGCTCTTAAATGTAGCTTAAATTAAGTGATAAATGTGATAAGATTCTATATAATTATAGTCGTGATCAAAATAGTAATCCCGATCGTGCTAACATGATGCTTGTTGTTGAGGTTGATGTCAGCCCTTCAAGGAGAATGGACCGGCAGAAGAGTGTCCTGGAGTTGTTATGGCTGCCGTCTGTTGTTGGCCCCGCTCCGCTTCAACTTGAGGGGTGGATACATGTATTGCCAAGAGTTCGTGGTCTTCGTTTGGTCCCGTTGCTGGTTCCGGTGGTTCATTAAAATTCCTTTTTAAATGGAGTAGAAGGTGCGTTACGGAATCCCAGATTGCTCCGATAAGGAATAGCGACCATCCGTATACGGTATGAAGTGCATAACCGTGGATGATCGTGTCTACGATGAGTTTTATTATTCGAATTAGAAGTATGATCCCGATGAGGCCAGCGCTTGCGGTACCAAAGAACATGAATCGACTCCACATGTTGTCCCAAACAGAGTCGACGAGATTCTTTAGCCCATCTGTTCCCAGCATTTTTGAAAATGCGAGGTCTTGGTTGCCAATGGGTTGGCCAGTGATGCCTCGCGCAATTGTGTTAAGCACTGCTGGTTTCTCCACTGGGAACATAATGTGATCTGTGAGCTTCTCGAGATCTTCTTGATTATAAAGGGTGGTTAAATTTTAAGGGCCGATGTTGATTTTGAATAAAACACAAATTATTTAGGAAATTATTGTCAATTCTTTTTATTATGATAATATGGTATGGTTCAATTATGTATGGAACAAAATATCGGCCAAATGGCCGCCGCGACCTCGGCGGCACACCTCCATCCGATGGTCCAAATTTTCGATGACGCTTAGGCATAATTGAGGTTCTATGCCGTTAATGTGCCGAATTATCTCATCCTTTAGCTCTTGAATTGTTGCTGGCTTATCGACGTACACCTTTTCTTTCAAATAACCCCAAAGAAAGAAGTCTAACGGTGTCAAATCACATGATCTTGGTGGCCAATTGACATCGCCATCACGTGAGATAACACGACCATTGAATTTGTCGCGCAAAAGAGCCATTGTTTCGTTAGCTGTGTGGCAAGTGGCACCGTCCTGTTGAAACCACATATCGCCCACATCCATATCTTCCAATTCGGACCATAAAAAGTTCCTTATCATCTCACGATAGCGAACACCATTCACAGTAACTGCCTGACCGGCCTCATTTTGGAAAAAATACGGCCCGATGATGCCGCCAGCCCATAAACCGCACCAAACAGTCACTCTTTGTGGGTGCATTGGTTTTTCGACAATCACTTTTGGATTATGATTCGCCCAAATGCGGCAATTCTGCTTATTGACGAATCCACTGAGGTGAAAATGTGCCTCATCACTGAAGATGATTTTCTTCGAAAATTGATCATCCACTGTTGCCATTTCTCGCCACCATTCTGACCATTGACGACGTTTGGAATGGTCAAGAGGCTTTAGTTCTTGAGTCAATTGCACCTTATGAGCGTGTAAATGCAAGTCTTTATGCATAATGTTCATCAACGATGAGCGTGAGAGGTGCAATTGTTGGGCACGACGACGAGTTGAGGTGGACGGCTCTTCAGCCACACTATCGCGAACAGCAGCAATATTTTCTGCAGTACGAGCTGTACGAGCATGCACTGATGTTTTAATATCTCCTACAGACCCGGTTTGCTCAAATTTTTGCACGATTTTCCGATTGTACGCACATTTGGACGATTAAATTGACCGAAAAAATCACGAAGTGCACGATATGCATTTTGATTTGAACGCCCATTTTCATAATAAGCCTGAATAACTTTAACGCGTTGCTCGATTATGTATCTTTCCATGGTTCAAATTGAGTTAGTCTGAAATTGAGAAATGTCAAATGAAATGCAGAAAAATACTTGACGTTTAGGTGTAGTTCACATTCAACATCGGCCCTTCAAATTTAACCACCCTTTAGATGCCGCTGGTTGCCAAGGATGCTGGACTAGTATATGTCCATGTTGGTTTGGTCATCGGCTTGATGATAGTTCGTGGTAGACTTTGGACTGGTCCTGGTAGGAGTTTGTACCAGGCGTCTCCCAAAAGATATTCAGATGGTAACAAAACGTCACACGTAATTTCTATGCCTGTTTGCATGATGATGTGAGTACGTGGTGACAGAAATAGGTTCTGGTTACCTCTGGAGATCGGGAGTTCGTGGTAGCAATTTTCGGTTCTCCGTACCTTCACGTCTACTGGAACGCACTTGATGATGTGGGCGACTTCTCCGGCAATTACTGCCATGTATCCAGGTCCCTTCATGAGATGATAGGCGAATTCATCCGGGGATTGTGTTGCGATGATGAGGGCGTTCTTCAACACTTGCTGCTCCAGATTGCATCGTTGTGTTAGCACGTCGAGGTACAACTGATTTATTTGATTTCGAATGTGTTTTTCGACGAATACAAATTTAGAGTTTACATAGGCGAATATGTCTAAATTTTCTACAGCTATTGGTTTTGGTTTAGCGAAAGTTTCTCCCCTTCTGGTTTCAAATATTAGTAATTTCGAATGTTCTGTGCGTATTAACGTGTAACCGCATAGTGGTTGTTCAGATTTCTTAGTTAATGCGAATGTTATGTCTTGAGTTGAAAGTGTGTAGACTGTTTGAGTGTAGCTATGTCCGACATCTTTAATTTTCTTTGCCATTCCTTCATACAGTACATCGTACCGATTGAATTTGCAATTATCTGAGGGAAGTGAATTCCAAAAAGTTTGTCCACCCTCAAGGTCTACACAATCTTGATTTGTTAATAGGCACGTCATTCCTGATCTTAGATTTATGTGATTAGTATTTAGATTTACTGCTGCATAATATTCTACGAGAGTGATTTTTACAGATGCTTGTACTACTACATCGTCCCAGCTTCCATAAGGGTCTGAGTATTGCGCACCATAACAAGTCCCGTCATTCTTAATCGAGCCTGCTAAGGATATGCTTCGTGTTGCGGTTTGATTTTTACGTAGTTCAGTTATCAGAGAGTTTCCAATTTTTAAAATGCCTGTTAAATGCATCTGCTCACATGCGTCTCGATTTACATCTGCTAGATATTCTAATTGTCCGTGTGCTACTACTGAGATGTGCGAGCTCATACCGCAGTGGTATATCACTCGATGGATTTCTACTTTACATTGGATAACTTTATTGTTGATAAATTCGTTCAGTTGTAGCACTTGGATATACACGGGAGTCGCTACTATCTCTGGTCTCTTTATATCGCAGTCGCCTACGTCGATTAGAGAAAGTGTGGTTATATTTAGTTTCGATGATCCGCAATCGTATCCGATTATTCCCATTGTACCTGCTACCGCACCTAGCAGTATCAGGAAGGTCAATGTTCCCTTGATCATGTTGCAACACGATTTGAATATTCAATTTTCTTTGTTCTATTATATTTGTTTAATTATTTATTTATTTATTTATTGACTTATTTCTTTGTTTATTTTGTTATTTATTGTTTAGTTAAGCTGGAAAAGAAAAATATACATATATAAATTGAATTTACTGCTCCGTCGTTTTCGTTATTGAAATGTAAGAATATTTCAATCTGTTTATGTTGACAACACGAGGTTTCCGCTTTATTTGGATTTTGACATTCCCTTTTGGGAGTATTTCTAAAACCTCGTGAGGTCCAGTATAATGATCTTCCAATTTTCCTGGCTTAGGCCCCTTTAGTAAAAAGACGAACTCACCAACCCTAAGTGTCTGAGGATTAATTTTTCTGTCATAGATTTCTTTAGATTTGATTTTTGCATTGATTAATTTACCTCGCGCTAAAACTTGGAGTTTGTATAGGCGAGTTACTAATTTAGTAAGATAATCGTCGTATGTGTTTTCTTCTTCATTCGTTATCGGATCGCTCGATGGAAGTCTTGCTAGTCTACCGAATACTAGTTCGAATGGTGTATGTCGAGTACCTTCGTGAGTACTTGTATTTTATGAAAAGGTTGCCAATTCTAACCAATCGTCCCATTCTTGATCTTGGTTTGCAAATTGTTTAAGATATTCTCCTAATACATGATGAGATCTTTCAATGGATCCGTTTAACTGGGGATGAAATGCTGTTGTTTTATATTGTTGAATTTTGAATCGTTTGGCTAAACTCTTTAATACCTTGCTGAGGAAATTGCTACCTTGGTCTGTTAGAACAGATCTCGGAGCGCCGAAAGTGCAAATAAATCTTTTTACTAAAGCATTACTTATAGTCGTTGCTGTTGCATCCTGCAGTGGAATTGCTAACGTGTATTTTGTCAACAGGTCTTGAATAGTTAGTATATAAACATTCTCGTCTTTGGTTTTAGCTAAAGGACCTACGATATCCATTGCAACCTTATCGAAAGCTACACCGGGCGTATCCGTTATGATCATCGGGTTTCGATTTTTAACTCTAACTAATTTTTTTAGTTGGCACCCTAAACAATCCTAACGAATGCCTGTATGTCCTTTTTTATATTTTCCCAACAATAACGGTGCCTGATTCTACTGAATGTTTTTGATACCCCCTTGTGTCCTCCGAGTGCTGAACAATGTAATTCTTTAATAATCTCGCTTCGTTTAGACTGTTCGACGTATTGAACTACACCTGTACAGATTATTATCTTTGTAAGTGTCGATTGACCTAGAGAGTGTAGGTAACTTCTAATTATCTTCCAATCTATTGACTCTACTTCATTTGTTTTTGCTATGCTGATTGTTTTTAGTTGTAATTTATTAGCTAGTTCGCCGAGACTACACAATGATTTTTCTATATCTGATACTACAGCTGAGAGGCCTTCTTCAAATCGCCGTATCGGTAACGCTATATGGATTTTACTGCCGTATTCTTTCATCTGCGCCTTTCCCGGCTGTAAGTCATTAAACCTTGGTAGTTCGTTGCGTGCTTGGAGTTGAGTTGAGCCTATATCACATGGTTCTCCCGAGGTGTAGATAAAATACGTATATACGTAATTGTCCTTCCTCATGAACAGTTGGTCTCTGGATTCGAATACATTTCGAAGATCCGGTGTGGTTCCCTGTTCCCTTCTCTTTTCTGGTTCTGAGGTTGATTCCTCGATCTCGCTATCGCTGCTCCATGATTCTGTATCGGTAGGTTGGTTTGTAATTGCGTCAGCTTCTTCGTGTTTGGTCTGTTTAGGCCGCTTAGGTTTGTTTTTACGTTTACCGATGCTTTCATTCTCTTGGGTTGGTTCAATTTGCGATATTTGTTTGTCGAGTTCATCTCTTAACCTTTGAGGTTCTCGTTTATTTCGTTGACTTCTTCTTAAGGGTTGTTCGTTATTACTCCTTGATTCTGGGTTTTGATGGATCTCCGCTTGGGTTGTAATCTGATTTGGTCGTTCTTTATTAGCCCCTGATTCCGGTTCTTTCGTCGATAGTCTATTACCTTGAACGGTATGGACATTCTGTGGTTCGACGGGGTTTCTGGATAGAGCGTCTGCATTTACATTTATTTTCCCTGCCTTATAGACGACATCGAAATCGTACAGGCCTAATTTTAGTCTCCATTTTGATACTCATGAGGCTGGATCCTGTGAGTTTTTAAACCATACGAGAGGTTTGTGGTCTGTGACGACCGTGAATTTGCGTCCATATATATATGGATGGAGTTGTTTGACCGCGTAGACGATTGCCAAAGCTTCCTTTTCGTATGTTTCGTATCGTTTCTCCGCGTCGTTCAAGGTTCGAGAGATGTATGCGATGGGTAAATCCTTTCCGATTTCCCCTTGAGATAGGATACCCCCGATGGCGTATCCTGAAGCGTCCGTCGTGACGAGAAAAGGTCGAGTGAAGTCTGGATGTTGAAGTATAGGTTCTTTGCAGAGAGCATCCTTCAAATATTGAAAAACTAACTGTTCCCTGCTTCCCCATGAAAATGTTGTATCCTTTTTTAACAAATCTGTGAGAGGTTTAGCGATTTTCGCGAATCCCTTAATGAAACGTCGATAGTATCCGGTTAAACCCAAAAATTGCCTTACTCCCTTAACGTTTCGGGGGGCCGGATAACCTTTTACTGCTTCGATTTTCCTTGGATCAGGTTTAATTCCGTTTTCTGTTATTAAATGTCCCAAGTATGCGACTTCCTTTCGTAGAAATTCACATTTGTCGGGCTGTAGCTTTAGATTAGCCTCCTTGAGGCGGGATATTAGCTTCCTATACTTGATTTCGTGTTCCCGAAGCGACGATGCGTATATTACAATGTCATCTAAGTAGACGAAAAGTTCCGCGCCTTGCAAACCACATAATACGCGGTCCATTAGTCTCTGGAATGTCGCTGGAGCATTTTTCAAACCAAATGGCATTCGAGAAAATTCATAATGGCCAAATGGCGTAGAGAAAGCTGTTTTATGTGCATCTTTTGGATTTAGATTTATTTGATGGAAACCTGATGCGAGATCGAAAACCGAGAAGTATTTCGCTCCTCCGAGTTGGTCTAAAATATCGATTATATTTGGGAGGGGATATGAATCTCCGATTGTTTTTTCGTTCAGCATTCGAAAGTCTAACACCATTCTCCATCGTTTATTACCGTGGCGGTCTGGTTTTTTTGGAACAATCCACACTGGACTGTTATAAGGAGATTGTGAAGTTTTAACTATTCCTTCGTTATAAAGTTCTTTCACTTGTCGCGTTATTTCGTCTTTGTGAATTGGGGGATACCGATATTGTCGTGTATTAATCGGGTGATCGTCAATTGTGGTAATGGCATGTTCCATCTTGGTAGTCGCACCCAATTTAGCTCCCGGGATGTGATATTGGTCCAAACTTTCTTCGAGTAACTTGTTTATACTTTCGCGTTCTTCTGAATTTAGGTGATCGAGACGGAGTAGTTCCTTTATTTTTTCTATTTGATTCTTTTTCTCTTCTTTTAATGACGCAATTGTCATGCAACTAACGTCGGGTTTGGTGGATGTTGTTGATTTATTAGATTTAGAGGGTTCGACAACATCGATGGTTGCCTTACTTATACTTATATACTTTCTTGAGTATATTTTTTATTTGACGCGGTTGTCGTGCAATTCGCGTCGGATGTAGAGGATTTTGTGGAATTAGAAGGTTCGACAATTTCACTGACTGTCTTACTTCCTTGTAAATTTTTTTATTTGACGCGGTTGTCGGGCAATTCGCGTCGGATTTAGAAGATTTTGTGGAATTAGAAGGTTCGACAATTTCACTGATTGTCTTACTTCCTTGATTTGATTTTTTATTTGACGCGGTTGTCGGGCAATTCGCGTCGGATTTAGAAGATTTTGTGGAATTAGAAGGTTCGACAATTTCACTGATTGTCTTACTTCCTTGATTTGATTTTTTATTTGACGCGGTTGTCGTGCAATTCGCATCGGATTTAGAAGATTTTGTGGAATTGGAAGGTTCGACAATTTCACTGATTGTCTTACTTCCTTGATTTGATTTTTTATTTGACGCGGTTGTCGTGCAATTCGCGTCGGATTTAGAAGATTTTGTGGAATTAGAAGGTTCGACAATTTCACTGATTGTCTTACTTCCTTGATTTGATTTTTTATTTGACGCGGTTGTCGTGCAATTCGCGTCGGATGTAGAAGATTTTGTGGAATTAGAAGTTGTGTTTTTAGATTTTTCTTCGAATTCTTGTAATGTCAGAGTTGGCACTATTATTTCGATTTCCTCTTCCCTGGTATTGTATACTTGGGTATACGCGATACCTTGCTGGTTCGTAACTAGAGCTTTACCGAAATAAATGCCATCTCCGATTTTAATGCGAGGGAGGTAACCTTCAGAGATTTCTTCGTTTTTTATTCTGACATAGAAGGTTGAAGCTGATCGCGCTGGAATTATTACCGTTTCCGGGCTAGTGAAGTTAATACGCCTGTCCCTCCAATATAAACAGTGTCCCTTATAATCGATCGTTGCCTTAAATCTCTGGTAGAACTCGTTTCCCAGTATTCCAGCCTGTTCGATGGGGAAATCCTCTTTAACTATGTGGAATACGACTGAACATCCTAAGATGTTTACAGAGAGTGACCCTAAGGTATCTACTGGATTCGTCGTTATTCCGTGTAGCTCGAGAATATCCGTTGCATCTCCTATGGCACCTGGTTTGACCGTTTTTTCTTTTATGAGGTTTGGCTCGGATCCCGTGTCAACTAATAAAGTTGTTGATGGGTGTAAAGTTGAGGACTCTATCATAATTGTCGGAGGACGACAGCGCCGTTTTAAATTAACATTAGCTAGTCGGACTCGTCTCCTGGCTGCGTTTCGCTTATCACCAGAGCCTTGCGAAGGGCTGCTTTTGTTTGTGTCTCCGGATGAGCCCCGGTTATCGGGAGACTGTTGGAGTTTCCCTGCGCCTTCTGTTTGTTTATATATTCCCGTCTTCTACATTCGTCGATAGTGTGCCCGTCGCGTTTACAATACCGGCACGATGTTTGGGTCTGTTTATTATCTTCAGTCCGTCTGTCTCGCGGGTTGTATACAGCTTGAGCGGGTGGCCGACCCTTATCTTGAGAGGGCCCAGCCGCTTGGTTCCTAAACCAACACGTGTCCGCCGCGTGGCCCGTTCGGTTACAAATTTGGCAGATTACAATGTTTTTCTGTATTGCTGCTACAGTTTCCTTACGTGGCGCTGGTTTATCTACGCGTTTGGAATTTCTTAACTCGTTTATGGCCTTCTGTTTTCTATCTACTTTAATAGCGTCCGTCCCGGCGGCGGTCAATGTTGCATAAGTGGGCTTCATTCTTATTTGTATTTCGGGTTTAAGCCCGTCAAGAAAACTTTGTGCTGTAAGTAAAACTGATTATATGATTTCCGATTTCGCGTACCCGATTTATATATTTAATTATATCCTCGTTTTCTAACTGTACTAACGTCCCGAGTTCTCGTCGTACCTGATTTACTGATTTTGCGGGAGAATATAATCCTTTTAAATATTTGGTTAATTCATTTAAAGTATTAAATTTAACTCCTTGTATCGATCTTTTTGCTTCTCCTATAATTTTCGTTCTAATTAACCTGACTAAGTTTTGTTGTACATTTGAGGGAAGCATAACTAGAGCTTCCTCACAGCTTTCAATAAATTGGTATATGGGAATATTTGTCCCGTCGAATCTAACAACAACTTCGACTGCATCCTTAAGGGATACCGTTTGTGAAGTTCCTATAGGCATGTCACTTCTTGTGTTGTGCCTTCGTTAGATGTTGTGGATAGATTGTCGTCGCTGTTATTTTCTTGTGTAGGTAAAGGTGGAGGATTTAGATTAGAGGCACTCGACGGGTTATCAACAGTTTGAATTACAGGATTGGTTTCACCCTTTTGCGGTGAATGCTCAATTGGCATGATTTGACCAAATTACCGTTAGTATCCCACCGCTGTCACCAAAAAGGTATGTTACGTCCAAGTAACATGAGAAATTGCCCTGTTTTAGACCTTAGCTACGGCTAATTAGTCTGGGATACGGGCTCGGTGATTTGATCGTTAAAGATTTGAATTTACGAAGGGGTTTGAGAATGATAAAGAAAATGTAAATGGTGAGTTCCTGTTTGACAACCGGGAGTTCGAGTGAAAGGAAAAGAGGTGTTCGCGGTGGTCCGCGCAACACCCTTATTTTGGGGGAGGATAGGAATTCGCGGTGGTCCGCGCAATTCCCTGGTTAAATTGAGAGGAAATAGAGTTCGCGGTGGTCCGCGCAACACTATCGTAAGGGAGGAAAAATAGCGTTCGCGGTGGTCCGCGCAACACTATCGTAAGGAAGGAAAAATAGCGTTCGCGGTGGTCCGCGCAACACTATGGTAAAGAAAGAATTTAGAATTCGCGGTGGTCCGCGCAATTCTATTGGAGAGATAGAAGTTAGAGTCCGCGGTGGTCCGCGCGACACTATAGTGAAAGGGAGAGAAGGTGATTAGAGTTCGCGGTGGTCCGCGCAACTCTAGATAATTTCGAAGACTGAATTTAAACTTACTCTTTACTAAAGATTCGAAAAATAGCGGAGAGCTGTACAATGTTTCAGCTTGTTCCGGTGTCGTTTGAATATTTTATAAGAACTGATTTTTAGGGCACAATTTCGCTCTTTTTATACTAGTGTTTATGCTATCCTTGTCTAAAATTAGGGGTTGGAGAGGGCAAGTTCTTTGGCATCTCATTGGCTAGAACTCACCGTCTTCCCTTTCCTAATTTTCCAGATAGTTGGGGAGAATAGCTCTTATCTCTATACGTTCAAGGTCCATGTCATCCGCCTTCCGTTAGCTCAAGCGCCAGGGCCACCACTCAGAGTGTGCTCTGGTGCCCGAAGGGTAGTCGGATGCTAGGCGCAGTGTGGTGGAGTTACGGGGACGTAACAACATACATCGTCTCGCTGGACTCGCCACTACTGCTGCTACTACTACTACTACTAATAGTACAGACCCGTTGCCCTCCGTACAAACTACCGGTACGCCATTATCGCGCCTCGACTCTGAGCTGAGTGAAATTCTAAACTCTCACTCGTATAAGAGCGAGAGAGAGAAATGGATAGCGTACCAGCAGGTTTTACAGCGTTATCTTCATATGGTCGAGTACGATAATGCAGTACCGAATATTTCATCAAAACGAAAAATAGCAATACTCGATAGTCACGAGAATAAATCCGACGACGTTTTAATGAACAAAGTTAAATCTCGACTCAATGACACACTTATTATCGATAGCGTACCAAAAAAATGTTAATAAAAAGCAATATCGTTGCTTCGCAATTTGTATCGCAGCGCCGTTGATAAAAAAATGACATGGGATCGTAATGGTGTTGTTTCCATAGACGGTAGAAGAATTTCAAATTCCAATATCGTTGATCTTGTTAACGATGCTATGCGAGCTAGAAAACGCGAGAAACCCATCGGACGATCTCACTTTGCCAAACTCCTGCGAGCGATACAGATGCCACGCGAATTTATCGGCAATCCCGAGTTACTACACGAGCCTACACCTACATCATCTTCGACACCGCAGCGGCGTCTTATTTTACCACGCGAAAGCGATAGTAGCAGCAGCAACAGCAGCAACAGTAGCAACAACAACGAGGCCGAGACCGCACACTTAAACAGAGATTTAATGCTCACGGCTGAAAACGACATCATCGAGGAGGAGGAGGGGGATGAAGAAGAGGACGAACAATTGCAAAACATCGCGCAAGTAGAATATCGATCTCGCGCACCGTTAGAAAAGAAAAAGAAAAAGAATCCATTTAACTGGTCATCGTTAAAATTATGAAAATTCTTAAAAAAATCTATTATGACACCACTTATCCTGCGTCCTATTCTCGAGCAAAAAATTTGGCACTGGTGGATCGAAGAGTAGCGCGAAAAAATATTTTACCATGGCTCGAGACACAGGATTCATATAACATGCATCGTCTCGTGCGACGACGATTTCCCCGTCGTATGTACAACGTGAGTAATATAGACTATGTATGGGAGGCTGATTTAGCTGATCTTCGCTCGATAGCCACGTACAACGATGGGTACGCATATCTGCTTGTTGTTATCGACGTGTTGAGCAAATACGCGTGGGTCGAGGCCTTGCGTGACAAAACGAGTGCAAGTGTGGCCCGCGGTCTCACACGCATACTCGCACGCAGTAACAATCGTCGTCCGCAGCAATTGCAAACTGATCGAGGCAAAGAATTTATCGGCACTCCATTTCAGCAAATTCTCAAGAAAAAGAATATCGATTTTCGCGCTGCTCGTAACCCTGATATAAAAGCCTCGATTGCCGAACGCTTTAATCGAACAATAAGAGAGCGAATGTGGCGCTACTTTACATATACGCGAAATAAGCGTTACATTGATGTTTTACAACATTTTTTATATGCTTATAATCACACTAGACACAGCGGAACGCGTATTCCCCCGAGCGAAGTAACCCTCGAAAACGCCTCTATAGCCCGAGACAATTCAGCACGGCGTTGCGAGCGTAATGCGAAAAAAATCAAAAAGCCTAAATACAGCGTCGGTGACTTGGTACGTATCAGTACAGCTAAAGCAGCTTTCGTGAAAGGATATGAGCGTGGTTGGAGTAACGAATTATTCAAGATTCAACGAATATCAGTGAATCGAGAACCATTTGTGTATATTTTACACGATCTGAATAACGAGACTATCGACGGTATTTTCTACGAGGCAGAATTATCGCGAGTACGAGTACCTCCGTCATCTGAGAAGACGAAAGAGAAGAAGAAGAGGACAAAGAGGAAGAACGCACGGAATCACCGTCCCTGACAAATATGAGCTCCAAGGATAGCTCTTTTTTTGTCGTACTACCGAGCAACAGTAGTATGCAGTATTTTCCGAATAATACGACGACAAAATTTATTACAAAACTACCGCTTCAGACACGTTTGCACGGAGAATGGTCTGTTTCTCTTGTGGAAATTTTTTATCCGATGACTCTTTTACATGTTCCTACTGTAGGAAATCTCGTAACTTTTGAGGATGGTGATTATGATTTATCGGGTTTAAATCTTTTAACACGGAGACGCTCTGATAGAGACCAAGTTCCACCTGGTGTATATCGCTCTATAGGCGCTCTTTTGGAGAGTATAAATTAGCTACCTCACGTGGCCGGTCATTTGCGCTTTAAATCGCTTCCGAGCGGGCAGATCGAAGTGGCCCGCGTATGCGACGATCTACGATACCATGACTTTCGCGTATCACCCGCTATCGCGAGTCTCTTAGGATTCTCGGAAGAGGCTTGTAGGTCTGTAATGATAGAGCCGCATTGCGAATACACAGGGTCGAGGCCAGCATCTCTCACCTGTGCTATACCAGGTAGCATGTTTCTATACACAGATATCTGCGAGAGCTATATTACAGGCGATGTACAAACACCCCTCTTACGAGTTGTCCCCATTGATACTGATGACTGTCAGTATGGCTCGATAAAAATTAAATCGTTTTCAACGTCACGATATATACCTCTCTTGCACAATAATTTACACACTATCGAGATCGATATAAGAGACGAATTTGGGGATCCTATACCATTCGAGCAGGGAACGTTGACTGTGACACTACATTTCAAAAGGTCCCATAATTGATTACATCGCTATGGATGATATTGACAGTGTGCAGCACGGATGGTGCCGTCGCGGGTACGGCGGTATTAGCCACGTTTATATCGGAACACCTAATCAACGAGGACGCGGTATCGGCAGCTTTCTCGGGGGCCTGTTTCGTCGAGTGTTACCACTTTTAAAGAAGGGCGCTAAAGCAGTTGGTAAAGAGGCATCGCGCGCTGGTGTAAACGTAGCCGGTGATATCCTCGATAGAAATATAGCTGTGAAAGATGCTATTCGCGAGAGAGCAAGAGAATCAGGCAGTAATCTTAAACGCAAAGCCTCTGAAAAAATTGACACTCTCATGCGGGGGTCTGGTTATAAAAAGCGCAAAATTTCGCGAACTTCTCATTCATCGGACGAACGTAAACCACGACGTATCTCCCGTAAAAATAAAAGTGTAATAAAGAGAAAAGTAATAAAGAAGAAGAAGAATAATAAGAACAATAAGAAGAAGAAGAAGACTCGTCAACGAACAGTTGCAGATATTTTTGGATAGCTGAAACAAGATGGCTTTTCTACATGCGCACTCGTGCGAGTGTCTTAAATCGGAACTTGAATTATTTTCACTCCCACCGACGCAAACTACTACCGAAGGCTCCAATTGGGTGTATTACAAACCAATATCTTCGCTAACAGATGATTCACCGATTGAATTTGTTATTCCTGGACAGGGTGATGAGTATATCGATCTCGCGCATACTATGCTTAGTCTGAGAGTGAAAATAACATCTCCTACTGCGGAAAATGCTGCGGGTACAGCATCGAAAGTAAGTGCCGGCCCTGTAAACAATCTCTTGCATTCTATGTTTAATCAGGTGGATGTATACCTGAATCAAAAATTAGTTTCACCTCCAAGTAATGCCTACGCTTATCGAGCGTACATAGAAACACTTTTGAATTACGGTCCAGCAGCAAAAAATTCGCATCTCACGAGTGTTCTCTGGTACGACGATACCCCAGGAAAAATGGATGATATAGCATCGGAAAATACGGGTCTTGTGAAGAGAAAACAATTTTTAAATGTCGAAAAAACTGTAGACTTGCTCGGTCATCTGCATTGCGATATATTCAATCAGGAGCGGTTCCTATTAAACGGCGTCGAGATACGACTACGGTTGGTGCGGTCTAGAGATTCATTTTGTCTTGTGGGGGATACAAAGAATGGTCAATGCGGCTTAAAGATTCTCGAGGCATCGCTTCTCGTTCGTAGAACAAAAATAGCTCCTGGTGTGCTGCTCTCGCATGCTAGAACTCTGGCAAAATCTACGACTAAATATCCTCTTACAAGAGTAGAGGTAAAAGCCGTTTCAATACACTCTGGTGTTCATGGAGAGACTATCGATAATATCGTGTTAGGTCAATTGCCGAAGCGTATAATTATCGGTTTTGTCGATAACAAAGCGTTTAACGGCGACTTCAGTATGAATCCATTCAATTTCCAAAATTACAAGATAAATTATCTCTCGTTGTATGTAGATGGTGCTCAAATACCTTCGAAACCGTTACAACCTGATTTCACGAAAAATCATCTATATGTGGATGCTTTTCAAACGTTGTTTTCGGGAACTGGAATACATTTCTTGAACGACGGTAATTCGATCGATCGCGATAATTATCGCGATGGATACTGTCTGTTTGCTTTTGATTTGACACCCGATCTTTCGGCGAACAGCAATACACATTGGAATTTAATAAAGCACGGTAGTGTGAGAATAGAGGTACGATTTGAGGATGCGCTTGCTTCAACGATAAATTGTGTAGTCTACGCGGAATATGATAATGTCCTTGAAATTGGTGCTTCTCGGCAAGTAATGGTGGATTTTACCGGATAAGCGAAAAATGTGCTGATGTCGGCATAAAATTATTTCGTGTTAAGAGACGTAGAAGCGTGTCTGTGAGTAACTAATCAGTCGAACTCGAGCATCTGTACGGATTAGACGTGAAAATGGATATCGTCGTGGATATACAGGGAATGCGTGGTAAAGACTCGGAATTTATTCCGTAGGAAATTGCTGTGGTAGCAGTGGATAGACCGTACTCTGCTCATTGGATCGTCGCACCGCCGTGTCACTTTGCCGAATTATCACAGCATTCGAGAAGCCAGAATAATTTTCTCTCGAAATATTTTCACGGTCTGGAATGGTACGAGGGCGATGTGAGCTGTAAACAGGCATACGCTAACTTGCGTGAAATTTCGCGAAAATCAAGACGTATCTATACTCGCGGTCACGAGAAGGTTATACTTCTTTGCGATATCACGAGTCGTGAAATTTCCAACCTGGAAGATGAGGAGGGCGCCCCATCGTACACATTTATGCCGAAATCTTTGCGAAAATGCTTCAGACACGCTATAATAAACGATACAACGTCTTCGCATTGTGCAATGCGCCAGGCTTTCCAAATAAAAAATTGGCTTCGCGAGCACCCGTTTAAAGGAGAATCATACATGGATGTTTGGTCAGCAGACGAAGAGGAAGAGAATAAGAAAGAGGAGAAATCTTCATCATGTAGTCGTGACACGATCGACGACGCTGTGAAATAAATTTTGCATATATATACGTCTTTCAAAGCGTATCGGTCGTTATTTAATCATTGACTATGTGTTCAGCATGAACACTAGACAAATCTACGAGAGTCTGCAGTATCTACCTCTTTCAACCGTTGGCGTATACCCGGCTGACAGAATTCCTCGTGTATGGTCGTTACCTGCCGGACTCGTAGTTAACACGGATAACCACGACGGACCTGGAGGGCATTGGATCGCCATGTACGTTAACCATCATGGGAAAGGAATGTACTTTGATAGCTACGGGCTACCACCGGTTATACCGCAACATCTCGCACGACTACGAAGAAACTGCAAGTTCTATCGGTACGGTCTCAAGCAGCTACAGAGTAATACGTCGGATGTGTGTGGACAATTTTTTATCGTATTCCTACATCTTATGTCGTGCGGCTTCACCATGTCGCGATTTAATAATCTCTTTAGCGATAATGTAATGAAAAACGACAGATTAGTGCGTGAATATTACAATGCTTTCTCCTCTCGACGATCAGAAAGTGATAAAAATAAATTTAACGGCGGAGGAGTCTCCGAGCGAAAATTACCGTGTTTGCATGGATGTTGCATACGACGGTAAATATGTGTAAAGTGATTTAAATAAAAACAAATACATCGTCTTACTGTTCCTCTTATTTTATAATTATATATAAATTATAATCGAGGTCCCTCGCGGTACGGTATCATATTCTGCGCCTTTTACTGCAGAGCAAGCGCTTCGCGAGGAGCACAGCGCAAAGCGGTACGCACGTGCAAAACCGCTGTCGCTGCATTCAGAGCGTTGGACACCTTAATTATGATTCAGAGGGCGGTTTGCTATCTTCAAAGCCCGTGATACCAACCAGCAGCATCCTGAGCATTCAGTCTGTCTTCAACTTCGTGATCGCGCAGTCAAAAACGTATTTTTCGCAATGTATCCTCGTTACGAGGCTAGCGGGTTTTCGGAGTCCTCAGTGCCGAAATAGACATCGGGTACGATGGCGGCGACGTGGACGAGGGCTTCGAGAACCCCGAGCTTCCTGAAGCAGACGATGCTCGGTTATGAAAGTGTCGACGAGCGCGCGAGCGTGTGTGTGTGTTTGTGTGAGTGAGATAGTGAGAGACAGGAGTTTAAAATCGCCGTCGAAGGAAGGTGGACGTCAACAACAACAGAGGTAAGAACCTAATTTTTTTCCTTTTTTCAAGTATGTGTACACCTTTGCTCCATCCTGCTCTTATCTGTAGTCTTTCTTGTTCACCAGAGTACCCACACCACCTCACTTTACCATCTCCACGTTACCGACACTGGTTAAGCAGAGTGGGTAGCGCGACGGTGGAAAAGTGGGGTGGTGGGGGTAGCCGCGTGGTGGGGGAAGGAGTGGGGATAGGAGTGGGATGGAGCAAAGGTGTACACATACTACTAGCAACTAAAAAATATGTCGAGGTGACTGGAAAAGTTGACACTAAAAACGGGAATGCAAGTTAATATGAATAAGACCAAATTAGGGGAAAGTTGAGAGTTTATGAGGAAAGAGATAGAGGCATCTGCAGAATACAATATCTAGGGTGTGGTTTACATCAAGAAATGGGTTCAGAAAGCACTTACGAAATATGGCGAGCGAAACATAGAAAGCGGTTAACACGGTGTGGAGCATTACGGAAAGAACAATAATCGAAAGATTAAAGGATGGTATTGATGGATTCATTGGTTTGAAAATTGAGGGCGCTTTATGGGATGATATCGTGGGGTTGGAAGAGAAGGGAATATATTATCCATAGCAGATGATTAAATGGCGCCAGAAGTAGCCAAAAATATAATCGGGTACATGTGGAATCTTGAAGTCAGAAGGAGAAGCCTGGAAGTAGTGTTGTAGTTATTAAACTTGTAGCAGAATTGCAGGGTCGAATAATAAATGTAAACGGATAAATAATAGAACGATGCGTCTTTATTGAAGATAATGGCGGAGAGTAGTATAATGAACGCGAGCGAGCACCTCTTAGTGAGATAGCAGACTCTCAGACAGGATAGTCGAGCTCGCTTACGTTCGCGATCAGTTTGCGCGCTCTGCCGGCATGTCCTCCCAACTAGGTTTCTTGAGGCTTGCTTTCAACAAGTAGAAGCAAGGAGAAAAGCAAAGAGTTATTTAATAGAAATGATAAAAAATGAGAATTCGAGACGGCCAAATATTTGTTGAAGGGAAGAGATAAAAAGAGGTTATAAAAGGCGATTGAAGCCATACCTTAGAAATAAATACCTATCTACAATATGTGATAAAATATAGTGACTGTCAGTCATCGAATAGATGTGCCGAATCGTGTTAAGTATTTGTTCCCCGTTTTCGAGAACATATGGCACAGATCAGCTAATTGCCGTGAATCGCATAGCTCCCGTTTTCCTTTACCCGGTTGGCAGTCGGTAGTTGAAAATGGCGGATCCAATATGACGAATGAAAATGGAAAAGGTGACTTGATGTGGATGATTTCTGCATTTTGATGTTTGGTTTAAAGATCTTGCTATTACTAAAATCTATATTCATTGGATAATGTTACGGAATATTATAAATTTTAACGTAACTTTATAAATCAGTGATCTTAAAAGGGTTCGGATACTTGTTGTTGTTTTTATTATTTGTACAAGGAGTTGCGGAATCCTTTTTACGGATATCCCTAGCTTTTTTAACTGGGGGGGGGGGGGGGGTATGTGGGACTCACAAAAAAGGCCTACCCACTAAACCGCCCTCTCCTTGATGCCCTCCCCCAGACCAGGAACTATTTTGATATTACTTCTGGCTGGGGGTTCTGTCCGTGTTCGTCCGTTCGTTTTGCTGTCTGTAACCTGTCGCGTCACGTCAGTCCGTCTGCTCGGTTAGGCGAGACGTCTACGTTTTTTCGTCGGCGTATCGTCTCTGTATAGGTGGCAACTAGTTCTGTTGAGTGGAGCATCACCTGGACAATGTTGTCCGGGGTGATGCTACCAACAATCGTCTCGAGTTCCGGTCGGAGTCCTGTCCAGCGGTCACACACAAAAAATGTGTGTTCCGCGTCATCTCGTTCGTGTCCGCAGGACTTACAGTCTGGCGTCTGTACTCTGTTTATGTTGTAAAGGTACCTTCGGAAGTAGCCGTGCCCGGTCAGGAGCCGGGTAACGTAAAAGTTTACGTTCCCAAACTTCCTTGCGATCCACGGTCTCAGGTCCCTTACAAGTCGTCTCGTCCAGTTGCCTGTACGTTCTTTTGTCTATCGGTCTTGCCAAGTCTGTATCGCCCTGTTGCGCTCCGCAACTGCCGCATCCTCCCGTCTTATGTCCGCGCTTTTTCCGTAGATCCTCTTTCGCTCGATAGCTAGGAGGTCCACCCTGTCTTTGTACCATCGTCATCGCGTGGCAGTATTTCTTTGTCTTCAGAGCATCTGCCCAGATCTCTGTGCCGTAAAAGAGGATCGAATGGGCCGTCGCCATTAACAGTCGTCTTTTCCCCGGTCTCGGTCCAGTCGTGTTTGCCATCAGGCGGCTTAAGGATGCTATCCTCTCGGCCGCCTTCTGGGCTGTTTTTTGTATATGAAACCAGAAGGTCATCTTCGTATCTAGAGTTACCCCCAGATACTTGACTTCCCCCCCGGCCACGATTTCGTCCGTCCCGACCCACATGGGAAGTCTCGTCTGTATACGTCTTCTACTAAAGAACGTCAGTTCTGTCTTTTCTGTCGCGAGTTGTAGTCCGTGGTCCGTCATCCATCGTCCCACTCGTCGCATCGTCTAGTTCAGTTTTAGCTGTGCCAGATCCGGAGACCGCTCGGTCATCACCACCGCCACGTCGTCGCCAGTCCGTTCCAAAAATCTGGTCCCAGTATGGACCCCTGTGCGACCCCGGCGGTGATTTGTCTCGTCACCGGTCCTTCAGTCGTCTCGTACGTAATCCGTCTGTTTTTCAGGTAGTCCCCCACCACCCGAGCCAAGTAAGCTGGAACTCCAAAGTTGCTTTCAAGCGCCTCCAAGATATCAACCCACCTGGCCGTGTTGAAGGCGTTCCTGACGTCCAATGTCGTCTGTAGAACGATTGGTCGCGCTGCATGGCAATGTCTGTCTAGTTCCAGGAAAGAGTCGACCACTTTCTGGATTGCTCCAATGGTTGATCGACCCTTCCTGAAGCCGAACTGCAGCTCTGAGAGACCCCCTCCGGCCTGTATCGCGTTTGTAAGTCTTCGTCTCAGTAATTGTTCAAAGAGTTTACCTGTCGTGTCAAGTAAATTCAGCGGTCTGTAGGCTGATGGCGCGTTAGGATCGCCCTTACCTTTTGGGATAAGGATTAGTTTCGCCGCCTTCCACCGGTCGCTGAACGTCCCTGTCGTCAAGCACGTATTGTACAGGTCGAGGAATATCTCCGGCCTCAGGCGAACCGTCAGCCGGAGAATCTCCGCCGGTACTCCGTCTGGTCCCGGCGCCTTGCGAGTCTTCATCGCGGTAGTCGCTTTGGAGAGCTCCTCCGAGGTGAATATGGGGGCTACCGATACCTCTGTGTTGTCTGTCCCGTTCGTCCGTATCGGGTGAGTCGGAAACAGTGCCCGTCAACAATCCGTTTTGTGGTTTCGGCATCTTTGAGTTCCGGTGGAACTCGAGCTTTGGGAACTAGGGAGTTTGCCGGTCACAATCTCGTAACCGGTTCCCCAAGGGTCTTCGTTCACCTCCTCGCAGAGCTTCTTCCAGCATTTTGTTTTGCTGTCCCGTATAGCGTTCGTGAGTGCTTTCCGTGATGTCTTGTAAATGGCTTGGAGGTTTTCCCTTTCGGGTCTTCCCCCAGCCCTCGTAACTCGTCGTCGGTTTGCCAGACAGATCTTGCGCAGTTCGGCTATCTCGTCTGTCCACCAGTACTGTGGCCGTCTGTTTCGTCTTTATCGAAGTTTCGGCATTGTGTTATTGCACAGTCGGTCAGTTAATTTCGCTGCTTCGTCTGTCAGTCTTTCCGCCCTTCGCCGGCCAGTCAGCTCAGGGGTCATATTTGTTATTGGAGCTGGTGTTGCCATCAGCTCCTCGGAAAATTTTCGTACGTCGAGTTTGTTAAGGTTCCACCGCGGGGGGTGTTGGGTCCTCGTCCGTCTCGTTGCCGTCTGTCCTGCCACTTTGAAGACGATGTACTGATGATCGCTGGCCGTAAAGTCCTCGATCACCCGCCATCCCCGCAACTGTGGCAGTGTTCTGTCCGACGTCATTGTTACATCAGGGATGGAGTCTCCGAACCCTGGTCGTCTGTACGTCGGTGTGTTTTCCGTGTTTGCTACTACTAAATCCAGCCTTGCGGCCATTTCCAGTAGCAGTCGTCTGCGTCTGTTCGTTTCTGTCATTCCTCACTCAATTGCCCTCGCGTTGAAATCCCCCGCGACTACAATGTCTCCAGGTAGATCCCTGATCCCGTCCTCAAGGAGCGCTATCCTTCTCTCAAACTCCACCGCGCCGCAGTTGGGCGTCAGGTAGACGCTGACACCGCGGTTAGTAATCCGAGATTGGGCAGCACCCCTCACCCAGATAGCTGTTGTTTCTGTCTCGTTCGTGATGTACGTCTGAGTCGTCCTTCTCCTGTATGGTTCACACAGGATCAGGATATCCGCGTCATGTTCGTCAGCTATCTGTGGTAGTAGCATGTCTGCTGTCCTGCTTCGGTTTAGGTTTCCCTGGATTATTCTGTCCATCGTCCGGCCTGTTTCCTGCACTCCTCCAGCGCGGTCCGAAACATCGCACACCCTCCGGATCCGGCGAGGTGCGTTACGCCCTTATGACCGGCCTTGGTGTAAAGAGGACAGACTGGTGTGTTTTTACAGTCCGTCGCGTAATGTCCATGTGTGCCGCATTTTCAGCAGCATTTTGTCCTGTCCATGTTTGTACAGTTTGCCTTTATGTGGCCATAGCCAAGGCATCTGTAGTATTTCGTTACTGTCAGTCGTTGTCGGACGCGGCAATGCATCCACCCAATCCCGATCCGTCCCCGCCGAAGTAGTTCGCCGCCCTCGCGCGACTCAAGGTCGCAGACGGCCATGTATTGTTCGGCGCGGTTCCGGACCCGGATCTTCAGTGCCTGTTGACGAATATGACTGAAGCCTACTTCTTTTCCTTAGGTTGACATTTTCGGTCACGTCCATTAAGCTTTCATCGACCGTCTCTCCCCCGATATAGTCCGTCGCGGGTTCTCCGATTGTCCCAAGCTCCTCCCCGGTCGATGTTTTTACCAACTCCCTCTTCTGTTTGTGTTTTATTTCTTTTAAAAGTTTATCCATATTAATCCCACGAGTAGGTCGGAATGTAGGTCCGCCCAGGCAGAGCCGCCTTGTCCAGGTAAGGTGTAAATACTGCAGGGTTCCACCCGGTGCCCTGCAGGGATTGTTCGCGACCGCACTACTTTACATCATTGCGGCCATGCAGCCGTAGGCATGATGCCTCCCACCGTAACTTTTGATGTTGTGTGTTCTTAGTCTGCCTGCTCCCTCTGGACCGGCAAGGTTAGACCTGCCAGGGGCCAGAGCGGCCGAGCTCCAAAGGTGACACACTTGGGAGGGATCGGTGACTTATTATTATTGTTATCGTTATCATCATCATCATCATCATCATCATCATCATCATCATCATCATCATCATCATCATCATCATCATCATCATCATCATCATCATCATCATCATCATCATCATCATCATCATCATCATCATCATCATCATCATCATCATCATCATCATCATCATCATCATCATCATCATCATCATCATCATCATCATCATCATCATCATCATCATCATCATCATCATCATCATCATCATCATCATCATCATCATCATCATCATCATCATCATCATCATCATCATCATCATCATCATCATCATCATCATCATCATCATCATCATCATCATCATCATCATCATCATCATCATCATCATCATCATCATCATCATCATCATCATCATCATCATCATCATCATCATCATCATCATCATCATCATCATCATCATCATCATCATCATCATCATCATCATCATCATCATCATCATCATCATCATCATCATCATCATCATCATCATCATCATCATCATCATCATCATCATCATCATCATCATCATCATCATCATCATCATCATCATCATCATCATCATCATCATCATCATCATCATCATCATCATCATCATCATCATCATCATCATCATCATCATCATCATCATCATCATCATCATCATCATCATCATCATCATCATCATCATCATCATCATCATCATCATCATCATCATCATCATCATCATCATCATCATCATCATCATCATCATCATCATCATCATCATCATCATCATCATCATCATCATCATCATCATCATCATCATCATCATCATCATCATCATCATCATCATCATCATCATCATCATCATCATCATCATCATCATCATCATCATCATCATCATCATCATCATCATCATCATCATCATCATCATCATCATCATCATCATCATCATCATCATCATCATCATCATCATCATCATCATCATCATCATCATCATCATCATCATCATCATCATCATCATCATCATCATCATCATCATCATCATCATCATCATCATCATCATCATCATCATCATCATCATCATCATCATCATCATCATCATCATCATCATCATCATCATCATCATCATCATCATCATCATCATCATCATCATCATCATCATCATCATCATCATCATCATCATCATCATCATCATCATCATCATCATCATCATCATCATCATCATCATCATCATCATCATCATCATCATCATCATCATCATCATCATCATCATCATCATCATCATCATCATCATCATCATCATCATCATCATCATCATCATCATCATCATCATCATCATCATCATCATCATCATCATCATCATCATCATCATCATCATCATCATCATCATCATCATCATCATCATCATCATCATCATCATCATCATCATCATCATCATCATCATCATCATCATCATCATCATCATCATCATCATCATCATTGTTGTTGTTGTTGTTGTTGTTGTTGTTGTTGTTGTTGTTGTTGTTGTTGTTGTTGTTGTTGTTGTTGTTGTTGTTGTTGTTGTTGTTGTTGTTGTTGTTGTTGTTGTTGTTGTTGTTGTTGTTGTTGTTGTTGTTGTTGTTGTTGTTGTTGTTGTTGTTGTTGTTGTTGTTGTTGTTGTTGTTGTTGTTGTAACCCTTAAAGCCTGGCGAAGAAGATGATCCAGGCGATCACCAAGCAGCGGAATGTCAGCATGGACATTAAACAAGGATTACAGAAGCTGGAGGAAGCCCTGGAGGCCATCTCAGCATCCAGAGTGAAGAGGAAGAAGATTGAAGCAAAATTGCGCAAAATACCAGCGCGAGGCAGACGACTAGCCTCACAATCTTTGAATGGTGGAATCAAAAGGTCACGACACCTAACCAGCCCAAGAAGAGGATCTCCTGTACAACGGGCGGATAAAAGACCCAAGCATGGAGAGACGGAAGGCGAGTGGAAAGAACCTCGTCGCAGGAAGGAGAAACAGAAATGAAGGACATCCGCGCCAAAGTGAACCCTGCAGACACGAAGACGGACATCGAGGCCATCCGGCAGAGTCACAAGGGCGAAATTATACTGAGGCTAGGCAACAACCCGAAGAACAAGGACCTCTTCACCAAGGCCCTGAGAGATGCGCTGGGAAATACGGGCAAAGTCACCGAACTCATCCCGAAGATGACCCTCGAGATTAGGGACCTCAACGGAGCAACTGAAGAAGAAGATGTGCTCGACGCCTTGGCACGCGAGTACCCGGGACAAGTAGACAATGTTAAAATCCGAGTGCCAAAGACGAATTACAGGGGTCAGAAATTGGCTCTTATCGAGATGGATGAAATAAAGGCAACAGAACTCATCCACAAGGGCAAGATCAAAGTTGGCTGGGTCAACTGTAGAATTCGGAAACGTATAACTGTAATGCGGTGCTTCAGGTGTTTAGGGTATGGGCATCAAGCCAAAAACTGTAGTGGCCCGGATAGAAGTAAGCTGGGTTATAAGTGCGGTGAAACAGGTCATAAAGGCGCTAAGTGCGATAGGGAAGCGCGGTGTGTTTTGTGCGCGGACGAAGTGCAATCGTCCCACGTGCCGGGAACAGGGAAATCTGCCGCTTTTCGGGGAGCGTTGGAAAGTGCTAAGAACAGGACCCCGAGATGCCAAGGGTACTTCAAGGAAACCGCAACAGGAGCAGGACGGCCGACGACCTCCAAACACAACTGGTGCGCGAGAAAATATGTGATGTGATTATTATCAGTGAACAATATCGTGATAAAGTGTATGCGAACTGGTACGCGGTCAACCTGGACACTGCAGCCATCTGGGTCCCAAACCCCGGAAAAGGCCGAGTAGAAGGTCACGGAAGAGGAAACGGCTTTGTTTGGATTAAACAGAGGGATGTTTACTACGTGAGCTGCTACTTCACGGTCAATGAAGGCATCGGGCAATTTGAAGAGAAACCCAACAGCCTGGAAGACCCACTACGGGACATGAAAAGAAAATCATCGTGGCTGGAGACTTTAATGCGCGAGCGATCGAATGGGGCATGCCGCATCCGAACGGTAGGGGCAGGCGTATAATGGAAATGGTTTCAAGATTGAGCCTCACAGTGCTCAACACCGGTTCGATCGCGACTTTCCGACAATCAGGCTACAGGGGAACGATCCCGGAAATCTCGTTCGCATTGGAACGCGCAGTGCCATGTATGAGAAAATGGACGGTGATCGAGGAGTTCACCAGCAGCGACCACCAGTGCATCACGTTCGAATCATTTGAGGAGGGAAACGCACCAAGGATCAACAGGGACCTACCACCAAGATGGAGCGTAGCCAAAATGGACGGAGAATCTCGACGCACGTTGAAAACCCAAGTGCAAAAGAATTGGTGGATGAAACGAAGCAGCTCATACTGGAAGCGTGCAGAGCATCGATGCCGAGGAAGCAACGACCAGCGAACAAGCAGGCAGCGTACTGGTGGACCAACGAGATCGCCAGTCAGCAAAAACGATGCTTCCAACTGCCGAGGAAAGCAACTCGAGCTCGAAGAAGGAATCCTGATGAAGCAGCGATCATCGCGGCTGAATACAAAGGCGCCAAGAAGATCCTACAGCGTCAAATTGGCAGGAGCAAGTCGGAGCACTGGAATACCATTATACAGGACATGAACAACTAGCCGTGGTTACAGGAAAGTGACGCGGAAGCTGGAAGCTTTCTCGGAAAAAGAGAGCATGGACCTAAATAGGATGAAAAACATCGTAGATACCCTATTCCCGACTCACCCACCGAAGAGTGAGGAGAACCTCGCCGTCAGGATTGAGGACATCACGCCATTTAATGAGGAGGAGCTGATCGACGCGGTCAAATCTCTGCAGAACAGGAAGGCCCCAGGACCGGACGGCATACCGGCAGAAATGCTGAGGGCGGTGGTAGACGCCCGCCCGAAACTGCTTCTCGACATGTACAACTGCTGCCTGAAGAGCGGAGTTTTTCCCAAACGGTGAAAGACGCAGCGTCTGGTGCTAATCAGTAAAGGCAGGATACCCTAACTCCCCGTCAGCCTACAGGCCACTGTGCATGCTGGACACGGCCGGGAAATTACTGGAGAGGATGAACAAGCCGCGACTACAGACGGTAATACAGGAAGCAGGTCGGATAGACAATTCGGTTTTAGGAAAGGACCATCCACTGTAGACGCAGTCCAAAAGGTTATGAGAACAGTTGAGGCAAGGCGAGAGAGCAACCACCACTCCCGAGAGATCGTGGTATTGGCTACGCTCGACGTGAAAAATGCCTTCAATTCAGCAAGATGGTGCGACATGATGCGGGCGCTAAAGGTAAACTTCCAGGTACCAGCATACCTCCTGGCAATGGTGGACGGCTACTTGAAGGACCGAGTACTGCTCTACGACACACGAGAAGGCCAACAGAGAAAGGTCATCATCAGAAAAAGATCCTCGGACCAGACCTCTGGAACATCTCTTACGATGGAATTCTACGGATGGAAATGCCAGACGATACGTACCTAATTGGATACGCCGACGACGTCGCCGCGGTCAACACAGCAAGAGACCCCGAAGCGGCACAAAGGCGTCTCAACCAGGTCGTGAGGCGGACGTACCAGTGGATGGAGGACCACGGCCTCAGCCTAGCCACGCAGAAGACAAAGATAGTACTTCTCACTCGGAAGAGGATCCCGAACATACTGCGCATGCGAGTCGGAAACGAAGAAGTGGAAACGAAGGACGCAGTGAGGTATCTTGGCATCACCCTGGACACCAAACTCACCTTCTGGGAACACATCAGGAAAGCACGGAACGAAGCAGCGAGGCCTGGAAGGTAGTTTTTAGTGGGTATAAATCCCACACTTTAAGGAGTGCGGTCCCTCCTCTCTGTCTTTTTGAAGATTTTTCACCACCCCCCGTAAAAAAAAGTATCATCATCGTCGTCGTCGTCGTCGTCGTTGTTGTTGTTAGACAACTACAACAAAGTATATTTAATAGTTTTATTATTTTATTAGTGTTTGCTATAAGTTAACTTAAACGTATTGTTGAAGTCTCGATCTACATAAATGTCTTACGGCTAGGCCCAATGCGTCTATACTTATTCATTCGATAGCATTATTTTGCAATCCCTTGGCGGGAAAAAGAAGAACCGAGTGAAACTCACCTCAATTGATGTCTGATTACGATAATAATGGGAAACGGAGTACGTGCAATGCGACTGGGACGGTCGGAAGCGATTTCTTCAAGAAGCCTTCTGCGGAACCTCTTTCGCTGATTCTCCTTCCTCTCTCTAATCGTCACCGAGCCAATAAATGATAACCGTACGTACGTGAAACGTTTGCAGCGCGTGTGTCCTTCTTCGTCTCATGTCTTCGACACTGTCCTGCATGGACTCGCTGTCTTCGTCGTTCCTCAGCTTTCTGCGAATACAAATGCCATGAATAAGGCGAAATTGAGAGGAGAAAAAAATCTTTATGTAAATACATACCTATACGTCTGGCACGTACCGGAGCGTTTGTCGTCGGTGGCGCGATCTCAAGATGGTGGAAATTCTACGAAGATCTCAGATGTAAAGCATTGTTCCGAGTCGTTTGTAGTGAAGAGTTGAGAGGAAAGATGAAGAAACCGGAGCTGTGAGATAAACGTCGCAGGTAAGCGACCAGAGCGTTCGCAGTTTCTGAAACGAGGTTATTATTTGGGTGAATAATCGAAAGATAAATGGATGAGTTGCCGTGCATATGTGTATAAGTGGAATAACTCATTCATGATCTGCAGATTCGATATATCTGGGTCTCTGATTACACTTGAAGAACGAGATATAAAAAGTTTCCTGGAGACTCTCCAATATCCATGATTAACGATCATTAATCTCTTCTCTCCTCGTCTCGATATATCTCTACTCTTCGTTTTCTTTCTCTTCTCGACGAAACCTATTTAAATTACTTCACGCCTGGCACTATAGATAAAAAAGCGCGGATTCGGCGCGGACCGAACAACTCGACCATATTTTTCAAGTAATAAAGTCATAGGCTGCCAAAACTATTCCCTGGTATCAATGGTCAGAAAATATTATTTCACATGCTCTCCTGACATCCTACAAATCAATTTATACAATATATACAATGTATGAATCGACACTGGTGGTTGAGCGGTCGGTGTGCGGCTCCCGCAGCCCCCTGAGTTATGATATTACCTTCGCACCGCAGCAGTGAGGATAGATGCGGCGGTACGTGACATACCAAGGAGGGACGTATGACAGATGCGTGTGCCACTGACGCATTATCGCATTTCTATTTACCTCACGATATCTCAAAAACTAAACAGTAAACCAATCTTTTTAAACCATATTCCTTTTATACATTTGTAAAAAAAATCGCATTTTTGTTCAATTCTTAAATCTCGTTTAGCCTGTAGACGAAAAAACATGTCGTTTCTGCGTGTTTGCTATAGAAGACAGATGTTACTCCTGTCAACTTAAACTGTATTATCTCGACTTAGAGACGGTCAATTTTGTTTAAATTCAGATAATATTTGGTGGATCCAATATGACGAACAAAAATACAAAACGTGACTTGATTTATATGATTTCTGAATTTTGAGTCTAGATTCATATGCAGCGTCCTTAAGTACAAAATTTCAAGTAAATAGTATGTACAGAAAAATGTATCCTCAAAGGATATAGAGTTTGACTCCAAGATAGCACAATAGAATTTGCAGGTGAGCGGTCACAGCATGCATAGTATCTGAAAGAAGATTATTATCGCTTCGAATAATCAAAAGACATTGATGAGTTCCCGCCAATATGTATATGAGTTGAATAACTCATTCGCGGTCTGTAGACTCGGTCTATCTGTATAAAAAGGTTCCGTGAGACTCCATGATTAACGATCATTAATCTCTCCTCTCCTCGTCTTGATATATCTCTCCTCTTCATCTTCTTACCCTTCCCGGCAACACCGTTGGCAACACAGACATTGAAGTAATAGCTGCCGAAATTATTGCCTAATATTAATTATCAGCCAAAATTGGCACACGTGTCCGCTGAATAGATAGCATAGATAGACTCTTAGCCACTTTTTGGTGCAGGCCCCCCACAGTTTAATCTTCTATAATCTAAGAATCGTTACAGCAATCAGAAATTTAGCAAACAAGTGAAGTCCCTCTTTGATTGTTGTGATTTTCGACACAATATCCGCAGACATTCCGGTATAATGCCGTTTTGAATTTTTCGAAAAAACGACATTGTCGCTCTAACACACTTTGATTAGTTGAACTCAAGTTTTCTACAAGAACAAACTACTATTCAACAATGCTAGATATTCAATGTTGTAAAGGTCGGTAGAAGGGTTCGGATTTAATAGCAATTTAAGTTTGATAAGTTGTCAAGTATAAGCAGTAAAATACTTTGGAAACATTTAATAAAACGAGCTAAATTCGAAGCACGTATTTCGTTCAGAAATGTTTGGTATTCAATTTAGTGGAAATTAACAGATTCGTTAAAATTTTATACAGTGTTGAATTTTTATATTTACGATTGCCGATGCCTGCAAAAATAAAAGGTTTGTATCTTGTAAACCACGTAAGCAAATAATCTATGATTTGTCATCCAGTTATGCAATATCTTCTCGAATATCTTCTATTGATTACTATTTTCATCGAAATATGTTGAGACAAGGAGATTTTTCAGCACTATGAATAAAAATTTCGTTAAATTTCGGTTTATCCAATTTGTTTTAAATAAGAATGCAAAGTATAACCTTGCAGATTGCTTTCCAATTATTTTCACCTTTCACAAAGCTTCCTTTATGAGGATGCTAACATTGATCAACATACGAGTACTTTCACATAGCGGTGGATTTGGATAAGGTGAAAAATAACGATGAAGCACCGTCCCTACTTTGCATTGTTAGTCACTCCTTTTTGATTGTTGAATATTTTGACTAAATGTATGCAATTTTATAGATTTTATGACCTTTTCAATTGGTTGGAAAAATGCATGGTCGATCGAACTCGAGTAACAAAGTGGTTTGTTTTTTATGGAATAATGCATTTTTTTTAATTGTCACCGCCAAAAATGACTAATCAAAAATTAGTCTAGAATTTAGTCTAGAGTTTAGTCTAGAACTAAAATTTTTTGTCTATATAAATTATATAACTCATAGCGTTCAAGGATGTTTGGTATAAAATTTTGCCAAAATCGATAATAGGATTTTGATGTTACACTAGGTTGAACTTTTGGTTTCGATGCTGCTTTGGTTTGTAAAGTATTATAAAAAACCTGTAGATTCAGAATCACATTAACAACTGAACTAAAATTTGGGCGACAAGTAAAGCAACAGTAACTCTTTATTTACTGCAATTTTCGTTAAAATACAGGGTGCGCCATCTCAATCTGGTCGATGGAAGTATTGAATAACTCTGACAGATTTCAACCGACCAGCGTCGTACAACACGTTTCGTATAGGTTATTTCAGTACAATTTCAACCATGTATCGCTATACGCCGAAAGAACGCGCCGAAATAGTTTCGCTTTACATTGAAAATAATCGTTTAGTTGTGTCAACTCAGCGTGCGTATCGTAAAAAATATTGCGGACGTTCTGCGCCCAAAGGCGACACTATCCGTCATTTAGCTTCAAATTTCATGGAGCACGGGTCTGTAGCGAATCTCCAACATCAAGCTCGACCGCGTCCAGGTCGTTCAAATGAAAATATCGAAGCTGTTCGACAGAGTGTTGCAGAAAATCCAAATGTCTCATACCGCCGCCGGTCTCAGCAATTAAACATCAGTGGAACCACTTTGAGAAGGATTTGAAAGCAAGATCTTCACATGTTTCCGTACAAAGTGCAGTTGACTCAAAGATTATTGGAAACTGACAAGCCGCGACGCTTGGCTTACGCTAATAACGTTAGTCGAATGAAGGAAGCTGAGCCGGATTTTTGGGAGCGAATTCTGATGACCGACGAGGCTCATTTCACCCTCTCTGGCGCTGTCAACACACAAAACTGTCGCATGTGGGGCACCGATAATCCTCATATTATTCACGAAACTCCATTGCACGATGAGAAAGTGACAGTTTGGGCCGGTGTTTGCTCAAAAACCACCATTGGACCATTTTTCTTCAGAGCTGGTGAAACTGTCAATGGGGATCGATATCGGTGGATGTTGGCACACTTTGTTTTACCACAAATGCGTGAAAAAGGTCTTAAGGAATTTTGGTTCCAACAAGATGGTGCGACATGTCACACTGCGCGCTCAACAATGGACTATTTGCGTCGGAAGTTCCCAGGACGTGTGATATCAAAGAAAGGTGATATTGACTGGCCATCAAGATCGCCGGATTTAACTGCACCGGACTTCTTCTTGTGGGGATTTTTGAAAAGCAAAGTCTATGCCAACAAGCCGAAGACCATAGAGGAGCTAAAAAACAACATTCGAGCCGAAATCGCAGCGATATCGCCCGAGACGCTGGCAAATACAATGGAAAATGCCGAAAAAAGAGCTCATTTTTGTCTCAGTAATAAAGGCGGACATTTGATCGATGTGGTTTTTGGAAACTAATCAAAATAAATTGTAATGAATCAAATTTAATAAAAAAATACGACTTTGTGAAATCTGTTGAAAATTCTCTAAGTTATTCAATACTTCCATCGACCAGATTGAGATGGCGCACCCTGTATATTTGTAGAAAATCTAGAAAATCTACTCCTTCAAATGTAAAAAAAAAGTTTCTTTCTTTGGTCCGTCGTCCACAAAGCTTCTGCTATGGAAGCTACCAAAATTAATCAGCGCACTTTCTCATAATAGTGGCTGTGTGAACAACGAACCAAACAAATGATGAAGCAAAGTGCAAGATGCTACTTTGCATCCTTTTTTTTAGTCATACTCAATTTTTCTCAAATAAATATAAATCTAATGCTTAAGGCAGTTCTTGGACTTATGTACGTAGTAGAAAGGCGTTAAGAAGAATTGTTAATATATTGATCCTTAAACACGATTTACTGCATTTGCAAAGTTGTAATGTACCCTTACGACCTTTTTAGCGAGAAATATTTCGTTCAAAATGTCTCCTTTCAGCGAGAAATCTCCAGTTAAATATTGCAATTTTAATCCAGCGTGTTTAATTTTTTAATTTAGTACGAAATACCGTGTGTCCGCCGGTAGAAATTACCTTTTTATCGATATATACAAAAAACATAATGAAATAGCCTTGTAACGGTAATTTTTATCGTTATCAATTCTTTTTATTTATCGTGGGAATTCGGGCTCCGACACAGTACTAATTAATATGAGACTTCAGGGTGGATGAAAGTACGGTTTATTAACAAGAGGAAAAATTTTATAAAAATATCATTATTCGGTATCTGTCCACCGATAACTCAGGCTGTGCATCTAGATCTTGTCATTTCGACGATTATTTCGTAATTCTTATTTTGTTTTTCTCCTATCTCTATTCTTAGTACGCTCGAAGATCTGTTATTATTGCGGACGCTTGTGTTGAGCTGTAGGCTCGTTGTACATACACATACACCAGTTTCGCCTGCCTCGCTCTTCAAGCCGATGGGTTGCTTCTACCTCTGTCCCATTCTATCTTACATTCGGTTTCCCGTCCGGCGTTCTCTCTCACACTTTCACTTGCTTTTGCTTATTTCACCTAACGATTTAAATACCAAATGACCTAATCTATATTTTCTACAATATCGCTGAGCTAATCTTAATCGATTTATTTCTTATCCTTAGCTCTAAATTCTTAATTCTATTTCCTTAATACTAGACGCCCTATCCTATTTTGTTTATACTGTACAATTTGTTTATTCACTTAAACCTGTCTATACCTAAATTTTCTCGAATGCAATGATATTTCACAAATTATATTTTTATCTTATTTTGATAACTCGCCTGTCCTCTCTCGTTGGCTGGTCTTCGTTATTTCACGCACTTGCACTCAATTTTCTTATGCACTCACGAAATTCTGATACTAGGTGAGCCGATAAGAAATGATTTTCTGAACTTTTAATTATTATTCAGAACGTTTTTTACTTTCCCTCCTTCCTCGTACTCGTGCCGAAAAACCTACGAGAGTCTCCCACTCCGCGCCGGTTCTCTTATAGCCCTCCCCTCGCTCCGTTCTCACCTACGTCATCATTCGCTTTTATTTTAAAATATAACGCATTTCCTGACTTCGTAGCTAGCCGTCGCCGCGCTACCCGTCTTCCCCTCGCTTCCCAGCAAGGCCAGCTGATCGCTGACCTGCTGTTTATGTCAGCGGGGGAATTCCAGAGGTGTGACGTATCTACTTTTTCATACACGGGTGCGATGGCCTAGTGCCCGCAAACCTCGGTACGCCTGTACGCACTCGGACGCTCAGGTGTTTCCAAACCTTGTGTCTGCGTTTCTCCTCTGTGCTTTGGATTTAACGGCTGTCGACTCGTGTCTCTCTGGTCTCCTCGTTTCTTTTCCTACCGTGTTATATTCCTACTGCTTGAGCTATGCTCCTGCAATTCTCTTATTATCGTTGATAACCATAATGACCTCGCAGCCTATGTTTACGAAATTGATAGAGAATTAAATAGTAAACATATATACAAGTACCAAAGCAAATTGCAATTTACCATAATGATTAGGTTTCCCGTTGTGTATAACCTCAAATTCGTTATAGGAACGAATATAAATATTTTCTTGATCGCATGAAACATCTGAAGGGGACACATGAATGCACCGGTCAAGCAAAGGAATTTTTAGAGTTTTAGGAAACGTGTTAGGATACGTAGTCATCTCAAAGACCACACCAGTCTGTCTAGATGTACTATAAGATTTTTATTCTAACATAAAAGCAATGATGGCTCATCGTTACTCCCTCGAACACACTTAGGGATAGACACATCGCGGCGTAATAGATCATGCTTGAAATCTATAGTATTTCAACGCATCCTCCTCGAGAACTTTATTCGGCTTTATCAGACCCAACGGTCAGATGTCGGCATTTTCAGAGCTTCTCGGCACGTAGATATGCTAAGGATCACACCAGTAAGACTAATTAAACTGAACAATTATTATTTTAACGTAAAAGCAGCGATTTCTCATCAACCTTTTAAACACGTTTAAGGATATGAGAAAAGTATGATAACAGACTAGAAATCTGTTTCATCACATTCCAATTCGATCTAGATTGTCCCAACCAGAACTTTTCTACATCAGTCGTGTGGTTCAGATTAGGGTCGATCTCGCAATTAATTAAATACACTGCTCAAGAATATGTATTCTCATCCTTAGCATGTGAAAATACCTATTTGCAGTTAAGAAAATAACAACGAAATAAAATCTTCACTGAATATTTTTTTAAATGTGGTATCGCATCTTGGTTCTCGAAATGTAAAGCATACGATTCAATTCGTTTCTGTAGACTTACGAGGATACGATATTTTATTAAACCATCCTGCGTAAGATGTAACGCGTGATGAACCTTAATTTCTGACAGTGTAATCAATGCAACGGCTTCAAATTTCAGACGCTGAATCATATTCTAATCATAGAACTATTAAGCTTGTAGTTGATTTGGCTTTGTATATACTATGAACTGAAAAGAAATCTGACCATTATTATTACAATGTCCGGAATAAAAGAATTATTTTAAACGAAGAGAATATGAACGAAATGAAATCTGCATTCAATCTATTGTTTTCTTATGAAATGAAGCTAAACTGCTTCCGTTCACTTCCATCCGGAGAAAATCTTTCGGTTTATATTATTTATTATATTACACTCTAGTATTTTGAAAGTGGTTCGCGCTTGCATTTTGTAATGATTAGTTTTGAAAATTGATTTTTCTCCGATTTTGTCACAAAGTAGAATTCGCTCCTTCTTTTCGAGGCAAAATATTTTGGTTTATATTTTCGTATACTCCTAGGGATGCAAGGAATACAGTTTAGCAGCAATAAAGTGGTGCGAAGTTCGAGAGAAGCAAAATATATTTTTAACCCCAATATAACGTTTCTATAATCTTCTCGCTGGTCTTTTTTAAACTTTTGCAGGTATGAAGAACGACATCCATGAAAAAAGAAATTTGATCACCACCGATAGTTTGGAGCTTTGGCGACATGTGAAAATCGGAATTTATGGCCAAATCGACCCAGGTTCGTGATTTTTTATTCCTTTCGCTTAGTATATTTCCAATTAGGATTGATGCGACGCGTGGGTCCCTCATAATTATGTAAATAAGCAACAAACGGTAAAAGTATCAGTACCTTGGCGAGTCGGCAGGTCGGCAGTATGTTAAGCGCCTCGATTGATCCCCCATGTCTGCTTGCCCGCCTGAAACTATTAAACCGGACATTTGTCGACACGAATGAAGATTCCGCTATGATAAGATCTTCTGGACATTAGTGAAAATCTACGAAGTATTAAAAAAAAATACGAAGACGTCGACCTGTAATATCAACCTGGACTTCGAGAACTGCGAAGAGATTAATCTCGAGACCGTGAAATACGCTGAATTCAACCTGGACTCCGAGAACTACGTGGGTGTCGACCTGGACTCCGAAACTATGTATAAGTTGACCTGGAGTCCCTAAATTATGTAAAGGGTGATTTTTTAAGAGCTTGAGAACTTTTTTTTAAAAAAAAACGCATAAAATTTGCAAAATCTCATCGGTTCTTTATTTGAAACGTTAGATTGGTCCATGACATTTACTTTTTGAAGATAATTTCATTTAAATGTTGACCGCGAATGGGCCCTAGAAAAGTTGGCAGAAAATCCGCTTTTTTATCGACAAATTTTGTTCAGCGATGAGGCTCATTTCTGGTTGAATGGCTACGTAAATAGGCAAAATTGCCGCATTTGGAGTGAAGAGCAACCAGAAGCCGTTCAAGAACTGCCCATGCATCCCGAAAAATGCACTGTTTGGTGTGGTTTGTACGCTGGTGGAATCATTGGACCGTATTTTTTCAAAGATGCTGTTGGACGCAACGTTACGGTGAATGGCGATCGCTATCGTTCGATGCTAACAAACTTTTTGTTGCCAAAAATGGAAGAACTGAACTTAGTTGACATGTGGTTTCAACAAGATGGCGCTACATGCCACACAGCTCGCGATTCTATGGCCATTTTGAGCGAAAACTTCGGAGAACAATTCATCTCAAGAAATGGCCCGGTAAGTTGGCCACCAAGATCATGCGATTTGACGCCTTTAGACTATTTTTTGTGGGGCTACGTCAAGTCTAAAGTCTACAGAAATAAGCCAGCAACTATTCCAGTTTTGGAAGACAACATTTCCGAAGAAATTCGGGCTATTCCGGCCGAAATGCTCGAAAAAGTTGCCCAAAATTGGACTTTCCGAATGGACCACCTAAGACGCAGCCGCGGTCAACATTTAAATGAAATTATCTTCAAAAAGTAAATGTCATGGACCAATCTAACGTTTCAAATAAAGAACCGATGAGATTTTGCAAATTTTATGCGTTTTTTTTTTTAAAAAAGTTCTCAAGCTCTTAAAAAATCACCCTTTAGAAGTAGACATGGATTTCAAGTAGCGGGTACAAGATTATCTTCATTCCGATGTGACGATGGCAAGTTTCATCATTCCAACTCATGTTTGTTTAACTCACACACAGCTTTGTGTATGACGTAACGATATATAGAGAAATCTATAGGGATTGCTTTGTGAACGGTGTAAAATAATGCGGAAGCAATTTGCATTCCCCGTGGAAATAATGTATACTCGAGATATATACAAGATATACCATACATAATCATATATGGCAAAAAGTTCCATATCTTGTAATTATGTTTCGATATATCGTTGGATATGTTGTTGTATATAAAGGGTGATTTTTTTGAGGTTAGGATTTTCATGCATTAGTATTTGACAGATCACGCGGGATTTCAGACAAGGTGTCAAAGAGAAAGATGCTCAGTATGCTTTGACATTTCATAATGAATAGACTTACTAACGAGCAACGCTTGCAAATAATTGAATTTTATTACAAAAATCAGTGTTCGGTTCGAAAAGTGTTTCGCGATTTACGTCCGATTTATGGTCTACATAATCGACCAAGTGAGCAAACAATTAATGCGATTGTGACCAAGTTTCGCACTCAGTTTACTTTATTGGACATTAAACCAACCACACGAATGCGTACAGTGCGTACAGAAGAGAATATTGCGTCTGTTTCTGAGAGTGTTGCTGAAGACCGTAAAATGTCGATTCGTCGCCGTTCGCAGCAATTGGGTTTGTGTTATTCGACGACATGGAAGATTTTACGCAAAGATCTTGGTGTAAAACCGTATAAAATACAGCTCCTGCAACAACTGAAGCCGAACGATCTGCCACAACGTCGAATTTTCAGTGAATGGGCCCTAGAAAAGTTGGCAGAAAATCCGCTTTTTTATCGACAAATTTTGTTCAGCGATGAGGCTCATTTCTGGTTGAATGGCTACGTAAATAAGCAAAATTGCCGCATTTGGAGTGAAGAGCAACCAGAAGCCGTTCAAGAACTGCCCATGCATCCCGAAAAATGCACTGTTTGGTGTGGTTTGTACGCTGGTGGAATCATTGGACCGTATTTTTTCAAAGATGCTGTTGGACGCAACGTTACGGTGAATGGCGATCGCTATCGTTCGATGCTAACAAACTTTTTGTTGCCAAAAATGGAAGAACTGAACTTAGTTGACATGTGGTTTCAACAAGATGGCGCTACATGCCACACAGCTCGCGATTCTATGGCCATTTTGAGCGAAAACTTCGGAGAACAATTCATCTCAAGAAATGGCCCGGTAAGTTGGCCACCAAGATCATGCGATTTGACGCCATTAGACTATTTTTTGTGGGGCTACGTCAAGTCTAAAGTCTACAGAAATAAGCCAGCAACTATTCCAGTTTTGGAAGACAACATTTCCGAAGAAATTCGGGCTATTCCGGCCCAAATGCTCGAAAAAGTTGCCCAAAATTGGACTTTCCGAATGGACCACCTAAGACGCAGCCGCGGTCAACATTTAAATGAAATTATCTTCAAAAAGTAAATGTCATGGACCAATCTAACGTTTCAAATAAAGAACCGATGAGATTTTGCAAATTTTATGCGTTTTTTTTTTAAAAAAAGTTCTCAAGCTCTTAAAAAATCACCCTTTACTACTGTGTTCAAAAAGTAAAGTGAATTTTGTTTTAAAATAAAAAATGTTTATTTATTCTTCCAAATCGATTTCGTCCCCCTCAAAATAATCCCCCCCTAGCTACAATACACTTATGCCAACGTTTTTTCCAATCTTTGAAGCATGCTAAAAAGTCGTCCTCAGGTATAGCCTTCAATGCGCGTAGCGATTCACGTTTGATCTCTCCAATCGACTCAAAACAATTTCCCTGAAGTGGTCTCTTGAGCTTTGGGAACAGCTAGAAGTCACACGGTGCTAAATCAGGCGAATACGGTGGTTGTGGAGCGACATGAGTGGAGTTTTTGGCGAAAAACTCACGAAGAGCCAGTGCTGTGTGCGACGGTGCATTATCGTGGTGTAAAATCCAAGTATTGTCTTTCCATAATTCTGGCCTTTTCTTGCGAATAGCTTCACGCAAACGACGCATAACACTTAAATAATATTCCTTGTTGACAGTTTGGCCAGTGGGAAGGAATTCGTAATGCACCACACCACGATAATCGAAGAAAACTGTTAACATGACCTTGATTTTTGAGCAACTTTGGCATGGATTTTTCGGCCTCGGTTCACCTTTGGCACGATATTCGCTCGATTGATCGGTTGTTTTCGGATCATAGGCATAAATCCAAGTCTCATCGCCCGTAATAATTTGTTTGTAGACGTCCTGATAGTCAGAAATCATTGATTCACATGCTTGAACGCGACGCTCTTTTTCGAGAAAATTGAGAAATTTTGGCACCAAACGCGATTTGACTCTTCTGAGGCACAAATGATCCTTCAAAATTGCTTGCACTGATCCAATTGATATTGCAAGCATGTCGGCAAGGTCTCGAATTGTTAATCGACGATTTTCGAGCACCAATTCCTTGATTTTCTTGATGTGTTGCTCATCAATCGACGTCGATGGTCGTCCAGAACGTTCCCAATCATCAACACGTTCTCTGCCTCCTTTGAAGTCTTTGTACCACTTGTAAACATTTTTCTGTGACATAGTCTCGTCACCGAAGGCCTTTTGTAACATTCGATACATTTCAGCGGCGGAAATTTCATTCCGCAAGCAAAATTTAATAGCACTTCTTTGCTCAACAAAATTCGACATCGTAAAAATCGCCAAATTCACTTTTCTTTGTTCACAAAACCAAGCGTAAACTAAAAACTAATGATGATATTGACATGTAATTTGTCACAGATGTCACTAACAGTCCTACCAACTTGAAAAAAAATTCATTTGTCCGATTCGGTTAACGCGGGAAGTTTAAATAAAAAATTCACCTTACTTTTTGAACACAGTAATACTTCTGTTGTATGTGGGATAGCTGCACATTGCAGGCTTTTAAAATATCTGAGGGTTTTTAACCTGTCGAAATTTAATAGAATGCCATTCACATTGCCTTCATCAGTTGACTTCACTTAATAAAACGACTGAAAGTAATTCGAACGAAGATTTTTTTTTAAATCGCGGTCTATTAAAGTTCTATTTGTTACAAGTTGAAGACTGAATTGAAGGTTAATTGAAGTTAAATTAAACGCCAAATTGAAAATATTCAATCTTATATTATATATTATTTACGGAAATTTGATGATTAGTATTATTATGATATTTATAATAATATTTGTATTTTTCTGTATTATGTAGAAAAATATTTCATTGCAAACGTATCATCATTGATTCACACCGAAAGGAGGAGTCACTGAAATGTTTAGATTTTCATACTTAAAATTATTTAAACATGTAAGCTGTAACAAGGATGCAAAATTTAACCTACCACGTTGCTTATTCATTATTTTCCACTTTATGAAAAGTAGAAATTAATGAGAAAAGTGATCATCTTACTTCCTCTATGAAGAGGAAGCATGTTGATACATATTTTGGCTTCGTCAGAAGATATAAAATATAATTGTATATTAAAAAAAGGAACTCCTCGTACAATTATTTATGTTTGGATTTGGGTTTTTCTTACATGATCAGATCCCAGTTTCGATCGAACAGAGTCGATCATTTTTACTACTTTACTTGCGTTCGAAATTTTAATTCGATTGATGAACTGATTATCCATAAGGCTTTTCATTTTCTAAATAAGGGAGATATCGAAATAAAACATTCAATCTAGAGTAAAATTCAATCCTCTTTATCGGTTTTCACCATATTTTATACCAAGCTATTTTGTTCGTTGTATCAGTATTTTTGTAAATTGGAGCAGTGACAAATTTAAAAATCCAAAATCCGCTATAATCTAATATACTTTATAGATTTTTGCGAAACTTTGTATCAAACATCACTGATGCGGAATTTGTGACTCATTAACTCAAGTTTTACGAAATTTAGCGTGATATCGCTAATTTTTCGAAAAATTCATAATCCCGTAAAATTTGAACCACTTTTACAGTTTTTGCCAATTTTAATAACAAACCACCTAGAACGTATCCGCGATTATAAAATATTAGTTGACTCGACAGCTGACATTTCACAAAAGTTGAAGTTTGAACGCCCTTGTTAAGAAAAAAATCCAAAATTTCATAATGTCAAAAATTTCTGAGAAGTTCTTGCGGAAATTGCACCAAAAAAGGATGTGATGCTACTTTTGTGAGCCAAAGCTGATCGGCTGAGGTGTTCTCAACATATGTTATAAAAATGTCCATGGAAATAAAGCTTTGTCTAATTGTAAGAAGCAACAAACTCATAGCCTTTCCATCCACTGCTACCGTTTAAATGCCAAAATATATGACATGAATGACGGTTCTTTACCCGTGGAGGACATTTATGTACAGCGACATTTGAATGACTTTGATATCATATATTTTTTTAAATCAATAACAGATTTTTTTTTAATTTTACACAAATAAAGGTCATTTATTTACTAACAAAATATCAAAAACGTTACTTTCTTGGGTTTAGTCCAATCGACAAATCTTCTTAATTACGAATGTTTTCTACGATAAACAAGAGTGAATGTTCTATTATTGTAATTTTGTGAAATGTACACGGAGAAAATGATTTTATTGGGGCAAGACATATTTATTGAAATCGTCACAAAACGCATTTGCAGTCACTATATGAACAACATATTTGCTAGTCTAGCTAAACAATAGAAACTGTGAAAAAACCATTCTTTCTGTGTAGGTACGTGTCCCAAGTATCGGGGACAATGTTCTAAAAAAATGATACACACTGATATAGATAAATTTTCGATCCGCAGTAGACATAGATATAGGCATCTGTTCTAAGAGACGAAGCGAGCGGTGTTTGATCCATGGAACAAAAGGGCTCCCTGGGCGTCTTTATCTTCTCAATCAAGCGTTATATTGATTGCTATCAAGCGAAATTGATTCCTATTAACAAATTAATATATGTAAGTACTACCTGGTAAGCTAGGTATGTGGTACGGAGTGTGGGATGAGGAAGAAAGAGAGAGAAAGAGAGATACAACCACACAATATTATTATATTGCCACCACATGGAGCACTTACAAAGCAACAGCTCTAGATACAGACACTTGCGTTAATACTTTCGACATCCAATACGTACAAATAACTGTTTTCGTGACGATGTACATGAACGTTGCTGATGCAAGTGGGAAACGAAGTAGCTGCGAAGCACATGGAAACTTCGAGACTGCTGGGTATTTAATTAGAAACCCGCAGGGTTTGTACAAGGGCGCGGAAGGGGATGCATTTCCTTGATGCTCGAATTATTGATACGTTATCCGTGCTCGCACTGACGTAAACAAGACGTTTACCGATGACTCTCTTCGAACTGTCCAGCGTTAAGCAGTGTTGCATGCCTTCGAAGAATAAACTCGATGTTCACGTTACGACACGAAAGGAAACATTTCTTTCACGAATGTATCAGTAGAATGCTTGCTACGACAATTAATAATTTACCCCCGAGCACGGGCTTTGACCGTACATTACATGAATTTGATTTTTTGCTTCGATAATGATAACAATTGCAATTTATACAAATAATTTGTTTGCGTAAAATTTGATTACCGCGTTCGAGACAACAATAATATTTGGTTTTGCTCTCCAAACAAAACATAAATTTTCAATTAGCTACGCCATGGATCAGGGTGGAAAAAAAATGTATCGCTATAATATACAGTTCTGCTGCTGTAATTGTTATGGTTTTTCTCATATTGCGTTCATGAGTCACCGAGTCATGTGTCGAAAGCAAATAGAAACTGTTTTATCATTTCGTTACCTATAGATCGAAACCTAATGTCGAATGTTAGTTGCAATAATGTGATTGACGATAAATCGGACCCACCAACACTCGAGCGTGCTGTCGGACAATGTTATATTTTATTGCTTTTTGGGTGTATCGAATGCCTGTACATTAATCGACGCTTCATTTACTGTAATTTGGATCATTTGCAATATTCAACTTCTGGCAGTGGAGGAAACATCTGCTCGCTTAAGCGAGACGTAGTAAATGTTGTTTTCATAATATCCAATAAATAATTAAATTAATAATTTTTATTATTTATGTAGTGGTCGCATATGTTAACTGCAAGTGTTTTATTTCTCGTCATCCGCGACCAATTATTTAGTTAGATGAAATTTTGGAGAATCACAATTCTGGTCATAGCTCAGTGCTGCCTGGATTCCTACGTTATCGATCTTTACGAAAAAGATCTCAAGTAATCGAATCTGTAATTTATCTCGACTCTGATTACCTCACCAATTCTTAAAAAATAAATTAAGTAACCAGACTCGACGATTTTTAACATCGAGTGTAATGCAATTTCGCATGTGAATTTTATGAATAATGTGCAAAACCTGAATAAAGCAGATCGTATGAGTCCAATTGATGAATGACATAATTTTGTTGCAGCCTAAGTTCATGGATGGAAATATTTTTCATTTCATGCAGGTCATATACAGGCTTTGCCGGTCAACCAAATTAGATATGCAAGATCTCATTCTCTATGCAGCAAGGTTTCGTTATAGACCTAGTGGAGCAATATTCCATTCCAACCTTGTGCGCATAAAGTATTTTCATTTTTCCGGTAGATTTTTGTCGCGCACAATGTTATCAACTAAATTTTTTTAGTGATTTATGCGATAAATCTTGCTATAAAAATGTCAAGAATGCATCACCGAATAAAATCTGAACCAGCGTTCAGATTTGACTGATACACGAAATCCTTCAGCATAGTTTCACTTTTGTTGTAATAAGACTTTAGCATTCTATTCTGAGCACTCATAGCATTACTTATGTAATACATTACAACAAAAACAGCGGATAGAGAGAAAAACTTGCAAATATTGTAACAATTTGTGTGTACGAATGTCAAAAGCATGCGAAAACATTGACGAACATTGTTGATGCTTTAACTTCATTAAATTCAATTTGGCATAGTAAAGAGTACTGGTAGTATCTATTGCTTACTCATTTATTTTTCCCTAAGATAAGTAAGGATTTTTTAAGAGGAAGAAAAACCTGGTTGATAAATAAAATTGGTTCACCTGGTCCTATCGCATGATATAGCATATTTGCTTTATGGTAAAATTACCCAACTTGCGTCCTATGAGTAGATACTCGAAAGAGCACAGTGAGGATAGTTCATTGGTCTCTGTTTCGCAGCAAGCTGATCGCTGCGTTACCTCTCTGTCATTATTATTGGGGCGACGATTTGAAACATAGATAGCAAAAGGGAAGGTTTGGTCCGTCTTCCTACCAAGCACTTTAACTTATCGGTTCGTAGTCTTTTGATTTACCTGATTGTGTTAACTTATCTGGTGTCTACGTACCTGGTCGTGTAGTGTACTTGGTTAGTTCATGAAATGTAGTAAGTTATCGTTTCTGTGTACAATTTTCGTGTTAACATATTGACTCGTCCAGTATTACAGTCCTCAATTTTTCATAATCAAATTCATTCAATTATTTGATTTTACTTTGTATATTGTAAGCTGATAGTTCGAAAAATCATTTTCTTTATTTTATCCGTTTGTAATAGCACTAAACTTATTTTTACATATAGAAAAAGGGTATAAAGGTTAGGGTCGACAAGACTTCATCTCGGTTCCCGGTAGAAGTACAAAATATCAAACTATAATAAAAATTACTTTCGTCTGCTGACTTTAGGTCACCGTTCCACATCACGACATGATGTATAGATAATTAAGTTATTTTATTTCAAACGTCGCCGGAACGTCTCATCCATGCTGTAAGTTTTTTTGCACCATATATACGTATATATATAATTTAGCTAATGAGGCAACTGACACATTCAATAGCATTTAGTGTGTCAAGCACAATAAAGACCAATAATTATTTGCCACATTTATGTATTTCTGTCTGTCTATTTGTCCTGTCCGAAAACACAATCACTCGTATGTTGTATAAATGTATCAAATGTAGCACGCCTACTTTACTAAACAAACTTAGTTTTGTTATTGCATTGCAGTATTCTTGCACAACCCCTTTTGATACTTTACATCAAATAGTACTTAGCTCTCAAGTTAGAAATAGTAAAAAAAATTATTCCAGTCCGCAGACTTCTTGGTTTCATACAGATCTTCAAAACTGAGTGATTCATTTAATTATTCATACACTCATATAGAATTATATTAATGACAAATTAGAGCTGCGTAAATACACCATGCACTTTTCACAGACACCATTATTTTTGTTTCTTGAAAAGACAAATGTATAAAACATTTAATTAAATTTAATTCATGTAAATAATGGTCAACGAAAAATGCTAAATTTTATCACTAGATCTTTGAAATTTATATTTTCCGTTGGTCTGTGTGAGGTTAAATGCGCGTGAAACGACATGACAATAGTATTTCACATTCAAGCAATCAAACATTCCCGGATAAAAATGCGACGGTACGGGAACTACCCGGTGGTGGCACATCGTGACGGTACAGTGGAGTCATGTACGTCCGCACATGACTACCTCCGTGTTGTCACGACGCGACGTTCCGACAGTACGTCGTGCAAATACTGTGTCTGTACGGTTGCAACCCGTTGTAGGGCTTCACGACTTGCTGGAATCGCACAGGCACGGCATTGGCACGCTCTGCTCAAAAGTCATGCCGTCACAATGTCGTCATGGCGCGAGCGTACATGACGGTGTATTCTGCCGTCAAATGTCATGGCACACTTTTCTTACAATGTAGAAAGAACCTAAAGAACCCAAGTATTATTATCCACTCACCATTTTATTTTTCATTCGAATGTATTACTTGTTGTGTTTTGTATTATAATTACAATTATTGTCAACCATCGGTCACACTTGTACTCAAGTAAAAAGTTCGAATCCGAGTTAGGTTTCATTTTCACTGCAGGCGCATAGTGCTTTTGCACGGTGTTTTTTATGAGTCGGAGCAAGAGGAAAAAATGCGCTCTCTCGCTCTTTTCTCTATTGCACTTTATAATATACTGACGGCGAGCACAAAAGTGATGTACGCCACAATGAAAATTCAGGGGTCAAACACGGGCTCGAACATGAAAGCGACCAAGCGTAGTGATGCGTGGCATTACATATAATCGCGGCAAATATCTAATTTATTAAAAATTATTTGCTAGATACATATTCCCAATGTCAGAACTATAGTAGATCAGAAGATCACTTGTAAGTTTATGCCAGTAATAAATATGATAAGAAAGTTACAAGGTGCCGACAAGTCATTGGTACTTTTTGTCAATAGGCGTAAGGGCAGGACGTCCATATATTGTCTATAGGTCCATCACACGTCCTCATCCATGAATGAGGAAAATGTCTGTCGATATAAGTTCAATGATGGTACTGGCATGGACGTATTTAATGAACGATAAGAGAACATACGGTATACGTATAATTTACGCCTGTCACAAGATGTTACTCGAGAGTGTAAAATAGACGTCGTTTGAACCTCTATGGAAGGCTGTCAGTTGGACGTTCTTGGTAGATACTCACAGGACATCCATTATCTCAAAAATGGATGCCCCCCATGGCCGATAAGTGTACGTTCACTGGGGGTCCACTGCAGCACCGTAAATATTGGGTCTGGGAAAAAGTTCGTGGCGTTTTTCCCGATAGATGGCATCATTGCAAATAAGTCAGGAAACACAGATCGCAGCGACACTACTAAACGCTCGTTGGAAAGGTGACACTTCGAGCGTTACTTTGAGTGTATAAACATCGAAATTGGTGCAGTGGTTGGAAAGTTGTTTGCGTTTGAAAATGGAGAAAAGTAATGAAAAATTGCGCTATATTTTGCAATATTATTACGACAAAGGAAAGAACGCTGCGCAGGCTTGTGAAAAAATTTGTGCTGTGTACGGTGAAGGTACTTTATCAAAATCTGCTGCGCGAAAATGGTTCGCTCGCTTTCGTTCTGGTAATTTTGATGTGAAAGATAAGTCACGCTCTGGTCGTCCAATCACTGAAAAAGCTGATGAAATTCTTGAAAAAGTCGAGCAAGATAAGGATGTCAGCAGTGTCGATATTGGTATGGAGCTAGGCATACACTGTTATGCCGGTACCCCGTTATTGGATAACTCGGTAATCGGTATAATATTAAAAAGTTATTATTTTGGGATCGTTTGCCGATTAGGAGTAGAAACTCGAGTAATTCGTGTAGACGTGAATTTATGTAAAAAATAGAAATGTATATTATAGGCAACGGCTACTTCCCGTTGTCTATTTGAAAGTAAAAAGAGTTTAATACAATAAAATGTGGTTACGAGCCCGTACGAGGAACCAACCTCTCGCGTCTGAATCTACTGTTAGAATTTAATATTTCGGGCGAGTCCGACCCGCGATCAACCGTTCAGGTTGATATAAAACTTTAGACTCATTTCGGCAAAGCAGTTAATTTGCCCCATTGACCGAAATCGAGTGTCGAATGGACTTCATAATAATCTTTGCTTGCAAATTCCAAGCTCGAGCTCATTGCAGTCATTGCGGGCAGCTCGATGCTTACGTTTGCATATTATTCTACTTTGGTGAGCGGTCCTCACGAAAAGGAGGACAATGGCGAAATAATGTATAAAGAATTAGTTCGCGGTACAACGTCCCTCCCCTTAAAAAAAAAAAATTTTTCCTCTAAAAAATTTTTCTTCGATTGGTTCCTGTATTTCCTCTTACAATGATATTCTCTATATTGAACAATATAGCAGACATAATACATAATAATCTCTATCATTTGACAATTTTTCTTTTGCTATTTTTTCTTCATGGTCGATCTGGCCATCGCACTCGGCTGACGGGGCGAGGTTCCCAGGCCCTGGTACGCTCGGATCGCGGTCGCTCCTGTGGCTGTTGTCGTCCGAGTGGCTCGGGATTAATACCGGCTGCTGCCGGGGTTGCTGCCGCGGTTGTCCTTGTCGGTGTCCGGTTCCGTATGTACCTATAACATTTAAACAGAAGGGAGCCGACCAAGGCTTCTGCTCGAATCTCCGAGCTTTTGTAGCCCCTCCGGATCTCGCAGCACGCTTGACAGTGAAACTTCCTCCTCGGTGCGTATCGGAGGTGCCTCAGCCTCCATGTCCCTCAATTTTAGGGCGTACGGGGGAAGGTAATCTTTCCGGATGACTTGAGACGTTCGCCCTGTTGTTTTCACGCTGAAACCTGGGGCGGTTACAATACATACGCCTATCAAAGCCAGTATTCCGGTTATTTGTGTCCATTTTCGCGTATTTCGGGACTTCGGAGGGTGCGTCGTTTGTAACCGACATTGTAGCTGGGTCGACGGGCAAATGTAAGATTTGCTCGGTACCATGCAATTTTTTAAAGTATTTTTGTATACTGTACCTTTTGTATATAGTACTATTGCTGCCCGATCAGCGGTATCTTTCGCACGAGCACTACCGCGTTGCCTTCGTTGCGATAGGTGTGGTAGTGCGTTGACGAGGTGTCCTGTGAGCGTTCTTGGCGGCAGGGACGTTGCTCTGGCCTTACCACTAGCTATGTCATTTACCAGCCACACTAACTCCTGTACGTCGATGAGTAATGCCTCGACTGCAATACTTATCGGGTTGAGCGTCTTGCCCAAGTGTTGGCGCCTCGTTATATAGTACGGGTTGTCGTTGAGCGTGTGTCTTACCACTTGAATTTGGTTTTTTAACGAAAAGCGTGAGAATGCTTATTTTGCTAATTCTCCTTCTTGCAGCCTCGCCAATCTCGTTGCGCGAGGGGTCTTCAGCTCATTCTTATTCTAACCTTCTGCTCGACTATTACGTCCGTTTCACGATGGCTCGTTTTATGCAAGACGGAATTAATGAGGTGTTACTCTGCCGTGAGGGCGACCTTACACCTGAGCTACTGAGAAGTGGGGTAAGCATATTACTTTGGCCGGAAAATTGTTGTTCCCACCTTTTTCCTTTTTCCCTTTTTGATAGCGGGTACTATTTTGGTTCCAGGAAGCGTATTTTCCCATCGTTTCTGCTCAGCGTCGCCCGGATTGGGAGAGGAGATTCATTGCCCAGGCTCTAGGGGTCCGTCGTCGTTGGGAAGCCAGTCGCCAAAGGGTGGACTCCTTATGGGGCGACGGCCTCTACGCCGGCGAGTTTGTTCCTGAGGATGTGCTCGGGGTAGAGCGCCTCTTCCGGCAGAACGCGCTTGATAGTCGTCATCCCTGCCCGTTCTGCCGACGGGTTTTTTGAATTACCAATTTTTTTCTTTCTTGGACTATGTATGTCTTGTTTTTTTTCCGTGCTTTTTCAATTAAACAAGTTTTCATTTTACCTCGTTTCTCTTATTGAAGTTCCTTACCTTGCGCTTTGTGGAGCTCCCTACCCGCCTTTATTTAGCTCTTATATGGCTTTTATTTCATTTTAGTGCTCTTTAAAGAGCTTCAGGCGGTTTGCATGCACCGCCTGGATTTTACGTCCCTTCCGGACTATGTAATTGACGGGGGGCCTCTTCTCTACTATTTCGTGAGGTCCCGTCCACTTTGGGGTCAGCTTGGCTGACCAGCCCCTGCGCACCGTCTCGTCACGAAAGAGTACGCGTTCGCCGACGCGATACTCCTCCACCTGTGCGCCGTGGTCATACGTATTCTTTGACCTCCTTTTCGCGACTTCCAGGTTGTCGCGTCCATGCGGCGCGTAATCGCTCGCGTAACTCGTGGACGTAATCATCGTAGGCATAGGTGCTGCGGGGCTCTTGTTTTACGGTGGTCGGCAACTCAGCCTCCCGTCCGTACACCAACACGTGGGGAGACAGTCTGGTCCCCGTATGTGGAGTGGTATTGTACGTAAACATTGCGTACGGCAGCCACTCGTCCGTACCTGGGCGCATGCTGTCCTTTTCTGTCTCGTGGACAAGCTCGATCTCTCGCTCCGACGAGCTGCCACGGCTATATGTGGTATCTTCGGCCCGCCGCTTTGTGCGGTCATTCTCTGTGCCGAGTTGCCCCGTAGGGCTGTCCTCTTCCGACTCACGGACTTCGTTCTTCGCTCTCGTTTGGGCCCTTGTAGTAGCAAATATATGGCTTAGCGCATCTGCATTCGTATTACGCTTTCCGGCCTTATATTCAACGTTAAATTCGTGTTCGGCCAATTTTATTTTCCAACGCATTAGTCTCGAACCTGGGTCCTTCACTCCGAACAGCCAGGTGAGCGGTTGGTGGTCCGTCACTACCGTAAAACATGTACCATAAATATATGGTCGAAATTGAGCGAGAGCCCAAACTATGGCGAGTAGCTCTTTTTCCGTTGTTGTATAATTGAGCTCGGCCTTTGACATGGTGCGACTCGCGTAACATATGGGCAAATCGTCCCCGATCTTGCCTTGCGATAAGATTGCGCCGAGCGCCTTGTCTGAGGCATCTGTCGTTCCAACAAACGGCTTCGTGAAGTCTGGATATTGCAATATCGGTGCTGTGGTAAGGGCTGTCTTTAGTTCTTCGAAGGCAGCATCTCTTACTGCGGTCCACCCGAATTCAACCCTTTCTGGGTTAATTCTGTGAGCGGCTTCGCGGTTTTCGAGAAATCTTTGATGAATTTCCGATAGTAGCCAGCTAGTCCAAGGAAAGATCGTACTCCTTTTACGTCTCTCGGCACTGGAAATTCCCTTACCACTTCCAGCTTCTTCGGATCAGCACGTACACCCTCTTCGGATATGATGTGACCGACGTACTGCGTTTCCTTGCGCGGGAACTGGCACTTGCTCGGTTGCACTGCTTATCTGACTTCTCTTAGTCGCTGCAGTACCTTTCGCAGCCTGTCGTTGTGCTCCTTGATGGTCTTGCCGTGGATTACTATGTCGTCTAAGTATACATAGCATTTAATTCCCTGTAGTCCAGCCAGCGCGGAGTTCATCAACCTCCGGAAAGTCGGTGATGTGTTCTTGAGTCCAAATGGCATGCGGTTGTACTCGAAATTGGCCTGTGGTGTAAAAAATGCGATTTTTTCTTCGTCTTGCTGCGCCATCGGGATTTGATGAAATCCAGAGGCGAGATCCAAAATCGTATAATATCGGGCCCGTCCCAACTGGTCCAATATTTCGGTGATATTGGGCAGTGGGTACGAGTCCTCGATGGTGGCTTCGTTCAACTTCCGAAAATTCACTACTACGCGCATTTTCCTCACTCCGGCCGCATCAGGTTTCTTTGCTACAACCAGTAGCGGCGCGTTCCACTGACTCCGGCTTGGTTGGACAATGGCTTCTGCTGGCATTTTGTCTGTCGGCCTCTCGACTTCTCTTTCTCGTGGATGAGTTTAGCCTCTCGCTTCGACGAGTTATCGTGGTTGCCTTGGGTATCTTCGACTCTCCGCCTTGTGCGGCTGTTCGTATACCCGATTGCGCTATCTTTCTCTTTCTTATGGGACTTTCTTTCCTGTCCCACTTGGGCTCGTGTGGTCGCGTATATGCGACTCAGAGCGTCTGCATCTATATTTATTTTCCCGGCTTTCTGCATTTTACCGGACCCATGCCCCGATTTTACCGTCTTTCCAGGTAAGGGTTGCGATCCTAGGTCCTTCGATCCGACCTTAAAGGGTGTGTGATACTACACCTCGTGCGTGCACTGTCGCTTGTTCCCTCGTAGATGGAATACACCGTTGTATTCGCACACTATTCCTGCGCGAGCTGCTTGCTTTTCACTGCTGGGGGGCACCAAGTCGGGCTTCCGTTGTTGCTGTGCAAAGCGTTTGACCTTCTTCCCCGTGCTCTCTGAGCTTACGCGCAGTATCTTGACCTGTCGGCTACGTACGGCCTTCGCTATCTCCAACGGCTCGAGTGTCACCGTCGGCTGCTGCAGTTCCCCGTCGTGTTTATAAACATGTAAACTCACTCTATTGGGTTTTGACGGTATGGCACGGAATCTCGCTACTTTGCCTCGGCTGATTCCGCTCCTTATAGGTAGTCCGACAAATTTATTCTCCTTAGCGGCATCCATGTTAGACCCGTTTCCGGAAGGAAGATTTATCTTTGTGAGCAGGCCTATGTACTTGCATGTGGCGGCAGTTCTACTGCGTGCCGCCGAATACATCCTCGTCGCGCCGTCCCGCAGCGGCATGCAGTGCCCATACAACTTAAGCATCTCGCCATGCAGGATGTCCACTTTATGCTGCTTGATAAAAACCATTCCTAGCAGCCCGTTGACCCCTAGCTGCACATTATTTGGGACTATGTAGAACCAATGTTCCACGTTTAGTGCCGGTGTCTCCAGCACAATTTTCGCTATACCGAGGGGAGTGAATTTTTACCTGCCACACCCTTCAGTTCCACGGAGCACCTGCTCACCATGGTTTCGGGCTTGAGGCATCCCGCCTTCAATATGCTACACTGGGCCCCTGTGTCCGCTTTAAGGGTGAGTACCCCGGTCACGTCCAATGATGCGACGATGTCAAAGTCGCTGGCCGTAGCGCTAGACGCCGGCAGCGTTACCTGCAATAACTGCTGCGTCGTTTTCCTCTTGCGCGCGGGTCTCTGCTGGGCCGTAAGTGTATTTATTCTCATCGTTCCCAGCGGGCTGGCATCGGTACTCAATTGACTTGCACCTGCATTCACCGTGGACCTTCCACTCTTGCCCCCTGAGTCCCTTGGACGTTGGGGATGCTGTGAAGACTGGGCAGGATCGCTCTTGTTCTGCGCAATCTTTTCCTGCAGTCTTTCCACAAGTGGCCCTTTTTTTGGCAATAGTTGGACACAACGTCAACGTGGTGTATAGATTTGTCCTCACTGGGCATCGGTGAGCTCATTCTTCCCGTTCTGCGGGTGCAGTCTCGAGCCACGTGCCCTGGTTTCCCGCTGGTGAAGCAATTTGCCCCTGCCGGGATGGCGCGCCTTGGGATCTTCTGGGGTGGGTTAAAGCTCCACCTACCCCTCCCTTCGGCTGTACCATGCTGGTTATCTCTATGGCATCTGCCACAGAGTCATGCAGCGTTTGGTAATTTCTCGCACGCACCAGCACTTGCACCTAGCCGTGCAGGCTGCTTTCGAAGTTAGTTTGTGCACTTCGTCGGGTGATACTCTCCACGGTGATCCTCTGATCCTCCGTTCTCAACGGTTCACAGAGTATTTCGGTTATGTCTACCGTAATCCTCTCCGTTCTTGCCGCGTAGGCGGCGATATCCTCATTCTGTCCCTGCCGGAGAGAGCTGAACTCCATCTGCAGCGCGGCCAGGGACTTCCGTTGTCCGTACAACGCTTCCAATTCACTCCTGAGTTGCACCATGGTACTGATAGTCTTGTGCTGCGGTTGTCTTGCTGCCGCACCCTCTAACTTACTCATGACTATCAACTTCAGGAGGGTGTCATGCTCCTCCTCTGCTACCCTGCAGAATATCGTCTCGCAGGACTTTAAGGAGAGCGGCAACGCCTTTGAATCCTTGCTGTCGAAGATTTTCACCATTTTGATTCCGAGGCTGAGGCTGAGCATATTTGAGAGCCTCTGCGTCTCCTGGAACCGCGTGCGTCTCGGGGGCTGTTCGGGGAGCGGAATGTTCTCCATCCCTGCTTCTCCTAACCGTCGCTGGAGCTCGGCAATTTGCTCTCTTAAGGAGTGGATGAGCTCGTACTCGTCCGCACCAACCTCGTTTAGCGTATCCGCCAAATTCCGTTTTGCCGACGGTATTTCAGCCGCCCCGAGTTCGCGATCGAGTTCGCGTTGGCCTCGTTCGTGCTCGCGCTGCAGCCTTTTGTACTGGCGTCGAGCTCTCTCCAATTCGCGTTGGCTTCGGTCGACCACCTCCAACCGATCGCGTACTCTTGCTGGTACCGACCGGGCTGTCGTACCGGTAGCTGCAGAGAAACCTACTCGATCTATAGTTCGTGTTCACTGCCGTTCGTAGGAACGTAGTGATCCTGCCTTTCGTTTTACTGAGAAGTAGGTCGTTGGTATCGGAGGGTGTCGGTGAAATAATAGACCTTATGTAAACAACTTGTACTATGTTTATTTATAGGTATTATTTATGTCGTTATGTAAGGTATTATTTATGTCGTTATGTAAGGTATTATTTATGTTGTTGTGTAAGGTATTATTTATGTTGGATTAGTTGTAAGGTGTTAGATGTTTTTGCGGAGCAGTACGCTCTGGTGTTTTTCTTTAGGTCTACTCGCTAGGATGACTTCTAACGAACTAACTCTCGTCTTTGCTCCGGGATCGAGGAAGTAGCCTGCGAGGGCGGTCCTATCCCTTCTTAAATATTATTAAAAATACGCGAAGGTTTTAAGGAGGACACCCTCGCAGAAGCAAGCTGCGTCGCCGAACCCGGCTTACTTGAATTGTCGTGAGTTTAGCACGAACAATAATAAATAAATAAAATGATAAACAGTTAAAACAATTTAGTACATACGGCGAGAGTATGTTTCCAATGACAACGCACACCATCGACCCAGGTAAGTCCTTTGCGGATGTTTCCCAGATGGCGAGGGCATGGGTCATCACTGGATGCAATAAAAAAAAGGATCCGATGCCAGTAGCATGGCAAGCAGCGAAGTTTACAATAAGAACGATGTACAGTATTTACTTGCACATTTGCAACATACTCCCCTGGTTGAGAGTCTGGCGATCAACTTATTGCTAGAAACGATGATTCAGATACTCGCTTACTCAAAAAAGGTGAGACAAAAATAAGTACAGTTACAACATCGCAACAAGAAAATAGGGTGCACACACACAATACAATGATAGAACGCAGGGAGACAATTTTAGATATAAGACATGTAGCGCTAAGCGTCGTCTTTCTCCGTTTCGTCGAGACGGTCATCGTTGACCGGCAACGGAGCTATTCTTTTTACGTTTCTCACTAGTTCCCCCGTTGACGTCTTGACCCGCACGGTTCGGACGATGCCGTCGTGGCTTGGATATGTCTGAACGATCCTACCCATACGCCATTGCATTGGTCGTGCGTTGTCATCTCTTATAAGCACGATGGAACCCTGTTGTAAATAATGCTCCCCTTTGGCCCACTTGCGACGTACATTCAATTCGTGTATATACTTTCTCTGCCAGCGTGCCCAGAAGTCTCGCTTGACCTTCTGGATGTGCTGCCAGGTAGATAACCGGTTGGTAGCAAGATCAGAGAGATCTTGCTCCGGCAGGCCCGACAAAGAGTCGCCAATGAGGAAATGTGCGGGTGTCAAAACGAGGAGGTCGTGGGGGTCAGAGGATAGCGGAGTGAGAGGCCGCGAATTCAAAACTGCCTCGATTTCTATTATTAGAGTGTTGAATTGCTCACATGTAAACAGCTGGGCACCAACCACGCGCTTTAAGTGATGTTTAAAGGATTTGACCGCCGCTTCCCAGAGTCCTCCAAAGTGAGGCGACTGCGGCGTGATAAATTTCCAAATGATTCCCTTGCTAGCAAGGTAATTATGAATTTTTCCATTGCTCTCTTCTGATGTGAGATGCTCCTGCATTTCCTTCAATTCATTATCAGCTCCAACGAAGTTTGTCCCGTTATCCAAAGAGATAGACACGCATTTGCCTCTCCTCGAAATAAATCTTCTTAGGGCCGATAAAAATCCTTGCGTGGAAAGATCGCTAACGACCTCCAAATGGACTGCTTTTGTCGGCAGACACACAAAAACCGCAACATAAACCTTAAACCTGTTCCGATTGCGGTAGCGCTTCTCTTTTATATAAAAATGACCGCAGTAATCGACACCGGTGTTCGTGAACGGTCGACCAGCTGTGATCCGGGCCTTTGGTAAGCGAGTACATTTTCTAACAACATTGCGGACTTGGCTTCTGCTGTCGATTGGCCAATAATATTGCCGAACAGCTGACAACGTGGCTTGTCCCCCACCGTGCAAGCTGTCGTGGTGTTCACGTTCGATGACAAGCCTGGTTATGTGGTGGGATTTCGGCAAGACGATGGGATGCTTTTCGAAGGGCAATTCAGAGTTCTGAAGTCTGCCTCCCACCCTTATAAGTCCGTCCCCACCGATGAAGAGGCTGAGCGTCAGGAGCTTGCTTTTGGATGAAATAACTTGACCTTTTCTTAACTGATCGTACTCGCTACCGAACGTACTCATCTGCACGAGCCGCATTATTGTTTCTGATGCTCCTTAAAGCTCTTCCGTGGATATCAATCCCCCCTTTCGAAGGCCAGGTAAGAATCGCCTGCACAGGGCGACAATACGTTGCAGCTTGGTGTATGACGAGTAACGACACAGAAGGTTCGATTCGAGGGTACTTGTAGCTAGGCAGGTAGACGCGCGGAGCTCGGGCACCTCTGTACGCACCACCATCGGCCGCTCCGGCCATGAGGCCTTCCCTCCGGCTAGCCAGCCGGGGCCCGCTCTCCAAATAGCCCTGCTCTTTAATTCGATTGGTGACACACCCCGGGATAAGAGGTCAGCAGGGTTGTCATGCGTTCGAACGTGTCGCCAATCTTCCTTTCTCGTTAAGGATTGAAGGGTGGAGACTCTATTAGCGACAAAGGTTTTCAAGGAGTGCGCCGAGGTGTTTATCCAATGTAGGGCGATCATAGAATCGGTCCAGAATAAGGCTCTACGAGGTGGCGTTGTTATAGATGTCCTGACGCACTCGTAGAGATGGGCTAGCAACAGAGCGGCGCATAGCTCCAACCTGGGTATCGTTTGCACAGTTTTAATCGGTGCGACACGTGATTGGGCACACAAAAGATTTACGTGAATGCGACCAAGGTGGTCTGTAGACCTTAAATATATGCATGCCCCATATGCTCTTTCGCTTGCATCGTAGAAACTATGTAATTCACTTTCCGCAGTGTCGTCCTGTAGCGCCCTTCGGTCGAAAGCCATGTCATTAAGAGCAGGTAGCTCAGAGGCAAAGGTCTCCCACCTGGTGTGAATCCCCACGGGAAGAGACTCATCCCAATTTACCTTTAGTTTCCATAATTCTTGAATCAGGAGTTTGACATACACCATGACGGGATTAAGAAGCCCGAGAGGATCATATATCTTTGCTACTTCCGAAAATGTACTTCTCTTGGTGATCCTCGTGTTCAACAGCGTCTTGACGGTGTATATTATTTTGTCATCCAAGGAATTCCAATAGGCGCCCAGTGTTTTTAGCGTTGCGTCATCTGCATTTTGGATTTGCAGATTCACACATCGATTTGGAATTCCCTGCAGGACTTCGACCGCGTTGGACGCGCACTGACGAAGATTGAAACCTCCCTCTCGTAGCAGATCTGTAAGCCTTTCTCGGATATGCATCACTTCCGAGACGGAATCTGCGCCCGTCAGAAGATCGTCGACGTATAAATCTCTTTCGAGTATCCGAGAGACCAGCGGATACCGACATCTTTCTTCTTCAGCTAATCGCTGCAAACATCTTGTAGCAATGTAGGAGGTGGGCTTTAGACCAAATATTAGTCGATTCTAATAGATGCAGATTGTGCCATCTTCTTCCCTCCAGAGGATCCTCAGGCGTGGTCGGTCTTTCCCCCGTATTTTGATTTGTAAATACATTTTCTCAATATCGCCCGTGAGCACATATTTATGCATGCGAAAGCGGATCAACAACGAGAAGATGTTGTCTTGGATCGTCGGTCCAGCGAGAAGCGCGTCATTAAGCGAAATTCCCGTGCTGGAAGCTGCTGAAGCGTCGAAGACGACCCGGATTTTCGTCGTCAAACTCGATTGTTTAAATACCGCTTGATGAGGTATGAAAAATTCGTCTGACGACCGCGTTTGAATTTTTGATACGTATCCCAGCTCCAGGTATTCTTGGATTGCTTGCCGATATTGAACCTGGAGACTAGGCTCCCTTTTGAAACGCCTTTCCAGTGAGGCCAGTCGCTTAAGAGCCATAAAATATGACTCCCCCAATTTTGTTTATTTTAGGTTGAAGGGGAGAGCGGCGACAAACCGGCCATCTTTGTCACGGGTAATATTCTTTAAGAAATGTTCCTCACAAGATGCCTCTTCTGCAGAGAGATGCCTCGCTGGTTGTACATCTTCTATTTCCCAGAATCGTGAAATATCATCCCGTGATCGAGCGAAAAGGCATCTGGTACCTCTGGTCGTTTTCGGATACGTTGGCATACTGCCACCGACGACCCACCCAAACTGGGTTTTTTGTAAGATAAAATCAGGTTCGTTAGGCGAAGAAAGCCTGATCTGTCCCACGCAGAGTGCAGCTAACGTGGCGCCTGAGCCAATAAGTAGTTGTATGGTACCAGGTTTGTGAAATTCAGGATCTGCCAATGGTAGATTAGAAGGGAGATTCAGCCATTTGCGTTCGATTTGAATGTCCGGTATGCGTGTAGTTATCGTCGGGACAACGAGAAAATCCAGCGTTTTCTCGTACGCGTGGTACTGCGATTTGATGATGGCAGTAGCCCTGTATTTCGAAACGGTATGTGCATTATTAAGGGTTTGAATTGGTATATGGCATTTCTTCCGTGGTAGATGCAAGAAGGATGCTGGATGCTCGACAATAAAATTTTTTTTCGAGCCGGTATCGAGGATCGCGCGGCATCGAACGGCCGTTTGGTTTTCTTTCGAAATATTGATGGCCACGGCTGGAACGATACATCCATTGTGTTGGTGTCGAGTACGAGCGACAGAGAATGGCCCGAGTGTAGTCAGGCCTGATAATGAGGTTGTACCGCTGTAGATACGGGTGTCGGTGACTGACCTCTTGCTGGGCCGGTAGGTATACGATTAGACTGAGCTGAAGATTCCGCGCTGTTGTCAATGGGGTGTAGAAATGTGTTGTGTTTCTCGTGACATATTCGACATGTGCCCCCTTGACACTCGTTAATGTGGTGACCGGTGCGGAGGCAGTTGGTGCACAGTGAAACGCGCATTGCCGCCTGCTTACGCTCATTTACCGGCATCCTTCGAAAATCTAGGCATTGGAATATTTTGTGGGGTTGTTGGCAAACAGGACACGACCGGGAATTTTTTCTCTGCACGTTCCCGATGGAGGCCGCAAAGTCTGAGCACGAGATCTATTTTTATTTGACGAAATCTGTTGATATTGTCGATTTTTGTTATTGTTTTCCTTGAACTGAGCATTATTATGACGTTCCGTGCAGCAACTCCGTTTTTCTAAAAACTCTAGCAGCGATGTGTATGCTGGCATTTTGTTATCCGAGAGGGTCGTTTCCCATTGAAATCGCGTGTTTTCTCCGATTTTATTAAGGAGCATGTATGTTATACAACCGTTCTCGCCCTCGATGGGTTCTCCTAAACCTTTGAGCGCGCGAAGGTGCTGACGGATTGTATCTATGAGCTGCTCTAGATTCTCGGGCGAGTCTCTTTGTAGACGCGGAATATTGAATAAAATGTCCCAATGGCGCAGGATGGCCTTCCTAGAATTTTCGTACTTGCGGGATAACATTTTCCAAACTTCAGAATAGTTGTCTTCCGTGCTCTCAATAGCTTCGATAACACGCGCTGCCTTTCCGGTGAGAGCAGCTTGCAAATATTGAAATTTGTCAATCGTGGTTATGTTGTCATTGCGACCGATTCGCGATTCAAATTTCTCACGGAAGGATTGCCAGTTTTCTATGTTCCTGTCGAATTTCGGTAATGTGATTTCCGGCAACTTTACCTTCGGTGTCATACGCGGATGCGGTAGAGTAGGCGATGCGATTTCTCGACTTGAGACCTCACTGGCGTTCGAGAAATTGTACGCTACCGTATTTTTTTTTATTCGGCGGCGAGATTCAGCTAACACGCGATGGTACTCATTTTCTATTGAGTCGAACTCGGTCTCGTATAACTCGCGTGTGTTATGCTAAAATCCTTGAAGTGCGCGGAGAGATCTTCCACCTTGACTTGTAGGAGTTCCGAGTCATTAACACCTTCGTTGGTGGCGAGATAGTTTATGAATTTCGTCAGCCGCGATTTAAAGGTGGCACGTTTGCGTTTAAAAGAGCTGAGCTCGTCAACTGTGGTTGGTGCCATAGTTTTTCGCGTAAACGTTGGGGAACGCGAAGTGATGGGATAAAGAAGGATATGGCGACTCAAAGTTTGGACTTACCGGTGTTGCCGCTGTGGAGCGGATCTGACCACGATGTTCTCTGACCGTTTGGACTGCGTGAGGGTGATCCGCGGCGATAAGTGCGGCCGTCTACTTTTGAATCCGCTAATGTTCGTCACATGTGCACGTGGTATTCCGGGTGTACTGTCCTTTCGTTACACTGAATACATACACTTGTGGAAGAGTTATCGTTCGTATAGAATTCACTTTTGTTTCACAATTGGGCACGTAACTGCTTCTGGATCACTTGTTTGATAGGTATCCGGCTCGAAGGACCAAAATATTCACTGCCGTTCGTAGGAACGTAGTGATCCTGCCTTTCGTTTTACTGAGAAGCAGGTCGTTGGTATCGGAGGGTGTGGGTGAAATAATAGAGCTTATGTAAACAACTTGTACTATGTTTATTTATAGGTATTATTTATGTCGTTATGTAAGGTATTATTTATGTCGTTATGTAAGGTATTATTTATGTTGTTGTGTAAGGTATTATTTATGTTGGATTTGTTGTAAGGTGTTAGATGTTTTTGCGGAGCAGTACGCTCTGGTGTTTTTCTTTAGGTCTACTCGCTAGGATGACTTCTAACGAACTAACTCTCGTCTTTGCTCCGGGATCGAGGAAGCAGCCTGCGAGGGCGATCCTATCCCTTCTTAAATATTATTAAAAATACGCGAAGATTTTAAGGATGACACCCTCGCAGAAGCAAGCTGCGTCGCCGAACCCGGCTTACTTGAATTGTCGTGAGTTTAGCACGAACAATAATAAATAAATAAAATGATAAACAGTTAAAACAGATTAGTACATACGGCGAGAGTATGTTTCCAATCACAACGCACACCATCGACCCAGGTAAGTCCTTTGCGGATGTTTCCCAGATGGCGAGGGCATGGGTCATCACTGGATGCAATAAAAAAAAAGGATCCGATGCCAGTAGCATGACAAGCAGCGAAGTTTACAATAAGAACGATGTACAGTATTTACTTGCACATTTGCAACAGTTCGCATGTTCTCTATTTCCTGGTCAACCATGTTTTCGGTGATGTGCTCGGGTGTTCGCTCGCCAGTAGCTATATTAAAAACGCCGTCGCTATCGTCGCTGTCGAAATCCCCGAACGACGCACCCCTACGTGGATTTACGCCAAGCTGGGCCGTCAGACGGTCTGCAAGGGCCTCTTGTCTGGTCGAGGGGATTCGTCCCGACGGCGAGAGCTTGAATAGCGCCCTGCGCGCTTCGTAAACGAGGTCCCCTACAGCCGCAGCTAATCCGGCTGTGGGGTCTACCCCTGCGCCAGGCAACGTCGTCTCTAGCTAGTTGCCCCTACGTCTTGATCGGGCTCCTCTAGATTCCGACATGTTTATTTCGCGACGGGCTTGATTTTAATATTTCGCGAACAAAAATAATCTCACGAGAGATATATGTATCCGATGGAATATTTTACCGATTTTCGGCTTTGACTTTACGGCTAAATGTATATATATAACGTAACCGCCACTTACAGAAAGATGGTCTGGAAGATTGTCCTCTTCATGGCGTTGTTCCTTGGGTGTAGTTCCTTCGGTCAGTCAACTCGGTAATCGGTATAATATTAAAAAGTTATTATTTTGGGATCGTTTGCCGATTAGAAGTAGAAACTCGAGTAATTCGTGTAGACGTGAATTTATGTAAAAAATGGAAATGTTTATTAGAGACAACGGCTACTTCCTGTTGTCTATTTGAAAGTAAAAAGAGTTTAATACAATAAAATGTGGTTACGAGCCCGTACGAGGAACCAACCTCTCGCGTCTGAATCTACTGTTAGAATTTAATATTTCGGGCGAGTTCGACCTGCGATACACCGTTCAGGTTGATGTAAAACTTCAGACTGATTTCGGCAAAGCAGTTAATTTGCCCCATTGACCGAAATCGAGTGTCGAATGGATTTCATAATAATCTTTGCTTGCAAATTCCAAGCTCGAGCTCATTGCAGTCATTGCGGGCAGCTCGACGCTTACGTTTGCACATTGTTCTACTTTGGAGAGTGGTCCTCACGAAAAGGAGGACAATGGCGAAATAATGTACAAAGAATTAGTTCGCGGTACAACAACACCACAAAACTATTTTGAATCATTTACACAAAGCTGGCTACAAAAAGAAGCTCGATGTATGGGTTCCTCATGAGTTGAGCGCGAAAAACATGATAGACCGAATTAACATCTGCGATGCGCTGCTGACACGCAATGAAATCGAGCCATTTCTGAAACGTGTCATAATCGGTGATGAAAAGTGGATCACGTACGACAATCGGAAGCGTCAAAGATCGTGGACAAGGGATGGTGAGCCGTCACATGCGTTCGCGAAGCCAGGATTGACGGCGAAAAAGGTGATGCTGTGTGTGTGAGGTGGGACTGGAAGGGAATCGTCCACCATGAGCTACTTCCAGTTGCCCAGACGATTGATTCTCAACTCTACTGTCGACAACTAGAGAGATTACGCAAGCAATTGACAGAAAATGGCCCGAATTGATTAATAGGAAAGGTGTGTCTTCCATCATGACAACGCCCGACCACACACTTCTTTGATGACCCGTCAAAAATTGCGAGAGGTTGGTTGTGTAGTTTTGATGCATCCACCGTATAGTCCAGACATAGCACCCTCTGACTATCACTTATTCCGATCCCTGCAGAACTCTCTCAATGGAATTAAACTGCTTTCAAAAGAAGCCTGTGGAAACCACGTGATTCAGTTTTTCAACCAGAAACCACAGAAGTTTTTCATCGATGGCATCATGGCTCTACCAAAAAAATGGCGAAACATTGTCGATAATAACGGAGCATATTTAGGTTAAATAAATTCATTTTCACAGTATAAGAAAACCAGTTGAATTTTACTAAAAAAACGCCACTAACTTTTTCCCAGACCCAATATATAGCTGCAGCTACGAGTAAATTACTAAAGTCGAATAGACGTACTTATTACATTTCGTTCTAAACATTCACGATGAACATAAAACGATTGTTCCGTTCACGCCCAATAGAAGATAAAGAATAGATGCTTTGTATGACTCATTAGTCTACATCCATTGGACTGACTGGATGTCTAATGGGCGTACTTATTACGTTTCGTGCCGAACACTTGAGATGGATTGTAACAGGATTACATGCATGAGCGCAGGGAGGAATGCGATAATAATCGATATAACAGAGTTATATTCTCGAGCATCGAGCGTTAGTTCGAACAGCTAGAAGAGCACAAATACTATTTAAGAGGTCTCGAAAACACCTGTGCGACAGACTCGGTACAGGCGTACCGAGTTTTGCGGGCAATAGGCCATCGCCCCTAATGCAAAAACTAGAGCTGTCGCCGCACCGAAATTCCCTCGCTGACCTAAACAGCGGGTCAGCGACCAGCTGGCCTTGCTGGGAGGTGAGGGGAAGGCGGTGAGCGCGGCAGCGACGTACCGCAAAAGTCAGGAAATGCGTTATATTTAAAATTATGATGGAGAAATAGGCAGAGGGGACTGAGGCGAGGGGAGGCCTATAAAAGGTCGGTGCGGGGAGAGAGACGCTCTCTTGGCGAAATAGTTTAAACGGAGGAGGTGCGGAATTTGAGAACATAAAAATTTTAAGTAAAGATAATAATTCCAGAAGTTTTTCAAATCGTATTTATCGGAGAGTCTGCAGTCACTCTGAAAAAATAAAAACCAGTGAGTGGTGGCTATAGCCGAGGAAGTGCCGAAATCATAAACGATATCAAGTATCCACAATGTACGTAATCGATAAGTTAAATAGAGTAGATGCGTAGAAGAATTAATACAAGTGAATAGATTGTAAGCATTCTGTATTAAAATTAGTGCATCGAAATAAGAGCGTAGAATAAGATAAAATAGTATGGACTTTTAAAGCCGACGATATAAATAAGAGTCGCAGGCATCGTGTGCGTGAAAGGGAGACAGAGAGAAAGTGAAACGGGAATAAGTGAGAAAGAATTGTACACAGAGTTGATACACTCTGTCCAAGTAGTGAACTCGTGCGTTAGGCGGTATATGTGTGAGTAGCGAGGGAATACCAGGGCGTCAACGCGTCATCGAGGTCCGAGCCCGAGAATACCGAGAATTTATGTTCAAATAAGAAGAAATTATAATAAAATAATCGTAGGAATTCCCGAATCTCAATACAGAGCAGAATATAGAATTAGGAAACGTAGAGGATAAGAAATAGGTAGAATTAAGATGCATAGGACTAAGGAATATGAATAAACAAATATCGCATAGGAAAGTATAAAGGATAAAGTGTGTTCGAGCGAAAGACGAGTGCAAGAGAAAGAATTGTAAGTAGAGTTGATACACTCTATCGAAGGAGTGAGTGCGAAGCAAAGTAGCTCGTGGTACGATATATCTGCGCATCGAGTATACAGTGATACCGTTGTACAAAAACATAACAGACTTCCGAGGAATACCAAGAATTTGGGCACCCGAAATAATATAATAACTGCAGAAATAATCGCTGGAATCACGAGATTAAAAATATCATTACGCAACATTCAAGTGAACGTAATTAAAAAGTGACGTTTTTTATGAAACTGTTTTTTTTCTAATAAAGCATCACTATCAACCACCATGAAGTCTCAATTAATTAGTTATGTGATCGAGCCCAAATCCCCACGATAAATAAAAATATATGTTAGCGATAAAAATTACCGTTACAGGATATGTCAGTCAAACGTCCACTGAACGTCCAGTGAAAGCTCAAAAATAAATGCTTTCCATGATCGATGAGGGTATAATATAATACTCATGGACTTATGCCAGGTGACAAAATACAAGGGTTAAATTAATGGTTGAACACACGTGTTATAGAAAGAACGAAGTTTTTATTATGATCATATCCAACGATCTATTTAACGACAAAGTCTCGGACTCCTCCTTCATCCAAGGCCTACGAAGGACTGCGTTCCCGATCCCCACCGCGCAAACCCTAGCGGGCATGCCTGCGAACTAAACTTTAATCTTATAACTAAAATAGATTTATAGATATTTGGTTCATCTATAATAATTGAGTAGACACTCGTGGATAATGATTGACGAATATTTATTAGAACAGTCGTACGTGATAATTAACAAGACACGTTAGAGAAAAGACGCGAATAGTGGGTGATGTGCAGATTGCCCGGTACGCTACAACTGTAGTGACTAACTGGACGCTTCTAGTGGCTCTAGCCACGAGAGACTAGACTACCGGACCGCGAAGATAATCTCGCTAGAAGTCCGGGCGTGGAGTTGACAATTGCTTCCGTCGGTGGCGTGGCGGTGCAGCCGAGGTGCACGCATGCTGTGTGGCGGATGGCAGTGCTGGTAGCGTGGGTAAGTTGGCTTGGTCGGTAATAGGTGGTGAAGTTTGGCGTGTCGGTGACGCCACAGATTTGTCAATCTCAACACTCCTCCTCAAATCTACTATACATTTAAAGTTTATAAAAAAATGTTTAATTAATCTTAGTAGTGAAGCTCATCATTGCGCGTAACTTCTTAAACTTTTCTTTACTTAAAGACTTCGTAAACATATCCGCGACTTGATCATCCGATCTTACAAAATTTTTTTTCTATGTGTGAATCGGTTTTGAAACTTTAAACGCGTTTTTCTCAAAACAGCATTTTTCAAGTCGGTGATCACGATATCTCAACAACGGCTCGTTCGAGCGGTCTAAAATTTTAACACAATCTTCTCAGATACATTTTCTAGTAATTAATCGTTCCTTTTGTCAATCCGATACTTATTTTCCATTTTATAAACAATTTAAGGCCAAATTTTACATAAAAAATCGAAAACATTTTTTTGAGAAGCCGCCATTTTGTGAAAATTCAATATTTTGATTAGCCGAACGATTAATTACTAGATAATCTAATATATTAACGAAATTTGTTTGGTTTTTTGATTTCAGATAATCCAATCTTGAGTTACGATGATCACCGTAAATCGTTTTTTTTAGAGGAGGTTCCGGAAATCGCCTGCAGCGCACTCTATAATCAACATTTTTATAAATAAAAAATTTGTTTACGTTCTTGAAGGATGCTTTTATAACCACAAAAATTTTCAAATTAATAAATTCAAAAGTCTCTTCAGGATAAATTCTTGAAAAACCGTCTTTTTTTTGCCTCATAACTGCGTATAAGCCCTTAACATAAAGTCTCTCATTCTCTACCAAGTCCCGTACAAAGTTATACTTAATGTCTATGTGCTTGAGGCGCTTATGTTCCCATTTTCGCAAGGCATGAATGCAAGATTGATTATCCTCATAAACCACCAAAAGATCCTTTTTAATTGTATCCAATCCGAATAGCAAATTTTTAAGCCAAAGATACTCAGTTACACACATTGCCAACGCGACAAATTCTGCTTCTGTAGACGATTGAACTACAGTGTTCTGTCTTTTTGTTCCCCAACAGACTACATTACCAAAAAGCATATACACATATCCAGAAGTCGATTTTCGGTCCGTACCATTTCCCCAATCTGCATCCGCATATGCAATCAGAGATTCTCTATCTGTCCCATCAGATTTTTTATACATTAACCCGTAGTTCAGTGTACCTTGAATATACCTTAAGATTCTTTTAAGTCCTTGCCAATGACTTTCTTTTGGTTCAGATTGAAAACGACTGAAATAATTGACAGAGAAACTGAGATCAGGTCTTGTTGTTTGAGTCAAATACATTAGACAACCTACAAGCTCCCGATAAGGCTTGTCTGCTCCAATTACCGTATCGTCTTGTAACATAAATTTAACTTCCATGGGTGTCTCGCTAGACTTACATTCATTCATGTGAAATCTTCTAAGTAATTTATTACAATAGCCTTGTTGACTAATGAACATACCTTCTTTGGTTTCATTCACTTTAATCCCTAAGAAAACATTTAGCTTTCCCATATCTTTCATTGAAAACTTATCCATTAGAGCTTTATCTCTGTAATCTTTGTATTATTATCACCAGCTCTAATTATATCATCAACGTACAATAGTAAATATACAGTTGCGCCTGCAAATTTTCCTATATACAAACAACGATCTGCATTGGAGTTAATCATTCCTATATTATGCATGAAGTTATCAAATGTATGATTCCATTCCCGAGAAGCTTGTTTTAAGCCATAAAGCGCTTTTATTAATTTGCAAACTTGATTACCATTTGATAGAATGACCTTTGGTACCTTCATGTATACTTCCTCCTTTAAATCACTGTGAACAAATGCATTTTTTACATCTATCTGATACGCCATCAAATTTCTTTCATTAATAACATTTAACAAAATTCTTAAAGTTGTTGGTCGAGCAACAGGGGCATACGTTTCTAAATAGTCAAACCTGTAACGTTGTGAATAACCCCTTATCACTAGTCTCGCTTTATATCTCTTAATGTTACCTTCATCGTCACATTTTACACTAAACACCCAACGATTGCTTATTGCATTCCTTCCTTGAGGTAAGTCACACAACTTCCATGTGTGATTCCTCTCCAATGCTTCTACTTCTTCCCTGACTGCATCCATCCATTCTTCCTCGTCCTGTCGACCTTGAATGTCTTCAAATTCTTTTGGCACATCTTTCAGAAACATTTCTGCACTGAATGCCACCGCAGCAAAGTCTTCCATCCATCCAGGTTGGCGTTTAGATCGAATGCTTCGTCTTAAAGATTCCTCTGTATGATCCTTTGACTCTGGCGCTGGTGTGTTTATAGCGTCATCCTGCTCTTGCTCTTCAATTGCATCCTCAAATGAATTATTGGACTCGTGATCCCCCTCAGTCTCCTTTTCTCCGCTATCTGTATCTTCCCGATCCCCACCGCGCAAACCCTAGCGGGCATGCCTGCAAACTAAACTTTAATCTTATAACTAAAATAGATTTGTCAACCTCAACACCAGGTATAGCATTATTTAACGTTATAAATGGATGTTGCCTATAGACATATTGTAAAGTTACTAATCCTTAGTTTCTTTATCAACCTTTCGAAGTCGATGAACCACAACGGTCCACTACTGGACAAATTTTTTCATACACAGTAACTGAATCATCAACACACATGTGTTTAGTATTTAAGTTACAGCTTATGCATAACTGCTTCCACCACAGGTATATTCATGTTCATTCAAAAATGTATTACAGTTATATATAAATTTGACTGAATATGGCCCTTATTTTTACTCATCACAAAATTATTGTTCTGGTAGAAAGAATAGAGGAGATTCGGTCTAAACATCGACACGGTGAATTGATTAAATTTTTGATGGATAATATACTCCAATCATTTTTACTCGTAATTGCGCAACTGTATAGGTCGATTGAACCGTTTTAAATTGGAAAGTTATGTAAAATGTTGTGCCTGCAATACTAGAACACTAGATTTTAACACATTGCTGACCGGCAACTTTTCTGAAAATTTACCTCATGTGGCCGGCTATTGTTTTGAAAGCGGATGTGAAAGTAAAACAATATAAATTAACTTTAATAAATTTTGTTTATTATTCAACTCTTAATATTTCTTTTTTGTATGATAAAAAGTATAACAATCACCTACGTGTAATGGTGCACCACAAGTTTTGCAAATATATCGGGTTTCGCTTCGTTTTCCTTTTGAAGAACATACTCTACACGCTCTAGTCGGATTTGTTTTTCTGGCAGTAACTATTTTTTCTAAGACGTGTTCTCTTAGTTGTCCGGAAAGCCTGGTGGATGGATCTTTAGAAGGAGCTGTTTGAGATTTTCGCGAAGTGTCAGGTGCAGTGCTGCATTCTTTGGAAACTACTGTTATCCATTCCCTGGCTACTTCCAGTAGAAATTTTTTATATCTTATTTTACTTTCTGGCCGATAGGTACAGTACATTTTATATGCATTGAACAAGGTGCAGTTTATAAAAAAAAAAGGTAATTTTTTGTACCACTTTACAGTTTTTCATAAAATATTGCTATTCGCCAAATACTGATCTGCACGATCTTGGTTACGAAAACACGAGTTAACTCGTGACCGGTTAGTAATGTGTTAAGAGAATCACTTAATACATAAAAAATTGGTAATAAATGGTACGAATACTGTACATTTCTATATATTTTACAGTATTTTCACACCTTTATTTGGGACGATTGTACAACTTCCACTAACAACAGCGAGAAAGCATAAAAGTATTTTATCGCAATTTTGTACAGGGTGCATACGACCACTCGTCCACCCCTTTTATTTTGAACATATTTTGAAAAATAAAAGGGGTGGACGGATGGTCGTATGCACCCTGTATATAGGTATGCCAATTTGGCAGTGTTAGGGTATATAACTGTACTCACTTTCGCAACCCAGTTTTTCAAAATACAACTCGATAAATAATGGAAATTTCCTTATTACTGAATCCACGCGCATAACTGCTGACCTAGTTTCGATACATCAGTATATGCACATTGTGATGAAAAAAGGTGAGTATCGATCAATTATTAGCGTTTTTGGTTATCTAACACACCTGGTCTATGCTCGGCCTTATATCTCAAATCAATTGAATAAACAGATGAGTGACACGATGAATCTATCCACCTTCCTGTGTCGATATCCAAGTTGTTCAATTACCTTATTTAGAAACTTCTTATCAAACACACGCGCTATTCAAATATAATATTGATTGAATAAGATTTTAGAGTTTCTTTTCTACTTCTTGATCACTGAATTTTCGTTCAATTTCAATTTCTGATAGCTTGCTATCTTATGGAGGAAACTTTGTTTTGAGGAAAAAATACACATTACATTCAGGTGCCTTATATAGTCATTTGACCGATTTTAAGCGAAAAAAATATGTAGCTATGTCATATGTGGAAACTAGTAGAATGCATTGTTAAAAATCTTAGTGAATGTATTATACAAAACTGTATGAAATTTACAAACTAAGTATATGAACTGAATATTAATATACTTTTGTTGTATATTTAATTATGGTATATGAAATTTACTAAGCATTATTAATTCGATCACCAATGGATTTGTGTGTGGAAATTAATATACAGCTTGGTAAATCTAATATCCAAATTCGAATTTGATATATATTTTTGCATATTAAACGTCCGGATCAAGTTATAGAAAATTCAGTTACGGAATTTAAATAATAAAACAGTATCTTCTCTGAAATTACATCTGCTTGGTAACATGAAAATCAAACATCGATTGAACATTTTCAAATACTCGATTGGAAATTAATATACAGTGATTGAAAAAACATAACCTCGTTTACTTATTCCATGCATTATTACTATAAATTTGCAATACTCATTTGAGACTCACTACACGTGGTTATGAGTACGATTATTACAAAATCTGTGTATAAAATTCAATGTACAGTCTTGTAAAGTCAATGTCCGAATTCGACTTTAATTTACTTCTTTATATAAAGTAGCAGTTTAACATTGTTGAAATTTTCATTACTGTCACTGAAAAAGGAAGCACCATGTCGCTACTATAAGTATCAAAATGTATATTAAACTCTAACGCGAGCATTGAATTTACAATACAATGCATATTAATTTGTCGTCTTTGCCGATGCGTCGCTCGGTATGAACTAAAATTACAAATGAATCTTATGGATAGACACGTTATGAAGTTACCAATTTTTGGTTTCTTCCTCGGCCTCTGGTGGTAGGTAAATCTGAACGGCCCACTATTAGGCCATGTTTTTCATACATAGTAATTTGGAATCTTGAACACGCATGTGTTTGGTATTGATTTAGTTTTGTTTAATTTTCTTTTTTTTCCAATTACAGATATAAAATGAATATTAAGCATAAAACCGTATTAAATTTAGTATACGGTTTATGCATAAAAACTTCCAATGTCAGTATATTCATTTTAATACAGACATGTTTAACATAGATTCTACCGCATACATGAAGGCCCATGTGCATTATTTAGAAAAAAAATGAGCGAGCTGCTAGTACTCGAGATATTGATGTGTAAACATCTTGTGGCGAGAAAATGCGGAACGAAAGTGTCTTGAGGATTTGTGCACAAGGCGGATTTTATTCAAAAAAATAATTCCAATTGAATTCAATTTTAATGCGTTTGCAATTTTTTTATTCATTTAAAATCGCTGTACTTGAGACGAACGGCTTATGATAATTAAAATACGATACATATACACTCGATTCTAAAGAATCGAGAAATCTTTGAAAAACGGCATCAATTACAGTTCCAGATTGTGTTGTAGCTACGTTTCTATTACTATTTAACTCTAGCTGAAACGTATCTTTTAAAAACGTTATCAATTAAGGGTCGGCTTCCGGAGTATTAAAATTAACATTAAAATCACTACTCAGAATCATGGGCATTAGGTAATAGTCCTTGTTCAAAAGTGCTGCACCACCCACACAGAACGGCAGTAGTACAAAATGAATAAAATCAATTATACTCTGAACTGATTGATTTGGTGAGATGTAGACAACGACTGAAAGAATCGTTTGTCCACTAGTGAGACGGCATTCAGCTGCACAAATATCGCCAGTATCTCGTACTGCTACTTCTATTTCTGTTATTTGGCGACAGTTAATGTCCATGTTTGGTGTGACAACGTGCGAACTGTTCTGATTTTTATAAATCGCTACCCCAGCGGAACGTCTCTCCTGTCGTTTAAATTTAACGCAGCAGTCAAAGTTTGGTATGTCAACGTCTTCTTCTTCGCCAAGCCACGTTTCAGAGAGCATAAGCACAGTGCAGTTTTGAGGTACTTCTTCATGACGATCGTTAGAATGTACTCGTAAACTCTGGTAATTGAAATTGTAGAATGATATTTTATCTTTGATGAAATTCACTATTTCTTGACCCGTACGTAATGGATTTAAATTGAGGCGATCAAATTCTATTCGTAGAGCAGCCGTTGAATTGGCATCTCGAACTCCATGATAGAATACCGGATCATTAATCGGTGACACTATGAACAATCCATCTACACTGGTGACTCGTGATAAGGCTACGTATAGAAGTGATTGGCCATGCCCTTTCTCGTATGAATATACAATTTTATCAAATGTGCCACCCTGCCTTTTATGAAGTGTCATGACACAGGCAGCGGGTGAGAGGAAAATGATTTCGTTTTGCAGTGATAGTTTTGTTATTGTTCAGTTAAATAGTTGAAGTTCGTCGAGCAATTGGTACAAGTCTTGCGGGTATGTTCTTATCTTGCATGTATTTTGCTGCGATTTGTCTAGCCTTTTGTCCTATCCTTGGATTACCCGCAAATTTCATCCAGAGTCTTTTTACATCTCCTTCTTTAAATATTTCGTCTTCAGTCGCATTTTCAATTCGCTCAACAAATGCTAAGGTTCCATATGTCCCATTTGACAATCCGTCAGCTACGTTGATATTAGTCGTGATTAAATACGGCTGGCCGACGACAAGTGTGAGCTCATAGGGCAAGCCTCCTGTATCAATCAGCGACACTTTATGCAACTTTTGTCGTACAAATGCAAGTTGTTCAGCATCATGACCTCCAGAAAAAACGTCATGAGAAATGGAAACGATTTTTTCCGCCCGTAATTTTTCTCCGTTGCCGATTTTCGTGAGTACGCTCGAGAATTCCTCATTTGATTGACGCATAACTTGATTAAGTTGGTAGAATTTTAACCCTCGCCAGAGTGTCGGGCCAGCAATACTTGCTTTGATCTGTTGAAAAATAGGCGTTGCACGAACAGGCGGCAGCTGTCTCAAGTCTCCTATCAAAAATACGTCTATTCCACCAAAGTTTTTCTCGAACTCTCCTGTTATTGGCTTTAAGTGAGCATCGACTTGTTGTAATAGTTCCGCTCACATCATGCTTATTTCGTCGATAATAATGCAGCGAACATACTTGAAGAGTGTTCGAAACTGTTGAACAACTTCATTTGAAAGAGGCAATTTTTTTCCAATAGAATTTTTCAGAGCAGTGTGAATAGTCAAGCCGTCAATGGCTACTGCGGCTTTGCCGGTTGATGCACATGTGAGATATGCGTTGGTGTAGCCATCCGTGTCCGAGAAGCGATTGTAAATTTTCATTAGTGACTTAATTACAAACGTTTTCCCACAACCTGCAGGTCCCGTAAGGAATATCTGAAGTGGCTCACCACTATCTCGATCTAGAAGGGTACTGATGACATGCATCATAAGGCTTTTTTGTCGACTGTTAGCCATGCGCTTAAGATTATTAAATTCTGCCTTTGGCATGAGGTTCTCTCGTTTCTTAACAACAGGACCAAGACGACTGAGTAAAGCTAACCTCATATCTTCATTCATTTCGGCATTTGCATAAGCATAGAATTCAGCAAATGGATCAGCTTCCGCAACGCGTGTGGCAAGCAAATCAGCCATAGCATTGTCAATATCAGGTTCTTCCAGAGTATAGTATATGTAACAATACACATTTGTTTACAAATTTCAATCGTCTTGGCTATATCTAATTCTGACTCGAACTCTTTCCTCCGTTGTAAAATGATCACCTCCATTTCATCATATAGCTGCACAAATTTTCTCTCCGCTAGAATCTCCGTTTCTTCATGACGGAAAGGCAGATGCAGAGTTACCATTTCGCGCTTGTACTCGTCAGCCTCAGCGATCATATCGTAATTACGATAGCGAAGTATTCAGGGACCCATTTTGCGTCGTTTCCATTGGTTATTATTACTAATCGTGTAATATGCGGCAGCCTGTGCCAAAGTAAGTTGTTCAAGATCGGGTAGCCGCTTTTCGTATCTTTCAAACCAATTTGTCTTCCAGACATCGGTTGAATTACAGTCAATCTCTTCATTATCGAATTGTTCCGTTGTTTTCCTTACCCGTTGTCGTTCGATTGGCCAAACTGTTGGTAGATAAAGGAATACGGTCGAACTGTATGACATTGGCAGTCGTAACAAATACCAAGCGGCTTCTTGACTCGTCATTTCAACAGCGTTAAGTATGTCAATACTGAGCTTTCGTGTGATCTCCATGAAATCAAACTCTGGATATTCATCCATCGTTTTGATAATCTGACGTTGAAGATTACTTATACCACGATTAGTCTTATTTACGTACTCAACAACGTATGCGGCACACGAGTATTCCTCATTTATGTATTGAAAATCAGTGTTCGACCCAAGGACGTTTAAAATGAATGGATTAACGGATTGATCCATTTCTCTGTGGTTTGCCGTTCGATAAAAACCTTAGGTCTGTTAATTCCCGCTCGCAATACATCCAAGTAAAAATAATCCGAAGTAATATTGTGCTCTTCGAAGAAATGTTCAATATCTCTATAGTCGTTCTCTTCAAGTGACTTCTACGTCCGTTTGTATAATTTTGCAAGCGCATTTCTTCGAGGATCATCGGCACTCATTGGGATAAGAATTACAGTTGTTCGACTACGCATGAATGGTGCTTCGAAACGACATTGTTGTGCTCGAGCGCTACGTATTTTTTTGTCACAAGTAAACGTATGTTTGTGGGTTTGAAGTTTTCTGTGTCCGGAAGTGTTTTCTGGTGAGACGGATATTAACCGATCTATTAAATTTACAGCTGCTGACATATCTGAACCAACGGCATTTACAGGTGCATTATTTAACCATATCAGTAGATGAGCATGAGGGCTGCCACGATACGATTGAAACTCGATACGCTTGAAGTAATGAACAACATAATTGTCACCGAATGGACTATATCGTTTCGATTGAACAATCCCCATTATAGTATCGACGAGTTTGTTAAAATGGATGGCACAGATCACGGGGTCTTCGTTGATTGATGTAGCTTTAACATTATAATGAAGTCTTCGAATTGCCTCATCATCAATTTCAGCACCATTATTTCGAATTTTATACAGCAATTTGAGTTGTTTTGGCCATCCAATTTCATTAGCACTCATTGTAAGAAAGAATGTTGGCTTACCAAATTGTCGAATCATCGCGAACAGGTCTTTCTTACGTGAAGCCCAGTAATACGCTGAGTTGGGGATATGGCGTAAAAATGCGAGATTCTCTTCAATACATCCGTGTACGTATTCTTCTGATTCTATCTGTGCTCTTGTCACAGTATTATTTTTGCCAATGAACTTAAAAGACATTTGAAGTGAATCACGAGTGCGGATCCGCATAATTTTCATGGCCATATATAGCAAATGAGTAGGATATACGTCTCGACGATCAGCCCTGCGTAACTCGCTTGTTGCCTTCATGAATGGAGTCACTCGAAGTTCTTCTTTGAAAGTTCTGAATTGGCCGAGATAGATGGACGGAAACGATAATTCTTCACAATGTTCATCAAAGAGAATGCATTTTGGTATGGTGTTTTCTCCGGGAGCAATACGAAGATACTTTTCTTCATTCCAAAGCAAGGACTGCTGTTGAGCTGTTAAACTTTCTTCGATGCGAATCTCTTCGCTCACCTCATCATGACTCGGTTGGTCTGCGGCTGCTGTTTGCTGCTCGTCAGTTGAAAAGAACGCGTTATTAACTGTGATATTATAAAATTTGTACAGTTCTTGTTGCATTAAATACTCAAGCCAAATTTTGACGACACGCTTCTTTACATATCCGATAAGATAATTGGTTTTGTGAATTTTTTTTCGTGCTATATGGACATTAATAGCATAATCATCATCAAGTTCTCATAGAAGCAATTGAACCATATTATCTACTGATACTGGTACGTTTATAACTTGCCTTAGTTACAGATTAATTAATTAATCCTTTTATACGCGGTCATATGTTTCTTAAGAGTGATAAATCTAAGCGACAAATGATTTGACCAGATTTTTTTTTGATGGAGAATTTTTGGCAGTTCGCAACCCGGTTAGAGTCAGCGCCACCTAGATCCATGTGTTATCGATCTCAGAAAGATCTCTAACAATCGAATCATTAATTATTTTTGTCAACTCTGATTGCCTCACTCATTCATTAAGAATTAATGAGGCAACCAGACCTGACGATTTTTAACTTCTAAAGAAATCGTTTATAACTTGTCCAAGGATTCCGTACTGACCATTGCTATGTCGAAGCCTTCTGATCGTCATGAAGGGTAGTCTTGGTGAGATCAAGCGCTCCGTGATTATATCAAGCTCTGGTAAGTGAGCCGGCTTTGGTGGATAAGTAAAACCGTTCGATTTCGATAACGTTGGGATTTTCTTCTTATGTAGTGAGACGTAACAAGTACCACAGACGAACGCAGTTTCGAAATTCATGTCAGGAAAATCAGCTGTAAGAATATCCTTTGAACACGGTGGCGGCGCTCTTAGGTCCATTTCAGTCCATAACCGATCGCATACGCTGCATATTGCACTGAAGTTGTTATCGAGGAATTTTTTTCTGAATTCAGCGTGGGCCTTGGCATGCTTTGTATATTCAAAATAATTAACTGCTTGTTGTTCTTCTTCTTCATCACATGCAGCATCCTGTGCTTCACCTATATCCGATGTTGCTTCTCTTTCCATAGGGTTGCCGTCTGCTGCTGTTGAAGTCGATGGACCCACATGAAATGCCGATGTCGCTGGTCTTAAAGTTGCATGATCAACGATACTTCTGATGTTATCCAATCTACTCATTGATGGTGCAGAATTAAGAATTTAATTGGCAACACGTGCTCTAAAATCTCGCGTATGTTGAGTGTTAGTGCGAGCGATATTTCGCTGCTCCACTCGTCCTGCTGCTAACTTCTCTTCACGTTTTCGTTTCCTGTACATTGTCATGTATTCTGCTGAATTTTTACCCATTTCTAAAATTAACAAATTATTCACTTAGAAAATTATAACAACATCATTATGATTATTTTTCAATTTTATTTTATTGCAAATTAAATATTTAATTACATTTTTTTTTCATTGTTTCACAATTTTTATTTATATATGAAGCCAAGATGTCATTTTTTGAATTATTTCAATCAAATTACTTTTCAATTTGTTAATATCATTATTACCATTGTAAAATAATTAACCTTGAGAAATCATTAATTTATTTGGAAAAGTTGATTTTTTTGTATAAAGATAGTCAATAATCAGTTAAAATTTTTATTTTTCATTTTCAAAAATCAGTTAAAAATATTAAATTTCAGTTTTTTGTAATGAATTTGTATATCATTAATGAACTTTCAATGAATCTGTTTGAAATTGTTATCTTTCATAGAAGTGGTTAACAACACAAAAACGCCATACTAAGCGTATAGCTGAACAATGTGTTTTAAACAATTACATTTTTCAGTTAAATGAATTGATTTTAATGAGAAATTTTTTAAATTAAATATTTAAAAATTAATTGAAAATAATTATTTTTAGTTTTTTATTTGAGAGATATTTTTCATGAAAACGGTTCACAACCTCAAAATATTTTAATAGTATAACTAATCGACGTGGTATATATTTTTAGTAAAAATATTTTCAGTTTACTTACTGGCAGTATGTTATTTCACTTCGAAGAATTAAATTCACTATATAAACTTATATTTGAATACGTATGCGATATATATTATATATGTAATATATATATACATACTCAATATATGTATATATCAAACAATCTTATATAATTAAACGATTAAACAAACTTACCTGTAAGTGAAGTTCTATTGTAATTGTATGTAGCGCCTCTTCCGAAAAGATCAATCGTGTAGTACCCCTAGTTCACGCTGGTGTCACCACATGTTCAAAGTCTATCTAGAAACTTTTTCGTTCAACCGTTGGCTGTATCGTTCTCGACTCTCATTTCTTTAAAGCGTTGCCATAGTAATTTGGGTATATATCTATCTTGGAGATATAGGGTCGTTTATGGGAGGGACTGATCTTTTCGGAAGAGGCGCTACATACAATTACAATAGAACTTCACTTACAGGTAAGTTCGTTTTATTGTTCAATTGTATTTCGCGCCTCTTCCTCAAGATCAATCGTGTAGATGTTTAAAGTTAATTATGGCAACCAGTTATTCAGTGAAACTGATAAAAGTACGCATGTATTATTGTTATTATTAAGGGACAGACAATAACCGTAACATGATAAATTACAAACAATACGTAAAATACCAAGAACATTAGGATAACAAGCTGTTAAGTATTCAAAATTGCTTTGGCAAAGGTATCCTTCTCACTAACGATCGGTAAATCGTAAAATCTAGCAAATGTCTGAGAGTTACTGGTCCATCCTGAGGTCTTTCTTATATTGTCGATGTTTACCCCCTTTCTTTTTGCGGCTGACGTTGACGCGTGTCGCGTGCTATATGCCGAAAAAATATTCGTATTCAGACCACTCTTAGATAACATTTTCTTCATCCACCGACTTAATGTCTGTGTGGTGACCGCTTTATACGGTTTTTTAAATGCAATAAACAGGGATCTTTCTAGCCCTCGAACAGTTTTCGTCTTAACTAAGTAACGCTCTAATGCAGTCGCGGGGCAAATATTCTCGTTCTCTTTATATATTGGGACGATTAACAAAGGTTGTTTCTTATTTACCTGCGATGTTTTAATCTTATTTGGAATTTTTATCTCTATCGATCCTTCAACTCGTTCAATGTTATCTATCTTTATTAATGATAGGGTCTGCATCCGATGACCCGTTATAAGTGCGAGCAATGTAACGAGCTTCGTGGAAAGAATTTCAAGAGACGTATCGTCATTTGGTCCCAGAGTAGTCATGTAATCTAGGACTATCTTTGGATCCCACGTCTGATCATATTTTTGCTCTGATGGTCTTAGCTCTGATACTCCTTTGAAAAATCTCTTTACTCGATAGTCTTGTCCTATTTCGGGTCCAACAACTAACGATATTGCAGAACGCAGACAATTTAAGGAACTATGTGACGTTCCTCTTTCAAATTCTTGAGTCAGCAAAGCTAAAACATTTTCGACTGATGCGCAAAACGGATCTTTTCTCTTGTTGACGCAAAATTCCCACCATATTTTTAACCCACTGTCATATTGCTTTAGAGACGATTCTCGTAGCGATGCGGTCATTATTTCTAGTGATTGTTCTGACACATTTTTGCCTTCGAACGCTCTCCTGATAAGATTCCGGCAACCAGGGTAAGGTTCTTCCAAAGTGGGTGAGGAACGCTGTCAGAAGAAGATAGCAAATTTTGATTAGGCTTAAGGTAAATCGGTTTGGCGATGAGGAAAACGCGGAATAGAGGATACCAGGGCTGGGCGGCCAATCAGGTACCACTAGAATGCCTTTTGAGCCTTCGTCTCTTATCTTTTGCAAAACTCGCAGAATTACTACAAAGAGAGGGAACGCGTAGAAAAAACTATTTTCCCGTGAGACTGTAAACGCATCCGCCGCTTCACTTCCTGGGTCGCGAATCCATGAAATATATCGTTTGCATTTTGCATTTACGCGAGTAGCAAAAAGGTCTATGTCAGGTTGTCCAAAAGAACGTACTATCTCATTAAACACCGTACGAGATAACATATATTCGGTTTCTAACTGTAATCTACGAGACTCTGAATCTGCTTCGCTATTGTCTTTCGAGCTAATAAACGATGCAAAAATCCAATTGTTTCTTTCTTCGCACCAATTCCATATTGATCTGGATAACTGATTTAAAGTCTCGTATTGTACTCCGCCTATCCTATTTATATATGAAATTGCCGTTGTATTATCTATGCGTAATAGGATGTTGCAATCTCTTAACTCATTAGCAAAACACTTTAACCCAAAGAAAGCAGTATTTAATTTTAGTACGTTGATGTGAGATTTTCGTTCGTCATTATTCCAAAACCCATGTGACTTCTCACCTTGACAAACAACACCTCATCCTGACAATGACGCATCGGTAAAGATTTCGCGAGAAAATGTTGGTGTTCGTGTTGAATTAACCGCGGAGAAAATTATCTCTTTCCACCAAGAAAAGTCGGTCTGGAGATCTTTGCTTAGGGTCATATAACTATCGTAACAGTCATTGTTGGCTCTTAAGGCCAAGAACCGGGCTCATTCAAACGCTTTAGAATGAGCTAATTCGTATCTTACTGCCGGGCAGCAAGAAACTACTATTCCCACATATTCCATAAAGTTTCGAATTTTACATCGATCTAAAGAGCTAAACTTTCTTGTTACTCTATCAACCTTGAGTCTTTTCTCTTGTGTCAGTTCAATCGTCATCTTTTCCGAATCGAACCAAAATCCAAGAAATCTGCATCTCTTAGAGGGGATTAACTGACTCTTCTTTTTATTGATTATGAAACCTAACTGTTCCAAAAGCATGCATGTAGCCTGAATATTAGACGCACACTCTTCATAAGACTTCCCAAAGAGTATTATAAGAGATTGCCATTACAGGTTTCAAAACCTTTGTGAATACATAAGGTGCTGTTGAGAGACCAAAGGGTAAACACGTAAATTCGTAGAGTTGACCCTTGAATTGGCATCTCAAAAACTTTCGATATGATTCTTCAATCGCTACTACATAATATGCCTCTTTCAGGTCTACTGTTGTCATGAAGCAGTCAGGACTCATCAAGTTAATTACCGTCTTTCGGTCCTCTAGTTTAAAATGTTCAGTCGTGAGGCATTTTAAATCTCTTTAAACTCATTTAGACATTTTAAATTTAAAATTAGACGCTTACTACCGTCTGTCTTTGGTATTAAAAACATGCTCGAAACAAACTGATCTCGATGTGCCTTACAAGGCATGATTGCACCCTTACTGAGAAGATCAACGACTAGTCTTTCAATTTCTAATTGTTCCGAGTTACCTCCAAATATATCGTTCGGGACGCTACCCTGGACAGGTCGAGACTCAAAAGGCATCTTATATCCTTCTATCCAAGATAAAATTAATTTGTCAGAGGTTATCCTCTTCCAGTTTTGTTTAAAACATCTGAGTCTACCTGCCACGGGAATTACCTTTTCTAACGTCGTTTCTGATACGGATTCGAGTCCTGTCTCTGGTTGACTTTCCAGTTGCTCTTCCAGTTGCCCTTCCAGTTGTTCTCGGATTTTTGATTGCCTCCTTGATTGTTTGGATAACCCTGGTTTTTTGAGGTCTGCTGTTTCTTCCCGCCCGCCGTCGAGTAATATTGTCGTTGATTGGAACTCTGTCGACCGGACGAGAATTTCGAGTTTTTTGACGTCTTGGGCATTTGTGTTTTTTGCACTGTTCTCAACTCCTTTCGAGAAGTCTCTAACGCCTTTGCTGCCTTTAAGTTCTCCTCTAACTGTTTGCCGAATAAAAACTCGTCAGGCGTAGATGTATTTAATACGTCTAATTTGCCAAAATCAAACTTTTTCTTATCGTTGATTCATCGTGCTGAAGATCTGTTAAGAACTTCCCGATGTCGCTCACTTATTCAATAATGGTCAAATTATTTTGACCCTTGTATTCGTCTGAAACCGTTAAAAAGGTCTTTCCGACTGCTGCGAGACAAGCTGCAATTCTTGTCTGTCTTTCTACAATCCGATCATCTCTTTTAATGACAGCTTCTTGTAATGAGGCTCGAATTTCAGGGTTGACCCGCGGAGGGTCCATTATGACGCAATTCCTTGGAGGAGGATATTTTTTAACCAAAGTCACTCTGGTCTCTAATTGTAGACCTGTTTTCAAAATTTCTTCCCAACGAACACTTAAATCGTTTGGAATTGCTTGAGCAAAATGACGCTCTTGCAAAAGACGCTTTCCCATAACCTCCAAAATTTTTGGATCGAGAGGAACGGTACTCTGGTCTTGTTCATTAACCGGTTCAGTGCTCTGATCTTGAGCAGTAGAACTTATAGGCTGATGGAGACTACCACTGACCCTCAGTGCAGAATGTTCACCTTCCTGCGCTGTCAGTTGTGTCTGCGTAGCAGCTTGTAGGACATCCTGCTGGCCCTGCATAGCAGTTCCTGGTCCAGTCTGATGTTCCCGCGTGGCATTTTGTAGCATCTCTTGTTGACCTAGCGCAGCAAGTTCTGGCCCAGTCTGTTCTCCCTGCGTAGCAACTTGATTCATAGTCTGATGACTCTGCGCAGATGTCAGTGTACGATTCTGACCCTCTTGCAAGAGGTTAGTCGGAGTTGAACTTTTTTCAAACCCTTGGCTTTCAATGATCCCCTCTGAATTCTCCGAAGCTGTAGAGGCATGTCGATGTCCTATTAACAGGACGTAAAAATAGATTCTGAGAATCTTATTTTTATATTTATCTTTAAATATGTTATATAGTATATATTTTCACAACATTTCTAGAACACTCTATAGCCTTTTTTACATAATGTCGTTTTTTCCCTCGCCTGAGTACAACTCGTCTCGTGTAGGTTAGAGCCTCCACGAGTGGCTTTAGTTAAATGAGGCTTTACGAAAATACGACGCCATCTTACCTGAGTACAACTCTTCTCATGTCGGTTAGAGCCTCCCCGAGTGGCTAAATAGTATGTGCCCGAGTAAAACTCTTCTCGTGTCGGTAAGAGCCTCCACGAGTTGTTAAAAAGCATGGTCAGGGTGATAACTTTCTCGATTAGGTCAAAGCTAGCACGAGTGACCGTCTGTAATTGCTGATTCTCGAAACCAATTTCTTGAATCGGTAAAATCTCCGTCGGCGCCTCGTCTATAACAAAAGCAAAGGAAGGGAGGGGCAAGCCTTCTGTAAAACTTACTGCGTTTATGTTTTCGATGTTTCTTTTTCGCCTGTCCTTTTATCATATCCTCCAGACGTTTGAGCCTTTTCTCGAAACGATTCTCTTTATCGTCGTCGTCTGAAGCACCTCCTTTACGTCGTTTGCTGTTCATAATTGGTTCTTTCTTGAGCGTACGTAAAATTTACATGTGGCTCTTCCCGTACAAAGAAGAAGAATGAGAGTCGAGAACGATACAGTCAACGGTTGAACGAAAAAGTTTCTAGATAGACTTTGAACATGTGGTGACACCAGCGTGAACTAGGGGTACTACACGATTGATCTTGAGGAAGAGGCGCGAAATACAATTATTCACAGGTTCTCAATACGTTTAACGACGCTAAAACTAACAGCTGATTCTCAGTCCGCTAGGGGAAGCAGTGGCCGAAACGTGGCTAGGCTTTGTACACGTCACAAATCTACTATGTGGGTCACTAATTTCTCTGGCGATCTATTCTACCGACGCCTAATCGCATTCTAATTCTATGCCGTACCGCGAGTGCTTAAGTAGCTGCGCTCTAGGGCAGGGGTCTCCAAACTTTCCAGCCTTAGGGCCATACTGATTACTCCAGTAAGTTCCGAGGGCCAAAACCATATTATCATTGTTGCCGGTGGTAAAAAGTGAAATAGTCCAAAATCTGTCCGCGGGCCGTAGTTTGGAGACCCCTGCTCTAGGGTATTGCGCATAGATAGATAGGGCACTTCCCCTTACATACTTCCGTTTCTTTTGCTCCAATTTAGACCCATACCGCCGCTAAAGATGTTTACACATCAATAATACCACACTCCCATGCTAAGTTTCAAGCTTTCTCTAATAGTAACTGTTACGTCCTGGGTCTTCCGATACATGTATAATTTAAAAATTTTCTTCCATATATGATTTATACATAATTGACTCATTTTTGCGTAGGTCAGCGTTCCCACGTTGACCGGCGAGACGCGTTGAGCGGTGCCATCGGCACTGCTTTCTTCATTTTAATTAGCAGTTCATCTCCGGGGGCCGACCACGATGGTCGGTCCTCGTAACAGCACGGGCCCGTACTTATCATTAATAGCTTCAGAATATCTGTGCTCCAATAAACTTTGTTCAACTGTTTTAATATACATAGTGCATCTATCTGTGCTCCAATAAACTTTGTTTAACTGTTGTTTGCAATGACATTTATTGGTGTTTGTCTTGCGCCATGTATTTACTATTTTAATACCAAAAGTGAATACTATTTTAATGACTTTAATTCTAGTGGTTTAAAAGTTTATGTTAATGTTGAATACGCACAACCATTAAACTGTTTTAATATATATATGTATGTGAGCCAATAATAACTGAATATATATGTACACATAGTGCATATTGTGGTAAATTCTGTGCTTCAATAAACTTTATTTAAAAAACTCGACTCTCACCAGCGTCCTCCAATCCCGAGCCAACGCATTCTGGCTCAAAATGGAGAATCAATTGCGCTCCCTGAAATCCAGGACGTAACAGTAACACAATCGACAATTATAACTTTTTCGTCAATCATTTTAAATATTGATAAGAGATGTGCTCCGAATTTAATGCGCAAGGCAATTGAAATTAAAATTTAACACATTGTTTGTTCATACACATTAAACCCAAAAATATTGTAAAGAAATACTACGTTCAGATATGCTCCAGTTATAATATTACCGAAAATTGCAAATTGAAAAAATTACATTTACTATGAATATTGAATAGAAAAATGTTTTTAATTTAGAATACAGTTTATGCATAAAAACTTCCGATATCGGTGTATTAATTTAATACGAGAAATTCTTACAATGTAAGTCCACCGGCGTCAACTGCAGCACCATAAATAGCGGATCGATCACTGAACGTCTAACGGACGTACTTACATATCTCGTACCAAACATTCGCGGTGGACGTGAAACAAATGCCAATGGGACGTCTCAAAGAAGCTCTAAAAAAGGCGTCACTGATTATAAGTATATGTGTTCGTTCATTGCACTGCTATACAATACCACAATACTAAACCGACCGGTAAACAGTGACTTTGAATAAGACTTATTCGTGAATCAGAGTGTCCAGATTATTACTGATCAGAATAAAAGATTAATCGCATTAAGACGATGGGCATTATCAATCCCATAATCATGTCAGTGTACGCTGAAAAAAGGAAGGATACGATCAGAAAGTGTATACAGTCACGCGAAGAAAAAGAGACAAAAAGAAACAAGTCAATAATAGCGTGACTTTGCCGTACACTATGAAGAGTATTATTGGTTGCGTTATACGTATTTTAAGTGTTTTAAGTATGAAAGGGAGAGAGAGAGAGAGAGAGAGAGAGAGAGAGAGAGAGAGAGAGAGAGAGAGAGAGAGAGAGAGAGAGAGAGAGAGAGAGAGAGAGAGAGAGAGAGAGAGAGAGAGAGAGAGAGAGAGAGAGAGAGAGAGAGAGAGAGAGAGAGAGAGAGAGAGAGAGAGAGAGAGAGAGAGAGAGATTGATTGATGTTTATTAGCTTTCTCAACTATTTGATGTACATAATTTACATGTTTATCTTATGTTTATATTCAACTAGTTTTACACAGCCTTTAACCTCTGCTGGCAACGCATTATACATTTTCACTCCTTCGTAAAACATACTCTTTTGCGCACTTCTCGTTCTTCTAAATTGAATTACAATATTTTCCGCTTGACGCGTTTCCCGACTCGTTCTAGATTTAACAACTTGGAATTTACTCGTCAGTTCTTTCGGCAATAATTTCTTAACAGCCTTGAAAATAAATATACACACATTATAATACAGTCTCTGTCTCACACTCATAAACTGAACCGCTTGTAACATATCGTCTACCTTCGTATACCGGCTGCATTGCAATATGCCTCGCATCGCTCTGTTCTGCGCTATCTGCAGTTTATTCAACTCTGTCTCACCCATATCCACTAGCAGTGTTGCGCAATATTCAAAGTGCGGTGCTATAATTGCCTTATATACGACACATCTGGTGTATGCCGATATATATTGTCCTATTCTGTTCAGAAAACTCGTTTTTTTACCTATTTTTTTCAACATATACTCACAGTGCTCTTTAAATCGTAGCTTATCATCTATCATTACACCTAAATATTTAATTACCTCCACTCGCTCTAACTCGGTTCCATCCCTGCATTTCAATACAATATTCCCTCTCAATTCTTTTCTTACACTCCTCACAATCATATATTTGGTTTTTTCCGCATTCATTTTCAGTTTGTTCCTATTCATCCATCTTTCCACTATGTTTAATGCCCCATTCATCTTTCTTTCCATCTCCGCACTACTGTCTCCAGTAACATATACTAGTGTATCATCAGCAAACATGTTTATTTCACAGTCTTCTGGACATGTTTCAATTATATCATTTATATATATAATGAACAGCAGAGGCCCTAATACGGATCCTTGTGGTACCCCGTATTTCGTTGTAATAATTTCAGAAAATTCCTCATTAAACCTTACTCTTTGCGTTCTATTGTTTAAGTATGACCTAAACCAATCTAGCACTTTACTTCTAATTCCATATTGAGACATTTTTTCTATTAACAATTCTCTATCCACTGTCTCAAATGCTCGTTTTAAGTCCATGAACATTACTCCTACTATTTTTCCTTCGCCAATGTTTAATTTCCATTCGTCTATCACGGTTTGAATCGCCGTTTCACACGAAAATTGTTTTCTAAAACCCGACTGATGCTCTGTTATAACCTCATTTGATTCCAAATACTTTTCGATTTGACTCTTTACTACCAACTCTAGGACCTTCTCGTACAATAGCAACATATTAATTGGCCGAAAATCCTTCGCGTTATTGGCTTTCTCTATCTTTGGTATCGGTATGATCGTGGACGTTTTCCAACTATTAGGGCAACAGCCCTCCCTTAGGGATTCGTTGATTACACCGACGAACTCATGTTCAATTGCACTGAACGCCAACAGCAGTATTTCGCTTGATATTTCTTCTTCTGTACCTTTCTTCTTCAGGAGTCCTTTAACTATTTTATCGAGTTTCTCTATTCCGATATTCTCAAAAATTTCTATGCTTCTTTCGTTTCCCATGCCACCACCAATCAAGATTCTTCCGCTACCTGGCCCTCCAGAAGGCATCCCTCTCTATTGAGCTTACTATATTATTAATACTTTCAACGTAAAACACATTAAATTTGTCAACCGTCCTTCTCTCCGCCATACCATCTAATATTTCAAAATTTGTATTTCCAATTTCTCCCTTTTTGGCTGGTCCCCCTCTAATAAGTTCTTTCAAAGTTTTCCACATTTTTTAGAGTCGTTCTTATTGCAGTTTATCATATTCTCGTAATATTATTTTTTCTCTTTCCTTATCAATTTAACTACTGCATTTCTTTCTACTTTAAACTGTTCCCAGTTATCATCCTTTCCCTCATGAATCGCTTCCCTATAAGTATTATCCCTTTTACCTGCCGCCCTTCTTATCTCATCAGAGTACCATTTTTTACCTTCTTATACGTTTGGAACCCTAACTACCTTTTTTGGTGCTACTATGTCCAAAGTATCTACTATACTATCGACAAGCATCTTTGCCTTTCGATTTATATCTCCATCCGTCCATTGTCGCACAGAGTTTTTCAACAGTGTTGTAAACTCTTTCACGTTAATTTTACTATAGTTCCTGGTATTATATTCTCTCTGTTTACTCTCTGTATTGCTCGTTCCTAATACTACTTTTACCCACGCATGGTCTGTTATTTTTGGTTCGTGTTCCACATGCAATTATTGATCTTGTATTTGCAAATACAAGATCAATAATTGTTCGACTATCCTGCGTTATTCTCGTTGGCTCGTTTACATACTGTTTCAGCCCTGAGCTTAACATTCTTAATATTAGTTGTTTTTTATAGAACGAGTTTCTTTTGACATCTATGTAACAATCTCCTATTATTAAACAATCTCCTTTTATTGTTAACGCTTCAGTTATAACCTCTATGAATCTTATAAATTCCGCATCTGACGCACTCGGTGAATAGTACACCACTATTATAACTCCTTTATATATCTTATCATTGACCTCTATTGCTACACTCCAGGAGTTTGACTCAATTTTATTCTTCCTTACTAATTCATATTTAATACCATCTCTTACGTAAACTATGGCCCTCCTGTGTTTCTATTTTCTGCATCGTACCTAATTGCACTATAGCCCGGCATATATACTTCACTGTCCCCGATCCAGCGCACTATGTTCTACATTTATCTTCAGATTGTACGTTTGGTTTTTAAACGTACAGTTTACACACTTACTCTTATTTATTGTACACTCTCTTGCGTTGTGTTTTCCTGCACATTTGTAGCAGGTTTCTTCTCTTGTACAATTCTTCGCTATATGATAATAGCCCCAGCACTTGAAGCATCGCTTTACGTTGACGTGATTGAAAACCGGACATTTTCTCCATCCCACGCTCAGCTTACCTTTTCTCAGTAGCTCCTCGTGACTTACTTCATCAACTTATAGTATTATTGATCCATGGTTGATTTCTCTTCTGTTTCGCTCCTGTTCCCTTCCCTTCATTAATCTTTTCACGATCTTCATCTTCCTTCCTTCGGTTTCTTCTATCCCATTCTGCTTTTTAATTGTGTCAACTAGTTCTTCATCGGTCAATTTATATTCATCTTCTTCCACATTTACTATTTTAATCTTCGGATTCATCTGCGTCGACTCCGTAACTTAAAAACCCTCACCTATTCTATCCTGTACTGCAGCTTGTAGTATTTCACTTTCTTCTCCCGATTCATATCCCAGGATCACAGTTCCATTACTGCCTTTTTCAGTTTTGTTATTCCCACCGCCATACTCTTTATATCCACCTTCTCTTTTATCTCTCTTTTAGTTTTTTCGCTTTCCTGTTGTACTTTTGGTTTGATGATGATCACCTTTTCCTTTTTTTTTCTTTCACTACATCGCTGCAGGTTACCCTTGCGGTGCTCGAACCTTTTCCCTGCATCATTATTTTCAGTTCCTCTATCTGTTATTTCACACCTTCCATTTCTGCACCAATTATCTCTTGGATCATCTTCTTCATTTCATTCTTGCAAGCGACTTCGTCCTTCATTGTTTTCACTGTTTTTATCAGCCAGTCTTTTTTTGCGTCACCCGTTATCGATGAACTTATACCTCTGGTTCCTCCCATCGCTCCAGTCGATGCTAATCGATCTCTGTTACCACCTGTTGTCGGCGTCACTTCAGAAGTTCATCTTCTGCATTGAATGTATCAAATGGACCCTTGCACTGTACTAGTTCACGATTCATATGCATTGTTTTATGCTTATTCACACACCCTGGGTGGTAAAAAAGTTTCAGACAAATTTTGCATCGTACTACCTGGCTTTTGATTGCTTTTTTGCAAGCGGAGCACCGATACTCATCGTAGTCGCCCGTATTGTCCATGTTTTGCTGTAGTAGTTGATAAGTTACCGACGCGTACACCTGTACATACCAACCGATAACTATATCATAATCACCGTGATTGTCTGATCACTCCACATATTACTAATCAAGTGTTACCGTGGCAGCAATAATGGTCGCCCACACCACATTCGTCGAGTGAGAACTTTTGGCGCACGAATATGTTGCTAGCACCGTTAATACGATAGCTACTAAGCTATTTGCTAGATCAAAATATTCACCACACAAAACCGATCACATTGATATAGTTTTCACACTATTATACCACTTCATTCCACTATATAGTTATCAGTATTACGGAGCGTCTGACAAACACGTCTGCCTCGTAGAGAGAGAGAGAGAGAGAGATTGATTGATTGATTGATTGTTTTATTATGCCTTGGCAAATATTTATGACAATAATATAATATAATATAATAATATTTTTATAAACTAGAATAGGCTATACAGAAATACAATTGAAACAATAAGAATCTTATAATAATTAACTTAAAAGTAATTCTAAAAATTATAAAAATAAGAATAGAAATATAATTAGCTTATAAGTAGCAAATTGACTATATAGAATTTGACGGTATATATATAATGCTGTCACTATACTACCGTGAACAAAAACAGAAACTAATTTACATCAACATGATTAAAAAGGTGAGTATGGAGACGAATCTTAAACAGTTCCAAACTAGAAGAAGAAGTGACATGCGATGGTAAGCTCTCCCAAAAATAAATGCCAGAGAGAGAAAATGCGTTCCTATAAGTAGTTGTGCGATGCTTTGGCACAGCAAAAGTCGATCGAGGTCTCCTTAACTGACGTTCAGGAGTATCCGTCTGATGACTGAATAGGGCCAATAAATATGTTGGTGCTTTCTGATGCAGAATGTTATACATTGAAATACCAAGAAAATACAGACGCCGCGATTTAACTGTAAGCCAGCCAAGTTGTCGCCTGTACGGAGTGATATGAGCATCGCATCGAAGATCGAAAACAAAACGTATACAGTAATTGATAAGACGTTCTAATTTTAAATTCAATTCCTCAGTCAGATTGTTATAAACTAGGCAGCAGCAGTCTAATAATGGAAAAATTAAGGCAATTATCAATGATGATCTTAGTTCTTGAGAAAGGGCCATGCGATGAAATTTTAACCTATATACAGCAAAGTGAACTTTTTGTGAGATATGTAAAACATGAGATTTCCAAGATAAATTACTGTGCATTATCACTCCTAAGTTCCTAGCTTCAGTAACGAATGGAATATTCACTCCATTTAACGAAACCGGTGGTAACATTGAAAAATCAAGTTCGCGTGTATACGCATTGCTACCGAATATAAGAACTTTTGATTTGGCAATGTTTAGTTTTAGACCATTTGAAATTGCAAAGTTGGCAATGGCTTGAACGTCCTCAGTAATTAACTTTATTCCTTGATTTATTTGAGACGGGAGGCAACTAAGATATATTTGCGTATCGTCAGCAAATATTATGTGCTGTGTGTATTGAAGTGCAGTGCTAATGTCATTAATATAAAGAGAAAAAAGAAGTGGACCTAGGACAGAACCTTGCGGTATGCCTGCTGTAGTAGGTAACCAAGAGGCGGAAGTCCCATGGACGTCAATAACTGCTTGAGTTCTTCCAGTTCAATATGAAAAAATCCAATCTAGAACTGGTTCTGCAAGACCCACTTTTTTAATTTTGCAAGAAGTTGTAAGTGTGGTACAGTGTCAAATGCTTTGCTAAAATCAAATAAGATTAGAATGGTAATACGCCCTTCATCCACATTGCGCCTCACATCGTCACATATACGTAGTAATGCTGTTTGAGTACTGTGACCACTACGATATCCCGATTGACGTGGATCAAAAACTTGGTTCGACTCAATCCAGTCAGTGATCTGCTTATGAACCAATCTCTCAAGTACTTTTGAAAGTTCGCTAAGGTTAGCTATCGGTCTAGTATCAGACGGGGAAAGGGGTGTTTTAATTTTGGATAACGGTCGAAGAAAAGCCTTTTTCCAACACTGAGGGAACATAGATGATTGCAAAGAATGGTTAAACATAGCTGTTAGTAGTGAGCACGAAACCTCGATAGACTTATTTATTAGGAACAGAGAAATACCATCTGGACCAGCTGCATATGACTTAGAACTAGCGTTGGTAGAGATAATATATCGTACTTGGTTGGACGTGATTTCTGCAAAGTTGAATAAAGGGCGAACTGGTTGAATTAATGAACTTATCGTGCGAAACTCATCGTATGAACAAGGCGGTAATTGGCTGGATACAGCAGAATAAAAAGAATTGAGCTCTTCTGGTTGAAAGAAATTGAGTGGTGATGTTAAAGACGACTTGGCTAAACCAAGAGTCGCTAGCTCTTTCCACAATTTATTTGGATCTGTTATGGTTGACAACCTCTGAATATGGTACTCACTTTTCGCATGTCTTAAGTCATTCTTAAGCTTGTCTCTATACTCCCTGAAGATAGCAAGGTCTAGTACGCTTTTAGATCGTCGTGCACGCGTATACAATAAATTTCGCTGAGCCATGCGTTCTCTCAAATTTTGTGTGAGCCAAGGTGCCGGAGGACGACGAATACAGAAAGTACGTAGAGGCGCAAATTTATTCAGAGACTCTAGAAATGCTCCAGACAATAGATCAACTATCGTGTTTATATCATCAGGTATAATACCCGAACTCGAATTGGTGCTGAATCTCGAGTTGAAATCACTAAGTCCCGAAGAATTCAGTTTATTCGATAAAAAATTCAGAAAGCCTCTATCATTGAAATTATTGTAGACTCGCCGTGTAATGTTACGCTCGATAGTAGGTTCCACCTCAAAGTTATAATGTAGTTCTAATAGGTCATGTCCAGCTATAAACGGAGCCTTAGATTTAACATAAGATAGTTTTTTTTCTTCACTATCGATTAGGAATACATCTATCCAGGAATCCGAAGTCACCGTGTGGTGGGTTGTAGCGGATTCAACAATATGTAGTGAAAGGGAGAAGGCTAATTGGCGTAGATAAATTGATTCATAATCATTACTAGCTAAATTACAATTAAGATCACCTGCTATTATAATATTTTCATAGTTGTGAGAGAAATTACATAAAGCTTCGACAAAATTCCCTAGCATTGATGCTTTTGGTGGTCTGTATACTGAAGCAAAAAGAAGCTTCTTGGCGTTAGATCCAGTAATTTCGATAATTAGATATTCAGGTGCATTTGAATATTGACTTGGTGATGCCATTAATACTTTCGCTTTTAGGGACTTGTGTATAAAGCAAGCAACTCCTCCACCTTCTTTTCCTTCTCGATCATTGCGAATGAGGAAATATCCTTCTGTCCGTAACAAGTTATCCGATACAAACGAATGGAGCCACGTTTCGCTCAACGAGATAATATGGAATTTGCGCTCGAGTATAGTTGATTGAATTAGTTCCATATGCTCTCGCAAGGAATTAACATTCAACTGAGCTATTTCTAAATGCGATATTGAGTGTGTGAGGGGTAAGCAATTTTGACTATTAGGAGACAGTCAGATCAATTTATCTAGATCAGCCTCGGTTGAAACGATGATTGGTGTCTGACTGTCATCCTTGCGAACAAATATGGAACCTGAACGAGACCATACGTATTTATAATTACGTTCAGAAGCACGAGCTTTAACGAGACGTAGTAGACGATAGAGTGCGGGTGGAAGAAACTCATTTACATAGACAAGTCCGTGTTGGTCCAGGCCAAACACTTCTCTGAGAGTAAAATTTTTCTTAGATCTCTTTATTTTGATAATGTGCTCTCTGACTTGGTGCGATTTGAGAGTGATAACGAAAGATTTTGAAGTGATTTGTTTCAAGTTATCAGCACTGACATTACTTGGCTCGTTATGTAGATTATTTTTCTTTTTGTCGAGACTTCGAATTTCAAGAACATCGCTTAGGAGGTTCGGTATACCAAGGGCCTTGAAAATTTTCTCCACTACTTGCTCTGCAGAATCATTTATTGCTAAAGGCACTCCAGATACTGTGATTTCAGTAGAGAGTGGAACCGCGGTACTAGCCTTAGTTGAGTGAAGCTCATGTGATAGATTAATATTTTGTTGTAATAATTGCGCATAATTTGTTTCAAGCTGTGCAATTCTTTCATCATGGGCCTTGAGTATACTTGTATGCTTTTCAATACAATTTAGTTTTGTTGTATGATCAATATTGACTAAAGTTTGTTCAGCAATAAAGGCACTAAGATTTTTATTTAAGGCAAGTAATAAATCTCTTTCTGACACCTGAGGATTTTGATGTTGGGTTATAGGTGGTTGCGATGTAGAAGCAGATTCAACAGCTAACAAATCAGTTGACGCATCGTAGTTTAATTGTGTGCTCTGGTGTGTTAGCCGCTGAGGGATAAGCGTACCGGCAGAGGAAGACATTGAAGATAGTACAAGTGGCGACGCGGGTGGCGAGCGTGTTAAGTTGGGCATTTTAAATAGATTTAAGACGCAGCAAGTATTAGCTGATTCAAATGAAAGATATGACCTAGCACAACCTGGGTGAAATGATTTGGAGCAAGATATACTGTAACGGTAATTTTTCACGTTAGCATATATTTTTATTTTTCGTGGGAATTCGGGCTCGATCACAGGACTAATTAATTTAGACTTCTTAGTGGTTGACAATAGGCTTTTATTCCAGGAAAAACAATTTCGTGAAAACGGCACTTTTTAATTTCGGGCACTCGATTCTTATATGATGTTCGTCTAATTTCGGAATTTCAGCAATTATTTCGACGATTATACTTGGTTTAATGTTTACCTCCCACGGAATTCTCGTAGGCTTCCTATTTCTCTTGCACCGTAGTGTTGTCGTACGCTTGGTGCACAGATATTTTACATCCGTAGCTCTTACGCTTCACATTCACTCTTTTTATAGGGTGTATAAACCCTATTTACAATTCTTTGTCAGTCACCCGTCTTTCACTCATTCGCGCGTACTTATCCTTCCTATGTTTTATACGACTTATTCTATATTTAATTACAATTATCCTATCTCTGTATTTCTTAATTCGATCTTTCGGTCTCGAACATCAGGGAGTTCCCTCGATTTTAGTTATTATGATTTCCACTTATTTGCACAGCAATTCGCGGAATTTCGGTGCTCGGGCTCCGGTTGCGTCGCTACGCTTCGGTGTTTCACTTCTCACACACACACCTCAGATTCTCAGTGTACAGAGTGTATGAACTCTGTTTATAATTCTTTCCCTTTCGCTCTTATTCTGTGCTCGCTCTTTCTCACTTCCACTCGCACAACGGATTCGGTCCCTGGACTTTCGCTCGTTTAAAGACCGCACTGTTCAATTTATACTTATATAACCGGTTTTCTTATTTCTATGCACTATTCTAGATTATTAATACTTATCAGCTACCGAATTCTATGTATTAATTTATCTATAAATCCACTAGATTATCCCGTTTAACGTCCTAATGAGTAATCATGTAATGCTACACACTGTTCGCAGATATTTCTATGCACTCATTAGCTTTCAATCGACAAATTCTCTCACAATCTATACCCTGTTAAGCTTTACTAAACTGCCTAAAAGACAAAAGAGCCCCTCTGTCCCCGCACCGGCCTTTTATATGCCTCCCCTTACCTCAGTCTCCTCTGTACATTTTTCATCATAATTTTTGAATCTAACGCCTTCCTTGGCTGACGCGGTGCGCTGTTGCCCCGCTCTCCGCCTTCCCCTCACCGCTTGGCGAAATCCGTTGGTCGCTGCCTGTTGTCGACCTGCTGTTCGGGTCAGCGAGGGAATTTCGGAGATAGCTCGAGTTTTTCTATCTCGAGGCAATGGCCTATTGCCCGCCAGCCTCGGTACTTGTGTACCGAGTCTTTCGCTGAGGTGTTTTTATATGACTTGAGTATACTTTTGGGTTCCCCTAGTCGCTTGAATAACGATCGATGCTCTAGCCGTGTTCGTTTAATGTATTTCGTGCTATCTCGTCGCTAATCATTTCATGAGTACCTACGATGATATGTGTGAATATGCCACAATACATGAAACCTTATTATTAGCAATAGTTTTTTTGCATTTATCGCATTTTAAATTTAAATTCGACATGCAGATAAATAATATCGACAATCGCACTCCTAACAATCGGCTGTTATAAGATAAACTAATGTTTGAAGTTAGAACGGTGCGATGATTGTATATAATTTATCAATCTATAGTGTAGGCGCAAGAGCTCGAAAGATGTACACACTATAACAGAGTCAGTACTTGTGAGAGCGCCGATCAAAATACCTGAAGTAAACACCACCACATAGACTCTGCGATAGTCCTACAAGGCTATGAGATGCGTATGTGTGCTGGGAGCAGACGGTAGAATGCTGTCGACGATAACTACTTCAGTGGTGACAGTGGTATAGCGGTGAAGTAAAGAGTTCGAGCGATGACAGCAAACTTGCGCGATAGATGATGTGCCATGGGTTTGAGAGAGAGAGAGCACATGCGCAGTGAACAGGACCTTGAGAACGGCTCAGCGAAATTTCAGTGTTCCCAGAAATCGAAAAATCCATCAAACTTTTCATCGAGTTTCATCAGTGTTCGTTTGTTAATTAGTGAATTTCTAATTGTGTTCGATGAAAAGCAAATAAGTGCGTGCGTACGTCCTGAAACAAAACGCCCCACGGGCAGAATGGAGCAGAATCGTGCCAAGAAAGAAGGAGCGAAAAAATTAGACGTTAACGTGTACTCACAGAGAGAGAGAGAGAGAGGAGAGAGAGAGAGAGAGAGAGTTGATGAGTCATCGGGATCATCGCTGAGTGGTTCCAGAGGTCTTGAGTTGAGTAGCCTCGATTTCAGCCAGCAGTGTTGGGAGTTCTTCGAACGTGAATGCTGTATCAACCACCGTTCGCCGCAGATGAAATTTAACAGATTTTACAGCTGTTTCCCATTTGCCACCCATGTGTGGAGCCGCAGGTGAATTGAACCTCCACGCAATTTGTTTATTTGCGAGAAAAGAAGCGATGATATGATGTTCTTGAGAGGCCTTCCTGAACAGCTGACATATGGATTTGTGAGCACCAACGAAGTTCGTGCCACAGTCAGAATATAGAGTGTTAGGAATACCGCTCCGAGATGAGAAACGCCTGAACACTGAGATGAAGCCATCAGCTGAGTAGTCGCTGACGACCTCGAGATGTAGAGCTGAAGTGGCGAGACACACAAAAACACAGATCCAGCCTTTGTGTGTTTTACTTCCTCGCCCCTTCCAAGTTTTGAGTGTGAGAGGGCCGGCGTAGTCAACTCCTGTGTGGAGCTAATGTGAGCTGAGTGCCTCCGCGAAGAATCCGCACGTGAGCTTGATCAATAATGACAGTTGAGAATCGAGAGTGATAAGGTAGAATGGCAGGATGTCTTCCTTCATATGTGAGTGCTGATTGGGCAAGGCGACCTCCTACTCTGAGTACACCCTCCTGATCGATGAAAGCTTTTAGTCGACTGAAGGGGTGAAAAGATGGAAGAGAAGAGCCTGACTGCAGTACTTGTAACTTGTGTTTAAAAAACACGGCCTGTATCGCTCGTGTCCAAGAAACATTTGCTGCAGCCATCTCTTCTGCTGTGAGAGGAGCGGTTCCTGCCGATTCTAACCTCTTCCTCATTCCGGCCACTACTCTGACACAGAATGAAGTAAGACGACATAATTTTGTGAGTGAGCAACAGCGATAAATGAGCTCCCAATAGTACTCTGTCGTAAGAGTTGCAGCGAGGATAGCTAACCCCGGTCGGGCTTCCGTATTGTGCAAATCCTCAGTATCAGCTGAGCTTTTCGGCCAAAATTCAATAGGTTTCACCATCCACGGCGGACCCGACCACCACAATTGATGAGAGGCCAATTGAGATGTTGAGATACCCCGAGAGGCACAATCTGCAGGATTGCTTGTGCCTGACACGTGACGCCACTGAGCATTAGGTGTGAGTCCTTGTATCTGAGATACTCCGTTTCGGACATAGTCTTTCCACCGAGCAGGATGAGCTTTGATCCAGGTGAGAGTTACCGACGAGTCCGTCCACAGGTGAGTAGATGAGACTTTGATCTTGAGCGTGGCTTGAACGTACCAGGTCTATAAATATGAAACCGGAATTTTTGTATAGAAAATACACGTTTATTGTATGAAAATGATAAAACATATTTTATTCGAAGTATTGCACATCGCTAGCTATACATTTTTCTCACCTGTCTGACAATTTGTGGATGCCACGCCAAAAAAACTGTTGCTCTTTTGAGGCAAACCAGTCATCGAGCCATTTTCGTACATTTTCGTAAGAAGTAAAGCGCTGCTCAGCAAGTTCGTATCCCATCGATGCAAATAAGTAGTAATCGGACGGAGCCAAGTCTGGTGAGTAAGCCGCATGCGAAAGTATTTCCCAACTAAACGCCTCAATCGTTTCCTTGACCAGTTTTGCTGTGGGTGATAGTGCATTATCATGAAACAAAATCACTTTGTATTGCCTTTTTTGATATTATGGTCGTTTTTCACCCAAAGCTTGATTCAAATCGATCATTTGTTGTCGGTAGCGTTCAGTATTAACGGTTTCACCAGGTTTTAGCAGCTCATAATAGATCACACCCTTCTGATCCCACCAAACACAGAGCATTGTCTTCCGTCTATAGCGATTTGGCCTTGCAGTCGATGTCGATGGTTCGCCTGGAGTTACCCATGATCTTTTACGTTTAGAATTCTCAAAATATATCCACTTTTCATTGCCAGTCACGATTCGATGGAGAAATGACTTTCTTTTGTACCTGGCGAGCAGCATTTCGCAAGTGGTTTTTCGGTTTTCCTGCTGTCTTTCATTCAGGTCATGTTGTACCCATTTTCCTATCTTCTGGCGTGTGTCGCGAAAATGATCCTCGCATGCCTGCTACTCTGGTGTGAGTTGACCGACTGTGTCCTTTGGTGGCTCTTCTTGAACCCAGAATTTTGTGAGCACGTTCTGTAATTCCTGATCATTGTGTTGCACAGCAGCATGATGAACAGCGAGTGCATTAGGTTGACATGAGTTAATAGGTCCAATGATGAGCCAACCAAATATTGATAATTGTGCAATTGGCGAAGATGATGTGCCTTTCATAATGTTATGTTCAATCACCTGACCATAGAGATCAGCTCCAATTATAATGTCGATCGGTCGTGGTATGAGAAAGTCCGGATCCGCCAGCTTCAGCGTCACTATGTGAGGCCAAGTGCGAGCTGGTGACTCAAAAGATGGCAAATGAGTTGTAACCGTGTTGAGAATGTGAGCCAAGACCGTGACTCTCTCCTTGGTGTGCATGGAGCACATTGTGAGTTGAACTGAACCACGTGTTTGAGTTGAGTGTCTACCACCGATCCCTGTGATCGAAATTGATGAGTGCTTACGTGTTGTGTTGAGTTTACGGAAGAGTTCTTTCGTAATAAATGTTAATTCCGATCCAGGATCGATGAGAAGTCTTGCCTGATGAGTTGATGCCGATGTATGAATGTGTATGAGTGCAGTTGCTAATAATGTTGAGCGTTTCCGTGTGAGCTGTACTGATGAGTGGACGACTGCGTCGTTATCCTATTGTGCCGACGACGGCGTCTGCGCCGGCTGAGTTCCGGAAGAGGTTGCAGGGGGCGATGCTGGATGCAGCATGGTGTGATGCCGCCCTGAACATTCCTTGCAACTGCGCGTGGAACGGCATGCCGTAGCATTGTGCCGTCCCAGCCAGTTGTAGCACAACCGCGACTTCTCCGCCATCTTGCACCGCGCAGCCACTGTGAGCTGACGGAACTCCGGGCACATCACAATGAAGTGCCACGAATTCCGGCAGCAGTCACATGGATACGCTGACGCGGTGGTGTGTGACGGTGGAGAGCCGCAGGTTGTGCCACCCGCGTGATGTGCCGATGCGCGGGTTGTCGCGGCCCTTGTGGGAGGAGGGCACGCGGAAGACGTTCGAATGGAGCTACTGGGTTTTGGAGTGGCCTTCGCCATCCCCAGGGCCCGAATCTTGGTCTCCGCGAACTCCTCCATCTTTGCAGGTCGGGAAACGAGATGAGCGTCCTAACGCTGTCTCCCAGGCCTCGCGTGTGGTCTGGTCAAACTGCTGACCAAGCTGTCGTACCATCACGCAATCGAAAAGTTCCTCCTTCGACGCCACCGAGGTGAGGACTTTGTAGGCCTCGGAGACAGACGTTACTGCGGATGAGAGCGTCCCATGAGCCGGTTTGATCGCGATGAGAGCGTCCAACCTCTCCTGCACCAGCAGCCTTTTATTTTCAAAGCGGAACACCAATGTGTCCCACGCCAAGGTAAATGATCCGTCTGTAAGAGCGAACCCATCGATTAATGTTGCCGCCGAGTCCGTAACGCAGAAACATAGGTACATCAGCCGCTCGACGTCGGCTAACCTAGAGTTCCGGATGACCAACGACGAGAACAAGTCCCGGATCGCCGGCCACCCGGAATAGGGGCCCTTGAATGTCGGCAGCTTGATGTCCGGTAGCTTCGTCCGTGACACCGGCGGCGTAACCACTGGTGCAGCGGGTTGGAGTTGGCCGAGCCTCTCCATGACCTTCCTCGCAGCCATCTTTGAATGGAGGGTGAGCTTAGCCTCGGTCAACTGCGTGTTACTCGCAAAGTACTCGTGATCTTGGTGGGCGAGCGGCCACGAAAACTCCCAGTGCAAATGCTCGGTGCGGAACTCTGCGTGAAGCTTGTCCACCTGCTCGATCAGAGTCTCGAGTTCGGACACGGAGAGACTCTCCACTTGGCTCTCAATCGTGTTGAAGGTAAAATTCAGTACTGATACCCGTCGCTGCTGCGATTGGACCTTGAGCACTAACTCGCCTGGTATCCGCATCGGTGATCGGGTCTTCTTCGCAGATGCGACGGGGTCAGGGACCAACAATGTCGTCTTTTCTTCTAGGTTACCAGGCGCCACCCCGGTGCCTAGGAAAGTAGGCTCAGACATTGTGAAGTCCCCGTGAGCTGGTCTGAAGTAAAGAGAACGAAGTGCTCTGCAGAGTATCTACTTTACCCAACAACTGAAGCCCTTGGCGATGAATCGATGAGATGCGGAAGGTACTTCGAAGTGGGTCTGCGGAGTCCAACGCTGAGATGAGCCGAAGAGTGGATGTGTGCGGACGGTAGAAACCCTGGTTCTACCCTGTATGCGTGAGTCGAAGATCCGGCTTGAAGGACCAAATGTTTGAGAAATCCTTGGACGTTGTGGGATTGACCTGTGAATATATTGAAAACTATGAGTCTTCACTCACGACAGGGAAAAAAGAAACCAGACACATTGATCTTTAATTAGAGAAAGTAGTTTATTACACCTTCGGCATGTCAGTTACAAAAATAGGTTTAATTTAGAAAATATACCAAATGCACAAATAAAATATAAAAGAATTGGAATTTTGAATTTAAGGCAATTTGAGTAACCCTCAATTATATTAATTGAATGCTGTCTGTGTAAAGTGATCATGTACCACACAATTGTATTAATTGTGTGCTGTATCCAATGAGTGGCGTGAACGCGGTGCAGCCAGCGCTGCGGAACATGCCACGCAATGAGATAGATGAGTGCGTAGACGAATTTAATGCCTGTCAGCAAATACTCAATCTGATAGTGAAATGGAATTTACAGAGAGTGTGTGCTAGCACATGCAAATCTGACCATTGAGTGTAATTCTATTGTGACAGGCTGTGATGCAGTCTACGCTGCAAAGCATGGTAATATGCGCTTGAGGATGCACAAAATGATTAGACTGAATTCACAATACTTTCCCAGCAAGTTTGATTGGGCGAAAGTACAGTGAATTGGTAAAACACAAGCAATTATATTAATCCATTGTGCTACAGGTTGAGTGAAAACGTGGTACAGCGCGTGCTGCAGCACACGTCAATGGGTGAGCCCTTTATGCTGATGTACCGATGTATATAAATCTCCTCACCGTCAGTGAATTATGTTAAATTATGACGGCGTACTCTTACCTTAATTTGAGTCCTGGTGAGCAAGAAATGGTTGAGATGATCCGGTGTAGAGAAGCGAAAATTGTCCGAGCTTTGCAAATGTGTGCGCTGTTCGAGCGGGTTTTCACGTAAGTGCCGAAATATCCAATATGGCTGCGGGATACGAAAGCGTCGTTGGGCGCTGAAGTCAATTAAGAGAAATAGCCGGTGAGCGAAGCCGAAGTCAAGCGAGAGAGACATCCTCTCACTCAACGCGGCATGCCTGTAAGGCATAGCCTCGGCTCCGCGAAGCCCTGCCTCGGCTATCTCCGGCCCAACTAAACGCAGCGTGCTACAGCACAGTAACAGGTCGACGCACGGCGAATATCGATCGCCGTGCGCCAGCTGATTATCCAACACTATCATTATTTAAAATCTGATATTACGAATTTAGCTATAATGTAAACTTTACCAAAAATACGCAAGCTGAAATCCCAATAAGGCCAATAGCTTCGTCTATCAATTGTGCCACACACAAAATGAACTGCTTGTATTCATAAAATGTTGACGAAGCGTATCAAGAGCCCGATTTCTAATGTTAACGACAGTTTCTCTCTGAAATCATTTGTTTAGCACATTAGTTTACCTGCTTCATACATTTTAGTTTTATTAAATGTGTGCTCGCTTTTAAGAAATGTTCTTTTACAATTGGTTTTAAATCGTCTGCAAAAAGAATGTTATTATTTTAAAAGAGCACTGTTATTGCGGAATTAAAAACTAAACCGACATAATTATGTCTTCTACTTATTTCACCTTTGAAAATAAGAGTTATAAAAAAATGTTCTGCCTTCCTATAGGCTCCAATTGTATAATATACTAGCACAAGCACCCGTGCTTCGCCACGGGTATCTTTAGAGGTCATTTTTTTAAATTGTTTGTAACAAAGCCGCGATTAAAGGTACAACTTTAATGGTATTGTTACGTCAAATCCGCGCGGTGTTTTTACAAGAACCGACAAATTTAAGACGTGTGAGGCGTTTCGGCGTGAGTTTTCCGTACTCTGGTCAAGGAGAATAAATTCTCCCTTTACCACACCTGACGAGAAACACCGAAGACGCAAGCCCCCTTTTGAGTCTAACCTTTCGGAAAATTACTCGGGACAGGGCTAAGAATGCTCGTTGATTATTCGCGTTAACCCGTCACTCGTCTCGATAAACTAAATTGATAAATTACCCCGCGGAGGAAGGGATTTTAGGTGGGAAGGGAAGTGGTAGGTTACTTTCACTTGGGGAAAAATTTACGGAAATGTCAGATAAAATAAATTAGAAAAAAATTGGGTTTGTACTTACGTTTGGTTTTCCTGGTGAAGTTGTTTCGCTGGTAACTGATGCGTGGAAGGGAAAATTAATGGCAATCGTTTGTAAAAGAAATCGTTATACTCGATGAATCGTGAAGCTGTTAGATTTTATTCAAATAACCGAATAATTGATACACGTACGTTCGCTATTACCGTGCGCGAGCGATCGTTATTTCTCGATACAATATACTTAACGCGATACTTGTTGTTCGATAAAATAGTAAAACGAAATAAACAGTGTGGACTTGAACAAAAACGGCAGAAAACAATTAAATTCAATTTCTTCTAAGCTTTAGATAAATTCCGTATGGTTAAAAATGAGAAAAAGTACATTCAAACCGAACTTAGACCGTTCGACCGTTTTTATTTTCAGTACTCACTCTGGACTTTGGCTGACTCTACAGGGTGGGGTTCCTCCGCGGTAATTATCGCCAACGGGCTGTCTACTGACTGCTCGGCGACTGACTACTATGAACTATCAACTATTAACTGTTAACTACAACTGCCTTTTTTCGGGCTTTTTCCCGTCCTTATATAGGTCCTGGAGGGCTTAATTTTCTATGCGGGGATTATAATAGAACTCGGACTTTGGACTTTATCGATGATTCATTTTTTCTCCTTCTAGCTGTGACGTCATCGTCGTTTTGATTCTTTTCTTGAGCTGCATGCGAGGCGATACCACATGTCGCGAAGTGGTTGAAGGATTATTCCTTGCTTCGGTGGCACGCGTAGAGATAGAGAAAGAGAGAGAGAAAAGCGCCTCGGTCAGGCAGCTAGGTGTCGAGGGTTTCGGGCCACGCTGCGCTGTAGATCCGAGTCGCTTCCGCTGTCCCTTTTATGACTAATACCGAATATAGTTCTTCGATAATGTTAAACTTATTTTAATTCTTAATAATGTGTAACGTAAATGGGCATATATAACTACTATAGTAACAAACTGTCTATGGTTTTCATATCCTCTCATGATCCTAATTGTTTAGTTAAAACAATATATTGGCTTTTCAATTTTTTATAATGTTAAATTTTCATATTTGCAATTGTTTCTTGTATCCTTTTAAGTAAGCATTTCTCTTCTGAGTTCCTATCATAATTTTAGCTCAAAATTGTTCATTAGTATAAATGATTTTATATCAAAAGGCTGCTTACATTCACACTGGGTCACAAAGTATGTGTTCTATAAATATGTATTGTTGCGAGGGAACACTCCTCGTCTTATGGTGTTAACACAGAGAGAGACGGGAAAGACGGCATCGTCTCGGGTGCGACCCGAGCTTCGAGTCATCTTTACCATCTACAATATGAATCGTTTTTTCCTTATTCTATCCTATTTTAACGCTGATTATCTGTATGATATTATTGTTTAGCTCTTATATCGAACTCTCGTTTAAATGGTTTGTTCCTTTTAAATTATTGATTTACTTATTAAATATATATACATATATAACATAGTTTAAATATTTACTTCATAAGAAGTCCAAATCTTTGCTACGATTGTGTTTAAATTTATATTTAAACGTTCAGAGATTCTGAAGAAATGCCTTTTGGGCTTTTGGTGTTCTGTAATCAAAAACAAATTCCAATTTCCTATCAATACCATTAATGAGACATAGGTCTTCGTGTAATATTTTTGTTCATTGCATTATTCGTCATCGGATATAAGAACTTCCGAAGCAACGAAAACGCTGCTACGTCAGTTAGTCTATCTTCGTGTAATATTCCTGTTTATTGCATCATTCGTTGTAGCATCTAGGGACTCTCAAAGCAACGAAAACGTTGCCACGGCAGTTAGTCTATCTTTGTATAATATTTTTGTTTATTGCATCATTCGTCATAGCATCTAGGGACTTCTAAAGCAACGAAAAGGTTGCCCCGGCAGTTAGTCTATCTTCGTAAGCCAGGTACGGTATATGACGGGGGAAGGAAGCGACTACCCGACAGTCACCAATAGAACACGCGGACATGAATCAATTAAAGATTTCGATGACACGCGCCGCCAATGATATCCACCGGCCGTAGAGGGAAAACTCTTGATACGAGATTCAAGTCCCTCTACGCTGGCCGTTTAGAGTGGGGCAGTGGCCTACCAACTCTTGGTTTTTCGTTGTCAAGTACAGTGATGAACCTGGCCGTCCATTCCTGGTGCGCACCATGTGTCCCCACTGCCTTGCCTCGGCGTACCTGCAGGCCTCACCCCTCCCGCCGTCATTATACCTGTATAATCTCTGGTAGCTATAAGACTCGACAACGATGCAGGTTTATGATCTTCTTTAAAAGAAATATAGATATTGGAGCATGGTTACGTCAGGACGTAACACCTCCCCCCTTAAAACGATTATTAGGAGAAACCTAATAATCGAAATAACGAACGTGCAATTACTTCTTTTTGTTTTTGCAATTAGTAACTATTATTATGTTTTTCAATGTACTAAATTGGAATCTATCATTGGTGACAGCTTTCATTGTCTCTCTTTTGAATTTACTTGTAGCAAAGAGATGGTGGACATATATATACGCATTCATTTTATCTTTTTTTTTTTTTTTTTTATATTAATATGCGTAACTTGCTCTGAATACAATTACTGATTAATTACACACTCGTAGGGATCTATTTCCCGGGTTAATTTGCTTTTATATTAAATTGATGGATTATTTCCATTATTAGACTACTTGGTTCTGTTTCAGATTTCTTATCTGCTTAATTATTTCTTAATAAGATACTTTCGTGTTATACGTCTTTTCCTAAATTTACCTACTTCCTCTAGTGATAGTGCGATTACATTTTTAAATTACTTGACATAATATTGTTCTTTCTCAAGCACTTGATGTGGTTAATTGAATTTTAATGGTGCCGATGTATTGCTAAATGTATATATATAATTTTTATCATACGCTTTTGATGCCTCGTTGTTAGCGAAGAGGCTCTTGAAGTTCTTGAGGTTCTTGAAGCTCTTGAAGTTCTTGAAGTTATTAGAACGTTTGAAGTTCTAGTGGTTCCTGAAGTTCTTTTAGGTTATTAAAACTCGGAAGTTCTCGAAGTTCTTGAAGTTTTGAAATTTGTTGAAGTTCTTTGCGATATTGAAACTCTGAAGTTCATGAAGTTGTTGAATTTCTTCGGATGATTTAAGTTTTAGAATTCTTGAAAGTTTCAATGGTCTTCAGCAGTTTAGTCATGTGTAATATATTTTATGTGGTCCGGGATAGGTGCAGACTTCTTTCTTCTGATGCCGCAGGAGTGTGCAAGTGCTGAACTGTTTGTAGTTCCAGAAGTTCTTAAAGTCCCGCGAAGTTATTACAGCTTCGGAATTCTCAAAGTTTTTGAAATTCTCGAAGTTATCGAATGTCGGAAGATATTGAAGTTCTTCGTATTCTCAAAGTTCTTAAAATTTTTTTTCGAATTTTCGATGTTCTCGAACTTTTTTGAAGATCTTGGAGATCATGGGGTTCTCAATGTTTTAAGCACGTATGATGATCTTGAGGATGAACAGTATGGATCTTGCCAATCTGGTGTTGAAGGGTGTCGTCTTTTCACGTAGTTGGTTAACGGAGGAGGATTCTTTGCCCGTCCAAGATGACAGTGGCCACATCCTTCCACTCAGGGGGCACGTAGACAACTTGTTGTAATAACTAGTACTAAATGGTGCATATTTGAGTTAATGACTTCCAGAATCTTATTTCCAGTTTAAAGCTCACCATTTTTCTATGGAACATAAAATTTGGATTAATATGTGATACAGTATTATTTTTCCTGCGACATATGCTATTTGCATGCGTGGGTGTGCAGGTTTTATTAATCATACTGATAGATACAAAAAAATATATATATATGTATGTTTTCGTTTCTTTCTTTTTTTTTTCTATTTATTTTATTTAGAGATGAGTGCAGTTACGGATAAAGAGGATAGATTTGATGTTTTCGACCAGCGAGTTAGGGGTCTAGAGATATCATTTTTGTCAACGGGAGATGATGGAGGGGTGGTAGGACTACGAGGCAGCGGACTAGACGTGGTCAGAGACCTACCAAGGTATTGAGTGGGTGAGGAGATCCCCAAAGTCATATGCAGGTACCGACAACTTGGGTACCAAAAAGCATGCTGTTCCCAAGGATCGTCTTTAATTTCCCAATTTCCCATCACTATTCCACAATGAAAACACGTTATTTCGTCTTCTTTTCCCGAAAAGAAAAATCCGGCGGAAGGCGATAATTGTATAGGGTCTAATGCGTGAATTTCGGGCCAAAAGGTGAAACTTTCTAATCGTTTTTTATAATTTTCAAAAGCTGGATATGATGGGGTCAATGAACTTCTTATAGGAGGTCTGTCGTCGTGACAGTCCGGGGTCGTGTTGACTCTTACTTCCCGTCGAGAGTCGAACCGTTCCTTGTCGCAAGGAAAAGGAATCTTTCGTGGGTCCTCTCCGATGGGTACGTTTCCGCAGGGGATACTTTGTACAAATCGGCATTGTTCTTGCCATCTACTGTGATCCTTCATAGGGATATCACCTACTTCCCAATTTTTAATAATCACACTACAGTCAAAGCAACTAACTTCGTCATCTATTCCAGTATAATAAAACCCTGCCGCAGCTAATTCTACGGGGTCTAAAAATATAACTGGCCAATTATGATAGCTGTCTAAACGGACTTGTTCAAACAAAAATTTTCCACGTGGCCCTTTTCTTGACATGATTAAGGTATGAATATGCGCAAGATTCGCAATTTATAGTTAAGAGTAGGAAATGTTATTATTATTAATATTATTATTATTTTCGTTGCAACTATCGTTGTTATTCTTAATCTATACGAAATATTATTATTATTACTTTATTCTTATTTATTTATTCTTTTTTCTATGCTTAATTATGAGGATTAAATTATTTATTGATTCCTAAAACACTAAGGTATCTTATATGTCGCGACTATTATTATGAAAGATTTATCATTACTGTTTCTATCAAAATTTATTTTTATAAGACTATCGATACTATTAGCATATTACTATCGTATTATTGAAGTATTATTATTATTATTATTATTATTATTATTACGTACTTTTTACTAACTTTACTTCTGTTTTTCTTTTGTACGTTACCCCTTTAATAATTTGTTGCAAGGTCTCGAATCCGGTCGTGGTAATTTCCAGAGTTTCCCAGTCTGTCCTTAAAGTAAAAAGTCCAACTTGTTTACTTTGGAATACTACTGCGTTCTAGGGTCTATGTTTGATCTACTGAAAAACCAGGCCTTTCCTTAATAGTAATACTTCTACACTGTTGGTTTAAGTGAAATACCATATTTCCTAAAATTATACTTGATTCTTGTTATCAATATTCTTATCGTTACCTATTAGGGAAAACATATATGGATTATTAATTAAATATGTATATATATTTTTTTTTCTCCCTTTTTTTTTTTTTCATTTATTAATTTATTATTCTTTTGGGTGTAACTTAATACTTCCATATAAATGTGACTGATTAATTTTATAGTCATGCAAATCTTAAATATTCTTAAGTTTGTTACTATAGCGTTAATACTTTACTAGTTGAATAAATATTCCTTAATGAAACTTTATTATTCCTGAATCAACTTTAATTTAATCTAACCTTTACTTTATTTCATTTTATTTATTACTATTAATATTGTTATTATTATCATTTAAATTTTTATAACAACAATCACTAAAGATAGAATCTTACAATGGAATTTTTGATTTCCTTAATCTATTTGAGTGTACTATCACGTCTCTTTTTGGAAGTTTAATACGTACATTGCCTTTTGTTAATATAGCTGTTATTTCGTGTGGACCAGTGTAATGGTCACCAAGTTTTCCAGGTTTAGGTCCTTTCAACAAAAATACTGGTTCGCCGATTTTAAATTCAATCGGATTTATTTTACGATCTTGATATTGTTTCGATTTTTCCTTGGATTTAATCAAATTTTCTCGACCAAGTTCTTGTATATCATGAATTTGCGTGACTAATTGGGTTAAATAGTCGTCGTATGTAGCAATTTTCTCCATATCCGATGGTGACATCCCAGAGGGGACTCGGGCTATTTTTCCGAACACCATTTCATAGGATGTATGCTTAGTACCTTCGTGTACATTTGTATTGTAATTATAAATAGCCATTTCGACCCATTCGTCCCAATCGCTTTGCTTCGTTGTAAATTGCTTGAGATATTCTCCAAGTGCGTGATGAGATCTTTCTAATGATCCATTGGATTGGGGATGAAAAGCGGTGGTTCTAACTTTCCGAATTTTAAACAACTTCGCTATTTGCTTTAAGAATTTACTTAAAAAGTTGCTACCTTGGTCAGTAAGCACTGCCTTAGGCGATCCAAAGTAACAAATGAAACGTTTGACAAATATTTCTGCAATAGTTACTGCTTTTGCATTAGGTATAGGAATAGCTACAGAATATTTTGTTAATTGGTCTTGAATGGTCAATATATACTCATTTTCCTGTTTAGTTTTCGGTAAAGGGCCTACTATATCCATAGCAATTTTATCAAAAGCGATGGCAGGAGTATCCGTTATGATCATTGGCTGTTTAGTTTTTACGCGAATTAGTTTCCTTAATTGACATTGTAAACATCGTTGAATATATAATTGAACGTCAGCTTTTAGATTTTTCCAGTAATACTCGTGACGGATTCTATTGTATGTTTTGCTGACACCTCTGTGTCCACCTATAGCTGAAGAGTGCATCTCCTCAATAATTTTTACCTGATCTTCTACGAGGGGTTGTCTAACTAGCCCGTTACAAATAATAATTTTTACTTCACTCTGTGCAAAAATTAATCGAATTTGTGCGATAACATTTTCCCAAGGTATATTCAAGATAAAATCTGATTTTGCGATACTAATAGTTGGGAGTGATAATTTGTCGATTAAATGTCGAGCATTTTTCAATGTTTCTACTATGTTTCCTAAGATTAATGTGGGTCCTTCACCGGAATCGTCGGTGATTGGTAGGGCTATATTGAATCTATTATTTCGTTTTGCAATTGATTGAGGCTTTTTCAACTTTAAATTTTTTAAATGTGAAAAATCGTTATTATCGCGGAGTGCTATCGCTCCTCTATCAATAGGTTCACATTTGGTAGAAACAAAATAAACCAGATTATCTCTACGAGTATGGAATAAGTCGCGTGATTGTTTAATGTTGGAGGCTATAATCCTTCCTTTGGGAGGCTCACGAGTTTTTGTTGCTTCGAGTTCGAGTTCTTCATCGCTCGAGGACTCGGTATCGCTTACTTCGAGAGGCTTAGGGGTACGTTTTCTCTGAGCTAGCACGCTCGTTTCGTTTCGGGGGTTACTAACGTCGAGTACAGTTTCCTCCGTCGACTCTTTGTGGCTAGAATAGGTGTTGCTTGTAGATGTTTCTGGATATACTATAGGCTCAAACGTACCTGGGTTATTTACCGAAGTATCAGGTAAATCCACCTCGTCTTCTATACGCGCCTGAAACGTTTCGTGGTCGGATGATATTTCGAGTGACCCATGAGGAAAAATAAGTTCCGTAGGCTGCTCGTTAGAGTCAACAGATTCCCGATCCCAATTACATTCATCTATTTCGTAATTCCGTAATGTATGATTCTGGTAATTTTCCATAATATCCTCATCATCGTCAGATTGTTCTTCTAATAATCGATTTATCTCTGCATCCGTCAATTGATGCTTAGCCTTCGTACGGTTGCCAGTTAAGGGATTTATTTGAATAATAAAAATACCGTCATTCGCGGTTGTTTCATCAACTGGATTTCTCGAAAGTGCATCAGCGTTAACATTAGTTTTCCCGGCTTTGTAGACTACATCGTATTCGTATTCTGCGAGTTTTAGTCGCCAACGCAAGATTTTTGAATTACCGTCTGTTGCCCGTCGAAACCATAGCAATGGTTTATGGTCGGTTACTACAGTAAAATAATGCCCATATAAATACGGCCGAAAATGAAGTATGGAATATACTATAGCTAATGCTTCCTTTTCATACGTATCGTATCTTTCTTCTACCTCACTCAGAGCTCTAGAGGCGTAGGCGCATGGATGGTCGTTATTAATTTCTCCTTGTGAGAGTATGCTACCGATAGCATAACCCGACGCGTCTGTAGTTAAAATGAATGGCTTAGAAAAATCGGGATATTGCAAGACCGGAGCGGTACAAAGTTTATCTTTCAATATTTCAAATGACTCTTGTTGTTCAAGTCCCCATTCGAATTTATTTTCTTTACGTAATAGAGATGTCAGGGGTTTTGTGATCTTGGCGTATCCTTCTATAAACCGCCTATAATAACCTGTTAGTCCCAAGAATTGTCGAATATTTTTGATATTTTTAAGCACGGGGTATTCACGTACTGCTTCTAATTTTTTAGGGTCGGGACGAACTCCATTGTCCCGATTATGTGTCCCAGATACGCGACTTCTCTTTTTAAAAATTCGCATTTATCCGGTTGCAATTTTAAATTCGCGGCTTCTAGTCGTTTAATCAATTCGCGATATATATTCTCATGTTCTTCGAGACTGCGAGCATAAATAACAATGTCGTCCAAATAAACAAATACGCCTTTCCCGAGGATCCCACTCAACGTGAGGTCCATGGCTCTTTGAAATGTAGGAGGGGCGTTCCGTAGCCCGAATGGCATTCTAACGAACTCATAATGACCACGCGGTGTAGTGAAGGCCGTTTTATGACGATCTTCAGCTGAAACTTCAATTTGATGGAATCCCGACGCTAGGTCAAAAACTGAAAAATACTGTGCGCCTCCTAGCTGATCTAATATATCATTAATATTTGGTATGGGATAAGCATCAGCGACTGTCTTTTCATTCAGTGATCGGTAGTCGAATACTACTCTCCATTTTTTATTACCTTGAGAGTCGGCTTTCTTCGGTACCACCCACACAGGGCAATTGTATGGTGAGGTGGAAGGTATGATTACTCCCTTTTCGAGCATATCTTCAATTTGTTTCCCGATTTCCTCTTTAGTGCACTCAGGCCACCGATAGCCTCGCGTATTTATAGGAAAATCGTCTATTGTGGGGATTCGATGTTGCAATATAGTAGTACACGTTAACATATCTCCCGGTATTTGATATAAATGAGAGCTTTCCTTTAAGAGGGTTTCAATACTTTTCCTTTCTTCTTTACTTAATTCGTCGAGTCTTAATAATTCTTTGATTTGGTCATATCGATCGTGCATTACAGCTTCAGATATCGCGTAACACGATCTTTCGCGTATAAAAGGCGTAATTTTGTGAGAAATATTTGATATACTGAGCTTCCGTATTAAAGAAATGTCCATGAATTTATTCCATTTTGAATTATATTTTTGGGTTTCAAACTTGTTTCCATATTTTTATCTTTTTTAATATTTTCTACTTTTGACGATTCAAGGGTACAGATCGTTTGTACATTCTTTAATGTTTCACAAATTTTTAAACTGGTTTTTTGATTTGATTCGATTTTTGTAGGTACGAAGGTTTCAACAAGTCCTTGACAACAAAATTCTTTATCTTCTTTCATCATTACTAAATGCGATGTTTCAACACAATTGATTTTATTTTCTACTGATAATTTAGTTTCTATCGAATTCGGATAGACAACGCTTTCAGTAATAACATAATTATTAATTTCTTCACAAGATTCTGTCCTTTCCATAGGCACAGTTTTCCTCAAAAATTCTGAATCGAGCTCCCTCAGTCCTCCATCGAGCGCTGCCCGTTCCGTCGGTACAGTCACCCCTGTGAAGCGTAGGCGAGACTCACAATCACTACTATTTCCTTCCGTCTCTATCGAACTCAGATAGACAACGTTATTTCCTTTAGTACAATTTTTAATATCTTCCCGAGGTTCTGTCCTTTCCATAGGTACAGTTTTCCTCAAAAATTCTGAATCGAGCTCCCTCAGTCCTCCATTGAGCGCTGCCCGTTCCGTCGGCACAGTCACCCCTGTGAAGCGTAGGCGAGACTCACTATTATTACAATTTCCTTCCGTTTCTATCGAATTCGGATAGATAACATTTTCTTCGTGAATACATTTATTAAAATCATCATTACTTAACCCGTTATACCCCATTGGGATCTCTGCCTTTATCGAATCTAAAGAAACAACACTTTTTCCGTGAACACTGTTATTACAATACTGAAGGGATTCTGTCCTTTCCATAGGCACAGTATTTCCCAAAAATTCTGAATCGAGCTCCCTCAGTCCTCCATCGAGCGCTGCCCGTTCCGTCGGTACAGTCACCCCTGTGAAGCGTAGGCGAGACTCACTATTATTACAATTTCTTTCCGTTTCTATCAAATTCGAATAGACAACGTTTTCTTTAGGTACATTTATCTTTACAGGTTCCATACAAGTGATATTTTCAATTAGATTCGACGTGTAGATTTCCGTAAGGCTTTGGGCTTCGTGTTGCAATTTCTCAAATTTTCCTTCTACTTTTACTTTACAATCCCTCGTACTCGATATATTTTTTTCCAAACCAGTTTCACAAGTGACTTTAATTATTTCCATACAATTTTTTATTTCTTCTTTTACATTTTCCAAAAAATTAAAAATATTCCCTGAGGAATTTTCAGTATTTCTGCGGGGTATTGCCTCTACTGGGAGCTCAATCCCATCCGACAGAGATAAATTCTCTTGATCATTTCCTTTTATATTCTCTTTATTTTTTAATTGACCCAACCTCTTAGAAAGCTCGGGATTCTTTTCCCATTTACTTGAATCGTTTCTAGGATCTTTTATTTTTGTTCTATGAATTAGTTCCTCCGATGACACTAATTCTAGTACTGGTACCTGGACTTGAATCGTATGCTTATTGCTATTAGTTACGTAAATATAAGCTTTACCATTATCATTAATGACGAACCCGCTTTCTATGTTTATACCTTCACCTGCATCCAGGGGAGGCAGATAGCCTTCCCGTAAATCCAAATTTTTTACTCTCACGAAGCACAATTTGGTGGACTCTGCAGGGATAACAATAGTTTCCTGAGTTGCAAATGGTATTCTTACATTCTGTATTTTCAATTGTCTTTTCTCGTAATCAATTTTCACGCGATTGCCGTCGAGGTATTCCGACCCCAATATACCAGCTTCCTTTATGGGGAAGTTATTGTCTACAATATGGAAAGTAGCGAAACGTCCGAAAATTTGTACGGTAATATTACGCAAAGTAAAAATTGAATTTGTTGTGATTCCATTTAATTGAAGAATTTCTCCGCGATTTATAGAGATGTGTTCACTTACAAATTGTTTCTTTAGAATGTTCGGACCGGCTCCAGTGTCAACCATAAGAGTGACAGGAGATATTATTTCCGATGCCGTTACCGTAACCGTTGGGACGCTACTTTCTCGATGTAGTTGTACATTAAAAATTCGAACTACTCGTGATTGGGATTCTCGGTTGTGATAGAAATTACATGGATTGGATGCATTCTCTGCGGGATCTCCCCAGGCGCACCCGTACTCGGAAGACCGCCGCCGTTTCCCGAATTTTCGTATTCATTTTCTTTAATACGTCGGACGGGACATTCCCGTATAAAATGACCTGGTTGTTTACAATGATAACATTCCCTACCCATCTCGGTGGGTCTAACATCATTATTATCGAAATTCCTTCGGTTATCAAATCGATTGTTAATCAACGGTTGTGAATTATTATTGCGAAAAGGACAAATATGGGCTCCATGGCCCTCTTTTTTACATATCTGACACCGAATGTTACTTGAATTCTGATATTGAAGACTCTGCGGTACCTGTTCTCGTGGGAAGGACATCAATTTAGGGGGGGTCGGAGGGAAACGTGAACATCTATTAGCCAAATGACCATAATTTTTACAAAATTGACAAAGTAGAGATATATTTCCCTGTTCTTTCCTTTCTGGAGGAAAAATTTTATAACAACGATCGGCAGTGTGTCCGCGTTTATTACAGACCTGGCATATAGTAAGTAAAGAGGCTTCGAACTTGGATTTATTGTTATTTAACGGGGGAAAGATTTTAAAACATTTGTCGGCCGAATGTCCAGTCTTCTGACAGATCTGACACATGCTCGGTCCCTTATCGATATTTCCAGAATTTTGTGGACTGACATCCAATGCTTGGTTAGACTTCTGGGTCGAGCATTCTTTAGCACTGTGCCCTTTTTTATTGCACAGCTGACAATACACTTCCTCGCTTGCTACTACGTGTACTCCCCGTTTCGCCTCAGGTTTATTTACCTTTGAACCCGAAGTTTGCAGCCCACCACTACGCAAGGCTGCCTGTGACACTAAACCTTTTTCTGTTTGAACCGCGAGTTTAATTAATTCATCAAGATTATTGTTCGGACGTAGACGTTGTTCGATTTCTGGTTTTAATCCGTGTAAAAAACATGCCGGAAGACTTTCCTTAGTGTTATTAATAAATGCGGCAGTCAAAGGATTATTTTCTTTCGCATCATAATTTTCGAGTATTAAATTTCCCAAGTCCCTTACGCGGTTGGAATATGCAATGACGGATTCATTTTCTCTTTGATATATGGATCCCAATTCCCCTTGGAGCTGATACACGTTTCGCGTAGGTGCATAAATATCTTTAAGAAATTTACCTAGTTCCTCTATTGTTTCAAAATTTTGCCCCTGTATGGTGCGACGAGGTTCGCCGATTATTCTTATGCGGACTGCTCTTACTAAATTTGATTCGGCTCCTGGCCCCATCATAGCCAAGGCTTCTTTGCATCCTTGAATAAACATACCGAGTGATAAAGAATGACCGTCATAATTCGGTATGACAGCCAAGGCATCTCGAAGAGACAATGTTTGATTATTATTAACCATTATGGGAGGTGTATTTGGTGGTGAGTCGTTAGATTTAATTAAATTGTCAGTAGCAATTTTTATTGGCGGTATTCTATTCAATGTCTTGTCTGGGCTGGAGTCTCTGATCATGGGATAGGTAGAGCAACTGGGAGTGGGCAAATTGTATTCCGGCAAAAGATGTAATTTCTTTACTAAATTATTAGGTTTTTTAGTATGTGTGGATTCGATAATTGACGTTAATGTGGATTTTTCACGATTCTCAATTATTCCTTTTGGAGTTGATAATAATTCTTTGTCGACAAGGGAAGGTGATCTAGAAATAGTTTCGTCGAAAGGAGTAGATCCGCTTAATGGTGTGTAAAATATATCGCTGTTAGCTGAAGGGATTATACTAGGCGTAGCACTAGCAACGGTCGAGGGAGTCTGCAACGGTGTTTCCGTGTTTTCGGGTTCGCTTCGAGACTCGAAATTCTCCACGATACTTTCGAGGGGTTTTATTGACCGACCTAGGTCTTCGTTACGGGGGGTGGGATATACTAGTGCTGGAAGATATTCGTTGAACTCTTCGTCTGGCCTTATGACAAACCCGACTAATGACAAAGGGTTATTTGAGGACTTTGCTTCTAACGTTTCCTTCAATTGACTCGTAAATAGGTTTAAACTTTCGTCGTCAGAAAATTCTCTGATCTGTAATGGACTATATTCCGGACTATAATATTTTCCAAAATTACTTTCTATAATTTCAACTGTATCGGTTGAACTTGTCTCGTCTTCTATATTTTCTTGGGATCGAGTGATGATAATATTGTCAGATGTTAACTCAAGTGATTGTATGTTACTGTCTTGATCAAACTTTACTACTTTCGCTTTATGGGTGACAGTTTCGGTTAACTTGTCCGAGTCTACAGTGGACACAACAGAGCTCTTATTTGAACTGGGGGAGGAGGAAATTTTTTCGGAAATCGGAGTTGGTAGCTTGGGAGGTGAATTACTGGGACTATTACACGGGGACTCGGTTATAGTTTCAAGTACAAAATTTTTAGAATTATCCCTTGGCAGCCTTTTTCTTCTTTCCTCAGGATACTCGTGGATTATAGACTCATCAATTCTTACCTTTGAACGAGTTGACCTCATTTATAATGTATTGTATACAAGTGTAATTTTTGGTATACAACATCAAAGAGACATGCAAAAATACATAAGAATATTATTAAGGTAGAAATTGGGCAGGAGAAGAGAATAGGAATGACTTTCTTTTTATTACTTGTAACGGAGTAGAATTATAAAGTTTTATTTTTTTTATTTCGTTTCCAAATTTCCTTGAGGTGAAATCAAATGTGGTTTTTCCTTCAGGAGGATGACTCGATGTTTATTCAACGATTCGATCTTAGTGACTCGAGGTTTGCAAGGTGTCACAAACGGATGATAGCGTATCCCTTGTCTTGAGTGAGCTTCGTAATCAGCAACAAGTTCGTCTAGAAAATTTTTCCGCTCGATTTCTCGGATTTGCTTTAGGCGATTTATTCTAGATTTAGTCTGTGTGTCTGTGTCGACACTCTTACTGCTGCTTGCTTCGTACGTAATTTCCCTTAATAAATATGGTATCTCTTCGTTAGAGAGGGTCGCACAATCTGCTTTTGTACTGTCTGAATGGTTTTTATACTTCTCTGTTTGTTCACCTAAGGATGCATGAAAACCTACTATTTTTTTCTGGTTAAGGAAAATATCTTCGTTATTTTTAGTAGATTGGATGCTAAAAACTCCAAAATTTTGCTTGTTATACGATTCACTCTCTGTTACCGTTAAAGGACAATTCGTTTTACTAGAATTTAAATTTCTATTCCTTTGTTGCCTTGAGTAATCGTTATGTATTGCAATTGTGTCGTCGCAATGTTTCTTATATTCTGTTATTTCTCTTCCCTCGAGAGGGATGGTTTTATTATCACTTTCTATTTCAATGTCAAAGACTCTAGGATTTTGCTCGTTATATGATTTGCACGCAATTGTTGGAACTTGGTACTGTTCTTTTAAGATTCGTCGTTTTAATCTCTGCGCTTGAACTTTCCTTCCTGCTCTATGGGTTTTCGGCATGGATGAAGGATTAGGGTTGGTAATTGTCAAAATTAGTAAATGGTACGTATGGTTATGTCTGTCTTGTTCGTGTGATATGTTTCGTAATCGAACCTTGCTAGCCTTAACCCCACTTACGCGAGGAGCTAAAACATAGGATTTCTCTTCACTAGTGTAATGTGTGTTGTGAGCGAGCCTTGCCAGCCTTAACCCCACTTACGCGGAGAGCTGAAACATAGGATTTCTCTTCACTAGTGTAAAGTGTTTTGTGAGCGAGCCTTGCCAGCCTTAACCCCACTTACGCGGAGAGCTGAAACATAGGATTTCTCTTCACTAATGTAATGTGTATTGTGAGCGAGCCTTGCCAGCCTTAACCCCACTTACGCGGAGAGCTGAAACATAGGATTTCTCTTCACTAATGTAATGTGTATTGTGAGCGAGCCTTGCCAGCCTTAACCCCACTTACGCGGAGAGCTGAAACATAGGATTTCTCTTCACTAATGTAATGTGTATTGTGAGCGAGCCTTGCCAGCCTTAACCCCACTTACGCGGAGAGCTGAAACATAGGATTTCTCTTCACTAGTGTAATGTGTATTGTGAGCGAGCCTTGCCAGCCTTAACCCCACTTACGCGGAGAGCTGAAACATAGGATTTCTCTTCACTAGTGTAATGTATATTGTGAGCGAGACTTGCCAGCCTTAACCCCACTTACGCGGAGAGCTGAAACATAGGATTTCTCTTCACTAGTGTAATGTGTATTGTGAGCGAGCCTTGCCAGCCTTAACCCCACTTACGCGGAGAGCTGAAACATAGGATTTCTCTTCACTAGTGTAATGTTTATTGTGAGCGAGCCTTGCCAGCCTTAACCCCACTTACGCGGAGAGCTGAAACATAGGATTTCTCTTCACTAGTGTAATGTGTATTGTGAGCGAGCCTTGCCAGCCTTAACCCCACTTACGCGGAGAGCTGAAACATAGGATTTCTCTTCACTAGTGTAATGTGTATTGTGAGCGAGCCTTGCTAGCCTTAACCCCACTTACGCGGAGAGCTGAAACATAGGATGTCGTTCACTAGTGTAATGTGTTTTGTGATGATTGTGTTGTTAGTGATACGTGCGCGGGCAAATCAGGTTGCCCAGGTGTTAGGTTGAAAAGAGGATAGTTAAGGTAGGGTTTTCAGAATGCTGTCTGTTGATGTAAAGTTATGAGGGATGAATAGAGGTTAACGATACTAGTGATCGCTTGAGAGGATTGTTAAGATGAGCAACGTAGGAGTGAATAACAGGACTGTTTGTAATTCAACTAATATTTTCAGAATTGTATGCCAACTGTTTTAACGCCTGGTACATTGATAGAATATTTGTAAATGACAGTACAAGGAAGTTAATATTACGGAGCGAATCGTATAAAAACAATACAAGAAGTCTGATTGTTGTTTGGTTGAAACAAATATAATATTACTCTCTATAGTTAATATTCGGGGAAGCTATTTTCCTTGTAGTTCTCCTCACGTATGTTTTAGCGATTATTCTTTCTTGCCGTTTTATTCGTTCTAAACCGAGTTGATTTAAGAAAATTTCTTGCGTGACTTCTTCAATTAGTTCTTGCGCGAGAACCTCGAGTTCCCTTATACGCACTTGAAGTACCAATAATTTCTCCAATGGTCCCATATAATGGAGTGCAACCTATGATTATATATATATATCTATCCACGTATATGTCCTTCAATACCAATTCTATCTCTTTTTTTTTTTTTATTCACCAGTCATTATTGAATATTTTTCTCACTTTTGATTTCCACAAGGTCAATTTACTTACGAAAAAGACTTACCAAATAACTTGATTAATAGCGGGTATTCTCTAAAACAAATCAATTTTTGCAACGATGTCGATCAATGGACTCGAACCACATCAACGAACGTTCTCGATTTATAGTTTTTTTTTCAAAGGGAAATCCGATCGTCTAACTCAACTTAAAAGTGTCACTTTCAATTACATCAATTTTATAAATAAAATCGATTTATAAATCCCGATATAAATAATTCTAAAGAAAGAAAAAATCAATTTTTACACTTTAAATTTACACAGCGGTAAATAAAAAGCTGGAAGTTGGATTTAATATTTTTATTGAAGGGGAATAGTAAATTTTCATGAATTAAATTGATTCACCAAAACTCAATTAAAAATTTTAAAAAATCGATTCTCACTAATTAAATCAAAATATCAAAACGCGGTAAAAAAAAAGGGAAAAGCTAGACTTTTATGAATTAAATCCGTTTACAAGAACTGAGGAGAAAGGAGGGATCACTTTTCATGAAATTAGTCGAATCACTAAAACTTGATAAAAAGTAAAAAATCAATTTTCGCGAATTAAATCACTTCCGAAAAACGCGGTAAAAAGGTAAAATTTAGATTTTTTTGCCTTTAAACAATTTACAGCAAACGCGTTTGAAAGGGAATAGAAAATTTTCACGAATTGAGTTGATTCACTAAAACTCAATAAAAAGGTAAAAAATCAATTTTCGCGAATGAAATCACTTCTGGAAAACGCGGTAAAAAGGTAAAAGCTGGGTTTTATGAATTAAATCGAATTACAAAGGCCGATCGATTAACACGAACCAAAGTGACACTTTCTTAAGAAATCAATTTTCACAATTTAATTTATCCACGACAGAACCGATTAATTAATTCAAACTATACGAACAATTTTCTTTATAAAATTACAACTTGTTTTCTTTTCGATTTTAATTTACTCGCGACAAAAATTACTAATTAACTTGACACTTTTCTTTTTCTTTAATTTAATTTCCACTAATAAATTTTTATTCGCGACAAAGATGACTGGTTAATTTGAATAAAACGAACACTTTTTTAGGATCCCGGACGAGCCCCCAATTTTTGTTACGTCAAATCCGCGCGGTGTTTTTACAAGAACCGACAAATTTAAGACGTGTGAGGCGTTTCGGCGTGAGTTTTCCGTACTCTGGTCAAGGAGAATAAATTCTCCCTTTACCACACCTGACGAGAAACACCGAAGACGCAAGCCCCCTTTTGAGTCTAACCTTTCGGAAAATTACTCGGGACAGGGCTAAGAATGCTCGTTGATTATTCGCGTTAACCCGTCACTCGTCTCGATAAACTAAATTGATAAATTACCCCGCGGAGGAAGGGATTTTAGGTGGGAAGGGAAGTGGTAGGTTACTTTCACTTGGGGAAAAATTTACGGAAATGTCAGATAAAATAAATTAGAAAAAAATTGGGTTTGTACTTACGTTTGGTTTTCCTGGTGAAGTTGTTTCGCTGGTAACTGATGCGTGGAAGGGAAAATTAATGGCAATCGTTTGTAAAAGAAATCGTTATACTCGATGAATCGTGAAGCTGTTAGATTTTATTCAAATAACCGAATAATTGATACACGTACGTTCGCTATTACCGTGCGCGAGCGATCGTTATTTCTCGATACAATATACTTAACGCGATACTTGTTGTTCGATAAAACAGTAAAACGAAATAAACAGTGTGGACTTGAACAAAAACGGCAGAAAACAATTAAATTCAATTTCTTCTAAGCTTTAGATAAATTCCGTATGGTTAAAAATGAGAAAAAGTACATTCAAACCGAACTTAGACCGTTCGACCGTTTTTATTTTCAGTACTCACTCTGGACTTTGGCTGACTCTACAGGGTGGGGTTCCTCCGCGGTAATTATCGCCAACGAGCTGTCTACTGACTGCTCGGCGACTGACTACTATGAACTATCAACTATTAACTGTTAACTACAACTGCCTTTTTTCGGGCTTTTTCCCGTCCTTATATAGGTCCTGGAGGGCTTAATTTTCTATGCGGGGATTATAATAGAACTCGGACTTTGGACTTTATCGATGATTCACTTTTTCTCCTTCTAGCTGTGACGTCATCGTCGTTTTGATTCTTTTCTTGAGCTGCATGCGAGGCGATACCACATGTCGCGAAGTGGTTGAAGGATTATTCCTTGCTTCGGTGGCACGCGTAGAGATAGAGAAAGAGAGAGAGAAAAGCGCCTCGGTCAGGCAGCTATTTTGTACAGTGGACGCAATTATTATTTTGCACATTTAATTATGCCTTTCGGCGTGCACGAAATTGACGTACACGTTCCGTTGAGATCTTTGCAACCTTTTTCATATTATTTTTCATTTTTTTGCGAAACTTATTCGACGGATAAGGCCATGGATAGAGAAGAAGCACGGCGAGGTGGACTACTACATCACTCAGTTCCGGAGCGGGCATGGGTATTTTACACAATACTTGTTTAGGATCGGGAAGGTAGCCAGGCCTGAATGCTTATACTACCCCGAAACAGGGGACAACGCGGAGCACACATTTTTTAGCTGCAACTGATGGGCGCAGAGCAGACATATACTGGAGAGGGACCTAAGAGAGCTAACGCCGTCAAACATCGTTGACGCAATGCTGTCCAGCAGAACCAACTTCGTTTCCGCGAGTCGGAAACAAAGAAGTGGAAACGAAAGACGCAGTGAGGTATCTTGGCAGCACCGTGGGCACCAAACTCACCTTCTGGGAATACATCAGCAAAGCGACTACGGTTGCAGCGCTGAGCAGTCTCATGGCGAACGTAAGAGGACCAAAGACCGGCAAACGCAGGCTGCTAATGTCGGTGACGCACTCGATTCTCCTGTACGGAGCAGAGATCTGGGCGGACGCACTAGAAGCGGAAAGCCGAAGGAAACGTATAGCCGTGGAACAAACGAGAGGAGCCCTGAGAGTGGCCTGCGCATACCGAACGGTATCAGGACCAGCGGCCCCGGTCATTTCAGGAGTAATACCCATAGAGCTTATCGCGAGAGAGAAGAAACGAGGTCTTATCACCCCAGAGAACATAGTGGCATCGATGCTGATCAGTGCGGAGAAGTGGGATGCGGTGACAAATTTTGCCGATACAGTTCTACGCCAGAAGAAACAAGAAGAAAACAACAGAGTAATAGCTGGAGCAGACAACAACTAGTTAGACATAGTGAGCATAGTGAACAGTGCCGTGCGAGAAAATATTGCCGAGCCCAGTGAACCACAGTGAAATGACACTGTGAAAATAGTAAAGGCATTAGCGTGTCAGTTAATGGAATTGGGCAGAACATCACGGCTTGCGCCGGACCGCGGCCATAGGCAAGCAGGAAAGAATGAAGAGGCCTGGAAGGCAAAGAAACAGAACGACCCTGACGAAATGCGGAAGCGATTCCGGGGTCGTTACACAACATCTGGAAAAAGGGTTGGTGATTTTTAGTGGGTAGAAATCCTACACTTTGAGGAGTGCGGTCCCTCCTTTCTGTCTTTGTAAGGATTTTCCACCACCCCTCGAATAGAAAAAAAAAAAAATATTATTACTATTATTATTATCATTGATACTACAAGGAGTTGCGGAATCCTTTTTACGGATATCCCCCAGCCTTCGAACTGGGGGGGGGGGGGGGTTATGTGGGACTCCCAAAAAAGTAGGCCTACCCACTAAACCGCCCTCTTCTTGTTGTTGTCCTCCCCTAGACCAGGAACTATTTTGATATTACTTCTGGCTGGGGGTTCTGTCTGTGTTCGTCCGTTCGTCTTGCTGTCTGTAACCTGTCGCGTCACGTCAGTCCGTCTGCTCGGTTAGGCGAGGCAGCCGTCTACGTTTTTCGTCGCAGTATCGTCTCTGTATAGGTGGCAACTAGTTGCCACCATTCTGTTGAGTGGAGCATCACCCGGACAATGTTGTCCGGAGTGATGCTACCAACAATCGTCTTGAATTCCAGTCGGGGTCCTGTCCAGCGGTCACACACAAAAAATGTGTGCTTCGCGTCGTCTCGTTCGTGTCCGCAGTACTTACAGTTCGGCGTCCATACTCTGTTCATGTTGTAAAGGTACTTTCGGAAGTAGCCGTTTCCGGACTGGGTAACGTAAAAGTTCACGTCCCCAAACTTCTTTCCGATCCACGGTCTCAGGTCCTTTACCAGTCGTCTCGTCCAGTTGCCTATACGTTCTTCTGTCCATCGGTATTGCCAAGTCTGTATCGTCCTGTTACGCTCCGCAACTGCTGCATCCTCCCGTCGTATGTCCGCGCTTTTCCCGTAGATCCTCTTTCGCTCGAAAGCTAGGAGGTCCACGGGGATGACGCCGGCCACCACCAAAACTGCTTGTGCAGAGACAGTTCGATAGGAGCAGGCGATCCTCAGCGCACCCTGTCTTTATACCGTCGTCATCGCGTGGCAGTACTTCTTTGTCTTCAGGGCATCTGCCCAGATCTCCGCGCCGTAAAGGAGGATCGAGTGGGCCGTCGCCATTAATAGTCGTCTTTTCCCCGGTCTCGGTCCAGTCGTGTTTGCCATCAGGCGGCTTAAGGATGCTATCCTCTCGGCCGCCTTCTGGGCTGTTTTTTGTATATGAGGCCAGAAGGTCATCTTCGTATCTAGAGTTACCCCCAGATACTTGACTCGTCTGTATACGTCTTCTACTAAGGAACGTCAGTTCTGTCTTTTTTGTCGCGAGTTGTAGTCCGTGGTCCGTCATCCATCGTCCCACTCGTCGCATCGTCTGGTTCAGTTATAGCTGTGCCAGATCCGGAGACCGCTCGGTGATCACCGCGGCCACGTCGTCAGCGTAAGCGACGAGGAGTACGCCGAGCGGCATTTCTAGCTTGAGCAAGCTGTCATACAGTCCGTTCCAAAAATCTGGTCCCAGTATGGACCCCTGTGCGACCCCGGCGGTGATTTTCCTCGTCACCGGTCCTTCAGTTGTCTCGTACGTAATCTGTCTGTTTTTCAGGTAATCCTCCACCGCCCGAGCCAAGTAAGCCGGAACCCCGAAGTTGCTTTCAAGCGCCTCCAGGATATCGACCCACCTAGCCGAGTTGAAGGCGTTCCTGACGTCCAAGGTCGCCAGCAGAACGATTGGTCATGCTGCGTGGCAATGTTTGTCCAAGTCCAGGAAGGAGTCGACCACTTTTTGGATCACTCCAATCGTCGATCGACTCTTCCTGAAGCCGAACTGCAGGTCTGAAAGGCCTCCGTTGGTCTGTATCACGTCCGTCAGTCTCGGTCTCAGTAATTGTTCGTAGAGTTTACCCGTCGTGTCAAGTAAACTCAACGGCCGATAGGCTGACGGCGTATTGGGGTCGCCCTTACCTTTGGGGATACGAACTAGCCTCGCCGCCTTCCACCGGCCGCTGAACGTCCCCGTCGTCAAGCACGTGTTGTACCGGTCGAGAAATATCTCCGGCCTCAGATTGACCATCAGCCGGATAATCTCCGTCGGTACTCCGTCCGGTCCCGGTGCCTTGGCAGTCTTCATTGCGTTGGATGCCCTAGTAAGCTCTTCCGCCATGAAGATGGGGGCTGCCGGTGTGTCCGTATCGTCTGTAACGTCCGTCCGTATCAGGTGTGTAGGATACAAGCCGTCGACGATTCGTCGTGCGAATTCGGCGTCTTTGAGTTCTGGTGGTACCCGGGCCCCTAGTTTACCGGTCACGATTTTGTAACCAGTACCCCAGGGATCTTGATTCGCCTCCTCGCAGAGCCTCTTCCAGCACCGCGTCTTGCTGTCTCGTATCGCGCTTGTCAGTGCCGTCCGTGCTGTCTTATATGCAGCTTGAAGGTTTTCCCTTTCGGGTCTTCCCCCAGCCCTCGTTACCAGTCGTCGGCTTGCCAAGCAGACCCTGCGCAGCTCGGCTATTTCGTCCGTCCACCAGTATCGTGGCTGTTTGTTCTGTCGATGTCGCCGTTTCGGCATTGTACTGTTGCACAGCCGGTCCGTCAGTTTGGCCGTCTCGTCCACCAGTCTTTCCGCCCTTTGCCGGCCTGTCAGCTCAGGGGGGACTTTTATTATCGGTGCTGGTGCTACCACCAGCTCCTCTGAAAATTTTTGTACGTCGAGTTTGTTGAGGTTCCACCGCGGGGAGTGCTGGGTCCTCGTTCGTCTCGTCGCCGTTTGTGCTGCCACTTCGAAGACAATGTACTGGTGGTCGCTGGCCGTATAGCAGTTGAACACCCGCCATTGCCCTATCCGTGACGATATTCCGTCCGATGTCATTGTGACGTCAGGGATGGAGTTTCCAAACCCTGGTCGTCTGTACGTCGGTATGTTTCCCGTATCGGCTACTACCAGGTCCAGCCTTGCGGCCATCTCCAACAGCAACCATCCACGTTTGTTCGTTGCTGTCATTCCCCACTCGATCGCCCGCGCATTGAAGTCGCCCCCGATAGTAACGTCTCCAGGCAGATCCCTGATTCCGTCCTCAAGGAGTGCCACTTTCCCCTCAAAATCCGCCGCAGTGCAGTTGGGTGTCAGGTAGACGCTGGCGTATGTGACAGCGCCAACCCTTGGCCAGACGTAATCGTCCCCGACACCGCAGTTAGTTATTCGAGATTGGGCAGCGACCCTTACCCAGATAGCTGTGGTCTCCGTCTCGTTCGTAATGTACGTTTGTGTCGTTATTCTCCTGTACGGTTCGCACAGGATCAGAATGTCGGCGTCATGTTCGTCAGCTATCTGTGGTAGTAGCATGTCTGCTGTCCTACTCCTGTTCAGGTTTCCCTGAACTATTCTGTCCATCTTCCGGCCTGCTATCTGCACGCCTCCAGTGCAGCCCGGAACACCACGCACCTCCCGGTTCCCGAAAGGTGCGCTACGTCCCCCTACCCCGCCTTAGCGCACAGGGGACAAGCCGGTTCCTTCGTGCAGTCTGTAGCGTAGTGTCCCGTTTCGCCGCATTTCCTGCAATTTTTTGTCCGGTCCGTATTCGTGCAGTTGACCTTGATGTGTCCGTAGCCAAAGCACTTGTGGCATTTCGTCATTGTCAATCGTTTTCGGACGCGGCAATGCAACCATCCAATCCCGACGCGTCCCCGCCAAAGCAGCACCTCGGCTTCCCGCGAGTCAACATCGCAGACAGCCATGTACTGCTCGGCGCGATTCGGGCCAAAGATGTGGACCCCGAAGGCCGCGTCTCGTCCCGTCTCGCGTCACAGCGCCTGTCTGACGTCGTGCGTGATCGCGACGTAGTCCAGGTCTATAATCTCCAATTGGACCTTGGAAGTCATGGCCCTGACGCTGCCCGCGTCCCCAATCGCGTCTTGCAGAACGCGTCGGAAGTCGTCTCCTCCGTCGGGTTTGTCCGCGTCTGCCTGTATCTTTAGAAGACATAGGCCGTTTTTCGTCTTCCTGAGAGTCGTCACCTGCACGTGACTCTTCTTCGGATCGACCGTCGTCTGTATTTTTAGTACGATGTCCGAGTACGAGTTATTAAACCCAGGCTTTATCAGTAGTACAGCCGTCCCCCGTTGCCGGGGAGCCGGTCTGTTCTTTTTGGCTTGCGTGTTGTCGCTTATCATACGTTCTTTTCTGTCTGTCTTTTTTCTTGTCACAGTCTGCCAGGCAGCGACCGGTTCCGTCGTCGAAGGCTTTTTTTGCGTGTTCTCCGGAATCGTTCCAGTCGCTTCCCGCTTGCGTTTTGTCCGTGGCGTTTGTTGTTCGTCCGTTACTACCAGGTGTATGCATAAGTTTTTTCCGGTTTTTTGGTAAAAAAAAACACGTAATTTTCAAGGGAAATTAATTTTTGTTTTATTCAAAATATTGGCCATCGGATTCTACACATTTCGCCCATCTTTCAGGTAACTTATGAATACCATGCCAGAAAAACTGCTTGTCTTTTGCGGCAAACCATTCGTCGTGCCATTTTCCAACGTCCTTGAAATTGCTGAAGTGCCGCTCTGGGAGCGCGTGCCCCATTGATGCGAAGGGGTGATAGTCAGATGGCGCTAGGTCTGGCGAATACGGCGGGTGCGGAAGGATGTCCCATCCAAGCGATTTCAAGGTGTCTTTCACTGCTTTTGCTGTGTGAGACTGCGCATTGTCGTGTAACAAAATCACTTTGCCATGTCTTCTGGCCCATTGCGGTCGTCTTTCGATTAATGCGTGGTTTAAATTAATAATTTGTTGGCGATAGCGTTGTGTATTAACGGTTTCGCCGGGCTTCAAGAGTTCATAATACACAATACCGCTCTGGTCCCACCAGACACAGAGCATGGTCTTCTTGCCGAAGCGATTTGGCCTTGGTGTTGAAGGACCGGCTTCGCCAGGTGAAAGCCACGATTTTTTCCGCTTCGGGTTTTCAAAATAAATCCATTTTTCGTCACCCGTCACAATTCGATGCAAAAATGATTTCCTTTCGTGGCGTTGAAGCAGCACTTCACAAGTGACTTTGCGATTTTCTATTTGACGTTCATTCAAATCGTGTGGGACCCATTTACCGAGTTTATTGATCTTCCCCATTACTCGTAAACGTCTGCTGATTGTTTCTTGTGACACATGTAATGCTTCTGCTAATTGCCGTTGAGTTTGAGTTGGGTCATCATCCAATAACTCCTGCAATTGCTCGTCTTCGCATTTTTGTGGTCTACCAGAGCGCTCACTGTCTTTCACATTGAAATCACCACTTTTAAATTGTCGAAACCATGTCTCACATGTTCTAATCGATGGAGCGTGTTCACCATATGTTTCTACCAGCAAACGTTGACTTTCAGCAGCCTTTTTCTTTTGATTAAATAAGAAAAGCAATGCGTGCCGCAAATGTTCTTTTTCAGGCACAAAACTCGACATGATCACTGTACGATAAAACAAAGACGCTAGTTTTAGGCGGACTCAACTTGTGTGTGTTTGTAGGTTAATGTCAGACGAACAAAATGACGTATGTGTCAAATTAATACGCTGCGTACTTTTCGCTGGCGCCATCTCTTAGTTAAACCGGAAAAAACGTATGCATACACCTGGTATTTTCGTCGTTTGTGTGTCTGTAAGTTATGGTTTCGGGCTGCCTTTGCATGCTTATGCAGCGCCACGTCAGCGGCCTCCAAAATCGTCTCTATGCCGTTTTTGATGGTCATATTCATAATTTTCTGAATAGACGCTGCCTCGGCCATTTTCGTCGCTGTTTTATGTATGAGCGTCAGTAGCTCAATCATGTCCAGTTCTTTTTGTACTTTTGCGTGCGTTCGTTCTGTCGTCGAGTTGTCGGTGACGGCCGCGGAGATATAACTATCGCCGCTGCCGGCACTTGACAAACTGTCCGTCCTATTGCGTCTTGGTATGTCTAGTAGCGTCTCGTCAGTCCTTTTTTCTCTGTCTTTAGTCGTCCCTTTCGCCGTCATCCTTGACCCCTCTTTGCACAGTGTGCGGCCCTCAGAATCCGTGCCGCTGCCCAAGGCCACCGGAGCTTGCATCCGGTCGGAGCTTGGTGTGGATTGCCCTTGATTAGGGGTTACCACCTGGGGTAAATCTTCGTTTTTATCGTGCATTTTCTTCAACTGTTGCATTCTGTTGCAGGTCCCTCGGGGTCGCGACTCCCGTGTTAGTGACTCGGGGTTCGAGTGCCCGTTTTAGTGACAAACCGGTATATTCATCCGTAACCGGTCATTTGCTTTTCGGTGGGCCCCGTTTATAGGGGACCCCGATCATTTGCTTTCTCAGGGGTTCCCGTTTATAGGGACCCTGATTGTTCACATCTCCGGTATGCCACTGAGGCATGTTTGTATAGGTGTTTGCGTTGGTGCGTGTGTGTAGTGGTGCTTTTCCTCCACCCCGAGAGTTCTCGGTATCTTCCATTCCTGGAAGGCGTCCCCCTATCCGCGACCTGGGGAGGCGCCCGATGCGGGACCAGCAACCCGGCACGGGATTATTATTATTATTATTGTTGTTGTTATTAGGAAAATACGTTAGGCACCATAGGAGAAGCTCATGTGTTCTGCTTCCGTGTGTCGGACTCTCCTTGTGGGTCTACCAACTAAAAACTTCCTCAAAATTCCGTCTCCGCGGCGTAGCAACACGTAAGTATAACTTTACCCACGCGGAACCTGTCCATCGTCTCGTTCGTTTCACGTCTCAGTCCAAATTCTTTGTCTATTCCCGTCTTTCGCTCAGCCCATGCTCATTCATACTTCAAGCATCTATCCTCTTTCTTTTCTCTCAGAACGGTCTCGACGAATACGGCGATACGCGTCCACTGTTCCTCGTTCCGTAACATCAATCTCATAATGTTGTCGGCTGTAAAGCCCCCGGGCGTCCGTGCGAAAAATCGTCTCTGTATTCAGCGTCGTGTCGTGCATGTCCGCAGTATTTGCAGTCCGTTGTCCATACCTTCCCCATGTCTCGTAGATACTGCCGGAAATACCCGTGGCCTGTGAGAAACTGAATAAGGTAAAAACTTACCTCCCCAAACTCCCGTCCAGTCCACAGTTTCAGGTCAAGCGTATTTTCCTTCTCCCGTCTTGCCGCGACATCCCTTTCAGTCCCTTCGTAGCGTTCGTAAATCCGTTTCCGTTCAGTCGCCAGTAAGTCTATAGGAACCACGCCCGCTCCCACGAGTACCGCCTCTGCTGAGACGGTCCTGTAGGTTCACGCTATGCTCAGTGCTCCTCGTCTTTGTACGTTCGTCATCGCTTTTCGGTATTTTTTTACTGTAAGCGCATCAGCCCATATCTCTGCCCCGTACAGGAGGATAGAGAGGATTGTCGTCATGAGCAGTCTGCGTGTCGACAGTCTCGGTCCGTGTGTATTTGCCATCAGGCGGCCGAGTAGAGCTACCTTCGCCGTCGCCTTCTTGGCCGTCCCTTTGATATGAGATCAGAAGGTAAGCTTCGTATCGAGGGTCACCCCAAGATACTTCACCTCTCCCCTAGTCTCAATGTGTTCCGTCCCGACTGTCATTGGTATGATCATCGGAATCCGTCGTCTAGTCAGCATGACAATTTCTGTCTTGTGCAGTGCTAGGCTCAGTCCGTGTTCTGTCATACATCTGTCCACACGTCTCATCACTTGATTCAGCGTAAGCTGGGCCAGATCTGCAGTGCGTTCCACGATCACGACCGTCACGTCATCAGCGTCGGCGGTTAGTGATGCATTACGTGGCATTTCTAGCCTCAGCAGGCTGTCGTACGTCACGTTCCATAGGTCAGGTCCTAGTATAGAACCCTGAGCGACACCCGCGGTGATCCTTCTTGTAATCTGTCCTTCCTGCGTCTCGTACGTTATGTATCTGTCGCTGAGGTAGTTCCTCATTACCCGGAGAAGATAAGAAGGAATCCGGAGAGGGTCTTGCAACGCTCCCAGGATGTCCTAGTACCGTGATGGGTCTTGCTCAATGGTAAGCCTCGTCCGTTAATCGCGGTCGCAGTAAAAGTTCGTATAGTTTTCCCGTCGGGTCCAACAGACTCAGTGGTCTGTAGGTAGACGGCGCGTTAGGGTCTCCCTTATCTTTTCTCATAAGAACCAATCTTGCCGTGTTCCAGCGCATGCTGAATGTCCCAGTCCTAAGGCATTGCCACCACTAGGTCTAGTCTTGCGGCCATCTCCAGTAGTAGTCGCCCCGTCTGTTCATCACAGTCATGCCACCTTTCTCCCAAACTTTGCCGTGACGCAGTTCAGGGTTAGGTAGACGCTGACGTAGGTGATAGCGCCGACCTTAGCCCATGCGAAGTCTTCGCCTGCGCCGCGGTTGGTCATCCGGGATTGGGCGGCACCCCTCACCCAGATAGCAGCTGTCTCGTTTTCGTTTATGATCCACGTCTATGTCGTCCGTTTCCTGTACGATTCGCACAATATCAGTATGTCGGCGTTGTGTTCGTCGGCTATCTGAGGTAGTAGCATGTCTGCTGTTCTGCTCCGATTCAGGTTTCCCTGAATTACGGTGTCCATCTTCCGGCCTCCCTTCTGCGCTCCTCCAAGGCAGCCGGGAACACCGCACACCTCCCGGTTCTTGCAGGCACTTGTGGCATTTGGTCACCGTCAGTCGCTTTCGCAGTCGGCATCGCACCCATCCTATCCCGATACCGCCCCGGCCCAGCAGCACCTTGGCTTCCCGCGACTCGAGGTCGCAGACTGCCATGTACTGTTCAGTCCGGTTCGGACCGAAGATGTGGATACCAAAGTCGCCGCCTCGTCCCGTTTCTCGTCTCAGCGCCCGTATCACGTCATCTGCGGTGGTGACGCAGTCCAGGTCGATGATTGCAGATCATGTTGCGTCCTGGAGGTCATGGTCCTGACACTGCCCGTGTCCCCGACCGCGTCCTGAAGCGCGCGCTGAAACTGATCTCGTCCGTCCGTGTCTGTCTGTATCTTGATGAGACACCGTCCGTTCTTAGTCTTAGATTCGTTACCTGCACGTGACTCCTCGTCGGTTCGACCGTCGTTCTTATCTGCGGTACAATGTCCGAGTACGTGTTGTCTTTCCCAGGTTTGGACAGCAGCCGTTCCTCTATGTTTGGAGGCCGGTCTGCGGTTTTCAGCCTGGGTTGGTACGTTGGTCTCATCCGTCTTATTTTTCGATTCCGTCGTTTTTGTTTTTATTTTCTTTGTCACGGTTTTCCAGGGTGCGGCCGCTTCCACCACCAAAGGTCGCTTCTGGACGGCTTTCGGAGTGGTCCCGGTCGTCTCCCGTTTACGTTTCGTGCGTTTAGTTCGTGGCTGTTCTTACGTCTCCGCTTCCGTCTCTGTCATGTTTGTCATGTTGGGTATGCGATCTCCCCGTGTTGTCATGCCACGCTTATTCAACACAGCGTCGACAGCCTCGAGGATCGTTTTGATACCGTCTTTGACCGTCATGTTCGTGTTTTTCTGTTTGGCCGTTGCCTCGGCCATTTTCGTCGTTGTCGTCTGAATCAGTCTCAGTAATTCAGTAAGTTCCGGTTCGTCTTTTGCAGTAAGGCGTTCGTTTTTGTAAATTTCGTACGTCCCGTCTGTAAGCGTGTGCCCGTGTTGCTGTCGCTACCGGCGGTAGTAGAGGCAGCAGAGGCGAAGTTCACCCCGCTACCTGCACTCGATTCGCAGGTCGTTCTGGCCAGTCCCAGTGGGCGTAGTGTTGTCTTCTATGTGTACATTTCGTTTGTCATTGTGTTTCTGGTTGTGTTTGTGTTTGTGTACCTTCCTTTGTGTCCCCCGATCGTTTCGCAGTCATGGGATGACGATCCAGCGCAGTCTGCTTTACCACAGCTGACCTGGACCGGTACTGAGGTTTCCCTCCTCTGCACCGTAGACTTCTTTTCTCCGTTGACGTTATTCATGTGTGATTTTTATTCCGGGTTCCTTCCCCTAGGTTTGGTGTAGAGGTTTCTCTCCCCTCGCTGTTTTTTACGGTCCACGAAGGCTATTTTATTTCACCCTTATCCGCCGGCAATTCCGGGTAGAACGTTCCCCTAGCCGCCACCTGGGAACGTGCTACATGGGGGTTTCAGGATCCCCTTAGCAGAAAAATGTGGAATGCTTCACGATTTTGCGTGTAATCCTTACGCAGGGGCCATGCTAATCTTTTCTGTATCGTTTCAATTTTAGTATATGTACTTATTAATATTATTATTGTTGTTGTTGTTGTTATTGTCATTGGGATTTGATATGTACCCGTATTGTTATAACTTTTCCTCGAAAAATAACCAAATTCTCGTCTTGATCTACTATTAGCAGTTGAATATGATCCATTATCATGCAGATGATAGGAAGATAAATTACATGTGATGGTACTTCAATAATTTAATATCCTGGTAGCACAAATGCGAAAAATTCATGAATCGTATGTATTTTTCGCTCATTGATATCAGCATCAGTTGTAAGATTGCATTCGACTCGTAAAGCATTTACTTTAAGAATGGTCACTGGGAAGTCAGACTTATAGCTTTTATTAGTATGCAAAACACGTCGACTGAATCCTAGCAGTCGTCCAATAGAATCTGCTGGTGTGAAGTCTATATCACGATTACACCTAATTTCCCTGCGTAGAGTATTATTATTTGGTTTGATATCGATAACAATGTTCTTATCAATCAAGATCTGCTTCAAATAACGTTCAATATCCTCGATTTCATAGCTACCGGTAGGAACAGTTATTACTTCTTCACCAATGTGAATTTTATCATTACCAATATCTATATTAGGAATAGAGTTGAAAGTTAATAACTCAACAAGTCCTAGAGTATATTTTTTATATGAGGAAAATTCGATACGTGAAAAATATTGCGCTTCAAGACTGGAGGAAGTTCCAGATATAGTCAACGTAAAAGTATCGTTCATGGTGATGACTAAGTGTTAACTGAGTGTATAGCATTATCGTATTTATTTATATAGACAATATTTTTCTTTACGACTCAGCTGATTACAAAGAAACTTGAAACATAAATGTCCACACTCTACTGTATCATAATCTTGGTATTGCTTATAATTATAGTTCACGCTACCAACACCTGCATAACTGATGAATTCTAACGGTGGTTGAAGATTACCAAAACTATCAATGGAAATGACTTTGGTATTGGACTTTTTGTATGCAACCCAATGCGTACCAGGTCCATCATTATCATCAAGATTGATGATTGCCGATTCATGTTTGAATGGCCCACTTTTTGGTAATGCATTTCACATGAAAACTCCACGAAAGTGGGGAATCTTCATAATTTTAGCATATTTGAATAATTCGATATCAGTTCACGGCCGACGAAGTAGCGTTACTACCCGTTTTTTGCAGCGACATGAAGACCAAATCCCTTTTTGTGGGGTTTTAAATGTAAACCTTTTCCCAAGGCTATAGCCTCAATTGTTTTATTATGTCGCTTACTTTCTTCGAAATCACGTTTAGCTGCTTGCGCAGCAGTCACGGCTTTCGCTATACTAGCCGCGCCATCGGACAATGCCCCAGCTGTGCTGAGGCCGGCAAATATGTGTACAAGGAATGGTAGAAACCCACCTATTTTACGTGGCACGAGTAGAATGCGAGGGGTTTGCAATTTACGTTTACCACCCACTTTTTGAGAGCTTCCCGTGCACCCGTTTAATGCTGATTTAATTACTAGATTTCGATCACGGAGCTGTGCAAAAACGAAACCCGCATCAATGACATATGCCCCATCCTCGACGATTCCGTACTTAGAATGAAGAGAAGGATAGAGATGGGGGTATCGACAATATTTGACCTCCTCGGGACTCGTCCCGTTCGAGAACGCCGAGGGTTAGTAGATGGCCTCGGAAGCATAATCAAGGCCATCACGGGAAACATGGACGCCGCCGACGCACAGGAACTCCACGATGAGATAACGCACCTTAAGGTGTCCCATCAGACCTTGAAGGAAGGACTGAAAAACCAAATACAGGTTATCAAAACCACTCTCAGCCTATTTAATGAGAGCGCCCAACACATACAGGCCCAAATGCAACACATGAACAGCACACTCGACAGAGAGGTATACTACGTAACGAGACGCCAACACTTAGACGAGACGCTCGACGCAATGAGTATTGCGGTCGAAGCATTACTCAGCGACGTACAGGAGTTAGTGTGGCTGGTGGACGATATAGCTAGCGGTAAGCCCAGAGCAACGTCCCTGCCGCCACGCACACTCACAACACACCTTGTCGAAGCACTACCACACCTACCATCAGGCAGTAGTTTCCCAGTCGCAATAACGCACGACCAAGTGCCAACACTTATGCGACTGGCAGATACCATGGCCTACAGCGCAGGCAACGCAGTAGTGCTCGTGTTGGATATACCGCTGATCGGGCAGCAACAGTATAGTATTCAAAAGGTATACCCTATACCTACGCGCGCTGACAACGGCAAATACTACTACGTAGATGCGACAGAGACCCACGTCGTAATAGATCTCGAGAACCGTCAATACTTGAGGATGACGACCGACGACATAAAAATTTGCAAAACGCTGGGCAAATCATACATCTACCCACCTACGTTTCCCACGATTCCGATTACGAACGATGCTCCTTGCGAAGTCCTCATTTACGCGAAAATGAACACTAATAACGGCAAGAAATGCGGAAAAAGGGTCATCGATCTAAGCCATCCCCTCATCATCCCAATGCAACAGCGAGGGCGATGGCTGTACGTCGTGCCAACACCTGAACCTGTAGGAATAAGTTGCGGAAAAACTACTCCCACTCAACACGAAATATTACACAATTCAGGCATACTGGCTTTGGTAGGCGTATGTATAGTAACCGCCCAAGATTTCAGCATAAAAACCATCGGGCGGACCTCACAGATTATCCGGGAAAATTATCTCCCATCGTTCAATTTAACGTTAACGAAAATTGAAGCCCAGGCGCCCCCTACGCAGACCGAGAGGACAATTCCACTGCAGAGCGTGCTGCGAGACCCGGAAGAGCTTCAAAAGCTCGGAGCTCGAGCCGACCAAATCATGGACAACCTCAATACTGCCGGAGACGGGATGCAACACATCCACAATATGAGTTTCTACTCACTGGGTGCAGTAGCACCAATAGCCTTGGTTGGCTATGTTCTGTTTAAATGTTATAGGTATCAACGAAACCGAACACCAACAAGGACAAGCGAGGCAACGACCCCGGCAACAGCCGAGGTAAACATCAACCTCGAGCCGATCGGACGACAACAGCCAGAAGAGCAACCGCGATACGAGCTGGCCAGGTTATGCACCCGTCCCCCCAACCGAGAACGACTCCCAGAGAAAAAATGAAAAATTTTATTGTATTGTTATATAACTTCAAACGAGAAACCAATCAAAGAAAAAATTTTTTTAACGAAAAAATTTTTCCTTTTAAGGGGGGAGGGATGTTGTGCCGCGGAATATTCCACTCCATATTTAGTATATTCGGGAATATTCCATAGTAACGAAACATTGGAATTCGTTCGAGACAAGAAACGAAGTCCAATGCCCGATCGTATGAACGACCCCAAGAACGCTGACGCAGCATGAGCGACTCGCTTGGCGTTCGGGCGAAAGGCTAACGCTAAAATTGCGAATTAAGGGATTTTCGTGAAGACAGTTAGCAACTGCTTTACGAAAAGATAATATTAAATTAGATTGAAAAGAGAACGGTTGGTTCCTCGTTTAATACTCGAAACAACGCATTATTGTACTTCTTACTTTGATATATAAATAGGCGACGGAAAGTTACCGTTGCTTATAATAAATACTTCCTTTTATATAAATTCGCGTTTCCATCTTTTACTCGAGATCCATCTCCTTATCGGCAAACGATCCCAAAAAATAATAACTTTTAATATTATACCGACTACCGAATAATCCAATTACTCGGTACCGGCATAACAGGCGCTTCGAATCATTGCTTTTTTTGCGGCTCTTATTATCTACTTGAGTCCGTCATTGTTCGGTTTCCTGACACCCATATCGATTTCCTTTTAGTTTTCATTATGTTTGTTACACCCCAGGCGGCTGCCTTCTCACCTATGATGGCGTCGCTGGCGTTTCCAAGGACGCTCAGTCAATACCTTGTCTGCAGCGCTTCGAGCGGTAAGATTTTCTCGAATTTTTGAATATGCAATATCGTGTTCCTTACAAGCTGCGTCGAGTGGATTAATTCCCGGATCACCTCGCGCAACACGTTTCGCTAGTTTCGTATCAGGTCCACTGTACTAATAACCGGGTAGATCCAATTCAACGGGGAGCTTGTTAATGAGACTATTAACGAAACCTTTAGCGCGCTTTTCAGTGCGATTCTGCATGATCATATCCACAAGAAGATCGATTTCCTACTGTGAGAGACTTTGTTTATAAGCCACATTACCAGCAGTGCAAGTGTGAAATGCGGATTTTTTTTCTAAAAAACATGTTAAATTCGGAAGAATGATAAAAAATGCTTTATTCAAAGTATGCTCCATCGCTTGTTATATACAGGGTGCGCCATCTCAATCTGGTCGATGGAAGTATTGAATAACTCTGACAGATTTTAACCGACCAGCGTTGTATAACACGTTTCGTATAGGTTATTTCAGTACAATTTCAACCATGTATCGCTATACGCCGAAAGAACGCGCCGAAATAGTTTCGCTTTACATTGAAAATAATTGTTCAGTTGTGTCAACTCAGCGTGCGTATCGTAAAAAATATCGCAGACGTTCTGCGCCCAAAGGCGACACTATCCGTCATTAAGCTTCAAATTTAATGGAGCACGGGTCTGTAGCGAATCTCCAACATCAAGCTCAACCGCGTCCAGGTCGTTCAAATGAAAATATCGAAGCTGTTCGACAGAGTGTTGCAGAAAATTCAAATGTCTCATACCGCCGCCGGTCTCAGCAATTATACATCAGTGGAACCACTTTGAAAAGGATTTTAAAGCAAGATCTTCACATGTTTCCGTACAAAGTGCAGTTGACTCAAAGATTATTGGAAACTGACAAGCCGCGACGCTTGGCTTACGCTAATAACGTTAGTCGAATGAAGGAAGCTGAGCCGGATTTTTGGGAGCGAATTCTGATGACCGACGAGGCTCATTTCACCCTCTCTGGCGCTGTCAACAAACAAAACTGTCGCATGTGGGGCACCGATAATCCTCATATTATTCACGAAACTCCATTGCACGATGAGAAAGTGACACTTTGTTTTACCACAAATGCGTGAAAAAGGTCTTAAGGAATTTTGGTTCCAACAAGATGGTGCGACATGTCACACTGCGCGCTCAACAATGGACTATTTGCGTCGGAAGTTCCCAGGACGTGTGATATCAAAGAAAGGTGATATTGACTGGCCACCAAGATCGCCGGATTTGACTGCACCGGACTTCTTCTTGTGGGGATTTTTGAAAAGTAAAGTCTATGCCAACAAGCCGAAGACCATAGAGGAGCTAAAAAACAACATTCGAGCCGAAATCGCAGCGATGTCGCCTGAGACGCTGGCAAATACAATGGAAAATGCCGAAAAAAGAGCTTATTTTTGTCTCAGTAATAAAGGTGGACATTTGATCGATGTGGTTTTTGGAAACTAATCAAAATAAATTGTAATGAATCAAATTTAATAAAAAAATACGACTTTGTGAAATCTGTTGAAAATTCTCTAAGTTATTCAATACTTCCATCGACCAGATTGAGATGGCGCACCCTGTACTTTTCCCATCTTTCGGGCAATTTGTGAATACCACGCCAGTAAAAATCTTCCCCTTTTGCTGCGAACCATTCATCGAGCCATTTTTTCACATCTTTGTACGAACCAAAGAGCTGCTCAGGAAGTGCGTGACCCATCGATGCAAACAAGTGGTAATCGGAAGGAGCCAAGTCTGGTGAGTAAGCCGCATGGGGTAGAACTTTACACCTGAGTGCTTCCAACGTGTCGCGAACCGGTTTTGCCGTATGTGATGGAGCATTGTCATGAAAAAAGATGATTTTGTATTGCCTCTTTCGGTATTTGAGCCTTTTTTCAAACAGCGAACGGTTCAAATCGGTCAATTGTTGTTGGTAACGTTTAGTATTAACCGTTTCCCTAGGTTAAAACCTAGGTTTAACAGCTCATAATAGACCACGCCCCTCTGGTCCCACCTAACACAGAGCATCGTCTTTCTGCCAAAGCGATTCGGTCTTGCGGTCGATGTGGATAGTGTGCCTGGGTCTACCCATGATTTTTTACGCTTGGGATTCTCAGAATAAATCCACTTTTCATCCCCTGTAACTATACGATGTAAAAACTACTTCCTTTTGTACCGAGCGAGCAAAATGTCACATGTGTTTTTGCGCTTTTCCATTTGCCGGTCGTTCAACTCATGTGGTACTCATCTACCGGTCTTCTGAATCTTTCCCATCTCTCATAGCCGATTGAAAACAGCTTGTTGACTAACGCCCAATTCCTCGGCGAGTTGTTTTTGTGTTTGCGAATTATCTTCATCGAACAATACTTGCAATTCCACATTCGTATTTTTTTGGCGGCTTTTCACGTTCCGTTGTGCTGCGAATTAATTAAACGTACATTATATCGCCATTGTTGCTTCTTCGCGTGAGGCCACTCACCGAAGTAGAAAAAATGTGCAAACGTAAGCAACGAGCTGTGAGCAATGACCACTACAAGCTCGAGCTACGACTTGCTGGAATTTGCAAGCGATTATTATTGTGAAATTCATTGCGACACTCGATTTCGGGCAAAGGAATGAATAACAGCTTTGCCGAAATCATTCTATGAGTAGATTCAAACGAGAGAGGTTGGTTCCTCGTAACGGGCCCGAAACAACGGAATTATTGTACATTCTTTGATTGACTTTGAATAGTCAACGGTAAGTTGCCGTTGCCTATAATAAATACCATTATTTTACATAAATTCGCGTTTACACTGATTACTCGAGATCCATCTCCTAATCGGCAAACGATCCCAAAAATAATAACTTTTTAATATTATACCGATTACCGAATAATCTAATTACGTGGTTCCGGCATAACAATTCCTTGTCTGCAGCATCGAAGTCGCCACTTTTGAAACGTCGAAACCATCGCTCACACGTATCTTGCGATAGAGCATATTCACCATAAGCTTCTCGAAGTAATCGGTATGATTCAGCAGCAGTTTTCTTCAAATGAAAACAAACAATGAATGCTGTCCGCGAATGCTGTTTGTTCGGTATAAATTTCAATTTATCACTTGTGCGCGTCTGACACTTATTGATGACACAACAAAATGGCGCTGTGTCAAATCTTTATAGCACAAACTGCATTCGTGCGCCATCTGTTGTCTTAAATCCGCATTTCATACTCCTGGTATATGTCATTTCATGTTAGTCATAAACAACATGAGGTTCAAGAAACAACCTGTTGACCTGCCTGTCATAAACTTCGATCAGTATATACAACAAAAAGATGGTAGAAAAAAACATGGTAATTTATTACCAAATAGAATTGTGGCAAAACAAGTGCTCTGCTCACTCTCCTAACGCATCTCAATGGATTGCGCTTCGAAAACGTTTACGTCTACTCAAAGTCTCTTAAGCAGTCAAAGTATAAGTTACTAGACCAATTGCTCGAGTCGGTGGATGGTGTTGAATATTTCCCCTTCAATGAATACGAACACGTGGCGACACCAAGCGAAGCTCGATTGAACTCGATAATTGTTTTCGATGATGTAGCGTATGAGAATCAAGATACTATTCGAGCTTATTTTTCAATGGTGAGGCATGAAAACGTTGATTGGTTCCAATCAATCTCTGGCAGACATATTCTCATATTCCCAAACATCTGGTGCGTGGTAATACGAATCTGTTAGTATTATTTAAGCAAGATGATATGAATCTCAAGCATGTATGTATCCAATGATCCTGTGAATACCGATATGCCATATGCTGAATTCAAAAATTTATGTGCAATATGTTGTTTTGCAAGCATCGATAAGTAATAAATATTACACAACTATTGAAGTAGTAGCATCTCGGGCTCAGCCTAGGCAACGTGAAGAGAGACGAAATTTCCAAAGAAAGTGATTATGTACGTCAATTTGTTAAGGGCTTATACGCAGTTATGAGGCAAAAAAAAGACGGTTTTTCAAGAATTTATCCTGAAGAGACTTTTGAATTTATTAATTTGAAAATTTTTGTGGTTATAAAAGCATCCTTCAAGAACGTAAACAAATTTTTTATTTATAAAAATGTTGATTATAGAGGGCGCTGCAGGCGATTTCCGGAACCTCCTCTAAAAAAAGACGATTTACGGTGATCATCGTAACTCAAGATTGGATTATCTGAAATCGGAAAACCAAACAAATTTCGTTAATATATTAGATTATCTAGTAACTAATCGTTCGGCTAATCAAAATATTGAATTTTCACAAAATGGCGGCTTCTCAAAAAAATGTTTTCGATTTTTTTTGTAAAATTTGGCCTTAAATTGTTTATAAAATGGAAAATAAGTATCGGATTGACAAAAGGAACGATTAATTACTAGAAAATGTATCTGAGAAGATTGTGTTAAAATTTTAGACCGATCGAACAAGCCGTTTTTGAGATATCGTGATCACCGACTTGAAAAATGCTGTTTTGAGAAAAACGCGTTTAAAGTTTCAAAACCGATTCACACATAGAAAAAAAATTTTTCTTTCAACTTACATGGTGTCATCTATTCCAGGGCCATATAATAAACCCTACATTCCTTCAGCAGCCTCCAGCAATTCAATTTGGTGCTGTCTTCGAGCCATCCTTCCTTCTCGTGTCGCTTCGTGCGCTCTGCGCTCGGATAGCGTAACGCGCTCTTTGTCCTCCTTTTGTACATATGCATGCGTATTGGGCCCCAAAGACAGTCCCATTGCATTCATATGGTACAAAAGTGAAATTGAACCTTCATTAAACATACCGGCGGCGATATTTGCGGCCATTTCAACAATTTTTGAGCCACTCGGAATGATTTTCATATTTTTATCGTTAAAGAACGAACGTTATCGTTGAAGAACGATAAATACATAGATCACATAAATAACCGTTTCCTAACGGACTGCTCGATATCGTACGTTGGCATATTGCTGATATTAAAAATCTGTGTATTAGATTTCTTTTTTTTTCAATAATTGAACTTCTATTGGATCATAAGCATCTTGTCTAAACAAATTAGCAGTGTAATAGAGCAAAGATATAATCAGACTTTAAAGAACTCTTGAAGTCCTTTTCAATGCTTTTGTTACGTCCGGTTAACAAAACTCTAAGAATTTACCTGTTTTTGACCTTAGCTGCAGCTAATTTGTCAGGGATCTGGGCTAACGATTTCATGGATAATTTAAATTTGCGTTAAAACGACTTTGCGGAATCAGCGCTTTTGTTGCCCCATGAGACGGGGTCAGATGCCACAAAAAGGGAATGTGAACGTAGAATCCGCGGTGGACTGCGTTACTTTTTGTTTGGAATGAAATTAAAGGGGATGCAAGAGTCCGCGGTGGTCCATGATATTCTCTGGGCTAGGAAGTTGGAATTAGTGAGTCCGTGGTGGGCCGCGTTACTCTAAGGCGCAGGATTTGAAGATAAACACTACACGAAAGAAGGATTTTTCCTTTTTACTATGTTAGAGCATGAGTTTAACGTACCTTAACCGAACAATCGTCGAGAGTGCGCGAACGATGATACACTCGAAAACATTAACCTTGTGGGCGGAGGCTGTTAACACAGCAATATATGTGCTGATTCGCACTGTGTCATCAGGAGGTACTAATACACCATACGAGATGTGGGTTGGGAAGAAGCCTACACTGAGTCACCTGCGGATATTCGGATCATCGGCCTACGTGACGGTACCCGAAACAATTTATTAAAAAGCTCGATCTGCGAGGAAGAAAATTGGTTTTGGTAGGCTACGAAGGTAACTCGACAAATTATCGAGTGTACGATCCCGTTACTGGGAAAGTGAGTGTGACGCGAGATGCGACATTTCACGAGCAAGTGGGCAAAGCAACCGAGTGTGACGACGAGCCAGTTGATGAGACGATAGAGCTTCCTATATTGAAGGAAAAGATCGAAGACGAGCCTGATCAAGTGACTGATGAGATTCGGGTGCGCGAGGTACCGGAAGAACGGGAGCCGAGACGAGAAGTCGAGGCCGTGAATCGTCATCAGACAGAGCAGCTACGAGAAGTACCTGCTAACGACGAAGAACAACGAGTGCTTCGGGATCGAACACGACTACACAGGCCGGCACGATACGAAGGAGACGTGGCAGAGTACATTGCTCCTGCCACGTAGAGAGAAGCTATTAAGGGAGACAATGCCGTGCAGTGGGCACGCGCCATAAACGAGGAGTTGGAATCTCACGAAGTGAACAATACTTGGGATATCGTGCCGAAGACAGATGGCGTCAGGCTGCTGGACTCCAAGTGGGTCTTTAAGGTCAAGACGGACCCAACGAAGAAGACAAAATAGTACAAGGCGAAACTGTGTGCTTGTGGATTTACGCAACGGCAAGGTATCGACTTTAATGAGACGTTCGCACCGGTCGTGCGCTATGATTCTCTTAGAGCTCTTCTCGCAGCAGTGGCTGTGAAAGACCTTGAGCTGACGCTATTCGACGTCCAGACGGCTTTTCTATACAGAGAGCTGGAGGAGGAAATCCACATGAAAGTGCCGGAGGGACTCAACGTAAGAGAGAGAAGTTGAGAAGACTTGATGTGCAGACTGAGAAAGTTTTTGTACGGGCTGAAGCAATCACCGAGGTGCTGAAATCGGAAATTTCTCGAATTTATGAATCAACACCAGTTTAAGTGCAGTGAAGCGGACTCGTGTATCTTTGTCGGTAACTCGTACAACGAAACTGTATACTTAGCTTTATTCGTTGACGATGGTCTGGTCGCGGCAGAGCACGAAGCTACGTTCATCTCGATTACTAGTCAGTTGCGTGAAATTTTTATGATTAAAATCGGGGATGCGAGTTCGTTTGTAGGGATGAAAATCGAGAAAAACAGAGATCGGAAATCGCTAGTGATCCATCAGATTGCTTATGTCGAGGAAATTCTTGAGAGATATGATATGATCGATGTAAAGCCGGTTAGCGCACCAGCAGAACCGCACGTGTCGCTAAAATCAGCCAAGAAGGCGGATGTTTATTCGAGCGTGCCGTATCGAGAGGCTGTCGGTTCTTTGTTGTTTTTTACGACAGTCTCACGGGGAGACATAGCATACGCGGTGAGTCAAATAAGTACATTTGTCAGCAATCACAGTGTCGAGCACTGGCGAGCTGTCAAAAGAGTGTTTGCATATTTGAAAGGTACCGTCTCTCACGGGATAGAATTTAGAAGCGGCGGTAGCGAGTAAGAACTGAGAGGGTTCTCCGATGCAGATTACGCGAACGATGTAGAAACTCGTAGATCGATATCAGGATATATATTTTGCGTAGCAAACGGACCAGTGTCGTAGTGATCACAGCGGTAGAAACTAGTGGTGCTTAGCACAACAGAAGCCGAGTACGTAGCAGCGGCAACGGCCACCAAAGAAGCGGTGTAGCTCAGAAAGCTACTGAGAGATATAGACTGTATGTGTCAACGTCAAACAGTGCTATACGTAGACAACCAGATCGCGATACGTCTGGTGAAGAACCCCGTGTATCACAAACGGACAAAACACATAGACATAAGATATCATTAGATACGCGAGAAGTACGAATCCAAAGATATTGCAGTGGAGTATATTCCTAGTGAGGAACAGCGTGCTGACGTACTAACAAAAGCATTGCCGAGAGATCGCTTTAGTAAACTATGCGAAATTATAGGTATAGTTTAGAATGTAAACAGGCACTCAAACGGCGGTAGTGTTAGAGCATGAGTTTAACGTGCCTGTATGGGTGGCAGTGCCTCGCGGGCGATACCAAGGCGCTCGGTCGGGAGACTTCTGTCTTCGTCGATTTTGGCTGTAATCGACAGCTGCAGGGGCCATTGCTCTAAGGAAGTGGAAAGCCGGTGCAGCCGAGCCACTGAGGCGAAACTACCTGGATATTTTTCGGGTGACCTGCTGGGACCGAGTAAAAGAACTGATGACTCCGCCTCCCCGTGGCCCCCGCTGGTAACAGACCGAGGATGCGGAGGGGCCTCAATCGTTCCCCATCGCCGGTGCTGGCTAAGTGAGTCATTGCCCTCTAGGGGGCAGGTCCAATTGTTCAATGATTCGGAAATGATGAGGGCAGGGTTTTTCCAAGCCAACCGTGCAATAACATCTGATCATGGTAGCTCCTTTGGTCGTGGTATAGTCTGGATGGTGGGTCTAGTTTCAGTAATTATTCGTCGACCATCAGACATGAGTTAATAGTGCTGGTTAGGGGAAACCCAAGGTACAGCCTTCCTGCAAAGGAATTAACGTAAAATCACACCTTGTCTTCGTCGATTCTCCCACGCGAGGTACTGATGACTAGACAAAGCAAGCCAGCACGAGTGAGCTCGCTTTGTCATTAAGTGTACGACCTCCGTCTTTTTCACCACGTTTCTCTAGTTATACGAATAAAGTATTTCATATAGTTGTTACCGAATTTGTTAATTAAACTACAACCTTTCCCAACACAATTACAACTGATAACCTCAGGCTTTAATTTGCTTCAACATACTAATTTTACTGACTGCTTAGAGATTTTGAATATTGGTCTTAAAAACGACGAGAACTGACTAAAAGAGACACCTTTTGGCCATTTTATACCATGGCGATAAACCCCTCAGCTATATGCAGGGGCTGGAAAAGGCAATTGCCTCTAGGCCTAATTGGCTAAGAGTGTCTTGCAACGAATCTGCCCTTTAAATATTACAACCATTTTTATTTTATGTCAAAGGCATTGGAGAGGGCATGTTTCTTATGCTTAGCTGCCTAGGTCATACCATGTCCCACGCGCCCGATATTCTAGAAAAAGGTTTACCCTTCACCTCAGACGAACAGGGGGACCGTTTTCCCTTTGTATACTGAGCACCTATTGCAATGGCCCGTCGGTTGAGGCATGTAGCGATGTCAAAAGGGTTGCATTTTTGGGGAAATAACAATCTTCATCATAAGCTAGGTGTGAAATAGACTTCGGATACCCCTATCAGTATCGCTTTAAGATTGCTTTAATTTTAGTCACAATGTTCAAACTGCAAAAGCTTGGAAGACCCCACCGAGTGTTGTCACAGTGTACAAGCTACGGAAGACTCTTTCGATGGTCTTTGACGATGATCTCTCAGGTTAATCGATTTATTACACTGCACATTGAATACCGTAACATGCTTATGCTATGATAGTTAACAAACACACGAAAAGATTAAGGAATAAATCACAGTTATAATTATCAGGAGTTTGCAGTATGTGAATAGCGTTATTTATATGTATTGTATATAACCCATATAACTTATATACAAATACAGCTGTTAACAGCTGCAATTGCAGCATTAAATGGTGATTTTCTTAGATTTTAACATTTATAATATGTGTAAGGGAGCACCCAGCGGTAAGCACCGGTGACGCGGTCAGTAATGAAACCACCCGCGCGCCTCCTACTGCCTCAGGAAGGAACTGTATTACATCCCCCTTAGAGGATGTGGGAGTACATTTTTTTGGGCGACTGTGGACGATAAAAAATTTATTAAATATCGCATTGAAGATACATAGTACTAATATTTATGAGAGTATCGGAACGTTTAGAAATTAGCGCCTGGAACCTGGACACCACTAAAGCATCGAGAGAATCAGCCCCGTGCGTCGCGGAGTTATCTGGTGTCGCAAAAGTTGAAAATGGCCGCGGCGTGGCGCTAGTAGGAAGTTTGTTCTAATTATTTCGATGCAGCCCCGTGGTCCCGCCAAAATTGTTGACTGATTTTAGGAAAAAAGGGCTATTGTGATTTAATATCTCTCCTACAATTTGAAACGGCTCCGTAAAAGTGTCTAAACTTTTATGTTCATACTACAGTCCTGTACAATTTGAAGCATATCCGCAGCATATTGACGATGCTGGGTGTATACTACGAAATAGCCTATTTTTACCGACCAAAATCGGAGAAAAATCTACTCCAGCATTTCCTTAACCCGTGTTGTCTGATTGTGTTTGTGTAGCGATTCTTTGGTACAGTCCGTCCAACTGGAAGGACCAATGATCATCCTGCTACTCCCACATTCCTACAGATTTACAAAATCATCACATTTTTAGCGTCCTTAAACCACCTGAATCTGGGAACTGTTAAGTTGACCATGACAGACGTAATGAACCTTTGATTTCCATCTCTGAATTGAAACAAATTTATAAGACTGAGTATACAGAATCCTATGTTAAAAAAATTCAAGAAAAGTTGAATATCGTCATCGAGAACGTAGATAGTGATTTTTCCGATTTCACAAATGCTACAGATCACGATTATCAGCTACCATATGTTATGGATTGTTTAATTACATCATCGGTCATATCTGCGAAAAGTTGAAAAAGAGAAACTGTGCCGCTTGCCGCTCAGCACTATTTTACTCCGAAAACGATACGGGAGCATGTCAGAATTATCATCTAGTTGCTACATTGATTACTTCGGACGAAAATAACTACCTTCGCCATCCGAAATTCAAGTTATTTCAATTTATAAAAACAATCGAAAAATCTTTTGTCACTTACAGCAAGCACCGTGATGTTTTTGACTGAGTCGTAAATGAAGTAATGAAGAAGAAATTTTATTTCTCTTGTGTCAAACATGGTAGAGAACTTTTGGCCTACATTATTCATTTATATTTACAATATAGAATGGGACAATTTGCTAAAATCTTTTTGGCCGAATCAAAGAAAACTAACATACAAAAGAAAATGAAGCTAAATTAGCTGCATCTTAAATATTACACCTAATAAGACTGTTCAAATATTTGTTTTTTGTTTTCTCACTAGTTTATAATCTATTAAAACATTTATATTGTATTGCTATATTACATTTCATATTATAGAAATTTTATAATCAACCTTCATATATCATATGAATAAAAGCCAATTTTTATTTATACTGAAACCATTGTAATTGATAAAAAAGTTGAAATATGCTACTTTTTCTACATTTTTTGCTAAATACAAAGTAAATTCATTATTATTCATCTCTTATATTGATACGCCGAGGGGGGAAAAAGATTTCAAACGATTATTTCTTATTGCTTTAGTATTTTCCGTATTTTCCCCGAATTTTTCCTATACATTACATGCCTTTTGAGAAAAGTAACTACTAGCGCCGCTATTAGCGTCGCGGCCGTTTCCAACTTTCATGACACATTTCTACGTAGGAGAGATATGCCAATGCATCCCCGTAGGCAGAATAGCTGTGAAAAGCCAGGAATGCTATTTTTCGTCACCCGCTATGTAAGCTTATGGAGCGACGTCGCCAAGATGTTTTCGTCATCGGAGACATGGGCATTCAGCGAGCACCTTGCTATGCCTGTTCAGCACCTCTTAGGAATACAACGGTATAGAACGAGCTATCAGCATCACCTACTGTTCTCATGAGGTGCGCTTTACGCTGTCTCGCCCCACCCAGTTCACAACAGCCACTGCGCGGGCTTTTATGAAATGAGTTATGGAAGATTTAAAAAATATTTTTTAATAATTTATTTATATAAATATTATATAAATAAATAAATGATGAAATTAAAGAATAATATAAAACGCTCACTAATTTTGCAGCCGTCAGCAAATGAATAGTGCATTACAATATCCAACATCAAATTGTAGTCCTTTACACGAAAGATTCATTACAATTTTTTGAATAAAAAGAAATTGTAATGCTCTACTCACGTCGCAAGTCCTACCACGTGAAGGTCGCTGCATAAGGACCCACCCGTGGGGCCGTTGCTGTGTTTGTATATACTCCAACCCTCCAACAATTAAACGTCTTATTTCATCATTAAACTAAGAGCAACAAATAAAATATGATTTCGCAAGAACAGTATTTTCTGTCCAAATAAATAATAAATAATGTTTTCAAATAAAAAAATTAATGAATTTCTGTTTTTGGCTTAGGTTAATGGAATGCGTCATGAAAGATTAATAAAAGCCAAGTTACAAATTTGGAAAAAAATAAATTGCTATATATGATCAACGGTATTATATTATATCTTTCTAAATTAATAAATAATAAATAAATAAATATATTTCTCTTTTTCCTTAGTTCTATGAAATGCATTATACACAATGTTATATTCATTTTTATTCACATTTATTTTTATGTAACGCGATCGATTTACTTTATTTGCAGTTTTTTAACGTACCCATTACGTTGTTTATTTATTTTTATTTTTATATCTTCGTGTTTTTATTTTTGTATTGTTTATTTATTTCATGACCGATTTATTCCCGAAGAACTATTTGATTATAATATCACAAAGTTTTAAGAAACTATTTAGTCGTTATATCACAAGTTATTTCGCGCAGGAATAATGGTAATTTGTTTTAATCAATCAATATTTTTATTATATTCACTTATTTATCCGATATTACGTTGAGATAAAAGATTTCATCGGTAACACGCAAGTTGAATAAGAAAAACTTGTTTATTTGACTTCAATCACGGGTGAGGGTACCGTTACTATACTGGAAGCTCTTTCCCCGCAAAGCAGAATCTATAAAATGACAGGCTATACTGTCATAAAGCAGTTATATGTTGATGTGCGAAAATGCACATTGTAACGAAATTTCTTTTTTACTTCAAAATAGATATTTATTTGATAATGTTCGTTCGAATTTCTTTAATATCGATGGTCGGTATGTTAGGAAGTAGTGGTGCCAATGACATTATAAAACTTTACAAATTTATATCACGGGCCGTGATTAAACGAGGTCTGGCACATATCAAATCCAAATAATAATTACAGAGAAATAAATCACATCTCATAGCTATCATCAAGGAAAGCCCTGTTACGCTTGGTTAATGTCGTATACGTTTGGTCTGATTGTGAACAAAAACACATGAATAATCATATAGCAATAGGGAGATCCGGGACTCAACGGGTCCCGTTCTCCTATAAACACCTTCTCACATATATCCAACCATGAATCGCGTAGGTAAACTACAATACATAACAGAATACACACGCCAAGATCAATCTGCGCCACCACGTACCGTACATACAAATATCACTCTATAACTCAACTTCCAATAGCGTTGGTCTCGATAGACCGAGCAAGACACATAAGCAAAAACTCTCATCAACATGACAAAATTCAACTAATACTCTATTACGAGGTTAAAGTTATTTTGATCTCGTATATTCAAAGTAATCTACCGACAACCCACACGTACAATGTTCTAGGCCGACTCGCGAATTCACAGTCTCTACTGGCTGACACAATATATAAAATCACTGTTTATGCCAAGTATCGATAGAGACGATACTTGCGACCTTCACATTTCAATTATCCTTGTGTGGCTTGATAACGGGAATATAGCTGCCCTGCTTAATATTCACATTACGCATTACCTGGATTTTCGTTGAATTCGAGAATGTTCGTAGAAAATGACAGAATCTCTTTACAGCGTCAGGACCAACCCCGTATGTAGTGGCTTCGAGGAAATACGCTGAGGATTGTAACGCATCAGTAAGCTTCAGAATGATAGTTTGAGTTCCATAGCCATAGCACAACGCATCGAGTTCGCTCGAGTAGATTCCAATGTTATAGAGACGGCGTTGAATCCGACGTAAAATGCAACGTGTAAAAGCGCAACACGCCAAGCGCCAAGTAGAAAAGCGCAACACGCCGAGCGCCCAGTCGTCCGACTGTTGGCCTATTAATCGAAGTAGCAGTATAAGCACGCATACAAAGAAGATACAAGACATCGTGGGAACATACCTGCACAATTATTAAGGGGATCCTTACACGTAGCGGATCGGATATAATTTATATAAAGACTTTTTAGAAATGATCGCACTCGTGGTAATCGAACGACTGGGGTGAGCCCGAGGTAAACCTCATCGTTCACGCCATACGCGTCGGATATTCGGTTCTGACCCGATGATAGCCGAAGGGGGCACCAGCATCGTTCGACTGAACAGGGTGAAGATGTGCGCGATATTTAAATATGTATTAAATTACTTACAACATGATTAACGATATTAACGTCAGCACGGATAAGTGATATTAATAGTGCAACATTAAATGCCAGAGAAGCTAGGTAACGCAGTGGTAGCGTTCGAGACTGATAATCCGAAAATAACAGATTTGAATCTCGAGCTAGTCAATTCGACATTTTTTTTCTAGCGACGATTTACTTTTGAAAAGTGAATTGTTGCGACAAAAAGACAGAATCGAAAAATTTTGTTATACGACCTACTAAGTATCCATGTCATTTACACTACAAGATTTGTTTTCCCGATTCTTACTGAAAAACCGCTTCAACGTCATGAATATCTTACAAATACTAATGAAAAACACATAAAAAGAGCGACAATTTCAATAATTAATGAAAACAAACGTTTTATTCATCGATTAAGAGTACACAGAAATAATAGTACAGCTAATAATTGCATTAATTTATTTTGTACTTTGAACGTTTGAACAGCGCGCGGCGTAGTGTGTGACGTCACACGCTGCCTGACTGTTGATTGGTCGGTGCGCCGGGTGCGCGCGCAGTAGGCGCTAAAGCAGACCCAGTGGAGAGGGTACCCAAAAGGGAAAAAATGTCCCTCATCTGGCATCACTGATTTAAGGTAATCCTGTCGCTACAGGCTATAAGTCATACCACTGTTTATACTTAATACTTGATACTATTTTTGATACTCGTAAAAATAATAATTTTCAATAAATTAATTATTTCATGTGTAAACCATTCATTGAATGTTTGCTTATAATTAGAAAAATGAAAAAATAGTTATTTCAACGATGCGCGTAGTATTCCTCGGTTGCTATTTGGCAACATTGGTTCACACTGTATCTTTTTCTACTCGACCGCGCGGGCTTAACCTCTTCGATATCAATAACTCAAAACTGTTAAAACAATGTCGACTTCTGAAAAGACAAAACATTCAAATATGTAAAGATGTTGGAATGGATGAAGTGCGGTTAAGACTACAGCCGACTAATTCGGTGCTGCCACGTTACTTCATCGTAGCGACATGAAGCAGACACGTAGTAAACTCGATGCCGGAAGCTTAAATTAAACTCAATATAACGTAAAAACTAGGCCGATAATCGTATTTCTTTCCGGGACCATTGAATTGCTACAAGTTAAGATTACATAAATTTGATTGTTCTTAAATATCTTATGGATTTCTACTAATATATACATTTTCGTAGCGACCAGAAATTAGGTTTCAACGTCACCTCGGGATTCCGTCACGACAAACACCTACTTTTAATCAGTTTTCTCTCTTTAATTAGGTCGATAACCGACCTTGACATTTCTATGAGGAAGAATAAATAATATATTAAGCATAGCATACAATTTTTTAAATATAAATCCTATGGACTGAGCCACCACGACAGGATTACCTTAAAAGTTCGAAGGACGGAATAGTTTGAAACTATACGAAGACGGCTCCGTGTAGCTCTACATCTACTCGCTGCCGTATGGATTCGCCCTCATCTCTTTGGGTCGAAAGGTCGCGCGGGAACATGTTCCAGCCGAATATCCATTACATCTGGCCTCACTAGTCATTTATCTAGACGCATCCAGCGTGAAAAGTCTACCATTCGGCAACCTTATGGATACGCCTTTATAAAATTCAAATTTTTTGAAAGTCGAATTTATCCTTTCCAACCTTGGGCAACAACACTGACATCTACTGGAGTTTGTCATACCAACCAGGAAATGGGAATCTAATTGCTCCATTTGCCAGTGAGTTGGAACAGGTCCAATTATGCCCTGAAAAGCTCGGCACAATAAAATTTCTGCACAGAAACTATGCACCGGTACTCTGTACACGAGAATAACTGCGCACGAAAAAACGCGGTTCCGAAATAACTGAGTATTAGGTGCTATTACGAGCACCTCTTACGATCTCTGTACGAGGAGATCCTTGCAGAGATTAGTGGCGGATTTCTTCCAAGCAGACTTTTTTTTAAAATAGTTCTTTTCTAGGAAGTCTGCAGATTTTTCTTTCTAAAAGAAAACTTCATTCTAAGCAGTTAACGCGGAGGCTGCAACATAGTTGCAACGACCTCCAATCTACAATAAAAATATTTTTTATAAATCGACTATATGTATTCGATATAGATGTTCGGATGGGAAATGATAAAAGCTTCATCGTCATTATACGAAGCCGCGCATTCTCGAAATGCCAAACTTACACTGTCTGGAATAGCTGTTGTAATTTTTATGTATCCAACAGCTTTAGGTATAGACGTAATTATAATTTAATGGTTGTTTATGTATTGCAAAGATAAAAAAGAGTGTAATATATCGGCGACTCCACCCTAGATAAACAGAATCGGCAGCAGTATGGCTACCATATAAACCCGTTACCAGGACGGTCGTCATTAGATTAATATGTGTCATTAAATTATGTTCATATTTAAATCGATTACAAAAAATAAAAATATTTTCGCTTCATGCGGTACAATTGGCATCCGTTATTTTTCTGTCTTCTTTCTTTACGTTTTCGGCACGTTTGTGTATCACAGTGTATGACATAAAATCTAGCGATAAGGAGCGGTATAAAAAAATAGTAATAATATTATATTATGAGGGATTATGGGTCTCATGACTAATACCAAGCAGAGTTGTGTTAACTATTTATATGTTATCGATTTACGTTTATTTAACTAGCGCTCAACATTGGAACTAATTAATTTTTGGTGTTTCTTAGCCCGAATCAATTGTATTTATATTCTTTACCTTATTGGAGGTATCTGACAATCAATTGCCAACTTGCATTCAACAAAATAAACGTTGGCGATGCAGGACAGATGCTAATACATTTTTCGTGCACATATGAATGTGCACCTCCTGAGACTCGATTTGCTATACCGGCCACCGCCCCGAAGTACATGAATCTGCACCATCAACGAACCCAATGTGTACGAAAATCGTAATCACTACGCCAACACTACGTTCGACATCGGGCGCGCTCACGGCCGCCCAAAACAGGCCAATTGGAGATCTTCCTACTAATCTCTGATACTTGCGCGACAAAACTCTGCACCAGAAGAACCAAGCACGAAAAAAACTCTACGCAGAAATAACCGGGCATGACAAAATCCTTGCACAAAAAAACTCTACACCGAAATAACTGAGCACCTAAGATCTTTACACGAAAAAACTTTACGCTGGAATAACCGGGTCCGAATAAAATTCGGCATCGAAATAACTACCCTCTGCTTAGAATATCTCATTGAAACCGATTGAATCTCATTAAATGGACAGAAATCCCATCGAAAGCTAATCGGTTGCAATCGGTTTCAATGTGGTTTTTTGTCCGTTTAATCGGTTTTAATGGGATTTTGTAAGCAGGGTAGGCACACAAAATCTATGCACGAGAAAACTGTACACGGGAATAACTGATCACGAAAAAGTACTGTACCGGAATAACTGTGCACCTAAAATCTCTGCACACGAATATCTCTGCTTCAGAAAACTGTGGATTGGAAAAAGTAGTCGCAAAAAATTCTGCAATTAGTTGGGCATTGAAAATCCGGATCTTTCTTTTATTTCCTAAAAAAGGAGTAGCAAAGGCGAAAATCATAACTTACATCGACAATACCGAAATCGTCGACACTTTTATTATACAACAAATGCCATAACGAATTCTTCTGCGAAAGAAAATATTCGTCTCGTTTCACAAACAAATGCTGTCAGTACAGCTTTTCACGATATCAAAAGAATGATAAAAATTGAGAACGAAAGCGTAGCGATCCAACATATGCAATGATCATGCAAAGCCGGATTGTTGGGCATGTAAAAGCCTGCAGTGGCTGTGCATTCGTCTCTGTAGTTGATAATATCGATATTGTAAAAGGAATTTATGATTTTCGCTTTTGCTACTCTTTTTTTAGGAAAATAAAATAAAAATCCGGGTTTGTCTTGCTTATTTAGTACTTGCACAGAGCAAACCCGGTACATTAGTTATCTGGCACCTAAAATGTATGGGTTATTATTACGTTTAAGAGCAATTATGACGCGCGTGATTTGAGTGTGTATGTTGGGTGACAGGCCTACTACCAACGAACAATACCAATAACAGGCTACATTGCTAGGTGTATCGAAGAGCTACGTGAACGAGATACGCGAAAAGAATTGTAGAATAATCGCAGAAATTAACGGTTTGAAATGCAATGTACTGGCCAACGGTGCCAATAAACCGAACATTGATATTCTTATAATTGTCTTGGTAAATAAACCCTACTTTTGCCTACCTCGAAGTCTAAATTAATTATCCCTGTGTTCGAGCCCGAATTCTTCCCCTCGGAAGACAAAAATTAATACTAACGATTAAAAATACTGTTACAGTATGTAAGACCGTGGTCATTGTTAATTCAGCATGAAGTATTTCCCTCTCTTGTGCTCTGGCTCTTCTTTTGGACAATGTTAAGGGATCTAGATATTAGTTTTATAAGGCACACACTTTATTTGCCTGCTTCTAACCGTGAGACTGACAAAATATGTAAGAACCAAAAGAACTGTTCGGCACGCAGCCAGGTTGATTGCGCGCGCATAGACACCGCCGCTGCGGCTGCACGGTTTATGCCCTTCTCCCTCTTTTTTCGCGCGCCATTCAAATACGCAAGACACACTTAACAGTCGTGACCACGGTCTTCTATATAAATGTGACATTTGTCAAAATGCAATCAATGGTCCCGTTTCTTACTCTGAAAATGCATGCTCAGAGTTAGTTAATCTGAAGACTCCCGGGAAGTTGATTCACTCCGACAAAGCTTTGTACAATATGATATTTAGTTACAAATCATGCTATAAACGGAATTTTAATTTTCACGATCTTTGCGATCGTACAATTGACGACATGCTACTTGTATATTTATATAATGTTTCTCTCCCTTGCACGACACACGCTACTAATATGCTCTTACATGCCATATGCTTATATGCCATACATTATTATTTACGAATGCGTATGCATTAATCTCTCAACAGCACACGAATGCTGAACACAAAAAAGTGGGGCAAAAAGAAAACAAGCCCAATTTGATAGACTTTAAATAGCTAATCAAGTTTCTGTAGATATCTTTCTGAAATATTGATTGTATTTATTTCCAAATCTTAATATGCCATTAAAGTGCGCTGAGGAGTTTATTTTGGACGTATAGGTGACCAAAAATACAGTAATAATTATATTGGGATAATTACTGACCAAGCAATTCAAATTGCTACCATTTTTATTTAACACTCCGACAGAAAATAAATTGCTGCCATTTTTATGTAAAATTCTTACAAAAAATAAATTTAAAAAATATATGTTTTCATAAATAGAAAACGAAATAAGACGGTCGGGACTTAACTTGAATTACGGATTACGTATCACGCACGAATAAGTCACGCTTCAATTTAATCCAATTTCATTTATAATCGTTTGCTTTTCGCCACTGATTGTGGGCATAATTAGTTACCGCTACAGTTAACAGTCAATTATGACTTTATTCGATTTATTCTAAGCATATGTCCGGTAGTCCATTTATCATCAGATTCTGCAAATTCTATCTGTATATATTTTTTGGATCTCATACTCAGAGATTTCATCATACTCTTGTGCTCGGCTTGTGCGACACTAGCATAGACGGCCAACAATGGAATTAATTGGCTTCACTAAGGGTGCTTGTGGGGTTCCGCTATAGATGAGAAGTGCCTAGACCTGATAGAAGACCGTGGCTTTGACCATACAGCCTCGGATACGGATTTATACCCTGTGGCCCATAGTCTCCAGGCTGTGGCCAATAGCTAATAAGCCCTCTTTTCAGTCCACGTGACCGAGTCGCTCGCAGCGCTGCTAGCGGTCGTGATCATCGCGAATTTGAGTCATCGATAGCCTGATTTGTCATATAAATGACATCGAAGTAAATCGAAGCGATTAGATAATTGTAGATTGGTCGCGGCGTCCGTGAAGACTAGAGTACAATCTTCATAGCAGCGCCTTCTTAATAATAAAATTTATGTGTAATATGACTAGAATTATCTCGATTCTCTCATTGTTTTCAAATTTACCTTTATCTATGTGTAGGTTATAATAAAATGCATCTTCTTTGTTTAACGTTAGAATAATCACGGTTTACGATATTCTTAAGATTCACCGTCTAAGATACGAGTAAGTATATATATCAAACAATTGTGGATAAAGCAGAGTTCGACAAAATTATTCGACAAAGTCCCGACCCGGGCAGGGGGGGCCAACTCGCACCGTGAAAGGGGTAACGAATCGACGGTAACGCCAACTACCTGTGGTCTCACCTCTGAACGAACTAAAACGAGTCACGTGACGCGGAGTGTGAAAGTGAGCCAGAGTGTGACAGACAAAAAAAAGTTGCTGCCGTTGTGTTTTTTAGACTTTTAAAAGTTTTTGTGATTTAAGTTTGTTTAGGTTTTCCTGTGTATCATCATGGTTAAAAGGTGTTGCGTACCAGGCTGTAAATCCTCTTCACGGGTTCCTAACCATAGGATACCCAAAGAAGATTGGAAAGCACAAGCATGGCTAAGCAGAATCGGATTGAACGACATGATTGGTAAGTCTATAACAAATCAATGAAAAATTTGCATTGTTTAACCCTTTGCACTCCAGCCTAGTAGGGCATAGAGGCTTTACTGTCGCAAATACGGCGACAACGGAGTGCAAAGGGTTAATATGCTAATTACATAGTCAAGTTAAATTTTGATGTTACAGATGCACCAAGCGAAGAAAAGAGAAAATTAAGAATTTGTTCTCTACATTTTGCAGACGAAACGATAGTTTGTCATGGGCAAAAACGATGTCTTATGGACAATGCAATGCCTACATTATATTTATCAAATGTAAGCATTGCAGTGGATTGTGCCAGTACTGACAGTACTATAGAGAATTCTGAAAATGTTAGAGACAATTCTAATTTTGAGCCAGTGGGTCTCCGACCTGTAAACGTTTTGACAATTCGTTCTACAAATGTTTATAATATTCGTAACAAGGTGAAACGTTGTCGAGCACTACTTAAAAATCAAAAGCGTGTTATCCAACGCACGAGACAACGAACACTGGAGCATAGCAAGAATGAGGAAACATGGGACAAGATAACAGCGGATTTTCCTAGCATCCAGAAAATGTTCCTGAATATGATATGTAGCAACTTTAAACGTGCCCCACAGGTATGTATATATTTAGATATTTGGGCCTGTATTCTTAACTTTCTTTTATTAAATATATATATTCATGTTTATATGTGATTCAGATGCCATCTATACTCCTGCAACAAGTGAGTCTTAATGAGTTATGAGTAACCAATGAGAATGAGTAACCATTACATAAGTAACATCCTTTTTATATTTGGAAAGTTTCATACATTATTATTGCATGCTTATATGTTACATAACAATATGTTTTTTGATATATGTATTTATATATGTTGCTTTTTATAGTATAGTTGTCAAAAAGTGACATATATGAATAATATTTTGTTTTTGATGTCTAGTAAAAGTTTGTATAGTAGTAGTAGTTGTAGAAATTTTTTTGCGTAGTGCATGTCTACAATAATAAATAACAGGTTTTATGGCGTGTGTCTACTAACAAATAAAATAGTTATTCCATATTCTCATTTCATCTTTAATATAATAGGGACATCGATACGAAACGAAACAAAAAGCTTTGGCTCTGACGTTATATAAAACGATGGGGAAGCGTGCTTACACATGTTTGCGAGAAGTTTTTCCTGACATTCCATGCACACAAACACTAAAGTCGATGCTTCATAAGATACCTTTGGTTCCGGGTTTGAACTCTTTGATCTTGAGACATTTGGAGAACATGTCTCGAAAAATGTCGAGCAAAGATAAAGTATGCATACTGATGTGGGACGAGATATCAATTCAATCAAAAGTCATGTATGATACTCGAAAGGATATCATATGTGGCTTTGAAGATTGGGGCAACAACCGTACTAATAAATTGGCAGACCATGTATTAGTTTTTATGCTGCGTGGTCTAAACACTGGCTGGAAGATGCCTATTTCATATAATTTTTGTGCAAAAGCGACTAACAGTATACAATTACTGCGCTGTATCAAGGAACATGTAAATGCAATACACAAAGCAGGCTTCCGCATAGTTGCAACTGTATGCGATCAGGGATCTCCAAAGGTCTCTGCAATGAAGCAATTGTCCCTACAGACAGAAATGAACCGCCATTGCGAAAGAAGAGCACTAAGTAAGTAATATCCACTTGTAACTATATAGCATATATGAATCACATCTTATGTATTATGTTTTATTTGCAGCCTCAACTTACGAGATAGGAAAGTACGAAATTGTGCATTTATTTGATCCTCCACATCTTGAGAAGTGTTTTCGGAATGGCTTATTAACAAAAGATCTTGCGATGAGCTGCGAAAATAACATACCGAGTCGTATAGCATCGTGGGATGTCATCAAGACAGCATGGATTATTGACAGAAATATCAATACTATTCGGCCACTACTGAAGAAAATTACTAAGGAACATATAATGGAAAATAAAATAAAGAAAATGCGTGTTAAATATGCAACGCAAGTTCTAAGTAGAACAGTAGCGAGCTGTATTGAGACTTTTGCAAGGTTTAAATGTAAGTAGTAATATCATTATTGTATAGTAAGGAAAGATACACATGCATATATTGTTATACAAATATACATATTAAGAATAAATTTGTTTTATTATCAGGAGTACAAATTGAAAATGCGGGATTTTTTTCTATTTTTGAACGTTTATTCTGAAAAAATGGTAACAAATGAATTATTCAAAGTATTGTCCATCGCTAGCCACAACTTTTTCCCATCTTTCTGGCAATTTACGGATACCGTCGCGAAAAAATTCGGCCGGCTTGGCTGCTATCCAGTCATCGACCCATTTTTGGGCTTCTTCGTAAGAATGGAAGCGCTGGTCAGCTAGGCCATGTGTCATCGATCGGAAAAGGTGGTAATCGGAAGGAGCAATATCTGGGCTATACGGCGGGTGGGGTAAGACTTCCCATTTCAGCGTTTGTAGGTATGTTTTGACCGGCGCTGCAACATGTGGCCGAGCGTTGTCATGTTGCAAAATTACTTTGTCGTGTCTTTGCTCGTATTGTGGCCGTTTTTCTTTGAGTGCGCGGCTCAAACGCATCAATTGAGTTCGGTATAGTGCTCCTGTGATGGTTTCGTTCGATTTCAATAGCTCATAATACACCACACCCAGCTGGTCCCACCAAATACAGAGCATGAGCTTGGCGCCGTGAATATTTGGTTTGGCCGTCGATGATGATGCATGGCCGGGGTAACCATATGATTTTTTGCGCTTCGGGTTATCGTAATGGATCCACTTTTCATCACCAGTGACAATGCGATGCAAAAAACCCTTCCGTTTTTGCCGTTCGAGCAGCAGTTCGCATGCAAAAAAACGGCGCTCGACGTCTCTCGGCTTCAGCTCATACGGCACCCAATGTCCTTGCTTTTGGATCATTCCGAGGGCTTTTATACGATGGGAAATGGCTTGTTGTGTCACTCCCAATGAATCTGCGAGCTCTTGTTGAGTTTGACACGAGTCTTCATTGAGTATTGCCTCCAATTCAGCATTCTCAAACTTTTTCACTTGGCCCGGCCGCTCTTTGTCCTCAACGTCAAAATCACCACTTCTAAACCGCACAAACCATCTCTCGCACGTTGAAACCGATGGAACATGACTCGGATAAGCCTCGGAGACCAATCGATGTGCTTCAGCAGCACTTTTCTTCAAATTAAAGAAGTAAATTAAAACTTCCCGCAAATGCTGTTTTGTTGGCACGAAACTCGACATATTGAGAGCTCAAAAAAACTATTAATTTGACACTGCGACAAATTGACACATACTGAAAATTAAAGCTATAAGACGTAGCTTTGACATGAACATAGTCACAGTACTGCCTGATGCGTATAGCGTTAGTAACGCCATCTGTTATCAAACCCGCATTTTCAATTTGTACCCCTGATAAAAACAGGTGGAGCAACAATGGAAGACGAAAGTACCATTACAATAGACGAAGAAGAAGGTATTGCTACAGCGGAAATGGTTAATTTTTTAAATGATCTCTTTGACTCCGTAAGCGGTACTGCGAATAGTGACAATGAATTGCGATGTGAAGTAACTGTGGATAGTGCGCACCATGCATTTTGGTCAGACGCGAAAAATGTATTAAGAGGTATGTGTTATGTGGACAAGCTTACGCATGAAATTGTTAGAGCGGGTCCTACGTTAAAAAATTGGATCTCAACTGTAGAGAGTTTCGAAAAATTGTGGGAGATATTGAAATGTAAATACGATTTTAAAAGTCTAAAAACGCGTTATTGTAATCAAGACCCAATAGAAAATTTTTTCGGACAAGTAAGAAGTCATGCCGTTCGAAATATAAACCCAACACCTCGGCAATTTGAAGACTCATTCATAACTTTACTAGTGAATAACATGAAGTCTATTAAGATTGTTGGTGGTAATTGCGAAACAGATGAAGATACCTTCATGCTGCATTCATTGGAAGAATATTTAGAATCTGAGCCTGAACTTCAAAATGCTGATGTGAGTAATGTGAGCGAAAACGAGGAAGACGACGAACCGGTTGAAATGGAACGAGTAGATGCGCGCGATGATTCATTTGTATTAGATTATGGTAATGATATTATTAATTCTATCAAAAAACGGTTCAATAACTGCGAAGAATGTAATAATTGGCTTAGAAATAGTAGCTTCTTTTCTACTTAATCGAAACAAATTATACATAGAGTATTTAAATTACTAAAAACGCGAAGCCATCAACGAAATATTCTCAAAGTGTTACTACAACACTTTGAGAATTGGGAAATAAACATCGAGTGCCATGAGTGCGTGGAGCATTGCGGAAACATGTTTATGACGATGGTTCACGTAATCGCGGTTAAAATATTAATATGGTGGTGCGATAAAAAAAATTTAGTTAGTAATTTTATTACATTGTTATGAATGTATTAATGAAAAAATATCAATAAACTATAATTTTCACCTATATTCCTTGTTATTTATAATTATACCTTTACAAATATAATCAAATATTTATATATATATAGGGGTTCGCGTTCCCATGAATTTCAATATCCCGCCCAATGTCACGTGACTGTTTTTAGTTCCTTCAAGTGAGACCAAGGATAGAGGCGCTGAAAATCGAGACCATTTTTCCAAGAGGGGAGTTGGCCCCCCCTGGACCCGGGTAGGAACACAGTGACCTCGCTTGGCGCTTATCTTAAACTTCTCGAAGCTATTGACGGAACGGTGCTGGAGAATCATCTTTTTGTTTAATTTTAATTCACACTGATGATGATGATAAGCTTTATAAGTAGTCGAAGTTACGACAAACGTCATTTCATCAATTAGAATTCGTGTGCGAGTATTTTTGATAGCGTTATTGTAATCTCGATCGCAAAATACCGATGCGTCGAGAGTGAATTCACTGACGCGGAATTTCGTATTTTAATTGAACAGGGAGAATAAATCGTTGGAAAACATTCGAACTTGGAGGTTATATGGTGAAGATGAATCATATCGATACGGCAAAGATAAAGCAGTCTTTAACGAAGGTAAGAATTAAAAAATTCAGAATATTGCATCGCATTATTGTTCAGTCGTCGTATTTTGTATCGGTAAATATTCTATTAACAGCTTATAACCCACCATCCCCACCCTGCCAAATCCATGAAAAATTGATGTTCTATACTGTGATGGTCTCTGTAGAACATTTTTTTTCTCTCTTATTTAGTATCAGAATCCAGAAATAACGCGCAAAGAAGTTAACAATGTATTACAAAATTATCGAAGTCTGCAATTCAACATGGAACCGTTTGGTAAGCTTCTCTTAATTTAAAAAAAGTGTACATGCAGATGAGTTATTTCGTACTTTTTAACTGTTATTTTATCCACAGTCTTTAATGATGGATCTTGCAAAGAGTTAATTAATCTTCAGGGAACTATCCCAATTACCTACAAAGGTAGCACATACAATATTCCTGTATGTGTCTGGCTGATGGACACGCATCCTAACAATGCTCCTATGTGCTATGTTAGGCCTACAGCCGATATGAGCATCAAAGTCAGCATGTTTGTTGATCATAATGGAAAGATATACTTGCCGTATTTGCATGACTGGGTGCCAGTAAGTATGAAGAAAAGCATTGGTGCAAGATGAAAGTTCATAAGGTGGCCTGTAATTGATTTTAGTACGTTGTGAGATATTGCTGTTGAAAAGAAAAATAGAATTTAGTTTCAGCTCAATTCCACTTTAAACAAGAGTATATTTTAGAAGTTGCCTCAACTTTTTTCACGTCGTCATCCTCAAAAAAGCCATCTTAAAGTACCGTACAATAATAAAAATTATTTAACCCATTTTTACGAGTGCTAGCTTCAAAATAGTTAATGTGTCAATAGTTTTTGTACCTTCAGAACACAATACTAAACAAAGATCTGATATAGTTTGATGATTGATTAAATATGTTATTTATTAGTAAGTATTGTACTTAATATTAATATTCGCTATATTCACTCATTAAGGTTTTGTGACATACTACGGTCGGTATCAAAAACGGTTTACCTATTTTTTCAAAGGTTTCAGGTTTTTCTGGATAAAAGAAAATTAGGTATCCGTTCAGCCATTTGTTAAGCACATTAATTTAATTCAATTTTATCCGGAAACATTCCACACCATTGAGAATACAGGTAGTTTTTTTATATTGACTCGGCCCGGGACAGGCGAGGGGAGGGTGAGTTACATTGACTCGATGATGAAATATTCAGATATAAGATGAACAAAGTGATATCCAGCTTTTGGAAGCTCGAAAAAATAAATTAATAAAAATTAATATTGTAAGGGTTTTAAGTAAAAACGGTAAACATGGATCACAAGCTACGTGGCTGATAGTCTGTTGTTTTTCTCTTCTTACCACTAGATTAATCTAAACGAATATGTACATTCGTTTAATTACATTTAAAAACATTCAAAATATAATTGCAAAGTATCTTATGTGAAAATCTAGCAATATGTTAGTGAATAAACGATTCATATTGAATTGAATTTTTTCCATGCATTATTTCAGCACTCTTCTGACCTCCTGAGTCTTATACAAGTAATGAGCGTAATGTTTGGCGAACATCCTCCAGTATATGCTAAAAGATGGACTGGAGTTGCACAAAAAGCTGCGACGCCTTATCCCGTACAACGTGAGTTTCGTAACTTTGGAGGATATCAATTTATTTTTATTATACATTGATAGTTAATAAGGTACTAATTGTAATCGTACAGCCTTTATGCCAGTTCCGGGCAACGGAGGTACGACTGCTGGCAGTGGATTCCCACCGTATCCTACGACGAATCCGTACCCGGGTGCCAACGTGGCAATGCCTCCATATCCTCCAGGTGGAGCGTCGGGTCACGGTTTCGGTGGATATCCTGGAATGCCTACACCTTTTCCAGGTCAAAGTTATCCCAATTCATTTCCAACGCCATTCAATTCGGCCAGTTTACCAGTACGTATTCAGATAATGCAATTTATTAAAACCCCAATTTCTTTTTCCACATATAAACACTTTGTGTCACAATACATGCGATACTTAAAATTATTATTCTTCACTGAGATTATTCACCATTCAATATTAATTACTATGTCTGGAAAGCCATCTTTTCTTTGTACATATAAATACACCACAGTAAAAAGACTAAATATTGTGTACAAATTACGACAGACATTTTTCTATTGGAAACAAAATTGGAACTCTATTTAGAATATTTAGAGTATTGCATAGGAGGCTATATCTGTCCGTTTTCAGGGAGATAATCCTTATCAATCACCATCTATGGGCTCGGGCTCGATAAATACTGGAAATTCCGACACGATAACCGAAGAGCACATAAGAGCGTCACTCCTCTCGGCGGTCGGTGACAAACTTCGTCGACGAATGTGCGACCAGTTTTCACAACTTCAGGCCGAACTCGAAACTTTGCGTCGAACTCAGAAGGAGCTGACGAACGGCTCTTCGCGACTTTCTGAATTATTCAACAAACTCAAAAAAGAGAAATCTGAGTTGGAGAAGAACGTCAACATTCTACAGGATAAAGAGACTGAGTTGGAGAAAGAAATTGCTAAACTCTCGGATAATCAATCGATCGACGTTGACGAAGCCGTCACCACGATTGCACCTCTGTATAAACAGTAAGATGTTCATTTGTTTCTATTTTAGAGCACGTTAAAATCAGTCTTTGAGAAATCATCGTCTCATGATAATTTATTTTTAGAATGTTGAACGCCTTTGCCGAAGAAGCAGCAACGGAGGACGCGATATATTATCTCGCTGAAGGTCTGCGAGTGAACATAATAGATCTGGACGTCTTCCTGAAGCAAGTCAGGCAATTGTCTCGGCGACAATTCATGCTTAGAGCGCTGATGCTACGCTGCCGACAGAAGGCTGGACTCGCCGGATGAACGCAATGTATAAGAATGCATCCCGAAAAGGATTGTGGTGCACTTCTCAAAGTGACAGCAGTTATTAATATCTTATTTTATTATCGAAAAACAAAACAGAAATTATTTAGCTAGAAAAAAAAACAAACAAAAATATATCTATTGTAATAAGTATATAAATATAACCGGTTTATTCATTATGAGTCGAAATAAACGACACGATGCCGTCGATGCACATGCCGCGGAAAGACTAAAATATCCGTCATGCAAAGTAATTTTACCCTTGATTATTATCGTTGTACCGATAGACTTATTTTATTGATCATGTTGCAGTTTATACAGGAATGTGACTGAGCGACGGTGTGTAAAGGTGTTGTGAAAAATAATCCTGGTAAAATCTCCAATACATCTAAACTGCAACAGACAAAGGTTCAAGGCGTATTAGCTAACTTTGCACCACGTTTTTATATCTATATAGCCGCTACTTTTCAAATTCAAATCATCAAACAATCATCAATCAATTCACAACAGTAATTTCGAATCGACCAGGGTTCAGAGCGTAATCTATCATTTTTGCTCAATGGCAAATGTATACAGACAGAGTCTTGAAATACAGTAGCTATCTCGGTGTATCATAGATGCCTTAATGTATGAAAAACCTATATAATATACTGCTCGACCTACATAATTAAGCCATCCCTTCTACATACATAGTCACACTCTCAATGTCTGTTATTTGCTACACATGCTAGGTAAATTTAGTGGATTTACTATTAAATATTTCAGAAACTATGGGGTAAATTATTTGGAAACTCCACGTAGGCATATATGAGAAAAAATTACAGCTCATTCTTTACCCAGCAAAGGAATTCTGTTGTAAATAAAAGCTGCAATCTTTGTAATTTATAAAATAATATTATAATAATAAATATTTAAAAAATCTTAGGCTCGATTACAGACATTGTCACGTGTATTTGTCATTTCAACAATTAAATATCACTACAAAAGTATATGAAAGAATCTTCTGTTCAAGTTTGAATTACAGATTTCTCATAAATTCATCTTGAGATTTAAAATATAAAACATGCAAAATACTCAGCTGATTTAAGGTATTAGGTATTGCAGTAAAAAAAAGTTGCATGGTTAAAGTGATCTACAAGAGAATATGTTCCAAAGATGCATGAATAAATTTGATCTCATGTTAGAATCATGGTGGTTTCTGAGGCAGATAGCTAATATCGTCAGCTATATTGCCACATTCATTGCAAGCTTGGAAAATTCAATGGCATTTGTTCTATTTTTACTGGCAATAAGTACAAGTTACTACAACTCAATGGGTATCAATGAATAGTAAGACCCTTTGTTCAGTAAAAAAACGATGCAGTATGCGATATTTTGAAGGTTGTGTTTATTTACTTCTCACTCAGGGTTATGAGTTTTCAAGAATTGATAAATTAAATTTTTATTCCAAATGTTGCATATTTCATGCACTAAATTAATACAACGGTTGCAGGGTGGTACAGTTTTACATGCTTGAGAATATTATGGGTCCTGCTTAGGCACCCACAAAAAACTCACCTTTGTACTTCAAATACCTCAAGTGTGATTAAAGGATTTTTTTAATTTGGGATTTGAACGGGCATTCAATCTTTTCGAGAACTTACCTAGACATAAATTCCGACCCAGAGCAAGAGGAATAGAACACCAAATCCGGAGAATATGGCAGCGACTAGAGAAACCAACAACTCTTTGAATATGTCCCTGGTGAACTTGGTGCTGGTTACTTCATAAACGAAAAACCATGCTGTAAAGAATATTCCAATTCCCAAGAGTACTATCGCCAAAACTGGAAAAACAGCTGGATTTATTGGCGACACGTACCTCGTCATAGATTCGATTTCGATCTAAAATGCAATAAAAAAGAAAGCAAAGACTGAATAAGAATGCGTAGCGGAATGACAAAAGTGAATACGTCACAGGGTTAGATTTACAATGTTTTACTTCCACCTCAAGTCTCTCATAATTTATTTTTTACACTTCGAGAATATTTGTTCATCGTGTATACGTGTTATTTATTATAAGTACACTGTTGTTATTATCTTACCATTTTTTTAAATTGATACTCTTGACGTGGCTTAAAAAAGTGTGTGAAGTGATTCTCGAATGTAGCGATGTAGATTGTAGAGTGGCAGCCTACCCTATTTTCAAAGAATATGGATGTATATAGAACTACTCTTGCTACGGTGAGAAGTGGCCGGAAGCTAAACTCGACTAAAGCGCCTCTATACAGAATGGCACGTGTCTTCCGCAAGCTGCTGGCTGAAAAATTCAGTGGTGAGGGGAGGCATCCATATCGTACCGTTCTAAGGGCACGGTCAGTATACTAGGTGTACAAGTATAAAATGCGAATTTTTTTTCTAAAAAAACATGTTAAATGCGGAAGAACAATAAAAAGTGCTTTATTCAAAGTATGCTCCATCGCTTGTTATACATTTTTTCCATCTTTCGGGCAATTTGTAAATACCACGCCAGTAAAAATCTTCCCCTTTTGCTGCGTACATCTTCGTACGAACCAAAGCGCTGCTGAGCAAGTGCGTGACCCATCGATGTAAACAAATGGTAATCCGCGGAAAGAGCCAAGTTTGGTGAGTAAGTCGCATGGAGTAGAACTTCCCAGCTGCTTCTAACGTGTCGCGAACCGGTTTTGTCGTATGTGATGGAGCATTATCATAAAGGAAAATGACTTTGTGTTGCCTCTTTCGGTATTCTAGCCTTTTTTTAAGCAGCGAACGGTTCAAATCGGTCAACTGTTGTTGGTAACGTGTAGTATTAACCGTTTCCCCGGGTTTTAACAGCTCATAATAGATCACGCCCCTTTGGTCCCACCAAGCACTGTTATAAACGCCCTACCGAGTTTCGCCGACGACGGCCGAACGAGGCTAGAGGGACGACGCGTGCTACACCATACGTCCGCACGGCGCAGGCGCGAGCCCGCGCACCCGCAGCCAGTGGCCTGGCAACTGAGTAGCTGTCGAGCGTTACGAGCGACGTGAGCTAAAACGCGAAGACGACAACGTACGACGATAAGACAAAGAGACGCCACGCGGGCCGACACGGTCTTATTACGAGTTCACTGTTATTACGAATCCTATACCAAGTGCGGTTACGAACTTTCATTATTCAAATATCATTTTCCTTTATATTCTTTTATTCATTATCCAATTATTACCTGTTCAATAAATACAAGAGTTTTCATTGTTAACAACGACGATCACCTACGATACTTACCTCTCCCGCTATTATCTCTATAATCATCTCCGAGCATCGAGCACACGTGTACGACGGCGGTAAGTTTCCCGCACCTGTTGAAAAGGACGCCCTGACACACGCAACATCGAGAAAGACGACGAGAGTTCGTTCGAACGCCACATTCAAAGCAAAGTCCAAAGCCGAGCGAATTACTACGATCATTATTTGGACTACGTCTATAACACATCAGAAGTGGGATACTTGGGGATACTTGGGGATTCTTGGGGATCCTTGGGGATACTTGGGGATAACGAGGAGATACGTGATAAAGCAGGAACGAACGAGGCATCGACGCACGACGGGCGCGTGTCAAACGACAACGTTTATTCGAAAAACAACGAACGAGGCATCGACGCACGACGGGCGCGTGTCAAACGGAAACGTCTATTCGCAAAATCAACGAAAACGAATAAAAAGTGAAAAATCAACGAAAACGGACAAAAGTGAAAATTAACGAGAACAAATAAAAGTGAAAAATTAACGAAAACGAACAAAGTGTGACATTGTAACGACGTGCAGTGTAAAATTCTTTGTAAGACGAACAAAGGTAGAGGTCACGAAGGTAAACAACGCCGACCTCGACACGTGCCGAAACGCGCGCGAAGGCACACGCGGTTACCCCAACAAGTGCGAGTGAGAAAAGAGAGACGACGCTCTCTCCCTCACATCATGGCGAACGCTGAAAAATTCGAGCAGTTCCAGCGCGAAAACAGGGAGAGGTTCCAAACGACGCTTAAGGGGGACACGACGGAAGAGGAGATGGAGATCGACTTCGACGAAAATCAAAGACGCAAAGACCGCGAGCGTCAGAGTAAAGGCCAAGCGGATGACGAGTCGCTTTTAGTGCAAAGAATATTGAAAGAACTCGATAGATTAGGATTTCGAGTAAATCCAATTCAAACCAACGAACGGTACGAACGGCGCAACGAACGGAACGAACCGCGCAACGAACGGTACGAACGGCGCAACGAACGGTACGAACGGCGCAACGAACGGAACGAACCGCGCAACGAACGGTACGAACGGCGCAACGAACGGTACGAACGGCGCAACGAACGGTACGAACGGCGCAACGAACGGAACGAACCGCGCAACGAACGGTACGAACGGCGCAACGAACGGTACGAACGGCACAACGAACGGAACGAACCGCGCAACGAACGGTACGAACGGCGCAACGAACGGTACGAACCGCGCAACGAACAGTACGAACGGCACAACGAACGGTACGAACCGCGCAACGAACGGTACGAACGGCGCAACGAACGGAACGAACGGCGCAACGAACGGTGCGAACGGCGTGACGAACGGTACGAACTACACGCGTACTACAAAACGCGCGAGAGCAACAAAGAACGTGTTTATTACGAGAAGCGCGAGTTTAATGAAAAATTTGACGACAAGGAAGAACGAGGATATGAAGAAGACGACGAACACGAAGAATCATCTGGTGAAAGTGATATAAGCGAAGAAAACGAAATAAAACGAGAAACGAAGAACAAAGTAAACGATACAGAAAGAAGAACAATGAACGAAGAAAACGAGAATGATGCAAAAACGATAAGTGAAGAAGATGACGAACACAAAGAAGCGTCTGTTGAGAATGATAGAAACAAAGATGAAGAAAACGACGACACGATGAACCCGCAAAACGAAGATGAAGAAAACGTTATCACAACGAATCTGAAAAACAAAAGAGAAGACAGCGAAGCGAGAAATCCGGTGAACGAAAACGGAAATACGGATGTGTTAGAAACGAAGAACAAAGTAGACGAAACGAAACGAAAAACGCAAAACGAAGAAAACGAAATAAAACAAGAAAACGAAGACACAACGGAGGAAGACGAAGCAGCCACTCTGCTAAACGAAGTTATCAACGAAACTGCCAACCGGAAAAACAAAGAAATCAAGGAAGCAGCGAATTGGAAAGACGAGGGAAACAACGTTACCGTAAACGAAAACAAAGAAGAAAACGAAGACGCAACGAAGAAATACGAAGAAAACGATACGGAACGCAAAACGAAGAACGACGAAAACGAAATAGGAAACGAAACGAAGAACGAAGAAAACGATAGAGAACGGAAAACGAAGAACAACGAAAACGAAATAGCACGAAAAACGAAGAACGACGAAAACGAAATAGGAAACGAAACGAAGAACGAAGAAAACGATAGAGAACGGAAAACGAAGAACAACGAAAACGAAATAGCACGAAAAACGAAGAACGAAGAAAACGAAATGGAACGAAACAAGAAGAACGAAGACAACGATACGGAACGCAAAACGAAGAACGACGAAAACGATATAGGAAGCAAAACGAAGAACGAAAAAGACGATACGGAACGAGGAGTGGAAAACGGAGAAAATGATGACGAAGAGTCCACTACAGGAAGAGAGAAGAACGAAGAGAAATTGAACGAAAATTGGAGCGTGAGAAGAAAACAAAACGACGGCAATAGAAACGAAGAAGAAATCAGAACGAGAAACAACGAGATTAGTAAAGAAAACAGAAATCAACAACAACAACAAACACATTCCCGAAAGCCACGATTCAACGTACGGACGTTTGATCCGGGAAAGACGACGGGAGACCCATTGACACATGGCCAACCGGACGTAAGTCTAGACGACCACGTTACCGCAAGGAAGGAGTACGACAGCGACAACGGGGTGACGTCGGCGCTACCGACGGCGACGAGCATAATCCGCCCACTAGCAGGCAAACGTTATCCCCAACGAGCACACCGAGTTCCAGCGAGATTCAAAGACTTCCAAACGGGCTTCCTCGAGGACGAGGAAGTAGAGGATGGCCGAGCTGTTATAAACGCCCTACCGAGTTTCGCCGACGACGGCCGAACGAGGCTAGAGGGACGACGCGTGCTACACCATACGTCCGCACGGCGCAGGCGCGAGCCCGCGCACCCGCAGCCAGTGGCCTGGCAACTGAGTAGCTGTCGAGCGTTACGAGCGACGTGAGCTAAAACGCGAAGACGACAACGTACGACGATAAGACAAAGAGACGCCACGCGGGCCGACACGGTCTTATTACGAGTTCACTGTTATTACGAATCCTATACCAAGTGCGGTTACGAACTTTCATTATTCAAATATCATTTTCCTTTATATTCTTTTATTCATTATCCAATTATTACCTGTTCAATAAATACAAGAGTTTTCATTGTTAACAACGACGATCACCTACGATACTTACCTCTCCCGCTATTATCTCTATAATCATCTCCGAGCATCGAGCACACGTGTACGACGGCGGTAAGTTTCCCGCACCTGTTGAAAAGGACGCCCTGACACACGCAACATCGAGAAAGACGACGAGAGTTCGTTCGAACGCCACATTCAAAGCAAAGTCCAAAGCCGAGCGAATTACTACGATCATTATTTGGACTAAGTCTATAACAGCACAGAGCATCGTCTTTCTGCCAAAGCGATTCGGTCTTACGGTCGATGTGAATGGTGCGCCTGGGTCTACTATATAATTTCATCCCCTGTAACTATACGATGCAAAAACGACTTTCTTTTGTACCGAGCGAGCAAAATGTTACATGTGTTTTTGCGCTTTTCGATTTGCCTGTCGTTCAACTCATGTGGTACCCATCTACAGGTCTTCTGAATCTTTCCCATCTCTCGTAGCCGATTGGAAACAGCTTGTTGACTAACGCCCAATTGCTCGACGAGTTGTTTTTGTGTTTGCGAATCATCTTCGTCCAACAATGCTTGCAATTCCACACCTTCGTATTTTTTTGGCGGCTATCCACGTTCCTTGTCTGCATCATCAAAGTCGCCACTTTTGAAACGCCGAAACCATCGTCCACACGTATCTTGCGATGGAGCATATTCACCATAAGCTTTTCGAAATAATCGGCATGATTCTACAGCAGTTTTTTGCAAATGAAAACAAAAAAAATTAATGCTGTCCACGAATGCTCTTTGTTCAGTATAAATTTCGACATATTGAACATAACAATATAACACTATGCACACACTTTTTCAATTTATCACTCCTGCGCGTCTGACAATTGTTGATGACACAACAAAATGGCGCAGTGTCAAATTTTTATAGCATAAACTGCATTCGTGCGTCATCTGTTGTCTGAAATCCGCATTTTATACTTGTACACCTGGTATAAGACCGTGATTCAAACTCCCATGCCGCGTAACTTGTGTACGCCTACGTAAGCGTAACATAATCTCAACCAATCGGAGCACCTCATCTAGGGTTTTAGGTATCCGCTATTAATTATATGCTTTTACGCTGTAACGTTTACGCTGAAATCAATTTTTCGTGGTTCATGCGGATGCATGTGCATTAATGCGTCTGTGCATTGCAGCTATTTGTTTTGAACGGTTTGGTACGTAGGCACGGCCGGTATATGCCTCATTGTCAAATAGCATTCGATATTAAATAAGTTATGAGGTATTCATAGCTCATAACTTATATGGTACTTTAGAACATCCAATGATAATTCCGATTATTGTTTTCTTTCTAGTACTGCAAATGTTTGGCAATCTGCGATTCGTAGCGCTAAATATCCTTTACGCAATTTTCATAGAAATACGCGCCATGGTGATTCGAGACGCAGGTGTACGCGTACCTTGCGGATGTTGGTTACATGGCGAAAAATCACTAGCAGATTACGCTATTATTGAGCTCCGAATTTCCATGGCGCATATTTCTATAAACATTGCGTAAAGCGTATTTAGCGCAACCAATCGCAGATTGCCAAACATATGCAGTACAAGAACGAAATCCATAATCGGAATTATCATTGGATTCTGTAAAGTAGCGTTGCGCTGAATACTAGCCATGGGTACTTTTACATGCGAGAGTGTGCAAGAATATATGTGCTATGTACACAAATAATCGGAGTTATAGGCTGTAAATAATAATCTATCATCTCGACTGAAATCCGTCAAAAATACAGAATAAATATTTATTCAAGCTAGTTTTCATCTATATTGTAACCAATCAAAAATACAGAATAAATATATATTCAAGCTAGTTTAATAGCTGTCAATACACAGACGGATACCTGACTCCATAGATGAGGTGCTCTGATTCGTTAAGGCTTTACATATGTCTAGCAGTGCCTAAAGCGCGCTAAAAGAAAAACTGTTTTTAGAAGAGATAGCAATAGAAATTAATAAAAATTATTTTTACACATTGTTTATTAGTATTTAAACTTTGTAAAAAAAATTTTACAAAGCCAGATTTTTGAAATTTGAAAAATTTAGCAATTCACGGCAGTTTAAAAAAAGTGTGCATTTTGTGTCATAAATGTCACTCTTTAATTATGTTTATAACGTTTTTTAATCACAATATCAAAAATCCGACTCGACAGACTATGGAGAAAACAATTTCGAATATTAAAAAAAAAAAAGCATAAAAAAATATTAAAAACTGTATGAGTTATCATGCAGACCGTGCCAGAAAAAGTAGTTTTGAGAAAAATAAATTTAAAGTTTCAAGTGCGCGCATCAGGCCCTCTCGTTGGCAGTCGGGTTTTCTATAATAACTTTCGATCTATAGGGAATTTTTACAATCGACTTTCACAGAAATACGCCTAAAGCTATAGAGTATAATAATCTGTAAAAAAATCGATTTTTTGAAAATTCTGGACGTATGTAAGGCCTTAAGATTACCTTACGCGTACGTGGGCGTACGCAAGTTACACGACATGGGGGGCACCCTAAGGGTCTCTATATGGAACAAGCTCACAGCGCTGTTTACCGTTCTACTGGGGCATTATATATATACACTAGCAATTATTTGGCGGAGATAAGTTTGGTGGAGACGCTACCCTACCACATGGTCTTTACCGTGCCCTACTATAATAAAAAGTCAAAAAGTCAAAGTTATTCGGCTAGCTACCTTCGTATACTTACAAGGAAGAATAGTTTGGTGCCCCCCTCCGATTTTGATGAAACTTACGTATGTTGTAGAGCAGGGGTCTCCAAACTTTCCAGCCTTAGGGCCATACTGATTACTCCAGTAAGTTCCGAGGGCCAAAACCATAAGCCTACAACAATGTTATGAGTAGTTAGCCCATGACCATATCAATGTAGATGTCATATTAATAATTATTCAACATAAAATTAGAATACTTCAGTAAACTAAATTTAATTTGCTATAAAAAATATGTTCTCTAAAAGGAGTTTTCAAGTATGCTAGCTCTCCGCGGGCCGGACAAAATCTGTCCGCGGGCCGAATGTGGCCCTCGGGCCGTAGTTTGGAGACCCCTGTTGTAGAGCATCGAAAACTAAAAGACACGTATTTTTTTTTTATCGGCGGAAAAACATTTCTAAGGGGTGAAATCGTCCTTCAAAGTTAGGCATGTCGAGGGGTGATTATGCAGTTTTACCCAGAAGGCGTCAACCGATATTAATGAAACAAAAACCAAAATACTCCTCATTGAAGACAATAAAAATTTCACGTGAAGTTGAAGAAAAAAATTCATTTGCAGGGGTGAAACTGCATAATCACCCCTAACTTTGAAGGACGATTTCACCCGTTAGAAATGTTTTTCCGCCGATAAAAAAATACGTGTCTTTTAGTTTTCGATGCTCTAAAACAGGGGTCTCCAAACTACGGCCCGAGGGCCACATTCGGCCCGCGGACAGATTTTGGACTATTTCACTTTTTACCACCGGCAACAATGATAATATGGTTTTGGCCCTCGGAACTTACTGGAGTAATCAGTATGGCCCTAAGGCTAGAAAGTTTGGAGACCCCTGCTCTACAACATACGTGAGTGTTGAGAATTCCCTTGGTGTTGGGGAACGAATCTGTAAGATATTGATAATAATGAGTTTTCACTCACGCCAGGGTGATAAATAATCAGACTGGCAGATGTTGATAGGGAAAGTGGTTTATTCTACCTTCGCATCACACAACATAAAAAATATTAAAAAATACAAATAAATAGAATGAATTTCGAAAAAGAATTCCAAGAGTAAACACACAATTATATTAATTGGGTGCTGTCAATTTTAGTGAGGTTAACGTGATGCAGTCAGCGCTGCAGAGCACGGTACAGTGATAGCTTGAGGATGCACAAAGGAGTGGAATAAATTCACAGTACTTTCCCAGCAAGCTTAGTTGGGGGAAAGTACAGTGAATTAATAAAAATACACGCAATTATATTAATCAAGTGTGCAACAAGTAATGTGAAAACGTGGTGCGGCCTGCACTGCAGCGCACGCCCAGGGGATACAAACTCGCACCGTGAAAGGGTAACCAATCGACGGTAACGTCAACTATCTGTGGTCAGTGATGCCAGAAGCGGGACTTTTGCCCCTATCTCGCTGCCGTCACCACGCTGCCCGTGCTAGGCGCGTCAGGGGAAGGCTTGCGCCGCTCGTAACAAATCTCGTCTCGATTGCGCTTTACGTTGTCTCGCCCCACCCACTTCACAATAGCCACTGCGCGAGCTTTTATGAAATGAGTTATGGAAGATTTCTTAATGAATATATATAAATATTATATATATAAATAAATAAATGATGAAAGTGAAGAAATATATAAAACGCTCACTAATTTTGCAGCCATCAGCAAATGAATAGTGCATTACAATATCCAACACCAAATTGTAGTCCTTTACACGAAAGGTTCATTACAATTTATTGCATAAAAAGGAATTGTAATGCTCTACTCACGTCCCAGGTCCTACCACGTGGAGGTCGCTGCATACTGTTGATTGGTCGGTGTGCCGAGTCTGCGCACGACGTAGTGTGTGACGCTGTCATGCACTGTCTGACTGCTGATTGGTCGGTGCGCCGGGTGCGCGCTCAGTGAGCGCTAAAGCAGACCCAGTGGAGAGAGTACCCAAACGGGAACAAAAATCCCGCTTTTGGCATCACTGCCTGTGGTCTCAGCTCTGAACGAACTAAAACGAGTCACGTGACGCGGAGTGTGAAAGTGAGCCAGCGTGCGAACCGACAAAAAAAAGTTGCTGCCGTTGTGTATTATATCCCACGTTTCCGAAACGTTTTAGAAACACTTAGATACGTTCAAGATCAGGTCAGATTGCGTTCAGGTACGTTAATTATTATTAATAATAGTAGTAATAATGTAGAAATGATAGTAAAATTACGTAGTAGTGATGTACTTGACACATAATATATCAAAGTTTTTTAGACTTTTAAAAGTTTTTGTGATGTAAGTTTGTTTAGGTTTTCCTGTGTAACATCATGGTTAAAAGGTGTTGCGTACCAGGCTGTAAATCCTCTTCACGGGTTCCTAACCATAGGATACCCAAAGAAGATTGGAAAGCGCAAGCATGGCTAAGCAGATTCGAATTGAACAACATGATTGGTAAGTCTATAACAAATCAATAAAAAATGTGCATTGTGTAATATGCTGATTACATAGTCAAGTTAAATTTTTATGTTACAGATGCACCAAGCGAGGAAAAGACAAAATTAAGAATTTGTTCTCTACATTTTGCAGACGAAATGATAGTTTCTTATGGGCAAAAACGATGTCTTATGGACAATGCAATGCCTACATTATATTTATCAAATGTAAGCATTGCAGTAGATTGTGCCAGTACTGCCAGTTCTACTGAAATTGACACCAGCATCGCTATAGAGAATTTTGAAAATGTTAGAGACTTTTGGAGCTGTTTTTTTTTATATTTTAGTTCTTTTCAGGTTATTGTGAGAGGGAGGAGTGTGGAGGTACTTTTCAATAAATCTCTCACTTAATTGAGCACTATGTATATAAGTCTTTATTTTAATATTCGTGCAAAGACGCGTGTACATTCGAACGTGGTCAGCGATGAACTTTTAAGAGTATCTATAGATATTTGGTTCATCGATAATAATTGAGTAGACACTCGTGGATAATGATTGACGAATATTTATTACAACAGTCGTACATGATAATTAACAAGACACGTTAGAGAAAAGACGCGAATAATGGGTGATATGCAGATTGCCCGGTACGCTACAAGTGTAGTGACTGAAAGGACGCTTCTAGTGGCTCTAGCAACGAGAGACTAGACTACCGGACCGCGAGGATAATCTCGCTAGAGGTCCGGGCGTGGAGTTAACAATTGCTTCCGTCGGTGGCGTGGCGGTGCATCCGAGGTGCACGCATGCTGTGTGGCGGATGGCAGTGCTGGTAGCGTGGGTAAGTTGGCTTGGTCGGTAATAGGTGGTGAAGTTTGGCGTGTCGGTGACGCCACATATCTCTTATTCTTTATAACTGGCGCGCGAACTCGAACGAACGTTCCCGAGATTGCCCGAGTGGCTACGCGCTACTCTTGCTTTGCCTATCCGCCGACGCCCGGACGGTGACGCCGCCGACTCGTTGCGGCTCTTACGCGAAACGCGATAAACCAACTGCCTCAATACTACCACCGTTTGAGCGTTTCCTCGTAATTGAAGTTATGTTTATTAATTCGCATAACTTCCTAAAACGTTCTCTTGGCAGCGCCTTAGTGAGAATGTCGGCTCGCTGTAATTCCGACGGAACGTACGTTACTATTATCTCATTACTCTCAAACTTCTCGCGTATGTAATGATAACGTATGTCGATATGTTTGGTACGCTTGTGAAACACAGGATTGTTCACCAAGCGTATCGCGCTTTGATTGTCGACGTATAGGGTTAATTCACGATCGCACGAATACCCTAAATCTTTGACTAGTTTACGCAGCCATACGGCTTCTTTAGTTGCTGTCGCAGCAGCCACGTATTCCGACTCCGTTGTGCTTAGCACGACTAGCTTTTGTCTTTGGGAGGACCACGACACTGGCTCGTTTGCCATACAAAATATATATCCCGTGGTCGATCTTCGCGTCTCGACGTCATTGGCGTAGTCTGCATCTGAAAATCCTATCAGATCTTTCTCGCTACCGCCGCTTTTGTATTCTAGCCCGTAGTTTTTTGTCCCCCTGAGATATGCAAAAATTCTCTTAACCGCTCTCCAGTGTTCGACACTGTGTTTGTTTATAAATTTGCTTACTGAGTTTACGGCAAATGATATGTCAGGACGAGACACAGCAGCAAGGAAAACTAGGGAGCCGATTGCTTCGCGATATGGTACGATATTCGTCGTCTGGTCGCTTTTTTCAACCGGGTACAATGTTACATGCGGATCGACCGGTACGCAGACCGGATTTGCATCTTTCATCCCGAATTTTTCTATAATTTTTTCAACGTACGCGCTCTGATGAATCGTCAGAGTTTTCCTTTCTCGATCTCTCTCGATTTGCATCCCGACAAAACTACTCGAGTCTCCAATTTTCATTTTAAATGCTTCGCGCAATTTACTCGTTACATAATTTAGTGTAGATTTTGTTTTCACTGCGAGAAGACCGTCGTCTACAAAGAGTGCTAGGTACACGGTTTCGCCTTTAACTTTCCCAACAAAAATCCACTGATCGGCTTGACTACACTTGAGATCGAACTGGCTTCAAAATTTTTTATTCCAGCAGCGAGGTGCTTGCTTGAGCCCGTACAGAGATTTATTTAGTTTACACACCACTTCCTTTGCTTTGCTACCCTCGACTTCCAGACCCTCGGGCACTTCCATAAAGATGTCTTCTTCTAATTCCCCGTAGAGAAACGCTGTCTGGACGTCGAATTGCAGCAGTTCGAGATCTTTCTCGGTTACTGCTGCAAGAAGTACACGGAGCGAGTCGTATCGCACGACTGGTGCAAACGTCTCCGTGTAATCAATCCCGTATTGTTGTCGGAAGCCCCGTGCGCACAGCCTCGCCTTGAACCGTCGGATTTCTTTCGCAGGATCCTCTTTGATTCGAAACACCCATTTGGAATCGATAGTTTTTGTTCCCGGCGTTTTTGGCACGATCGCCCAAGTTTTGTTTGTATCGTGTGCTTGGAGTTCCTCATCGATAGCGTGTGCCCAGTGCGCGGCATCAACGCTTCGTGTTGCTTCCTCGTACGAATTCGGCATCGGATATTCAGCAATGTCAACTTCGAGTTCGTATCTCGCTGGACGACGAATCGTTTCTCGCCTTCGCAGCATTCGTCCTTCAGCTTCTTCTCGATGCTGAACGTGATCTCCGATTTCTCGTTCTTCCTCTCGTTTCTGAGCTTCGAGCTCGTTCTCGACGTCGTGTTGAATTTCTTCGCTTTCAGCCTGACCGTCGGCTTTTTCTTCCGGTTCCTGGAACGTTATCGTTTCGACTTCTTCGTCGTCGTCGTCGATCTCTACCTTGCCGATCCGCTCGTGGAATGTTGCGTCTCGCGTCACACTGACTCGCTTCGTCGTCGGATCGTAGACACGATAATTTGAAGAGTCACTTTCGTATCCGACCAAAATCATTTTTCGACCTCGCAGATCGAATTTCTTCGTGAATTGTTTCGGTGTGTACGTACGCCACTGAGCCGAAGATTTTTAGATGACTCATTATCGGTTTCTTCCCTATCCACTTTTCGTACAGCGTGGAGGTTCCACCCGAAGACACTGTGCGATTTAGCACGTACACGGCGGTGTTTACCGCCTCGGCCCATAGCGATAACGGCAGACTCTTCGCGTGAATCATTGTTCGAGCGCTCTCAACAATTGTTCGATTCTCCCTCTCTGCCTTGCCGTTTTGTTGTGGCGTATAAGGAGCTGTGTATTCCTTTTTGATGCCTCGCGCATCGAGGTACTCGTTCATTTGTCTGTTTCGGAACTCTCTTCCGTTGTCCGATCGCAAAATTTTTATCGCACGCCCGAATTTGTTAGCGACTAGTTTTTCGAAAGTCTTGAACTTCTCGAAAACATCGGACTTATGACGCAAGAAATAGACGTGACGATACTCGGACGCATCATCCTTGAACGATAAGAAGTAACTCGCGCCGCCCGGCGATTCGACGGACATCGGCCCACACACATTAGTATGAAACACCTCACCCGGTTTCGTCGACACTTTATCACGTTCGTTGAATGGTAGTCGATGCGATATACCCAGTCTACATGTTTCGCACATGAAGTCTGTCTTGTCACTCATCGACACTCCCCGTACAAGTCCCTTGTCCACTGACTCACGTATCGTACGTTTGTCCACATGGCCGAGCCTCTCATGCCATACGCGTAAATTGTACGCAGCTGTGTTTGCCTCTTCCGAACTCGATTTCGCGGCACGAATAAACATTCGGTAAATGTCATTTTCTTGCCTCACACCCGACGCAACAATCTCTTGGTTTCGCATTATATTCACTAGATCGTTTTTAAATATTACCTCGAAACCCTTTTTAGTACAAACGCCGACCGAGAACAAGTTTTTCTTGAGTTGAGGGACGTAGAGAACTTCCTCAATTCGCGCGTCGGTCCACAACCCACCAACGAGCTTTTTCGCGAGAACAACTCCTTTCCCCACCACACTACACTTGCCGCCGTCGCCGAGAGACACGGTTCCGCCATTCGAGATTGGCTGGTAGTCTGTTATCCAGTCGCGTCGGTAAGTCATGTGTCTCGATGCACCACTGTCGGTAATCCACACTTCGTTTTTACCGACCGCCAGCAGCTCTCGCAGCTGCTTACAGCTCGGCTGCCCGAGTTCACTCGACTCACGCTTCGCACTTCGCGCGCTTTCAGCGACGAACGCACAGTCAGGTGACTAATTTCTCCCGCCGTTTCCGTCGCTCTTTCTAGTCGGACACTCATGCGCACAATGCCCCATCTCGTTGCACTTATAGCACTTCACGTTTTTCTTGTCCTTGTTTTTATTTTTGGCTTATTTTTGTTCTTCCGATTGTTTCGATCTTTTTCGTCCTTCACGGCCGAAAAAGCACTGTCAGCACTTTCACTCAGTCCCAATCTGACTTCCTCACGAATTAGTCTCTCTTGCAGGTTCTCGAGCGTTTTACGCGCTGGATCAACGCTGTCCCATGCTGTTTGCAGCGTGCTGTATTTCACTGACAAGCTACCCAGAATTTTCGCTATCACAGTTAATTCTGTCACATGTTCACTAATGTCTTCGATTTGTGCGGCTAAATTCCGTATCTTCGCGATATACTGAACAACCGAATCACTCGATTCCATACGATATTCATGGAATTTTTGCATCAGCAAGAGTTGTTCGCGGGAGATCTCTGCTCGTGTATTCGGCATAAATTATCCCACATGTCCTTCGCGGACTCACACACAAGCAACGGGTCGAGTTGAGCCGGTTCGAGCCCAGACGAGATAAGGAACATTGCTTTCGCATTATCTCGCACCCACTGCCTCGTTTCCGGCGTCGTTCGATCTCCCGGTAACACTCGCTCACCGTTCACTATTTCGTCGATCTCGTTAGCCATAAATAATGCCTTGAGTTGAAATTTCCACCCTTGGAAATTTGCCCCGTCGAATTTCTTCACATGGCGAGCTGAGATGTCCTGTGATATTTCGGATGCAGGGGAGACGCGTCCCGATTCTCGCAACACGTGTCCGACAAAACTTTAAGATGGCTATCGCCCACGCCTCGTGTTCCCGACCTCGTTCCTCTCTCTCTCTCTCAATCAGATGCGCAGTGGAAGCGTCTTGGGCCCATAACCTTTTGGAGCTGTTTTTTTTATATTTTAGTTCTTTTCAGGTTATTGTGAGAGGGAGGAGTGTGGAGGTACTTTTCAATAAATCTCTCACTTAATTGAGCACTATGTATATAAGTCTTTATTTTAATATTCGTGCAAAGACGCGTGTACATTCGAACGTGGTCAGCGATGAACTTCTTAGAGTATCTCTTATTCTCTATAGCTGGCGCGCGAACTCGAACGAACGTTCCCGAGATTGCCCGAGTGGCTACGCGCTACTCTTGCTTTGCCTATCCGCCGAGGCCCGGACGGAGACGCCGCCGACTCGTTGCGGCTCTTACGCAAAACGCGATAAACCAACTGCCTCAATAGAGACAATTCTAATTTTGAGCCAGTGGGTCTCCGACCTGTAAACGTTATTACAATTCGTTCTGCAAATGTTCATAATATTCGTAACAAGGTGAAACGTTGTCGAGCACTATTTCAAAATCAAAAGCGTGTTATCCAACGCACGAGACAACGAACACTGGAGCATAGCAAGAATGAGGAAAAATGGGACAAGATAACAGCGGATTTTCCTAGCATCCAGAAAATGTTCCTGAATATGATATGTAGCAACTTTAAACGTGCCCCACGGGTATGTATATAGATATTTAGGCCTGTATTCTTAACTTTCTTTTATTGAATATATATTTAATATTTCTTGATAGAAAAATGATCGTGTCAAACCAATATTTATGTTTATATGCGGCTCAGATGCCATATATACTCCTGCAAAAAATGAGTCTTAATGAGTTAGCCTGTTTTGCAATCTTTGCTAACTTTTGCACATCTGTTTTATGCATAAAGTGCTTATACTTATTTTTCAATAAATATTGCATATTTTAAACTTCACTTTTACACTTTGGTATACTATATGGCTTTTTGGTTAGTACCTTGTCCTCGGCACAATTGAATGCAACTTCTTGTAACATTTTATTTCATGATTTCAAAAAGCTGCAGCTTACCCAAACTCAAGAAAATACATTGCACAGTGTGCCACATATAAATTTCTTATTGCTGCAATATTCATATATATTTTATGAATATTTTTTGGGATACATTTGTATATTTCTGAAATACATGCATTAAATATAAATATCTTCAGCAGCTGTAAGACGAAGCTTAAAATGAATAATTGTATTATACATATCAGGATGTACAGCTTAAACCATTACATAAGTAACATCCATTTTATATTTGGAAAGTTTCATACATTATTATTGCATGTTTATATGTTACATAACAATATGTTTTTTGATATATGTATTTATATATGTTGCTTCTTATAGTATAGTTTTAAAAAAATGACATATATGAATAATATTTTGTTTTTGATGTCTAGTAAAAGTTTGTATAGTAGTAGTTTTAGAAATTTTTTTGCATAGTGCATGTCTACAATAAAAAATAACAGGTTTTATGGTGTGTGTCTATTAACAAATAAAATATTTATTCCATATTCTCATTTCATCTTTAATATAATAGGGACATCGGTACGAAACGAAACAAAAAGCTTTGGCTCTGACGCTATATAAAACGATGGGGAAGCGTGCTTACACATGTTTGCGAGAAGTTTTTCCTGACATTCCACGCACACAAACACTAAAGTCGATGCTTCAAAAGATACCTTTGGTTCCGGGTTTGAACTCTTTGATCTTGAGACATTCGGAGAACATGTCTCGAAAAATGTCAAGCAAAGATAAAGTATGCATACCGATGGGGGACGAGATATCAATTCAATCAAAAGTCATGTATGATACTCGAAAGCATATCATATGTGGCTTTGAAGATTGGGGCAACAACCGTACTAATAAATTGGCAGACCATGTATTAGTTTTTATGCTGCGTGGTCTAAACACTGGCTGGAAGATGCCTATTTCATATAATTTTTGTGCAAAAGCGTCTAACAGTATACAATTACTGCGCTGTATCAAGGAACATGTAAATGCAATACACAAAGCAGGCTTCCGCATAGTTGCAACTGTATGCGATCAGGGATCTCCAAATGTCTCTGCAATGAAGCAATTGTTCCTACAGACGGAAATGAACCGCCATTTCGAAGGAAGAGCACTAAGTAAGTAATGTCCACTTGTAACTATATAGCATATATGAATCACATCTTATGTATTATGTTTTATTTGCAGCCTCAACTTACGAGATAGGAAAGTACGAAATTGTGCATTTATTTGATCCTCCACATCTTGAGAAGTGTTTTCGGAACGGTTTATTAATAAAACATCTTGCGATGAGCTGCGAAAATAACATACCGAGTCGTATAGCATCGTGGGATGTCATCAAGACAGCATGGATTATTGACAGAAATATTAATACTATTCGGCCACTACTGAAGAAAATTACTAAGGAACGTATAATGGAAAATAAAATAAAGAAAATGCGTGTTAAATATGCAACGCAAGTTCTAAGTGGAACAGTAGCGAGCTGTATTGAGACTTTTGCAAGGTTTAAATGTAAGTAGTAATATCATTATTGTATAGTAAGGAAAGATACACATGCATATATTGTTATACAAATATACGTATTAAGAATAAATTTGTTTTATTAAAAACAGGTGGAGCAACAATGGAAGACGAAAGTACCATTACAATAGACGAAGAAGAAGGTATTGCTACAGCGGAAATGGTTAATTTTAAAAATGATCTCTTTGACTCCGTAAACGGTACTGCGAATAGTGACAATGAATTGCGATGTGAAGTAACTGTGGATAGTGCGCACCATGCATTTTGGTCAGACGCGAAAAATGTATTAAGAGGTATGTGTTATGTGGACAAGGTTACGCATGAAATTGTTAGAGTGGGTCCTACGTTAAAAAATTGGATCTCAATTGTAGAGGGTTTCGAAAAACTGTGGGAAATATTGAAATGTAAATACGATTTTAAAAGTCTTAAAACGCGTTATTGTAATCAAGACCCAATAGGAAATTTTTTCGGACAAGTAAGAAGTCATGCCGTTCGAAATAGAAACCCAACACCTCGGCAATTTGAAGACTCATTCATAACTTTACTAGTGAATAACATGAAGTCTATTAAGATTGTTGGTGGTAATTGCGAAACAGATGAAGATACCTTCATGCTGAATTCATTGGAAATATATTTAGAATCTGAGCCTGAACTTCAAAATGCTGATGTGAGTAATATTAGCGAAAACGAGGAAGACGACGAACCGGTTGAAATGAAACGAGTAGATGCGCGCGTCGATTCATTTGTATTAGATTATGGTAATAATATTATTAATTCTATCATAAAATGGTTCAATAACTGCGAAAAATGCAATAATTGGCTTAGAAATAGTAGCTTCTTTTCTACTTACTCGAAACAAATTATACATAGAGTATTTAAATTGCTAAAAACGCGAAGCCATCAACGAAATATTCTCAAAGTGAATTACTACAACACTTTGAGAATTGGGAAATAAACATCGAGTGTCATGAGTGTGTGGAGCATTGTGGAAATATGTTTATGACGATGGTTCACGTAATCGCGGTTAAAATATTAATATGGTGGTGCGATAAAAAAAATTTCTCGAAACATAATGCAGGTGATGATAGTTATCTTTATTTATCATTTTGTGCTGAAATTAATCAAATAAAAAAAGCGCGTGAAACATTTCGAGTTAATAGAAAAAGAAAATTAAACGAATATAAATTATCTGTAAGAAAAAATAAATAAGTAAGCGGGTAAATATTATGTATATATTATTGTTAGCGAGCATCATGTGAGATAGTTACTGCATAATTTGGTTAGTAATTTTATTACATTGTTATGATGTATTAATGAAAAAATATCAATAAACTATAATTTTCACCTATATTCCTTGTGTTGAGAATCCATCCGGTTGGTGACTTGACAGATCTGCAAAGATATTGAAAAAGAATGAAGCCTCACTCGATACAGGGGGATAAATAAACCAGACACATAGTTGTTCAATTGAGGAAGCGGTTTATTCTACCTTCCTTAAGGTCGTACATGAAAAAAGTCACTTTTAGAGAATATTTGTGTTGGAATAAGTTTAGAAAAAATACAAAATAACGTAAAAATAGAAGCACGAAAAATCAAAAATTAATAAATTATATAAATAAATAAATTGAATTGAATTTGCACTGGGAAGGCAGCGCACAATCATATTAGTTGCGCGCTATGTGTGCTTGAGCGTGAGCATAACGTAGCCAGTGCTTGCGTAGCATGCCACGCCAAGAGAAGAATGAGTGCGTAGAATGTGTACACTATTCACTGCAAGCTCTCAGCAGTTTGTAGAAGAGAAGTTACAGTGAATAGATGGGAGCACTTGCAACTAAATTGCTTGAGTGCTGTGAATGGATGTGAGACCAGCTACGCAGTCAGCACTGCGTAGCACAATACAACATAGACTGAGGATGCACAAATGAGCAGAGTATAATCACTGTATTTTCCCAGTAGATTTTCTGGGGGAAACTACAGTGAATATGAAGCACATGCATAATTATATTAATTATGCCGGCAAAATAAAGTGAAGAGAACGTGGTGCAGCATGTGCTGCAGTGCACGCCACAAAGTGAGACAAAAAGTGCTGATGTACCGCGATTTTCCTCCTCACTGATAGTGAATTTCTCTGCATTATATCAGTGTACGCTTACCTTGAGCTATGAGTCCTGGTGAGCGAGAAGTTGAGCGAGTCCGATGGATTGTTGCAAAGAAAAACGGTCCGAGAGTCCTGTTGTGCGTGTGCTGTTCAGCGGATGCGTTGCACAAATGTCTAAATTTTCAATATGGCTGCGAAATATGAAAGCGTCGTTGGGCGCTGAAGTCAGTTGAGCGAGATAGCCGGTGAGCGAAGCCGAAGTCAAGCGAGAGAGACATCCTCTCGCTCAACGCGGCGTGCCAACGAGGCACAGCTCGACTCCGCAAAGCCCTGCCTCGGCTATCTTCGGCCCAACCGAACGCAGTGTGCTAGAACACCGCAACAGGTAGGTGCACGACGAATATCGATCGCCGTGCGCCAGCTGATTATTCAACACCTTGTTATTTATAATTATACCTTTACAAATATAAACAAATATTTATATAGGAGTTCGCGTTCCCATAAATTTCAATATCCCGCCCAATGTCACATGACTGTTTTTAGTTCCTTTTTAAGTGAGACCAAAGATAGAGGCAATGAAAATCGTGACCATTTTTCCAAGAGGGGAGCCGCCCCCCCCCCCCCCCGAGCACGCCACAGTGTGAGACCTTTATGTAGATGTACCGATGAGTTTTCCACTCCTCACCGTCATTGAATTATCATAAATTGTAACGGTGTGATCTTACCTGAGTCTTGAGTCCTGGTGAGCACGAATATGTTGAGTGGATCCAGTGAAAAGCGGTGAAAAGTCTGAGATGTCCAGAGGATGTGTGTGCTGTTCAAGCGGGTTTTCACAGAAGAGTCAAAAACAGCAATATGGCTGCGCTTTACAAAAGCGTCGTTGTGCGACGCTAAAGTCAAAAGAGAGAGAGAGAGAGAGAGAGAGCGAGCTGGTGAGCGATGCCGAAGTCAAGCGATAGAGAAAACCTCTCGCTTTAAGTAGCATGTTTGCGAGGCACTGCCTTGGCTCAGCGAGGCACTGCCTCGGCTATCTCCGCTATAGCCGAGCGCAGAACCCTACCCAGCAGCAACAGGTCGACGCACGGCGAATATCGATCGCCGTGCGCCAGCTGATTTTCCAACAGTAAGTTTCATCAAAATGGGAGGGGGACACCAAACTATCCTTCCTTGTTAGCAGGCAACTAAATTTATTATTATTTTATATACATGGAATCGTTTGGGAAACTTTATGTAGGTGCAAAACGGACTTTCGCGACTTCTGAACCGCGACGTAATGTTAAGAACGCGGACGGTGCCAATATTTCAGGAGTCGAAACTCCGATAACCCTATGTTAAAACTAGGAAAAAATAACCGGGCTAACTTAAACGGCAGTGGAAAAATTGGACCTCAGAAATTTATTTTGATAAACATAGGAAATATCAGCCTCAAGTGCTGAAGTCACATTCCCAGCACAACGCAGTTTTATTACAATCTTGATTAGGAAATATATTGATTTACGTAGATTTTGAAATGCGGAGTTCAAACTCTGGTTATCCTACGCATATATTACCAGGTCTATAAATATGAAACCGGAATTTTTGTATAGAAAATACACGTTTATTGTATGAAATTGATAAAAAATATTTTATTCGAAGTATTGCCCATCGCTAGCTATACATTTTTCCCACCTATCTAACAATTTGTGGATGCCACGCCAAAAAAACTGTTGCTCTTTTGAGGTAAACCAGTCATCGAGCCATTTTCGTACATTTTCGTAAGAAGTAAAGCGCTGCTCAGCACGTGCGTGTCCCATCGATGCAAATAAGTAGTAATCGGATGGAGCCAAGTCTGGTGAGTAAGCCGCATGCGAAAGTACAGGGTGCGCCATCTCAATCTGGTCGATGGAAGTATTGAATAACTTAGAGAATTTTCAACAGATTTCACAAAGTCGTATTTTTTTATTAAATTTGATTCATTACAATTTATTTTGTTTCCAAAAACCACATCGATCAAATGTCCGCCTTTATTACTGAGACAAAAATGAGCTCTTTTTTCGGCATTTTCCATTGTATTTGCCAGCGTCTCGGGCGACATCGCTGCGATTTCGGCTCGAATGTTGTTTTTTAGCTCCTCTATGGTCTTCGGCTTGTTGGCATAGACTTTACTTTTCAAAAATCCCCACAAGAAGAAGTCCGGTGCAGTCAAATCCGGCGATCTTGGTGGCCAGTCAGTATCATCTTTCTTTGATATCACACGGCCTGGGAACTTCCGACGCAAATAGTCCATTGTTGAGCGCGCAGTGTGACATGTCGCACCATCTTGTTGGAACCAAAATTCCTTAAGACCTTTTTCACGCATTTGTGGTAAAACAAAGTGTGCCAACATCCACCGATATCGATCCCCATTGACAGTTTCACCAGCTCTGAAGAAAAATGGTCCAATGGTAGTTTTTGAGCAAACACCGGCCCAAACTGTCACTTTCTCATCGTGCAATGGAGTTTCGTGAATAATATGAGGATTATCGGTGCCCCACATGCGACAGTTTTGTTTGTTGACAGCGCCAGAGAGGGTGAAATGAGCCTCGTCGGTCATCAGAATTCGCTCCCAAAAATCCGGCTCAGCTTCCTTCATTCGACTAACGTTATTAGCGTAAGCCAAGCGTCGCGGCTTGTCAGTTTCCAATAATCTTTGAGTCAACTGCACTTTGTACGGAAACATGTGAAGATCTTGCTTTAAAATCCTTTTCAAAGTGGTTCCACTGATGTTTAATTGCTGAGACCGGCGGCGGTATGAGACATTTGAATTTTCTGCAACACTCTGTCGAACAGCTTCGATATTTTCATTTGAACGACCTGGACGCGGTTGAGCTTGATGTTGGAGATTCGCTACAGACCCGTGCTCCATTAAATTTGAAGCTTAATGACGGATAGTGTCGCCTTTGGGCGCAGAACGTCTGCGATATTTTTTACGATACGCACGCTGAGTTGACACAACTGAACAATTATTTTCAATGTAAAGCGAAACTATTTCGGCGCGTTCTTTCGGCGTATAGCGATACATGGTTGAAATTGTACTGAAATAACCTATACGAAACGTGTTATACAACGCTGGTCGGTTAAAATCTGTCAGAGTTATTCAATACTTCCATCGACCAGATTGAGATGGCGCACCCTGTATTTCCCAACTAAACGCCTCAATCGTTTCCTTGACCAGTTTTGCTGTGTGTGATGGTGCATTATCATGAAGCAAAATCACTTCGTGTTGCCTTTTTTTATATTCTGGTCGTTTTTCACATCGCTTGATTCAAATCGATCATTTGTTGTCGGTAGCGTTCAGTATTAACGGTTTCGCCAGGTTTTAGCACCTCATAATAGATCACACCCTTCTGATCCCACCAAACACAGAGCATTGTCTTCCGTCCATAGCGATTTGGCCTTTCGTCGATGTCGATGGTTCGCCTGGAGTTACCCATGATCTTTTACGCTTAGGATTCTCAAAATATATCCAGTTTTCATCGCCAGTCACAATTCGATGGAGAAATGACTTTCTTTTGTTCCTGCTGTCTTTCACTCAGTTCATGTGGAACCCATTTTCCCATCTTCTGGATCTTTCCCATGGCTTTTGTATCCCTTGGTCCCATTCCCATGGTTGTTGCATTTGAGCGTCATCCTCATCTAACGATGCTTGCAATTCGCTGTCTTCAAACTTTTTCGGTGGTCTTCCACGTTCTTCGTTTCTCACGTCAAAGTCGCCACTTTTGAATTTTTTAAACCACTCAAAGCACTGTGATTTACCAAGAGCATGCTCACCGTAAGCTTCGACAAGCATTCGATGCGATTCTGCAGCAGTTTTCTTCAATTGGTAACAGAAAATCAATGCTGTCCGCAAATCGTAGTTTCCAGGCACAAAATTCGACATGTTCAACGCTATTACAAACCATGCTGTTGTATGAAACTTGTATTGTTGTGAGTTGAAAATGTTTGTCAGAGATGTCAACAAGGAAATGGCGCTAATGACGGTAACTACATTGACAGCTAGGGCCATCTATGGGCGAATCCCGGTTTCATATTTATAGACCTGGTATACACACTGCTATATCTTGATGCCCTGTGTCCGTCAATACCGCTAGCGCCTGGTTCAGTTTTTATCTAGTTCTGACATAGGATAGTCAGAATTAAAACTACAATCAATGTCGATTAGGGTGGTCATTAAAAATGACATTTTTTCAGGCGCCCCCTAAAAAGTTTCAGTTTCATGTAAAAACGTGACGGAAATTTTTTTTTCGTGAAAAGATGAAAATAACACGTGCCGCAAGATGATCAAAGTTTATTTTTTTAACGAATCCGCAGTTTTTTGGAAATATCTAACAAAATATGCAAATTTGACGAAAAATCCATATCAGCGATTCTATAGGAAATTTGATTCTCTATAAGAAAGGTTGTGTCCTTTTTTTTTCAAAAAAGGTGTATTCATGAAGATATTTCAGAAAAACTTCCGTAAATCTTACCTAATGAACAAAAAAAAACATTTTTTTTTCGTTTGATGTTATATTTAATATTATTAAGAATAATACATCACTACAATAAGAATTTAGTGAGCTATTATTATTATTATGTTTAAATACTAATTACTATTCTTTCTTTAACTTTCATAACCTCCAGTTTGAGAAACTTCAGCGAAATCACGGTCAGCTTAACCCTGCGCAATCGGACTTGGTCGGTTTCGTCCTAAAAACTACTGGCGAAATCAAAGTGCGACCACGCGGGTTAACTATCAATACTGCCAACGTGTAAAACACATTTAAAAAGTTGAAGTGAACATTGATTTGTAGTATATAAATCAATGCCGGTCACGTATTTTCATTTTCGTTGAGATTCTCAAGGTTGTGTTCATCATTATTTATCAAAATTATTCGTATATTAAATTATATATAAACGGGAAAAAAGTTACTGAATAAAATACAATTCGCGTGCAGTGTGGCGGCACGTGCCATTTGAGGTTATATATTGAGTAGAAACAAAGATAATATGATTGATATAAACTGATGACTTGAATCATCCGCGCTCGGCAGCGCGCTTGCGCCAAACAACATTCACTAATGACCATGCATGGTTGCCGTGACGTATGGGCGCGGACATGCGCTCACCATCCACGGGGGGGCCTTTCGCCACTGCTCGGGTTTGACGGAGATGCGCGCGGAAAAGTGGGAGGAGTCTCCAGCCATGCGGGCCGGCGTGATGACCCACTTTCTCGGCAGCCATTACTATTTGCATCTACTATGGTGACATGTGCCCGGATTTTTGGCTTCAGTTCGACAAGTGGTCATGTTTCATTAAATATTAAATACTACCAAGTTTGACACTCTCAAGTGCAAAAAAAACAAATATATAAATTGAGTTCAAGGAGTTTTAATCGAAAAACATTGAGAATTGTTTAGTTTAACCCCTTTGTTAAATATTTGCATAAAGGCAGTATTTTTCGTTGATTCGATTCATTTTGATAATTATTGGTGCCGCATACAAAAGTACCGTTTTTCTTTTTTCCCTTTTTTTCATTACGATATTACAAATTTTTTATACAGTCCATTAAAGTTTACATTAATTGTGTGTTACCAAAGTTGAACAGTATTTGTACTTTGTTTGCAGACAAATAATGATAATTTAATAGAATTACAAAATTGATATATTTTTATATGAACAGGTCTAGCATTAATTTTTGTGTGTGAACAGTGTTAACTATTTTCCACCAACATTATTCAATAAAATTTACTAGCAAACCAATTAGTTTGGTAATCCAACATAATTCATCTTGTGTCAAGTGGAAATTATTCTTTGTGTCCTTTTGGATACTTAAAGAGGGATAACTAAAAAATTATCCCACCAGAATCACGCATTAATTACAAAACAAAATTATTGAAACAGTTTTTATTTTTCTTCATACCGATCAAAGTTATATACTATCATTTCAACAATACGTAAATGTTTGATTTCGGTTTAGTTAAATAATTAAAAATATTTTTTCTTCTATGATTGAAGACTTGGATATATTTTTGATTGGCAATACGCATTACCAAATATCAGGAAATAAATTACCATCCAATTTGCAAATTTTGAAAATTATATTCCACAATATGCGAGTATTGAAGTTCAATTCACGTGATAGTGAAAGTTTAGTGTATGATGAATTGATCATTTTTTGACAGAATTCAAAAATACCAACTCAACAAAAATCCCGTTGCATTACAAAAATTAATAATTTGTAAGATCAGTGGCGAAATTTGCAAAAAAGTACTTCAAGACAAAGTGCCACTTAGAAAAATAACGAAAATTTATTTTCATCCTGCTTAAATGACGTATATTGCCCATAATGATGTGTTAACAATGGTCGATGACGATATCAAGAGTTTTTTATTAAATCAACGAAAACCTACTCATGTTGGATTTATTGCTGATATTGAAACAATACAATCCCATAACTATCAGGGCGATTTTTTCATTTTACCAAACATGGTTTGATTTTTAATGATCTTTTTTTTGAACCGATAAAAAAAAATAATGATTTTTTATTATCAATTTAGAGAGTTCTGGAACTACTACTAAACCTACATCATCGCAGCCAAGTTCATTTAGTCAAGAAAGCCTCCAGAGAGATCCTAGTTTTTCATTGAATTTTGAAAAATCACCACCATCAAAAAAATCTCGTGGAGCATTGAGCATTTTTACTCCAAAATTATGTATGATGCTGGATACATGCAAAATTAGTGATCGTAATGCAGTAAATTTGGCGATTGCTTTCCTCCAAGCTATTGATTTTGATGCAAATGATTATATTATTAACAGCACTTCAATAAAACATAAACGAGAAATATTTCGGACGAACGAGCTGCTGAAATTCAACAGAGATTCAAAAGCTCAAATCTTCGTAGATTAATTGTCCATTGGGACGGTAAGCACTTACCTGATATAACTGGTAGACATTTTGTGGAACGTCTTCCAATAATAATTTCATCAGAACAAGAAACCAAAATATTATCGATACCACAACTTGAAAATTCTACCGGTAGTGTAATGGCTAATGCAGTATTCGATACTTTACAAGAATGCGGTATCAGTGATTCAGTAGTTGGCTTATGTTGTGATACCACGGCGTCAAACATGGGGCGAATTAATGGTGCAGCAACTTTGATTGAAAAATTATTAGAGAAAGATCATCTTCTGTTCCCATGCCGACATCATATATTTGAAGTTATATTGAGAGCGGCATTGGAGATTTAAATGTTTAATTTTTCTGGACCAAATGTACCTTTGTTTGTTAGATTCAAGAAGGAATGGGATGCATTAGACGTAACAAATTTCAAAAGTGGAATGGATGATCCTAAAATTTCTAATATACTAAAGAATGAAGCTCTCAACATCCACGAGTTTGTCCAAAAACAACTTACTTTAAATCGTGATAGAGATGATTATTTAGAATTATTGAAATTGACGTTATTATTTATTGGAAAAATACCTGATGAAATCAAATTTCGTGTTCCTGGAGCTATGCACCAAGCAAGGTGGATGTCCAAAGCAATATATTGCTTGAAAATCTTTCTTTTGCGAGATACATTTCGATTAAAACCAAAGGAAGAAGAAAGCCTAGCTATGATTGGTGTATTCATTGTGAAAATTTATGTAAAAATATGGTTCACAGCTTCATCACCTGTCAAAGCCCCATATTGTGATTTCCAATTAATCAAATCTCTTTATGACTTCCGTTCTATTAATAAAGCAATATCGGAAGCTGCGTTGAATAATATTTTGAATCATTTATGGTATCTAAATCCTGAAAATTGTGTAATGGCTTTATTCGATGAACATCTACACACAGAAACGAAGAAAAGAATGGTCGTTAAATTGTTAGATACTTCAAATAAAGTAGATGAAATTAATTTATCAAACGACAGTGAAGTTTTGTTGGATACTTCAAATAAAGTAGATGAAATTAATTTATCAAACGACAGTGAAGTTCAAGTTTCTAAGAAAATTATGATCTCCATCAGATGTACCAGAAGAAGTATTGATACAGGGATTGGAACAGTTTATTACTCCTGATTCTATTAATTTTTTTGCATAAACTTGGGTTAGATATAAGCTGGTTGAAAGAAAATTGTGAAAGTTGGTTTAAGAATGCGAATTATCAAGAAAGTATGAGTATTGTAACAAAATTGTCAGTAATGAATGATATTGCAGAACGAGGAGTGAAATTGATGCAAGAGTATAATGATTTATTTACAAAGGATGAAGAACAAAAGCAATTTCTCATCCAAATTTTGGATGACTATAGAAATAAAAAAATAAGAAATACGAAAGAAAGTTTACTCAAATGCTAGGATTAAAAAAATTGTTCATAGAAAATAAATATTAACGAATGATTAATAAATTTAAATTGACGGTTTCGTATAAGCCATAATATTTTTAACATTTCTAATCCTTAAAATATTCACCAGGTGAAGTTCACGAAAGATTATTTGAAATATCTTTTTAAATACACATTTTTGAAAAAAAATGGATGTGACATTTTTTATAGAAAATGAAATTCCCCATAAATTCATACATGTGGATTTTTCGCCAAATTTGCATATTTCGCGAGATATTTCCAAAAAACTGCGGATTCGTAAAAAAAATCAACTTTGATCATCTTGCGGCACGTGTTATTTTCATCTTTTCACGAAAAAAAAATTTCCGTCTCGTTTTTACATGAAACTGAAACTTTTTAGGGGGCGCCTGAAAAAATTTCATTTTTAACGACCACCCTAATGTCGATGCAATCGGGCATGAGTTCTCAAAATTCGTCGCGGCTAGCTCCGTCGGTAAATGCCTGATATATTGGCTCGCGAAAGCAATACTAAAACTAGGAAAATAGTAATTTATTTTTGACACATTGGGCGTGATTTTTAGATGGTCCAGTTGAATCCTTCCTGATAGGTGTTTGTGTATATATGCGTATGATATTGTCTTGTGCCGTGTCTTTGCGACAGGTTTTTTTTTATATTATAGTATTGATTTATACCTTTTATTAATATTGTTGCGGATTGTTTTGCCTGATGATTTTTCAATCTGAAATATATTGAGAAAAAATGAGTTTTCACTCATGACAGGTGCGAAATAACCAGACGAAAGATGTTGGCAAAGAAAATAGACTTTATTTTCACCTTGTCTCGCTCAACTACAAAAAAAAATATAAAAATAAATCAGAGATAAATTTAAAGCAAGTTTGAATGAGCCGCACGTGCAATTATATTAATTGTATGCCAAGAAATATAAGTGAAAACATGAAGCAGCCCGCGCTGCAAAGCACGCCACGAGGTGAGACTTTTGAGGGTGCACAAGTTGAGATTTTGCACCTCACCGAGATTGAATTTGTATAACTTATGACGGTGCACACTTACCGAGTATTTTGAGTCCTGTCGAGTACTTCTGAGTTGAGTAATTCCAAAGAAAAGCGGTGAAAAGTTAGCTGAAAATGCTGAATGAGAAGTAGCTGTCTTGGCGGTTTTCACGAGAGAAGTCGAAAATCGCAAGATGGCTGAGCTCTATGAAAGCGTAGTTGCGAGACGCCGCAGTCAAGCGAGAGACCGATGATCGTCTCTCGCTTGAGTAGCTTGCCAACGAATTGCTGCCTTGGCTGTACGCACGGCAGCTGAGCGCAGCACAATACTAGGGATGGGCGATCTTCTAAATTAAATCGATGTTTCAAAAATCGATTTTAAAAAAAGGTATCGATGTTCGAAATCGATTATTTTCTTTATAACATCGACGAATCGATTAATCGAAAAAAGCGGGTAGAATACTACGGGTGCACTGTCATCGACTATGTTTTCACCGAGCGGGGCTCTGCGTGAGTGCGAGAGAAAGGTCCACTTGTATGTCCCTCTCGCATTCACGCCGAACCCCAAATTGACCCTATCGGTATCGGTGGAAACATAGTGTATGACTTGTACGATTACGGTAATAGGAAAAAGGGTGGCTCGCGATAAGGAACGCACTTTTGCTGGAGACGAAAGGGAGCCAATTTTTCGTACAAAGATTGGAGATGAACAAAGTTGCGAAAAAAGCGTAGAATTTATTGTCATTTAAGCTTTATTATCATAAAAACGCTCCATCGTCATCATTTATGGGTTCAATGCAGTTTTATGTTCTGTCCAAAGTTTGTGTACCTGAAAAAAATAATTAACTGTTATCGAAGCATGAGTATTTATACCAATACTAAAAATGGAAGATTTTTTAATACAAGATCTTTCAATGCGAAATTTATATTGCCATTGACAACAAAATGAGGAATGAAATGAAAATAAATAAAAACGAAAATGAATGAGAGGTTCCGGGTATAACAAAATAATCATTTTTAGCTGTAACACGTTTGTATACTTTATCACATTTTTTTTCTAGGAATATATTAACATATAGTGTATTACAAAAGAGGAACTAAAGTACGTAGTTGCAGGCTGCAATTACGTAAATATAGGAATATATAATGTATCAGGAAAGAGGAACTAAGACGGTCCGAAACTCCAATCTTCACGTGTGAGCGAGCTGAGATACAGCAAATTTCTCACACACGAGCCGGGCGTAATTATATAGATTTTTTTATTTTCACTTCAAATAAGGTGTTCACTTGAGCTGCTGTGCTGCCGGGTTACCGGATGCCAGATGCCGGCCGGTCCACCAGAATTTCAATTTACGATACGCAATATGACACAATACGTGGTGTCTTACGTGAAAACGACAATATGGCGTTACCGATGTCACCGAAAAAAAATCGAAAATCGATTAATCGACTGACTAAAACATCGAAGAAATAAAATCGATTAATCGAGCCAAAATATCGGCTGCTTCGATTAATCGAAAAACATCGCACATCCCTACACAATACCAGTAGCAACGAGCTGACGCACGGCGATCATCGTGGCCGTGCGTCAGATGATTTCTCAACAAATATATAATTTTAATATAAGGTATAAAATAATATAATAGTTTTAATATTGTTATATTATTCTTTAACCTATGTTTGAGAATGAACTCTGCTGTTCGATGTTGTTTACTGCAATATACTGAAAATGGATGAGACGTGACTCGGGACCGGTAGTGAAATGAAGGCAGGCAGCTGTACCTGACAAAAAGGTCCATATTCACTAGAATATAAAATAAAATAAAGATAAAAATTCAGTTACACTGAATTTAAATGAGTGTCACATGCAATTGTATTAATCGGGTGACTTAATGAGTTAATTTAAAAGGAAGAAAAGGTTTAATATCTGAGACGAATAGCAAGCTACTGCACGCTTGGCGTTGTCGGAGACACTTGTGTATAATAGTAAGATGGCTGCGCATTTAAAAACCTCGTTAAGCGACGCTACTGCCAACCTAGAGTGCGATCGTCGCTTATTGCATGAATGTGTCCGTGCGGTGCTGCCACCCGGCTGTACGCACGGCTGCCAAGCGCAGCGAGGCAGTGGCAGTGACGAGCTACAGCGCAGTTATCATAGTCGCCGCATGCCAGCTGTTTTCTCAATAACCTCTTGGTCATTTGATTCCATTTAAGCAATTAAAATCGCTATTATTCGCACATATAAGTATATGTGTTTATACATATTTCGCACGCGCGAATAAGTACTGTCGCTCTTCGTACTCTGCACCCTTTGTCCAGTACTCTATCTCTCGTGAGAAGCGAAGAACGTGGAAGACCACCGCAAAAGTTTGAAGACAGCGAATTACAAGCATTGTTGGATGAGGATGACGCTCAAACGCAATAACAACTCGCGGATCAATTAAATGTGACACAAGAAGCCGTCTCCATACGTTTGAAAGACATGGGAAAGATCCAGAAGATAGGAAAATGGGTTCCACATGAACTGAATGAAAGACAGCAGGAAAACCGAAAAACCACTTGCGAAATGCTGCTCGCCAGGTACAAAAGAAAGTCATTTCTCGATCGAATTGTGACTGGCGATGAAAAGTGGATATATTTTGAGAATCATAAGCGTGAAAGATCATAGGTAACTCCAAGCGAACCATCGACATCGACTGCAAGGCCAAATCGCTATGGACGGAAGACAATGCTCTGTGTTTGGTGGGATCAGAAGGGTGTGATCTATTATGAGCTGCTAAAACCTGGCGAAACCGTTAATACTGAACGCTACCGACAACAAATGATCGATTTGAATCAAGCTTTGCGTGAAAAACGATCAGAATATCAAAAAAGGCAACACAAAGTGATTTTGCTTCATGATAATGCACCATCACACACAGCAAAACTGGTCAAGGAAACGATTGAGGCCTTTAGTTGGGAAATAGTTTCGCATGCGGCTTACTCACCAGACTTGGCTCCGTCCGATTACTACTTATTTGCATCGATGGGACACGCACTTGCTGAGCAGCGCTTTACTTCTTACGAAAATGTACGAAAATGACTCGATGAATGGTTTGCCTCAAAAGAGCTACAGTTTTTTTGGCGTGGCATCCACAAATTGTCAGACAGGTGGGAAAAATGTATAGCTAGCGATGGGCAATACTTCGAATAAAATATTTTTTATCATTTTCATACAATAAACGTGTATTTTCTATACAAAAATTCCGGTTTCATATTTATAGACCTGGTAGATGTGTATATGGGTGTTTCTACAGATCTTAACGCTTCTACGGAGATTAATTAAGTGATTTGTAGTTAACTTCCGTTACCAGACGCAAGCTGATTTTTGCGTTCATCTCCTACTTGTACGAATATTTTTGTTGAATGATGACTTATTCTAATCGTTATTGTCTGTTCGTTTAACTAGTAATTAATAGACTTATCGTTACGCTTTTTGCTTAAATAACCTGCTTGTAATAACAGGCTTGTAACCTGAGAGAGAGAGAGAGAGAGAGAGAGAGAGAGAGAGAGAGAGAGAGAGAGATGTTTATTAGCTTTCTCAGCTATTTGATGTACATAATTTTATATGTTTATCTTACGGTTATATTGAACTTATTTAATTTCGCTTATGATAAATGCTTTTAACATTATCTTGTACTGAACTAGTTTTACGCAGCCTTTAACCTTTGCTGGCAACGCGTTATTCATTATAACTCCTTTGTAAAACATACTTTTTTGCGCACTTCTCGTTCTTCTAAATTGAATTACAATATTTTCCGCTTGACGCGGTTCCCTACCCGTTCTAGATTTAACAACTTGGAATTTACTCGTAAGTTCTTTCGGCAACAATTTCTTAACAGCCTTGAAAATAAATATACACACATTATAATACAGTCTCTGTTTCACACCCATAAACTGAACCGCTTCTTACATATCATCTACCTTCGTATACCGGCTACATTGCAATATGACTCGCATCGCTCTGTTTTGCACTATCTGTAGTTTATTCAACTCTGTCTCACCCAAACCCACTAGCAGTGTTGCGCAATACTCAAAGTGCGGTGCTATGATTGCCTTATATACGACACATCTGGTGTATGCCAATATATATTGCCCTATCCTGTTCAGAAAACTTTTTTTTTTCAACATATACTCACAGTGGTCTTTAAATCGTAGCTTATCATCTATCATTACACCTAAATATTTAATTACCTTCACTCGCTCTAACTCGGTTTCATCCCTGCATTTCAGTACAATATTCCCCCTCAATTATTTTCTTACACTCCTCACAATCATATATTTGGTTTTTTCCGCATTCATTTTCAATTTGTTCCTATTCATCCATCCTTCCACTATGTTTAATGCCCCATTCATTTTTCTTTCCACCTCCGCAATATTGTCTCCAGTACATATACTGGTATATCATCAGCAAACATTTTTATTTCACAGTCTTCTGAACATATTTCGACTATATCATTCATATATATAATGAACGGCAGAGGCCCTAATACGGATCCTTGTGGTACCCCGTATTTCGTTGTAATCATTTCCGAAACTTCCTCATTAAACCGTACTCTTTGCGTTCTATTGTTTAAGTACGACCTAAACCAATCTAACACTTTACCTCTAATTCCATAATGTGTTGTAACACCGGGTATTACCCTAGAATACCGCTGCTCGATACGTTACCGTCGTGTGTCGTTTTGATACTTTGATGGCTCGAGGCAGACGCCTCTTGGCGTAGACCGTAAATTCTATCGAATCGTTCGAGAGAGAGGGAGTATGTAGTTGAACAATGGTTATTTATTTATTTTCACAGGTTAACAAGTTAATGAACAGGTACGTAATTTGTAATTATACACTCTACGCGTTATACACGCAACGTAACAGGGATATCGACTCTACGCGTTATATAACGCAACGTAACAGGAATATCAACTCAAACGCGTTATACAACGCAACGTAATCTGTTTTCAACGCGAGGCTAACAGAATCGGGCCTTTGTCTCTCACTTCTACCGCTGTATATCACGGGCGGCAAGGTTTCTCTCGCACACCTCGTTGCTCACTGACGCCGGTCGGCGCAGTGATGCCAGATAAGGGATTTTTCGTCCTTTTTGGGTACCCTCTCCACTGGGTCTGCTTTAGCGCCTACTGCGCGCGCACCCGGCGCACTGACCAATCAGCAGTCAGGCAGCGTGTGACGTCACACACTACGCCGTTCGCAGACTCGGCTCACTGACCAATCAACAGTCAGGCGGCGTGTGACGTCACACACTACGCAGACCCGGCTATTAAATTAAATTGTAATGAACCGTTCGTGTAAAGGACTACGATTTGGTGTTGGATATTGTAATGCACTATTCATTTGCTGACGGTTGCAAAATTAATAAGCGTTTTATATATTTCTTCACTTTCATCATTTATTTATTTATATATATAATATTTATATATATTCATTAAAAAATCTTCCATAACTCATTTCATAAAAGCCCGCGTTGTGAAGTGGGTGGGGCGAGACAACGTGAAGCGCAATCGAGACGAGATTTGTTACGAGCGGCGCAATCCTTCTCCTGACGCGCCTAGCACGGGCAGCGTGGTGAGGGCAGCGAGATAGGGGCAAAAATCCCTCATCTGGCATCACTGGGTCGGCGTCTTCGCTTGTTCCTCAGGCTCGCGTTGCGCGGGCCGATGCATGCGCTCGTCGCTCGTGTGACCGCACACCACGCACTGATCACCTGCCCAGGGGCCGTGGTTCACGACAAATGAAACATTTTTTCTATTAACAATTCTCTATCCACTGTCTCAAATGCTCGTTTTAAGTCCATGAACATTACTCCTACTATTGGAACGAAGTTCCTTATCGCACGGTATACGCTTGCCAGGATGGGGGCTCGACCGAGAAAAAGTGTAACATTTGGACTATAGCAAAACAACACTTTTTTGCTATAGTACGTTCGCACGCTCTCTCTTTCTCTCCATCGCTTGGAGAGGGGCGAGCCGCAGTACCATATACGGCTATACTATGCCTCTTGCTCTCTCTCTCTCTCTCTTTTTTTTTCTCGCTCTCTCTCTCTCTCTCTTTTTCTCTCAGCGCTCGGAGTGGGGACAGGCAGCTGCGTACGGTACTCTGCTGTACAAGCCACGCGGCGTGCGCGTTATGTATAGGTATATTACTGCAGTCTGAAAGCCAAGCGGCGTGCGCGTCAGTTGTATTCTTGTGTGCGTATGTAATTATTGTTATTAATAAATAATGAAGAATGAATTGTGAACGTGATTCAGTGATGATAGTTGAAGATAGTGATGATGGAGTCAGGTAAGTACCAGTGTTATACTGCAGGCATTATACTCTGTTCTTCAATAATGAGAAATACTACATGTGTTTACAAAGCCGTGCGCGTCCTAACCTATCTTCACTATTCAAAGTTTAACAAGCCGTGCGCGTCATAACCTCTATATGGGGCATTCTTAGTGAAAATGACCTGTTTTTTCCCTCGTATTTTTTCCTTTTAGTATGTTGTAGGGCAATATAAAAAAACACTGTACAGAAATTTTTAGATTTTTTTCGTCATTAGTTTGGTCACAGATAGCAAAATAGTGATTTTTCAAAAAGGACGTTTTTTTTCGGTTTTAAATTTTACAGTAAATTCTTGGATAAAAAACAAAAATTTTCCATATTTTTTCATGATGGGCAAGCCCATAGGTAAAGACCTAAAAAAATAATTAGATCTACGGTAATTATGCCGTTTTGTGGCTTTTCCCAAATTTTAACTTTTTTATTTACCAAAAGCTGTATTTAGTCATAAATGTGAGTAAATAGTAGAAAAAAGTTGGAAAAATGTCAATTTAAAGTCAATTTACCAGAAAATTCAAAAAATTGAAGAAAAATCGTTGGAAAAAAATTTTTTTATATAGTTTTTCTATTTTTTCCATAATATTCTTCAAATTAAAAAAAAACGCATTTGTGTGCAATGAAAATTCAGTGAATTATAGTTAAAAAGCTGAAATTAGGCAATAATTCCTAAACTCGATATATAATTAAATTAATAATCAATACATTAACTATAAATTTTCTACAAACAGACAACAAAATACACATATACATATACATATTTATATACATATCATATCCTCATATATATATTTATATATACATATACCAGGTGTATGCATAAGTTTTTTCTGGTTTAACTAAGAGATGGCGCCATCGAAAAGTACGCAGCGTATTAATTTGACACATACGTCATTTTGTTCGTCTGACATTAACCTACAAACACACACAAGCTGAGTCCGCCAAAAACTAGCGTCTTTGTTTTATCGTTCAGTGATCATGTCGAGTTTTGTGCCTGAAAAAGAACATTTGCGGCACGCATTGCTTTTCTTATTTAATCAAAAGAAAAAGGCTGCTGAAAGTCAACGTTTGCTGGTAGAAACATATGGTGAACACGCTCCATCGATTAGAACATGTGAGACATGGTTTCGACAATTTAAAAGTGGTGATTTCAATGTGAAAGACAGTGAGCGCTCTGGTAGACCACAAAAATGCGAAGACGAGCAATTGCAGGAGTTATTGGATGATGACCCAACTCAAACTCAACGGCAATTAGCAGAAGCATTACATATGTCACAAGAAACAATCAGCAGACGTTTACGAGTAATGGGGAAGATCAATAAACTCGGTAAATGGGTCCCACACGATTTGAATGAACGTCAAATAGAAAATCGCAAAGTCACTCGCCGTCTCACACAGCAAAAGCAGTGAAAGACACCTTGAAATCGCTTGGATGGGACATCCTTCCGCACCCGCCGTATTCGCCAGACCTGGCGCCATCTGACTATCACCTCTTCGCATCAATGGGGCACGCGCTCCCAGAGCAGCACTTCAGCAATTTTGAGGAAGTTGGAAAATGGCTCGACGAATGGTTTGCCGCAAAAGACAAGCAGTTTTTCTGGCATGGTATTCATAATTTACCTGAAAGATGGGCGAAATGTGTAGAAGCCGATGGCCAATATTTTGAATAAAACAAAAATTAATTTCCCTTGAAAATTACGTGTTTTTTTTTACCAAAAAACCGGAAAAAACTTATGCATACACCTGGTACATATTTTATTTCAATAGCGAATCAACAAAAGTATCGACTACTCAGATACAAGCTACAAGATAAAAAAAAACAAATGAGCAAACATGTAAAGAATATCGTGAGAGAAAAAAAATACAGGATATAAGAGTACAAAACATCAGTGCACAAAGATCTGATGAATGTCGTGAGAGAGAAAAATTAGAAGAAATTAAAAAAACTAAAACGCATAAGCAAAGATCTAAAGAATATCGTGACAAAAAAACAAAAACAAACTAATTGTAATACAGCTGAAAAATACTGACAATCTTCGACAAAGATCTAATGAAGAAATTTAAAAACCTACAACTGATGCACAACAAACATTACACGATATAACAATAAAGAAACAAAACATTGAATTCCAGCAGCAAAATACAGACCATCTTCCAAGGTAACATATCACATTATAAATATTTACATTTACCGCTTATTAATTTTATTTATTAAAGATTATCATCATTATTAGCTGATATATATTTATTAATATTTTTTAAATTATTTTATTTTATTGTTTTATTTTATGTCGATATTATAGCATTTCGACTACAAGTCGTACTGAATATATGAAGGAATATCGACGGAAAAGAAAATAAAAAAATCAAAGTATTCAATTAAATACCTTGGTAGCAAAATATCATTCAGATGCGTAAGTAATTTATTTATCTTTCTACTGTACATTCTCTGTGAAATATGATTTATATTTGTTCGATATTTTTTTGTATGGTTATTTTTAGATTTCCCTACAATACCACTATCGATGCAGTTTTTTCATTCAATCGCAAACATATGTGTCCTATTTTAGTTATCACAAACCAATCATTACTGCGCTTAACTGTACAGATTAAGTTTATATTTAGTCTATATATTTTTGTACAATAATTAGTAATAAAAAGTTTATTCCTAAAAAATATATATATTACAATTTTATTACCATTCCTTCATTTGTTTTATTTTTTCATTTAATTACTCTCCAACGCTGTTAATTTATTTAATTGTGCCTCTTATTTAATACATAATATATAGTGAAAGGAACTTCGTTCCAACCGGGTGTCCCACCGACACCTCTTCTTTTTTTTTCTCTTCGCTAGTGTTTAATTTCCATTCGTCTATCACGGTTTGAATCGCCGTTTCACACGAAAATTGTTTTCTAAAACCGGACTGATGCTCTGTTATAACCTCATTTGATTCCAAATACTTTTCGATTTGACTCTTTACTACCAACTCTAGGACCTTCTCGTACAATGGCAATATATTAATTGGCCGGGAATCCTTCGCGTTATTGGATTCCTCTATCTTTGGTATCGGTATGATCGTGGACGTTTTCCAACTATTAGGGCAACAGCCATTCCTTAGGGATTCGTTGATTATATCAACGAACTCCTGCTCAATTGTACTGAACGCCAACTTCAGTATTTCGCTTGATATTCTTTCTTCTGTACCTTTCTTCTTCGGGAGTCCTTTAACTATTTTATCGAGTTCCTCTATTCCGATATTCTCAAAAATTACTATGCTTCTCTCGTTTCCCACACCACCACTCATCAAGATTCTTCTGCTACCTGGCCTTCCATATGCATCACTCTCTATTGAGATTACTATGCTATTAATACTTTCAACGTAAAACACGTTAAATTTGTCAACCGTCCTCCTCTCCGCCATATCATCCAATATTTCAAAATTTATATTTCCAATTTCTCTCTTTTTGCCTGGTCCCCCTCTGATAAGTTCTTTCAAAGTTTTCGACATTTTTTTAGGGTCGTTCTTATTGCAGTCTATCATATGCTCATAATATTCTTTTTTCTCTTTCCTTATCAATTTAACTACTGCACTTCTTTCTACTTTAAACTGTTCTCAGTTATCATCCTTTCCCTCATGAATTGCTTCCCTGTAAGCATTATCCCTTTTACATACCGCCCTTCTTATCTCATCAGAGTACCATTTTTACCCTCCCATACGCTTGGAATCCTAACTACCTTTTTTGGTGCTGCTATGTCCAAAGTATCTACTATATTATCGACAAATATCTTTACCTTTCGATTTATATCTCCATCTGTCCATTGTCGCACGGAGTTTTTCAACACTGTTGTAAACTCTTTCACGTCAATTTTACTATAGTTAATGGTATTATATTCTCTCTATTTACTCTCTGTATTGCTCTTTCCTAATACTACTTTTATCCACGCATGGTCTGTTATTTTTGGTTCGTATTCCACATGCACTTGCACGCTTGTATTTGCAAATACAAGATAAATAATTGTTCGACTATCCTGCGTTATTCTCATTGGCTCTCTTACATATTGTTTCATCCCTAAGCTTAACATTCCTACTATCAGTTGTTTTTTATAGAACGAGTTTCCCTTGACATTTATGTTAAAATCTCCTATTATTAAACAATCTCCTTTTATTGTTAACTCTTCAGTGATATCCTCTATGAATCTTATAAATTCCGCATCTGATGCACTCGGTGAATGGAAATCTACATGAGTAGTCGAATTTTGCACGTTTAATATTCCCGATTTCGCACGCGTTAATAATTATAAGTCCTGTACTAGTCGTAGTACTCTGTACTACTTGAAACTATACTTTGTGATACTGAGCCGCGGTGAAAAACCATTGAACTGTACTACTTTACTCCCTGGCAAACAGTATTACTTGCTGTCCGGGAAAGTGTACTCTTTACTGCCGGTGAAACTGTCCTTCTTTATTCCCTGGCAAACAATACTACTTGCTGCCCGGGAAACTGTGGCTCCTTTACCCTTCTGTGAAACTGTGTCTCCGGCCGATTTTCGCGGCCTTTTATAGGGCTCCTGAGCGTCGAAAAATCTTGTCGTCAAGCGCGTTAAAAGAAAAGAAGGGATAAAACCCTATCCCGATTATAAGAATTTCCCCGTGGTCTATCGCAACCATACACGTATTCATTCCCCTTACCCCGCAGAGTAGCTTCCCGACATGCAGAGCCATATATCTATGCAAGTGCATCGGTATGGCGCGCTCTGATCTATCCGCTCGATGTGATACACAGAGGACCACGCGATTAGGTGAGGGAACGCGCTCGAGGCGTTTTTCCCCTGAACATGAGGCGATTATTACCACCCCGCTTCTTGGCCTACTCTCGATAGAGTTTCTTAGTCTAGGTAATATCCTTATGATCGCTTCTATGTAAATGTGTCCATGGTTATGGCTCAGAATTTCAGCGTTTATACGGAACTTAATTAAATCCTTCGCATCAAACCACTAGTAATAATTTTGTTACAGATTCTGTAGTTAACTCGTCGTACGCAAGCTGATTTTTGTGTTAATCTCTTATTAGTATAAATATTTTTGTTGAATTATGGCTTATTCTAATCATTATTGGTTATTCGTTTAATTAGTAATTACTCTACTTATAGTTAAACCCTTTGTCTTAAATAACTTGCTAGTTAGACAATTATTCTCGTGCTATAGAAACGAGAGAGCGAATGCAAGTATTTATGAGCCGTTCGAGTGTCGTGTTCAGTTCTTCAGTTAGGCCATGATAGACTAGACATCAATAATCTAAAAGAGGGAAAACGAGAGAAGTAATCAGCAATGTTCTTAATTCATGCGAAAGCGCAGTTCGATGGAATTTTAATTTGTAGATGGTAAAGTGAACTTTTTGTGAGATATTCTTGACTTGAGTTCGCCACGATAGGTTGCTATGTAGCATCACTCCTAAGTTTCGCACCTCATTAACAAAAGGGATAGTCGCATTATTTAAGGAGATGGGTGATACTGCGTTGAAGTCGAATTGCCGAGAATAGGAATTGCTACCTAGTACAATAACTTTCGATTTGGCTATATTAAGATTCAAACTGTTACTAGCTGCGAAGTCAGCAATGGCATATACATCTTCGGATATTAATTTCAGGCCTTCGGCTAATTGGGATGGTAGGCAGCTGAGGTAAATCTGTGTATCATCAGCGAAAATTATACGTTGAGAATGATGAAGAACACAACCTATGTCGATGATGAAAAGCGAGAAAAGTAGCGGACCAAGGACCGAACCTTGAGGCACTCCCGAGGTGGTAGATAGCCAGGAAGAGCAACTACCATGCTCATCTACCACTGCTTGTGTCCTCCCTTTCAAATAAGAAAAAATCCAGTTAAGTACTGGTCCCGCAAACCCTATTTTCTTCAGTTTCAAAAGAAGTGCCAGATGGGGGACAGTATCAAACGCCTTACTAAAATCAAATAGGATTAGGATGGTAATATGCCTTTTATTTATATTTCGCCTGACATCTTCACATATGCGCAGTAGTGCAGATTGTGTACTATGACCGCTTCCCTGTTTGACGTGGGTCGAATATTTTATTCTCCTCAATCCAATCCGTAATCTGCCTGTGCACTAGTCGCCCAAGTACTTTCGACAGCTCACTAAGATTCGCTATCGGTCGCGTATCAGACGGAGCGAGGGGTGTTTTAATCTTGGATAATGGGCGAAGATAACATTTCTTCCAGCACTTCGGAAATTCGGACAATTGTAGTGACATATTAAAAATATTCGTCAGTAATGGGCATGAAGCCTGGATTGATTTGATTACTGAGAATAATGACTTAGAACTAGAGCAAGATGTAATAACGAAGCAAACTTGGTCTGTAGTAATTTCAGCAAAATAGAATACATTTTGTGGTGACTGAACAACTGAACACAAAATACTAAACTCACTATAAGAACATGGCGGTAGTTGAGTGGACACAGTTGAATAAAAAGCATTAAGTTCATCCGGTTCAAAGAAGTTGAGCGGAGATGGAAGTGAAGATTTAGCTAGACCCAGTGTTGCTAGCGTCTTCCATAAATTATTCGGTTCAGTAATATCAGTCAATTTCAGAATATAATACTGATTTTTACCTTGTTTTAGATCATTCTTAAGTTGCTCTCTATGCTCTCTGAAAATAGATAGATCTAGAAGGTTGTTTGATCTTCGTGCTCCAGTATATAATCTATTTTTTAAAGATATGTGGTCTCTCAAGTTTTGTGAGAGCCAAGGCGCAGGCGGTCGACACACACGAAGAGTTTGTAACTGTGCATAATTATCTAAAGATCTTAAGAATATCTCTGAGATCGTATCAACAATCATATCAATACTGTTTGGTGATGTATGTCCTCTTAAATTATCAATAAAATTTAAGTTTGGATTGCAGTTACGAAGAATGGAGAGAGAGAGAGAGAGAGAGAGAGAGAGAGAGAGAGAGAGAGAGAGAGAGAGAGAGAGAGAGAGAGAGAAAGAGAGAGAGAGAGAGAGAGAAAGACAGACAGACAGACAGAGAGAGAGACAGACAGAGATTGATTGATTGATTAATTGATTGATGTTTATTAGCTTTCTCAGCTATTTTATACACAGTGTTACATATTTTTCTTACATCTACACACATCTTACTTTACTGTTGACACAACATACTCCTTTAACATTCGTTTAAACTGTTCTACTTTTTCGCAACCTTTCAGTTCAGTTGGCAATGCATTATATATTTTCACTCCTTCATAGTACATACTCATTTGTGCACTTCTCGTTCTTCTAAATTGTATTACTATATTTTCCGCTTGCCTTGTTTCCCTACCACTCTTCGTTCCTACTATTTGTAGCCGATTTTTAAATTCTTTTGGCAGTAGATTCTTCACGGCTTTAAAGATAAATGTATAAACGTTATAGTAAAATCTTTGCCTTATGGACATAAATTGTACCGCGCTCAGCATATCTTCTACCTTCGTATAGCGGTTGCATTGTAATATAACCCTCATTGCTCTGTTCTGCGCGATCTGCAGTTTCTTTAACTCTGTTTCACCCATAGCTACTAACAGTGTTGCACAATACTCAAAGTGAGGTGCTATGATTGCTTTATATATCACACATCGCGTATACGCAGATACATAATTCCCCATTCTGTTTAGAAAGCTCGTTTTTTTGCCTATTTTTTTTAACATATACTCACAGTGGTCTTTGAATCGTAGCTTGTCATCAATAATGATACCCAAATATTTTATTGACTCTACTTTCTCAAGTTTCGTTCTATCCAAACACTTCAGTACAATATTCCTACTCACGACTTTCCTTACACTGCTGACAATCATATATTTTGTTTTCTCTACATTCATTTTTAATTTATTTCTTTCCATCCACTTTTCTACTATACTCAATAACATATTCATCTTTCTCTCCACTTCCGCGCTGCTTTTTCCAGGTACATATATAACTGTGTCATCAGCAAACATTTTTATTGCACATTCCTCTGGACACAAATTAACTATATCATTTATATATATAATAAACAGCAACGGCCCTAGTACTGACCCCTGCGGTACCCCATATTCGTTGGGAATAACTTCAGACCATTTATCATTGAATCGAACTTGCTGTGTTCTATTTCTTAAGTACGTTCTGAATCACTCTAATACCCTGTCTCTAATTCCATATTGGTATAATTTGTCTAATATATCCCTGTCGATTGTCTCAAACGCTCTTTTTAAATCCATGAATATTACTCCTACCATTTTTCCTTTACTAATGTACATTTTCCATTCATCTACAATAGTTTGAATCGCCGTTTCACACGAATATTGCTTTCTAAATCCTGACTGATGCTCCGTTATGATGTCATTGGTTTCTAAATATTTTTCAATTTCATTTTTTACTACTAATTCGAGCACTTTTTCGTATAATGGCAACATGTTAATTGGTCTGTAATGACTTGCTTTTATGGCTTTGTTTATTTTTGGGATCGGTATAATTGTAGAAGTTTTCCAGCTGTCCGGGCAACATCCCTCCCGTAGGGATCCATTTATTATTTCCACAAATTCCTCTTTTATTGCACTGAATGCCATTTTTAGTATATCACTTGATATTCCTTCTTCCATTCCCTTCTTTTTCGGGAGTCCCATCACTATCTTCTCCAGATCCTTTATTTCAATATGATTGAAGTTTTCCATTATACTTTTATTGTTCATCCTTATCCCTGTTATAATTCTTCTTTGGTTTGGACTTCCAGACGTATCCCTTTGTATTGAATTAACTATATTCTTTACACTTTGCACATAGAACACATTAGATTTATCATCTATACTACCTCCCATCATGTAATTCAATGTCTCAAAATCTATATTCTTCATTTCTCTAGTACCCATTGATTCTCCTTTAATTACTTCTTTTAACGTTTTCCACATTTTTGTCGGATCCTTCTTATTATCGTCTATCATCTTTTCATAATATTCCTTCTTCTTTTCTCTTATTAATTTAACTACCGTATTCCTTTCTACTTTAAATTGCTGCCAATGCTCCTCCAAACCAGTAGTAATTGCGACTCCGTATGCCTTATCTCTTCTTCTTGCAGCTACTATTATGTCTTCTGAATACCATTTTTTTCCTTCCCATACGCTTGGAATCTTCACTATTTTTCTGGGTGCGAACCTATCTAGAGCACCCACTATGTTATCAACGAGCATCCTTGCTCTTTGGCTTACTTCTACCTCTTGAACTTGTCTTGTGGTAATGCTTAACATCCGTGTAAATTCCTTCACATCAATTTTACTATAGTTTCTTGTTTTATATTCTCTATACTCATTCCTTTCCTTCCTGTTACCTAATATGACTTTTATCCATGCATGATCCGTTATCTTTGGCTCATGTTCCACCTGCACTTGTGCACACCTATTAGCAAATAATAAATCGATAGTAGTTCGACTGTCTTGCGTTATTCTTGTTGGTTTATTAACGTATTGCTTCATTCCTAGACTCAGCATTCCTGTTATCAACCTCTTTTTGTAGAACGTTTCTACCGTGACATCTATATTAAAATCACCTATTATCAAACAGTCTCCTTTTATTGTTAGTTCCTCAGTTATGTTTTCTATGTGTCTTATAAATTCAGCATCCGACGCACTTGGCGAATGATACACAATTACTATCACTCCTTTATAATGTTCGTCCTTCACCTCTATTCCAGCACACCAGCAGTTTGATTCCATTTTATTTATTGGTATCATATCATATTTAATATCATCTCTTATGTATAAGATTGCACCACCTGTATTTCTATTCTCCGCATCACATCTGACTGCACTATAGCCCGGCATATACACTTCTCTGTCACCAATTTCAGCTGTCACTCTGGTCTCTGATAACGCTATGAATGCGGGTTTCATTTTATCCACTATTTGGTATCGTATTTCATCCTTATGTGCTATCAGACTTTGTGCATTTGTATACCATAGCATTTCCTCCTTCAGTAATTGCTAATCGTCCCATCCTGCTCTCCTCTTCTCTTCTTGGATTGCTCTTTTGTACGTTGGGCATTCCCGATCTAATGCATCATGTTCCATGTTTATCTCTAAGTTGTATGCTTGGTTTTTAAACATGCAGTTTATGCACTTGTTTTTCGTCGCTGTAAATTTACTCGTTTCGTGATTTCCCGCACATTTATGGCATGTTTCCTCTCTTGTGCAGTTCTTGGCTATATGATAGTAGCCCCAACATTTGTAGCATCGCTTTACATTGACGTGGTTGTAAACCGGACATTTTCTCCATCCTACGCTGATCTTACCTTTGTTCAGTATCTCTTGGTGGGTTCCTTCATCAACTATCATTATTACTGATCCTTCGTGTCTCTCTTCTTTGTTTATTCTTTTGACAATTTTCATCTCCCTTCCTTCCTTTTCTTCCATTGCATTCTGTTTCTTTATTGTTTCAACCAGCTCATCATCCGCCAGCTCTAGTTCGTCCACTTCCATGTTAACGATCTTAATTTTTGGTTTTTGTTGCTTTGTTTCCATAACTTTAAATCCCTCGCCCATTTTCTCTTGTACTATGGTCTTTAGCTTTTGTATTTCTTCAGTCGTTTCACAGCCCAAAATCACAGTTCCATTACTGCCTTTCTTTAACCTTGTTACTCCCACAGCCATGTTTTTTATGTCTATCTTTTCTTTGATCTTCTTTTTCGTGGCATCACTTTCTTGTTGTTCGTTAGGCTTAATAATTATAACCGTCTCCTTTTTCTTTTCTTTGACTGCTCCACTATAGGTTCTTTTTACTTCCCTTGTTGTACCTAGAACTCCTCCTTGTATCATCTTTTTTATTTCTTCCATTTCGATCTTCATGCCCTTCAATTCTTCTTGAACTATTTCCTTAATTATCACCCTAACTTCATTCTTGCATGCGACTTCGTCCTTTATTTCTTTCACATTTTTCACCAACCAGTCTATTATTCCTTCGATATTTGCCGTCATGCTAATACCTCTGCTTCCAGTAAATGATCCAGTCGAACCCGATCGATCTCTGCTGTTACCTGCACCAGGTGTCAACGTCTTTTGGCTTTCGTCAACTACGAATTTATCGAATGGACCATTACATGGCACTAGTTCTCTGTTTTTATCATACACCTTATGTTTACACACACATCCCGGATGATAAAACAGTTGCGGGCATGTCTTGCATCGCACTACCTGACTTTTTATAGCATTTTGCACGCTGAACAACGATATTCATCGTACTCAGTCGTGCTATCCATTTCGTCCGTGTTCGCACGAATGCCGTGGTATGCGCTATTGTCGTGTCACCGTGGCAGCGCGAATGGTCGCCGTCACCACTTTCACACGAACTTTAATATCTAAAATTGTTCACATTACCGCGATCTCGATAGCTATAAGAATCATCTATCGTTCTAAATGCTCATTACACAAAACCGCACATTTCGTAATAGTCTTATCCTTATTATAGACTTATATTTCACAAAAAATTGGCTCAAAGACGGAGCACATTTGACACACGTCTCAACGTCTCTAGAAAGGGAGAGAGCGAGAGAGAGAGAGAGAGAGAGAGAGAGAGAGAGAGAGAGAGATTGATTGATTGATGTTTATTAGCTTTCTCAACTATTTGATGTACATAATTTACATGTTTATCTTACGTTTCTATTGAACTTATTTAATTTCGCTTATAATAAATGCTTTTAACATACTCTTGTATTGAACTAGTTTTACACAGCCTTTAACCTCCACTGGCAACGCATTATACATTTTCACTCCTTCGTAAAACATACTCTTTTGCGCACTTCTCGTTCTTCTAAATTGAATTACAATATTTTCCGCTTGACGCGTTTCCCGACTCGTTCTAGATTTAACAACTTGGAATTTACTCGTCAGTTCTTTCGGCAATAATTTCTTAACAGCCTTGAAAATAAATATACACACATTATAATACAGTCTCTGTTTCACACTCATAAACTGAACCGCTTGTAACATATCGTCTACCTTCGTATACCGGCTGCATTGCAATATGACTCGCATCGCTCTGTTCTGCGCTATCTGCAGTTTATTCAACTCTGTCTCACCCATATCCACTAGCAGTGTTGCGCAATATTCAAAGTGCGGTGCTATGATTGCCTTATATACGCCACATCTGGTGTATGCCGATATATATTGTCCTATTCTGTTCAGAAAACTCGTTTTTTTTACCTATTTTTTTCAACATATACTCACAGTGCTCTTTAAATCGTAGCTTATCATCTATCATTACACCTAAATATTTAATTACCTCCACTCGCTCTAACTCGGTTCCATCCCTGCATTTCAATACAATATTCCCTCTCAATTCTTTTCTTACACTCCTCACAATCATATATTTGGCTTTTTCCGCATTCATTTTCAGTTTGTTCCTATTCATCCATCTTTCCACTATGTTTAATGCCCCATTCATCTTTCTTTCCACCTCCGCACTACTGTCTCCAGTAACATATACTAGTGTATCATCAGCAAACATATTTATTTCACAGTCTTCTGGACATGTTTCAATTATATCATTTATATATATAATGAACAGCAGAGGCCCTAATACGGATCCTTGTGGTACCCCGTATTTCGTTGTAATAATTTCAGAAAATTCCTCATTAAACCTTACTCTTTGCGTTCTATTGTTTAAGTATGACCTAAACCAATCTAACACTTTACTTCTAATTCCATATTGAGACATTTTTTCTATTAACAGTTCTCTATCCACTGTTTCAAATGCTCGTTTTAAGTCCATGAACATTACTCCTACTATTTTTCCTTCGCTAATGTTTAATTTCCATTCGTCTATCACTGTTTGAATCGCCGTTTCACACGAAAATTGTTTTCTAAAACCCGACTGATGCTCTGTTATAACCTCATTTGATTCCAAATACTTTTCGATTTGACTCTTTATTACCAACTCTAGGACCTTCTCGTACAGTGGCAACATATTAATTGGCCGGAAATCCTTCGCGCTATTGGCTTTCTCTATCTTTGGTATTGGTATGAGCTTGGACGTTTTCCAACTATTAGGACAACAGCCCTCCCTTAGGGATTCATTGATTACATCAACAAACTCCTGTTCAATTGCACTGAATGCCAACTGCAATATTTCGCTTGATATTCCTTCTTCTGTACCTTTCTTCTTCGGGAGTCCCTTAACTATTTTATCGAGTTCCTCTATTCCGATAGTCTCGAAATTTTCTATGCTTCTTTCGTTTCCCACGCCACCACCCATCAAGATTCTTCTGCTACCTGGCCTTCCAGATGCATCCCTCTCTATTGAACTTACTATGTTAATAATACTTTCAACGTAAAACACATTAAATTTGTCAACCGTCCTTCTCTCCGCCATATCGCCCGATATTTCAAAATTTATATTTCCAATTTCTCGCTCTTTGGCTGGTCCCCCTCTAATAAATTCTTTCAAGGTTTCCCACATTTTTTTAGGGTCGTTCTTATTGCAGTCTATCATATTCTCGTAATATTTTTTTTCTCTTTCCTTATCAATTTAACTACTGCATTTCTTTCTACTTTGAACTGTTCCCAGTTATCATCCTTTCCCTCATGAATTGCTTCCCTATAAGCATTATCCCTTTTACCTGCGGCCCTTTTTATCTCATCAGAGTACCATTTTTTACCTTCCCATACGTTTGGAATCCTAACTACCTTTTTTGGTGCTACTATGTCCAAAGTATCTACTATACTATCGACAAGCATCTTTGCCTTCCGATTTATATCTCCATCTGTCCATTGTCGCACCAAGTTTTTCAACACTGTTGTAAACTCTTTCACGTCATTTTTACTATAGTTCCTAGTATTATACTCTCTCTGTTTCCTCTCTGTATTGCTCGTTCCTAATACTACTTTTACCTACGCATGGTCTGTTATTTTTGGTTCGTGTTCTACATGCAATTATTGATCTTGTATTTGCAAATACAAGATCAATAATTGTTCGACTATCCTGCGTTATTCTCGTTGGCTCGTTTACATACTGTTTCATCCCTAAGCTTAACATTCCTAATATTAGTTGTTTTTTATAGAACGAGTTTCCCTTGACATCTATGTTAAAATCTCCTATTATTAAACAATCTCCTTTTATTGTTAACTCTTCAGTTATATCCTCTATGAATCTTATAAATTCCGCATCTGACGCACTCGGTGAATGGTACACCACTATTATAACTCCTTTATATATCTTATCATTGACCTCTATTGCTACACTCCAGCAGTTTGACTCAATTTTATTCTTCCTTACTAATTCATATTTAATACCATCTCTTACGTATACTATAGCCCCTCCTGTGTTTCTATTTTCTGCATCGCACCTGATTGCACTATAACCCGGCATATATACTTCACTGTCCCCGATTTCAGCAGTCACCCTCGTCTCCGATAACGCTATGATTGCAGGTTTCATTCTGTCAACTACCTGGTGTCGTATCTCTTCGTTATGTGCTAAAAGACTTTGCGCATTCGTGTACCATATCGTCTCTTCCTTCTGTGATTGCTACTCTATCCAGCCCGTTCTCTTCTTTTCTTCTTGCAACGCTCTTTTGTATGTTGGACATTCCCGATCCAGCGCACTATGTTCTACATTTATCTTCAGATTGTACGTTTGGTTTTTAAACGTACAGTTTACACATTTACTCTTATTTATTGTACACTCTTTTGTGTTGTGTTTTCCTGCACATTTGTAGCAGGTTTCTTCTCTTGTACAATTCTTCGCTATATGATAATAGCCCCAGCACTTGAAGCATCGCTTTACGTTGACGTGATTGAAAACCGGACATTTTCTCCATCCCACGCTGAGCTTACCTTTTCTCAGTAGCTCCTCGTGATTTACTTCATCTACTTCTAGTATTATTGATCCATGGTTGATTTCTCTTCTGTTTCGCTCCTGTTCCCTTCCCTTCATTAATCTTTTCACGATCTTCATCTCCCTTCCTTCGGTTTCCTCTATCCCATTCTGCTTTTTAATTGTGTCAACTAGTTCTTCATCGGTCAATTTAAATTCATCTTCTTCCACATTTACTATTTTTATCTTCAGATTCATCTGCGTCGACTCAGTAACTTTAAAACCCTCACCCATTTTATACTGTACTGCAGCTTTCAGGATTTCACTTTCTTCTCCCGATTCATATCCCAGGATCACAGTTCCATTACTGCCTTTTTTCAGTTTTGTTATTCCCACCGCCATACTCTTTATATCCACCTTCTCTTTTATCTCTCTTTTAGTTTTTTCGCTTTCCTGTTGTACGTTTGGTTTGATGATGATCACCTTTTCCTTTTTTTTTCTTTCACTACATCGCTGTAGGTTACCCTTGCGGTACTCGAACCTTCTCCCTGTATCATTATTTCCAGTTCCTCTATCTGTTGTTTCACACCTTCCATTTCTGCACTAATTATCTCTTGGATCATCTTCTTTATTTCATTCTTGCAAGCGATTTCGTCCTTCATTGCCTTCACTGTTTTTATCAGCCAGTCTATTTGCGTCAGCCATTATCGATGAACTCATACCTCTGGTTCCTCCTATCGCTCCAGTCGATGCCAATCGATCTCTGCTACCACCTGTTGTCGGCGTCACTGTCTTCAGAAGTTCATCTTCTGCATTGAATGTATCAAATGGACCCTTGCACTATACTAGTTCACGATTGCTATCCATTGTTTTATGCTTATTCACACACCCTGGGTGGTAAAAAAGTTTCGGACAAATTTTGCATCGTACTACCTGGCTTTTGATTGCTTTTTTGCAAGCGGAGCACCGATACTCGTCGTAGTCGCCCGTATTGTCCATATTTTGCTGTAGTAGCTGATAAGTTACCGACGCGTACACCTGTACATACCAACCGATAACTATATCATAATCACCGTGATTGTCTGATCACTCCACGTATTACTTATCAAGTGTCATCGTGGCAGCAATAATGGCCGCCCACACCACATTCGTCGAGTGAGAACTTTTGGCGCACGAATATGTTGTTAGCACCGTTAATACGATAGCTACCAAGCCATTCGCTAGATCAAAATATTCACCACACAAAACCGATCACATTGATATAGTTTTTACACTATTATACCACTTCATTCCACTATATAATAATCAGTATTACGGAGCGTCCGACAAACACGTCTGCCTCGTCTGAGAGAGATTGATAGTCGTTTATTAGCTTCAATAGCTACATAATAAGTTTGCTGATACATAACATATAAATATCTGATACATATAAATACATATAAATACATATAAATATACTACGTTTCATTACATATTATATATTATATATTTCTGCTCCCCTCTCTCTTATCTGAATATGTTTCGCTAACATTCTTCTGAAATTTGGCAATCTGTCTTCTCTTTTTATTTCGTTTGGTAACGCATTGTACATTTGAAGTCCCTCATACCATAACATTTTCTGTTCCTCCGTAGTTCTACATCTGTTGATATAAATATTTCCTTTTTGCCGTGTACTTACACCTTCTCCATATTGCACTAATTCTACATTATTTTGCAAATATATGGGACACAACCCATTTATAGTTTTATATACAGTAGCCGACAAAAGTTTAAGACGATGAATTACAATTTGGTTCATAGATCTGTCAAACAAGTACTAACGTTTCCTTCGGCTTGTTGTTTTTTTACAATACATGTGTACGTTTGACCTTCATAATGTAGAAGTCTCGGTCGTCAAATGTAAACAATATAGATTATACAATTTTTTTTTTCTTCCAACCATCTGTAAACAGCGGACATTAGTTTAAGACGATCTGTCGAACAAGATACCCGTAGTCGATCCACGCAATAATTTGATATATTAATACTGTAAATAGTTTGTGGTGTATCATCCAGTGTCTTAAGTTTAATTACGTACGAAAAGAGTATGGGTAAAGCCCGTAATTTGTCATCAACTGAACGAAAACTAATCGTGTCTCTACGGAAGCAAAATGAGACATTTTCTTCAATTGCAACTCAAATGAATCGATCAGAAACTTCTTGTAAGCAAGCGTGGTACAAGTTTGTGAAGACTGGGGACTATTTTGATCGACCAAAAAACGGTAGACCGCGGAAAACCACGCCAACGCTGGATAGTCGGATTCATCGATTAAGCGAGAGAGATCGTTTTCGTTCAGCAGTCGATATCAGAGCTGAAATATCCAGTAATAATAATGCACAAATTAGTGTAAGAACTGTCCGAAGACGATTAGACGAATTCAATTTGAAAGCACGAAAGCCACGGAAGAAGCCGATGCTCAGTAAAAAGAATAAAAAATTACGACTGCAATTTGCTAAGGCTCATCGGCATTGGACAAGTGAGGATTGGCAAAATGTGCTATTTTCGGACGAATCCCAATTCAATCGAATTTGTTCTGACGGGATACTGTATGTAAGACGTCGAATTGGCGAAGATTTAAATCCTCGATGTGTTTTACCGACAGTTAAGCATGGAGGTGGAAACGTAATGGTGTGGGCATGTTTTTCTCGCAATGGTCCTGGACCAATACGCCGAATTAATGGAATCATGGACCGTTTTCAATACTCGGATATATTGAAAAATACTATGTTACCGTATGCCTACGAAAATATGGGTGATAATTTTATTTATCAACAAGATAATGACCCAAAGCATACGGCTCGGGTAGTGAAAAGTTTTTTTCAAGATGAAAAAATCACTTTATTACCGTGGCCGTCGCAGTCGCCGGATTTAAATCCAATTGAAAACTTATGGTGTACCATAAAAAGAAGGGTTCAAAGAAATAAACCAAAAAATGTTGACGATTTGTACTCTTTGGTTGAAAAAACGTGGAATGAAACAACTGTGGACGACTGCAAAAAATTAATTGATTCAATGCCTCAAAGATGTGCTGATGTGATAAAAAATAATGGACTGTGGACAAAGTATTGAAGGGAGGAAAATATCTGTATATTTTCTACCAAAAAATATTTTTTTACGTATAGTCTTAAACTTTTGTCCCGGAAGATATCAAACAAATTTATGTTTTCTTTGTTTATTGTATCTAATGTTGTTACGCGCAAAATTGAATTTACGTAATAAATATATGAATTAATGATTAATTAGCTAATACAAAAAAAAATCCACTGAGTCGATTCTTTTCATAAAAAAATGAAGGATTACTTTTTTTTTCCTCTCCGTCTTAAACTTTTTGCCGCTACTGCATAAGTACACATGTATTGTACTCGATCCTTTCTTCTATCGCCATAAAATGTAGTGCTTCTAACATATCACTAATTTTTACTCTTCTATTACATCTTAATATTATTCTCATCCCTTGATTTTGCATTTATTGTAGATGCTCCAAATTTGTTTTACTTATACCCACCAGTATAGATGAGCAATATTCGAACAATGGACTTACTATTGCTTTATATAAAGGGTGATTTTTTAAGAGCTTGAGAACTTTTTTTTAAAAAAAAACGCATAAAATTTGCAAAATCTCATCGGTTCTTTATTTGAAACGTTAGATTGGTCCATGACATTTACTTTTTGAAGATAATTTCATTTAAATGTTGACCGCGGCTGCGTCTTAGGTGGTCCATTCGGAAAGTCCAATTTTGGGCAACTTTTTCGAGCATTTGGGCCGGAATAGCCCGAATTTCTTCGGAAATGTTGTCTTCCAAAACTGGAATAGTTGCTGGCTTATTTCTGTAGACTTTAGACTTGACGTAGCCCCACAAAAAATAGTCTAATGGCGTCAAATCGCATGATCTTGGTGGCCAACTTACCGGGCCATTTCTTGAGATGAATTGTTCTCCGAAGTTTTCGCTCAAAATGGCCATAGAATCGCGAGCTGTGTGGCATGTAGCGCCATCTTGTTGAAACCACATGTCAACTAAGTTCAGTTCTTCCATTTTTGGCAACAAAAAGTTTGTTAGCATCGAACGATAGCGATCGCCATTCACCGTAACGTTGCGTCCAACAGCATCTTTGAAAAAATACGGTCCAATGATTCCACCAGCGTACAAACCACACCAAACGGTGCATTTTTCGGGATGCATGGGCAGTTCTTGAACGGCTTCTGGTTGCTCTTCACTCCAAATGCGGCAATTTTGCTTATTTACGTAGCCATTCAACCAGAAATGAGCCTCATCGCTGAACAAAATTTGTCGATAAAAAAGCGGATTTTCTGCCAACTTTTCTAGGGCCCATTCACTGAAAATTCGACGTTGTGGCAGATCGTTCGGCTTCAGTTGTTGCAGGAGCTGTATTTTATACGGTTTTACACCAAGATCTTTGCGTAAAATCTTCCATGTCGTCGAATAACACAAACCCAATTGCTGCGAACGGCGACGAATCGACATTTCACGGTCTTCAGCAACACTCTCAGAAACAGACGCAATATTCTCTTCTGTACGCACTGTACGCATTCGTGTGGTTGGTTTAATGTCCAATAAAGTAAACTGAGTGCGAAACTTGGTCACAATCGCATTAATTGTTTGCTCACTTGGTCGATTATGTAGACCATAAATCGGACGTAAATCGCGAAACACTTTTCGAACCGAACACTGATTTTTGTAATAAAATTCAATTATTTGCAAGCGTTGCTCGTTAGTAAGTCTATTCATTATGAAATGTCAAAGCATACTGAGCATCTTTCTCTTTGACACCTTGTCTGAAATCCCGCGTGATCTGTCAAATACTAATGCATGAAAATCCTAACCTCAAAAAAATCACCCTTTACAATGCACCTCATGTTTGCTGATAGGTCTATCCCAATTCTCTGCATAAAACCTAATTTCGCTCCTACCTTTTTACTAATATATTCTACATGTTTAGAAAAATTTTAATTTTTATCAATTATTACTCCTAAATATTTTATTTCACTTACAACCTCTAGTACCTCATTCTGCAGTTTAATTTTTAAATTGTCCTCTGTTACTTTCTTTCTAACTCCTCTTATTAACATAACCTTAGTCTTATCAACATTAACGTACAACCTATTTATCTTTAACCATTCTTCCACTTTCACCATTTGTTCATTGAGATTATTATTAATTTCTATACTTGAATACCCTGTTGTGTAAATCAATGCATCATCCGCGAACAGTCTTATTACACATTTATCATTAATAGCCTCTATAATATCATTTATATATAATAGGAATAACAAAGGTCCTAAAACTGACCCCTGGGGAACACCTAAATCTACATTAACTGGAGTTGACAGAACCCCACTAAATTTTACTCTCTGAGATCTATTTTGCAAATAACTTTTGAACCAATTTAGTACTGTCCCTTTTATTCCATACCATTGTAATTTTTTAATCAAGATTTCTCTGTCCACTACTTCAAACGCTCTTCTTAGATCTGAGAAGACCACTCCTATCATTTTTCCGCCCCCTATTGTTCTTTCCCAGTCCGAAGCTACCCACTGTAAAGCAGTTTCACACGAATGCTTTGCCCTAAAACCCGATTGACATTCTCTAAGCAACTCATTATTTTCTAAGTATTCTACTAATTGTTTCTGAACTATTTTCTCCAATATTTTCTCGTATACTGGTAATTTATTTATCGGTCTGAATTCCTCAATTTTATTTGTTCCTCGAACTTTAGGTATCGGAACTACAAGCGCTTGTTTCCACTCCTCGGGGAACATTCCTTCTTCGAGTGACATATTTAGTATTTATAGTATTTTCTCTGTTGCTGCTTCTACTACACGTTTCAATATTTCTACAGTTATACCTTCTTCTGTACCTGCTTTGTTTTCTAATTTTCGGACTATTTTACATAATTGCTCTCTTTCAATTTGTGTAAATACTTCTAGAACGCAGTCTGTATATTTTCTATTTGCTATGCACTCTTCCCTACTATTTATGTATGTCAGCGCCCTAATACTGTCCACAAAATAACAGTTAAATTTATCAGCCATTTCCTCTAAATTACTAACTATTTTATTTTCAAATTGTATTTCTTTATACTCTTTATCAGTTACTTTACCTTTCAACATTTCTTTTAATACCCCCCACATTTGTTTCGGATCCTTTTTATTTTTATTAAGTTTTTCTTCTATATAAATTTCTCTCTTGTCCCGGCATTCACCTCCGCTATCACCGCCGCCTTTTTCGAATTGTCTTTTGCCGCCTTATATACTATCTTTCCCTCGATGGTGTCTTTCTCCAGTCCATTTTGGTCTACTATTTTCTGCCAAAAATGTTGCTCGTTTTCACAATCTTCTTTGTCGACATCCAGTATCTTCACCTTTAGTTTTCTCTTCTTTGGTGCTTGTATTTCATATTTTTCTCCCATATCTTTTACGACTTCCTGCTTCAGTTTTTCAGCTTGGGATTTATTTTCGCACCCTACTACAATTGCTCCTTTCGTTACTTTCTTCATTCTTGTGATTCCCACTCCTAGTTTCGAGATATCAATTTTTTTTATGTCTCTTTTTGTATTTTCACTCGAATTATTCTCTTCTCCATCTTTAGGTTTAATGATTAACACCGATTCTTGATTTTTTTACCGCTCCGCTGTAGCTCTTTTCTATTTGTCCTGTTCCCATGCTTGGCATTGGCATAATACTTAATACTTTTTGCATCTCAGCTTTCACTGCTTCACTTATTATTGTTTCCAATTCATAAGATTTCCAGTGTTGTATTTCTACTCTCACTCTGTCCATTTCTTCATTTATAACTTCCGTTATAGCCCTTCTAAGCATATTCTTCCCTATCATTTCATCCTTAATTTCTTGTACCATCTTGTATATAGTATCAATCTTTGCATCCTTTATGTTTACTGATGCTGATGCTGATGCGCCCCGCTCCCATTGCTTTTGTCCACTATCAGTAGCCGACAATTTTTGCTCCTTGCTACTTTCACCTGACGTTTTACCGTCATTTTTCACCATATATTTATCTATTTTTCCATCACAAGATACCAGTTCATTTACCCTATTATAATCTCTGTGTAACTTAATGCAGCCCGGATGAAAGTACTTATCACATGGCACACAGTGATGCACCTCTAGTTTAACTTCCTTATTGCATTGTCTACATACATGCGTCTTATCCATCACTCTCTATTTTATCGGCACCGCCGAATGTCTTTTAATCAGTTTGAAGTTTTGACACTTGCTCGTGTCGCCTCATGCAAACTCATTCGCGCTGACACACCTTGTCAGCATTTCGCGACGTGGTCACTATGGCTGTTTGGCCGTATCGCACCTTCACTTTATATTAATTTATATCCTGCCTATGCGTTCTGTCTATTAGTTCTTCACATTATTTAACACTTCCACAGATGCTATACCGCACGTACAATCACACAGCGTATTTGTCCGAATTACCGAATAACTTTTTACCACTTAATTTCTCATTCTCTGCAGAGCACGACGTGATACGTGTTCACTCTCTGAGAGAGAGAGAGAGAGAGAGAGAGAGAGAGAGAGAGAGAGAGAGAGAGAGAGAGAGAGAGAGAGAGAGAGAGAGAGAGAGAGAGAGAGAGAGAGAGATTGATGTTTATTAGCTTTCTCAGCTATTTTATACACAGTGTTACATATTTTTCTTACATTCGTTTAAACTGTTCTACTTTTTCGCAACCTTTCAGTTCAGTTGGCAATGCATTATATATTTTCACTCCTTCATAGTACATACTCATTTGTGCACTTCTCGTTCTTCTAAATTGTATTACTATATTTTCCGCTTGCCTTGTTTCCCTACCACTCTTCGTTCCTACTATTTGTAGCCGATTTTTAAATTCTTTTGGCAGTAGATTCTTCACGGCTTTAAAGATAAATGTATAAACGTTATAGTAAAATCTTTGCCTTATGGACATAAATTGTACCGCGCTCAGCATATCTTCTACCTTCGTATAGCGGTTGCATTGTAATATAACCCTCATTGCTCTGTTCTGCGCGATCTGCAGTTTCTTTAACTCTGTTTCACCCATAGCTACTAACAGTGTTGCACAATACTCAAAGTGAGGTGCTATGATTGCTTTATATATCACACATCGCGTATACGCAGATACATAATTCCCCATTCTGTTTAGAAAGCTCGTTTTTTTGCCTATTTTTTTTAACATATACTCACAGTGGTCTTTGAATCGTAGCTTGTCATCAATAATGATACCCAAATATTTTATTGACTCTACTTTCTCAAGTTTCGTTCTATCCAAACACTTCAGTACAATATTCCTACTCACGACTTTCCTTACACTGCTGACAATCATATATTTTGTTTTCTCTACATTCATTTTTAATTTATTTCTTTCCATCCACTTTTCTACTATACTCAATAACATATTCATCTTTCTCTCCACTTCCGCGCTGCTTTTTCCAGGTACATATATCACTGTGTCATCAGCAAACATTGATTATTGCACATTCCTCTGGACACAAATTAACTATATCATTTATATATATAATAAACAGCAACGGCCCTAGTACTGACCCCTGCGGTACCCCATATTCGTTGGGAATAACTTCAGACCATTTATCATTGAATCGAACTTGCTGTGTTCTATTTCTTAAGTACGTTCTGAACCACTTTAATACCCTGTCTCTAATTCCATATTGGTATAATTTGTCTAATAATATATTCCTGTCGATTGTCTCAAACGCTCTTTTTAAAGAGAGAGAGAGAGAGAGAGAGAGAGAGAGACTAAAATATTAGAGTTTTAGACAATTTTTCAATTATTTATTTATCTCTGTGTTAACAGGTCGATGCGATCAATAAGCTCTTGACAAGCAGTGCTTCCTATTGCAAAGTGTACCCCGCAAGAACACTTTCCCACGACTGGTCAAACTCTTTCTCATGCTATTATACCCGACAAGTGGAATTGATCGGAATACACGACGATCGCGATGAAAACAATATTCTCTGGAACAAAGAGATATATTCCGCTGACTCTGTAAGATTTCTGACTGCTTTGACTTTTCAAATAATCATATTGATGTATTCCGAATCCAAAGGATAACAATTCATTATTTATTCTTATTCGCAATCCAAATATTCTCAGAGATAGGTTTTCCATGAAAAAACAGAGCAAGAGAAACTCTGACTAGTAATTCTACAGTTAACTTTTCTTAGTTTTAACAAAATATCGTAATTGTTTAATGCGGAGATCGTAGAGCTTGCGATTCGCGTCACCTAGCGATGTACTACAAATTTCTATTGGTCTCGCTCACTCCAGCACAATCGTCAGTGAATGTCGTTATTTTATTCATATTTATGGTTAATTGAAAATGCTATTCGAAATTTTGCCAAAAAGAACGATTCGTAATTCGTCAGAAATTTTGTGAAATCTTTGTGGCTCTCGCTACCGCTGATCGGCCAAATGTTACTTTGTTTTAGATCGGATTGGATCGTAGTGGTCAGTTAACAAATCTTTTTACTGAAATCAAAAATGTCCTTGAAACATTGGTTGATATCCGAGGTCCCTACAGTCCGATCTATTACCACAAGGAGAAAAGCAAACTATGTCTTGCAAAAGCTTTTATAGGAAGAAGTAGTCTGATAATGAAAAAGTTAGTTTCATTTTGTCATGAGCGATCGGCAAAGAAATTAAATGAGCGCCTGAAGTTCTAGAAATTGGTATATTTGCATTCGACCTTGCATTTTCTGCTACCAGTGTCCATCCTTAAGGATTATCCGATATAAATTTCGAACAAAAGTTTAAGACTGAAACACCGGGCTCGACATGAAATCGACTGTTTTATAGCAGATTCCTCAGCGAAGAAGGAACTCCTCTGAATTTGCAATCGGATCCAGAGCCACGCGACCTCACCTGCTACGGTAAAATTCGATTTAGTGCGGACATCTGAATGGGCTGTAAGACGGAAATACGATTGAAAATACTCTCTGTATGTATATGAAAAAAAAAATAAAAGATTCTGATACCACTTCCCTAAAGATCCCAAAATCCCTTCCGTGTATTCAGTTTCATCCCATTTTTTAATTTATGGTATAATCTCTGAGATATTAAAAAGAAATTAAAGATAATCACGACCGGAGACACTCGATTGTAGCAAACACCGAGCGGGGCCGCGACAATGAAAATAATAGTAAAAATTAGACGGAGCGATAATGAAAATACCGGTTGAAATTCTACTGGTAGCGAGAACCGAATAACCATCAAAAATAAAACGTAGCGAGAATCGAGCGGGGCCAGGAGAACCCAATAACCATCCAAAATAAAACTGGTAGCGATAAATGAGCAGACCTGCAAAAACCGTTACCATCCAAAATATGACTGGTAGTAACTTACCAGTCTAACCAAAATCGCTTCAGTCCAATGCTGGAAAAATTGCTTACCAGTCAATATTTGAGTGAAAGTTTTCGACTTTACCAGTTTAGAATTACCAATCAAATTTTGGCTCGCACAACCCGCTAGGGTTTCTTTATCCATTTCCTATCATCTCAGCATTTTCTCCATGCATATTCTGTTTCATCTCTTCTAATTCCCGTTTGAAAGCTATGAACTCCTCCCGAATTATTTGCTTTATCATCATCATGTTTTTCACCAGCCAGTCTATCTTTGTATCCATACTCAATTGCTTGTTACTTCCCGATGTAGTTGTTGATCCTATGGATCCTGTTGACCCCAGTCTTTCCCTGGCACTGCCCGTCGCGGGTGTCTTTCTCAATCCTGCTTTTTCACTTCCAACAGAAATTTCAAGAAACGGACCTTCGCATTTCACTACCTCATTGTTCTTGCTTATGATCTTGTGTTTATTTGCACATCCCGGATGGAAAAAACACTTTATACGTTTCTTACATTGCAAAACCACGTTCTTCACATCCTTCTTACATGCAGAGCATCGGTACTCAGCATATTCGGTTCCAGTCATGTCGGTATTATCGACCGATACCACTGACATATATCAGTGATTCCAGCAGATAACCGTGCCGCTTGCTAATTAGTTACTTCCGCGGCCGCACTCCCTGACTCATCCACGTTAGCACCTTGATGGCTACCTGCCCAGATTTTGTCGCGGAGCAGTGTATAAAACAAAACTATCGCTTCACACTCACAATCTAACGGGATCCGACCAGATAGCACCAATTGGTATACGTTGTCTTTGTCGGAACTTCTGTGATAAATCTGGTACTCACTAGTCTTCTCTAATCACCGTACAAACTATGTCTTTTACGGAGCGACGCGACACATGTTTTGAGATGCGACACTCGAGAGAGAGAGAGAGAGCAAACCGGAGAAGTAACCAGTCTCCAGAGAGATACCGGAGTGCACTGTTCGGGCTAGAGTAAACTCACCGTTGCATCACGTGACTGCAATAATTCTAAAATATTAAGTTCCGCAGTTTATTACAAGATCGCCGTTTGTAAGTCGACAAAACCGTATTTAAACCTACGAGTTGCGCGCATAATATTATAAGCCAATGTGAGTTGATGTTTAGTAATTATAAATATCAAGTTTTGCCACGAACAATTTGTCGTGTAATATTAAGTGACGAAAATGGTGAACGTGAAAGAGTGAAAGGGACGGTGAACGAAAGTGAAACGGAACAACGAAAGAGAAAGGCAGTAAAACCGAATAGCGAAAGAGACGATGAACAACAGTGTAAAAAACGACGAAGGAGTGAAGGAGACGGAGTACGAAGGAGTGCAACGAAGGCCGAACGCAGGACGAGGGTCGACCGTCGTGCTGATAGAACAAAGGACGAGGGTCGAGCGATAACACTGTCTCGAGCGTTGATAGAACGAGAGTTTTGCTGTCGTGTTCATTAATGCAGACCACACAGCTCCGTTGTACTGGGATTTTGACTTGAGATTTTCTCTTCTCATCGAATACATTTTTTAGGAATTTTCGACAAATACTTGCCTATCGGAGGGTTGGAGTCGTTTGGCATTCAGACACTTTTACAGTAGCCGTACGATACTATAGGGTTGCGGATCCGTAATAAATTCGCTGGACTATTTTAACATTTTTTTCTTTCTTTTTACCATTCATTTGGTGGTAAATGGTTAATAAAACGTTTGGTTATTAATAGTTTTTCCGTAATATTAAACCCAATTTAAGCAATAAGTTAACTAGACAAAGGTGATCTATTAATCGATTTTGTTCGATAGGAAATGAAAGCAAAGCGAAGTGGGTTGGTGGTTACGAATTTCCTACTCAAAGGATTTGGCAGCCAGTAGTTTGGTCAATGTCTTAAAAAAAAAGTAAAGTGAAATAATGGGTGTAGATCCGGTGACGACGGCATCGAGTTCGCAGGCCAAATCTTCGTCATTTTACAAGTACGAACATTCTACGAGGTCTTATTATTCGATACGCAATTGTTTGGCAGTGATTGGTGGTAGTCCAATAGAAAAACGTTGGTGATTAGTAGTTCGGCTTGCAACATTAAAAAAAAGTGCCAATGGTGTGTTGGCGCAGCGAAACAATCTGATCATATTTGTAACTGACATGAAGTTACAAGTGATCTTGTGATCTACCGAAGTTCTGAAATTGGAAATATGCATTAGCAAATAATTCAATTCCAGTCAGTGTCGAAATCACTATCAGCATTAACGTCGATAATTAATGTTTGCATCTCATCGATCATTCTGTCGGCAAATTCATGAACTGCTCAGAAATTCTTTTCTATCTGTACGACGTGCTCAACACCTTCTTCGAGTAATCTTTCTACGTCATTAATTTTAAAAGTCATGTTATGACTTTTCACGTCATTTTTAACCATCGACCATACCATTTTGATTGAATTTAGCTCGCAATGATGAGGAGGCAATCCAAGCACTATTTTGCCTTCTCGTCAATTACGTACTTATTGAAATCGGTTTTTATAAGAGAGACCATATTGAATAGTTTAGCCTTTAATATTAGACATGTCAGTGGCTTTGCCTGTGCTCTCCAACCGTGCAATTATCGGGGTTTTTTCCCAAGAAGTATTGGGTAATTTATCCAGTTTCACTGAACAATATGACGCGTTATCCATGACCACAACTGCATTGTCTCCAAACGATAATAGAATAATTTCAAACAATTCCAAGAATGTGTCGCCTTATTACCTTTATTACGTTTGTCGCCAGGTACAAATCCAGTAGTACTTCCAATATGCAGGACAATCAATCGCTTGCCCTTCCCGGAAGCATGATATGACTGTTAACAGCCCAGCAAAAATGTCACCTGCATTGACCCAAGTCTCATCCAGGTAATATATAGGCCATCCTTCCGCGTGAAATTTGCGAACTTCTCTCAGGTAGATTCGTCTCGAGAGAATAATATCGTCTCTTTCCGTAATAATGCTAATACTTTGACGGGAAACGTATGTGAAATTTAACTCCTTTAATAATTTTCAAAAAGTCGTGCGTTTAAAATTTGGCAGGTCTTCGTGATCCTTAATAACCTGCAGAAGCTTGTGCAATATGGGCAATTCTTTCTTAATATAAAATTGATGAATTTTTCTCCGAATTTCGTTTCTGTCAATTTGGTTCACTAATTGGTTGCCGATGCCTTTCACTACTTTCGCGATGTAACAGTGCCAGTATTCTTGTACTGTAGCAACGTATTTTTGATATTAAATTTACCAAATCCAGTTTTTTTTGATAATATGGAATGTGCCTCTCTTTTTTGTTATTCTAGGGTTCTCGACCTTGAGGTCCGTGAACAGATTGGCAATCGTCAAACGCTCCCGTCTGTGAACCACCTATAATAAATTGAAAACAAAATTGTTTAGAAATAATACGAAGTAAACACCAGTGCACAGTGATCATTTTTATGTACAGTAGTGGACAAAAGTTTAAGACGGAGAGGAAAAAAAAAGTAATCGTTGATTTTTTTATGAAAAGAATTGACTCAGTGGATTTTTTTTTGTATTAGCTAATTAATCATTAATTCATATATTTATTACATAAATTTAATTTTGCGCGTAACAACATTAGATACAATAAACAAAGAAAACATAAATTTGTTTGATATCTTCGGGGACAAAAGTTTAAGACTATACGTAAAAAAATATTTTTTGGTAGAAAATATACAGATATTTTCCTCCCTTCAATACTTTGTCCACAGTCCATTATTTTTTATCACATCAGCACATCTTTGAGGCATTGAATCAATTAATTTTTTGCAGTCGTCCACAGTTGTTTCATTCCACGTTTTTTCAACTAAAGAGTACAAATCGTCAAAATTTTTTGGTTTATTTCTTTGAACCCTTCTTTTTATGGTACACCATAAGTTTTCAATTGGATTTTAATCCGGCGACTGCGACGGCCACGGTAATAAAGTGATTTTTTCATCTTGAAAAAAACTTTTCACTACCCGAGCCGTATGCTTTGGGTCATTATCTTGTTGATAAATAAAATGATCACCCATATTTTCGTAGGCATACGGTAACATAGTATTTTTCAATATATCCAAGTATTGAAAACGGTCCATGATTCCATTAATTCGGCGTATTGGTCCAGGACCATTGCGAGAAAAACATGCCCACACCATTACGTTTCCACCTCCATGCTTAACTGTCGGTAAAACACATCGAGGATTTAAATCTTCGCCAATTCGACGTCTTACATACAGTATCCCGTCAGAACAAATTCGGTTGAATTTGGATTCGTCCGAAAATAGCACATTTTGCCAATCCTCACTTGTCCAATGCCGATGAGCCTTAGCAAATTGCAGTCGTAATTTTTTATTCTTTTTACTGAGCATCGGCTTCTTCCGTGGCTTTCGTGCTTTCAAATTGAATTCGTCTAATCGTCTTCGGACAGTTCTTACACTAATTTGTGCATTATTATTACTGGATATTTCAGCTCTGATATCGACTGCTGAACGAAAACGATCTCTCTCGCTTAATCGATGAATCCGACGATCCAGCGTTGGCGTGGTTTTCCGCGGTCTACCGTTTTTTGGTCGATCAAAATAGTCCCCAGTCTTCACAAACTTGTACCACGCTTGCTTACAAGAAGTTTCTGATCGATTCATTTGAGTTGCAATTGAAGAAAATGTCTCATTTTGCTTCCGTAGAGACACGATTAGTTTTCGTTCAGTTGATGACAAATTACGGACTTTACCCATACTCTTTTCGTACGTAATTAAACTTAAGACACTGGATAATACACCACAAACTATTTACAGTATTAATATATCAAATTATTGCGTGGATCGACTACGGGTATCTTGTTCGACAGATCGTCTTAAACTAATGTCCGCTGTTTACCGTTGTATATCGTTGTCGGGAAGCAGCAGGAAGCAGACACTCTATGAGAGTCAGAATGCAGTGTACCCGAGTCAACCAATAGTCGACTTGCGCCCGTTTCCCGAAACGCGGGTTAAACTCGTTTCAACTGGGTATTTTCCAATTAGAGCACAGCCGGGCACAGTGCGACACTATGTCCAGCATTGAGTGTTTCAACTACGGCACTGTGCCGCACGCTTGGACACAGACAGTTTATGTAACAAAAATATGTAAACATATGAAACATTTGAAAGCTATCGGCGGAAAGCGGCTTCCGCTTTTTGCTTGCGAGATTGAACTGAGATTAAACTGTTCACGGGGGACAAATTACTGACAGTGCATGACGAAAGAAAACAAAATAATTTCAGCCAGGGTTAGTCAAACTGAAACCGTCACAAACAGTTCAAGGGCCTCTGCTAAACAAATCACTCAACAACTCATTTTGAATGACGATTTTATTGTGTATACATGTAAAAAGAAAGAAATATAAACTGATTTCATTATGGATTACAATTTTATGATTTACAAATCTGCTTAACTGTGTACATATATACAATACACATTTTGTCCACAAAAATTACACATCTCATCCACAAAAAAACAAGCCAGAGTACACGGCTCAGTGGAATTCAATATTGAATATTTTTAGTTTATTTAGTTTCAAATAATAATAAGGATGAATAATGAGAATAATCAATGATGGATTCATAAATATAACCATAGGTAAAATAGATAGCCTAATTTATAGATCATATTACGAGTTCGTCAATGACTGGTGTTATAGAAGGTCGCCAAAGTCGTCGGTGCTGTGGATTGTAATGAATTTTGATAAGGGCATTTCATTATCGTCTAAATAAATAATCACCTTATTGACAGAGAGCACGGCAACTCTTTTCCTTACTCTGTAGTCTAATTTAACCCTTTGAAAACCAGAGAATGAATCGTTTCCTCTTATAAAAGACCATTCCCTTGAAGGGGGGTGATATTTGAAGGAACTTTGGTGGCTTTCAGCTCCAGTAATAGTTAACATGACGCTTTTTTGTTTAGAGCCTAAAATCCAAACACAGTCTTTTTATGTACAAAATTCATCATAATCTCACGTAAAGTAGTATTTGTAAGGACATATGAATTAGTTATGCTGTTTGTTATTGAATAATGATAGTATACTGTAACGGAACGCAATTAAGGCGATCCGCTACCATAACTGACAACCTTAGGTCCATCTAACAAACCAACCCACACAAAGTAAAACAAGACACATAGCATACCAACACCAGACAAAGCCAACAAATAGTTATCGGAAGACAAAACACTCCATAAAACATCAAAAGAAACACCCACCGGACGAGGCGAACAGAAAGGACTAGTAGGTACATACACAGAATCGTAAGTACACACCTTAAAAGTAATTTCGTAAATAGAAGGCCTGCCTAGCCTGAAGATCACCATGTAAACAAAACGGGAGGCGTAACAGCAAGCACACGCCGGCCTACTAGACCAGAGCAGTAGCTCCCGCCCTACACAATCACCGGGCCAAGCCTAAACGCAGACGGCACAACCCCAAATAGGCCAAACTATTCAAAAAGCGAGAACACCGAGAACGCCACAGCACGGCAAGAATAGAAAATAATTCATGGAACTCTCGAGATTCCACGAAACACCGAGACAGATCAACAGGGTACCTTCGCATGAAACTTCGCTACGTACCCCCACTCACGAATAAAACATTAATATTAATAAAACACATAAAACAAACTTATCTCTGACAAAAATTAAGAAACACACATAGAGAAAGACAATCCTCATGTAGGAGAACACATGAAAAAAACAATAACGTAAAAATCAGCGAGAAATCCGTAAAAAACGCACAAGGAAAGACATAATTAATAGCAATTAATTACCCTGGGCAATTATTTATCAACAAAACAGCAAGGCAGCGGCATACGAAACAGGGAGAGACCCATATGGGCCTGAATCATAGAAAAACCATGATCAAACCACAGAAAACACCGGTAAAAAGTTTGAACCTACAACAGGTAGGAATATAACGTTGTCCGACGAAATTCAACCTCGCTGAAACCTCGTTTCAATCTCTAGAAGGACAAAGATCGGCTAAGAATAGAAATTCAAGTAATAACGGTACACCTACACGTCACCCCGCACCTCTCTCACCTAGTGATGGAAGTGCGACAGACATCACGTGACCTACCACAAAACACCCTCCCGGGGTCCATCCGCCAACCTATATAAACCGCGACAGGACAAGCCTCGGGGCTCTTGTCAAATCTAATAAGTCAAGACGAAGTGCTGCTCGACAGCACACCTAGTACATAAAATTACACGTAGAATCTCTATGTAACAAAGACGTGTTCTTTCGATCAAATCGATTCCCCTGCATTGCGCTTGGCCGTCGTTTGACCGAACGAACCGATAAAAAACAACATACTAACAGTTTGGGAAACACCATGTTAGAACGAGTGTTCTTTTTCTCAACTGATTCCCCTGCATTGCGCTTGGCCGTCAGTTGAGTAAACGAACTCATTAGGATACTCTGTGAGGAGTAAGGCTCCCCTGCAATGCGCTTGGCCGCCCCTACTCACAGCGTCAGGGCACACTCCACTAACGGGTCCCCACGCACGGCGTCGTGGCTATCCGTCTTTTGGAGTGTGAAGCAGCACGAGTGACACAAGGTCAAGGGAGTGGCATCCCGACTGAGTGCACCGCGCACTAGACTCGTAGGGTGTACCTGCGTGGGTGGGACCACGTCAGGGCCAGCACCAGCTACCACCTGCAACTTGCGGATACCTCGGCTGGTCGCAATTATTAAGGAACCGAATCGTAAGCCTCTTAATGGCACGATAAGGTGCTTAATTAATTGCGAATAAAGGCTTCAGTATCCGGGGTCCAGGAAGAGCTAGCTGGTCAAGCTGCGAACCCGGTGTCTCTTGCGAACAGCGAAGCTATAGCCAGGGACCCAAACAATAACAAAGACGAGTAAGATAGGTAGGTAAATTCACACACACACACCACATCACAGTACGACGCTCGCGAGTCCCCTATAAGCTCACCACGTAAACATCAATAGGGCGGTGCCTTGACAATCAAGCCACACGGTTACTCCCATTTGGTAGAACATCGAAATAATACACCACCTATTAAAACGTCCGATGATACAAAATAAAGGCTGACTGGTACGTCTTACGACGGTACCACGGAAACGCCCCTTATGAGGACAAGCACCGGCAGTAGTAACCAAGCAGGCCCCACCTAATTAACAACAAACAGGCAGGTAGAAAACGAGCACACCAATAAACGAAAAGCTCCGCACAAACGTAGCCTGAGATGCCATAATTAACCGACAAAGTCCACGTACGTAGTTTTTAATACGATCGCGCATTAGCAGACGCGATAGCCCGCATTTGATAAATTGAGTGTTAAGCTCCGTAAATGTGATGTCTAATCACTTTACGAATAATCGAGTCATAAACCGAATTATCTTGGAATTATTCCACATACGTAGTTCTTAAGAAGATCGCGCATTAGCAGACGCGATAGCCCGTATTTAATAAATTGAGTGTTAAGCTCTGTAAAAGTGATGCCTAAGCATTTTACGAATAATCGAGTCAAAACCTTGAATAAACTGGAAATTTTCCACTTACGTAGTTTAAAGAAATCGCGCAGTAACAAACGCGATCACCCAAATTAGATAAATTGAGTGTTGAGCTCCGTAAAGGTGATACCTAATCACGTTACGAACGATAGAGTCACATACCGAACACAACCGGAAATAAATCCGCGTACGTAAATTTAAGTATCAACTACAAATAAACACACCAAAATTACATAAAGTTGAGCGTTGATCTCCGTATACATGCGACCACATCGTCATACGAACATTGAAGTCAAAATTGGAGTACTAGGAATTTATTTTATCTCTGGAAATACGGCAACGAGTAAAAAAGAGCGCTAGGACGCGATTCCTAGGAAAGACCGTGCGTACGACGCAAGATCGTCGTCCTAAACCATCAAATTCCATTCCAGTCTCCTCAACAAATATCACATACAACCAACGCCTTAAGCACAACAAAAAGAAAAAAGAAAAGAAACAAAGAATTACCCTTCAAATATAAAAGACCAATGATGAAAGGGTAACGAACCGCATGTCCTCCACGGGCAATGCAATTAACAGAATCCAACCTGACGTCTCTTACACAAACAATGAATAAATAAACAATAATCAAACCTATCACACACACTTATAAGTCAATAAACATTACTCTTTACATCAAGCCCAGAGCACGAACCCACTTCGAGCCAACGTCCTCACCGATGGTTTAGGACCGACCAAGCTCGAAAGATAAAGTAAAAATACGCGATTTCACTCCGCCGCCGAAAAGACGCGCATGGTAACAGAAAGCAAAAGTGCATAAAATCGCGAAACGTTTCAATACATTACTTTTTATCGCTATTCCTAACCTCAATAATAACTTTTTTAGAGGCCACAGGTTAGTGGTGTATTGTTATGACACTGCGCAGCTGACAGTAATAACCGTCATGGCTGCCGGTCATCACTTGACGTCCTACATCAGCATCGTGAGTAACCGAATACTGCAATACTAAAGAGGCCTAAATATCAACGCAGGTGTTGGTGTATAACTAGCATAGAGATCGGTGTCCTTACATCTTACTTCCTGGACACAGCGAATCGTTGAGTCCAAGTGTTCTGTGCCGCCAAGGGTACCAACAGTGCGATTAATTTTTTTACTTTCTAAAAGTGGCATCATTGGGGTCTTTTGTTCCTTTTGAGTTCTTTTTCAAAAGGTTATGTTAAAATAAGAGACGAACTCATAACAGTTACCACAACTCACAACAGTTTGAGGAAAAATACAATCACTCCGACTCTATTTTTGAACTTTTGCGAACGCAAGGTCGCACCGTGTCGCACAGTGCGATACGGAGACGTTCAATTGGAAAACACACAACGTCGATGGAATCAGGCTTTTGTGAGTGTAGCGGTGTACATCACGTTCGTTCTGTTTACCTTTACCTGAATATGATTTGGTGACCCCGACGTGATCTATAATACGAACAGTAAATAAACATTAAAAGTGCGTCGTATAAAAAAACCGCGTGCTCACTCGCGCCGCTATTTTCTTCCGATAGCAAGCCCGCGAGCATGTACGCGATCACCCACGAGATCCTCGTGTGTTTAGATAACCTATAGACTGTAGTAGTGGGTATCACTGAGATATAAAAAACGTTAACTTTCAACTAAAAGTGACGTGATAAGCTCTTGACCCCAGCGCAAGAGGGGAGGAGTCTCCACCGCGGAGGAAACCTTGTCGTGGTGGTGGGGCTCGTCACAAATATCCTCTCCACTGTACTTCCCGCAAGCAAATGTATTTAATTGTGTGTATTCTGTGTGTACAGATCAGCAGTGTGAGTGATGGCTCCGAGGAAATAACGCGCTCGCAGGCGTACCAAAGTGGTATCTTCCACCACCAAATGGCGAAACATTTTACATCGATAAGTTCTCCGCAGCATTAGAAACCGGAAAGAACTCCAGCTATAAACACGATAATTGTCTTGAATTTAAAGAACGTTGTTACCAACCACTACAGATGGACTTTCAATATTGTGCTGCAGACTCAGATCATACTGGAGTGCAAGTGAAGCTATATGGCGACGACGGCCGTATCTGTTTCAACACCGGAATCTTCATGGTATCAACAATGATAAGGAAGTTCACAATCCGCTGGCCTTCCGTTTTTTGGTTCGTAGCTGATAACAATCCTACGCTCTTTACTATTAATAATTTATGTATCGGTAACCTGAACAAAGGTGCCCAACTGTCATTCGCCGCTCGGATCCGAGTAATTATGGGTCCTGATCTGGACAAATTGGTGTGTGGAAAGCCTATTCCGCTGCAACTTGATATACTTACGGAAGAGAAGAAGCGTGAAAAAACCGCTTGCTTCCCCCCCCCCCCCGTGATTCGAATTTATCATGACATTCCGTGAATTCCTCGTGTCCGCCTGACTAACCAAAAAAAAGTCGCCGGGCGACGACGGAAACGATTGCGTCATTCACGTTTATCTCGCCCATCATTGTTGGAACCTCGCTCTTTTCGAGCACACTACGTTTACCGTATACAACTGATGCGCCGCAGCTGATGCGATCCTTAGCATAGCTAAAATATATTATTTTTCCGTTCATCAGCACGTGGCTGTATGACGATTCGTCCAGTGACGGAGTCTTCATGGCGAACAGTGCCGTAGAGGGTGCTAGAGGCAGCTTTTGGTATCGCTCGGGTAACCGTCGACGAAACTAAGTTTCAATACTTACTCGCCAACTTGGATGCGAGCGTACTGCCCTTCGTCATAGATATAATTCAGAGCCTGCCGGCTGCAGGTAAATATCAAGCTCTGAAGGAGCGAATACTTTTATCCTTCGCCGAGTCGATGGAGAGCAAACTACGGCGCGTGCTAAGTTACACTACGGTTTTCTCGTGGACATAAAAAACAACCGAATCATCGTCGCGGAAACGGAATTGTACTCCATCGGCATCGTCGGGTATGAAGAATATACTCCGGATTCGACTATCTCGACCAATACCCGTACCACGAACTTCTCAGCGAATTCTCTGCCATCACACGTCCAGCGACGACCTTTGGTCCAACCCACCACGATGTACAGCATCACATCGTCACTAGGGAACATCCGATCGCCGAACGAGCTCGTTTTCTGTCTACCGAGAAGTTCAAAGCGGCTCAAAAGAATTCGAGTTCATGGTATCTCAAGGGATTTGTCGTCGTTCATACAGCCAATAGGCAAGTCTACATCTTGTTGCGAAGAATGAATCCGGTTAATAGCGTTCCTGCGGGGATTATCGTCGACTCAACCACGTGACAATTCCAGCCAAGTATCCGATACCACACCTACACGACTTTTCGCATCATCTTCACGGCTACATGATCTTCGCCACCCTAGATTTGACGCAGGCTTACTATCAAATACTGGTAGTGCCGGAGGATCGTCCTAAAACGGCTGTAATCACTCCGTTCGGATTATTTGAATTCAATGTGATGACTTTTGGCCTCTGTAAGGCAGCGCTCTGTAACCCTCAACGTTTTATGGACACGATTCTACGTGGTTTGGACTTCTGCTTCTGTTACATCGACCATATATTGATTGCTTCGAAGAATCTCACTGAACACGCTCAATACCTACGCAGCATCTTCGAGCGCTTACAGCAGTACGGGATATCGATAAACGTTACAAAATGCACGTTTGCTGCACACAGTGTACAGTATCTTGGTTATGCGATCAATCTAAACGGTACTCGCCCTCGAGCAGATCGCATCGAGGTAATTGCCAACTACAAAAAATGTTTCTAAACTACGTAGGTATTTAGGAGTTATTAACTTCTATAGGCGTTTTATCCCAAATGCGGCTGAAACCCAAGGACTTTTGAATGCTTATTTTGAAAGGACTCCACGGTCAGAAGCAGCGTTCGAGGCGTGCAAAACGTAGCTTGCCAACGCGTCCTTGCTCGCACACCCACTCGAGAACGCTCCTCTTGCTTTAAATACCGACGCATCTAGCACGGCAATGGTGGCAGTTCTCGAACAGTTCTGCGATGGTCGATGGGAGCCTCTAGGATACCATTCAAAAAAACTTTCTTCAGCACAAAAAAACTATAGTACGTATGATCGCGAGCTACTGGCAATCTTTTGTAGGATACATTTCTTTCGCCATCTTATCGATGGCCAAGATCTCATCGGCAAGACGGATCATAAGCCACTCACATTCGCGTTCGATCAAAAAGCTGATAAGGCGTCGCCGAGACAACAGCAACTAGATTTCATCGGGCAATTTACAACAAGTTATTCCTGGTGAGTTTCTAGTCAATTCCGAAAGCTCAGATCCACAACAAATCTACGTCGAGAAATTACGTCGCATATGCGAGAGATTCGCCCGGTCCCGACTGCGCACCACTGTAATCGAAACCCGTTTATGCACAAGACGCTTTATACCTATAGTTACATATTCTTCTCGCTGCCCCCACCACGCTGCCCCCACCCGTGCTAGGCACGTCAGGGGAAGGCTAGCGCCGCTCGTAACACATCTCGTCTCGATTGCGCTTTACGTTGTCTCGCCCCACCCACTTCACAACAGCCAATGTGCGCGCTTTTACGAAATGAGTTATGGTAGATTTTTTAATGAATATATATAAATATTATAAATAATTTATATAAATAAATAAATAAATAAATAAATAAATAAATGATGAAAGTAAAGAAATATATAAAACACTCACTAATTTTGCAGCCGTCAGCAAATGAATAGTGCATTACAATATCCAACACCAAATTGTAGTCATTTACACGAAAGGTTCATTACAATTTATTGAATAAAAAGAAATAAAAATCTCGAGCTAGTTAAATCGAATTTTTTTTTTTCTCGCGACGATTTATTTTTGAAAAGTGAATTGTTGCGACAAAATGACAAAATCGAAAAATTTCGTTATACGACCTTGTTACGTCCTGGGTCTTCCGATACATGTATAATTTTTAATTTTTCGTCCATATATGATTTATACATATTTGACTCATTTTTGCGTAGGTCAGCGTTCCCACGTTGACCGGCGAGACGCGTTGCGATACCTTTTGCTAACGTCAGCGTTCGCACACTGACCAACGGGACGCGGCGCATCGGCAAGACGTGCTGCGCCCCGCAAATCCATTATTGTTCATGTCGCACTACTTTCAGCACTACACCAATTAGTTAGTTCTTCTCCGGGGGCCGACCACGATGGTCGGTCCTCGTAATACCTGTATTCCATCATTTATTTTTAATATCCAATAGGACGTAGATTTGTTCGCGCAACCCATTATATTATCAGGGATACAAATTGAAAATGCGGGTTTGATAACAGATGGCGTTACTAACGCTATACGCATCAGGCAGTACTGTGACTATGTTCATGTCAAAGCTACGTCTTATAGCTTTAATTTTCAGTATGTGTCAATTTGTCGCAGTGTCAAATTCATAGTTTTTTTGAGCTCTCAATATGTCGAGTTTCGTGCCAACAAAACAGCATTTGCGGGAAGCTTTAATTTACTTCTTTAATTTGAAGAAAAGTGCTGCTGAAGCACATCGATTGGTCTCCGAGGCTTATCCGAGTCATGTTCCATCGGTTTCAACGTGCGAGAGATGGTTTGTGCGGTTTAGAAGTGGTGATTTTGACGTTGAGGACAAAGAGCGGCCGGGCCAAGTGAAAAAGTTTGAGAATGCTGAATTGGAGGCAATACTCAATGAAGACTCGTGTCAAACTCAACAAGAGCTCGCAGATTCATTGGGAGTGACACAACAAGCCATTTCCCATCGTATAAAAGCCCTCGGAATGATCCAAAAGCAAGGACATTGGGTGCCGTATGAGCTGAAGCCGAGAGACGTCGAGCGCCGTTTTTTTGCATGCGAACTGCTGCTCGAACGGCAAAAACGGAAGGGTTTTTTGCATCGCATTGTCACTGGTGATGAAAAGTGGATCCATTACGATAATCCGAAGCGCAAAAAATCATATGGTTACCCCGGCCATGCATCATCATCGACGGCCAAACCAAATATTCACGGCGCCAAGCTCATGCTCTGTATTTGGTGGGACCAGCTGGGTGTGGTGTATTATGAGCTATTGAAATCGAACGAAACCATCACAGGAGCACTATACCGAACTCAATTGATGCGTTTGAGCCGCGCACTCAAAGAAAAACGGCCACAATACGAGCAAAGACACGACAAAGTAATTTTGCAACATGACAACGCTCGGCCACATGTTGCAGCGCCGGTCAAAACATACCTACAAACGCTGAAATGGGAAGTCTTACCCCACCCGCCGTATAGCCCAGATATTGCTCCTTCCGATTACCACCTTTTCCGATCGATGACACATGGCCTAGCTGACCAGCGCTTCCATTCTTACGAAGAAGCCCAAAAATGGGTCGATGACTGGATAGCAGCCAAGTCGGCCGAATTTTTTCGCGACGGTATCCGTAAATTGCCAGAAAGATGGGAAAAAGTTGTGGCTAGCGATGGACAATACTTTGAATAATTCATTTGTTACCATTTTTTCAGAATAAACGTTCAAAAATAGAAAAAAATCCCGCATTTTCAATTTGTACTCCTGATATTTGCGCGTTGCTTAATATATATTGGTGCTACACTTTTGCAACACTCAATGCTACGATTGTGTTAAACTATAAATATATATACATACGTATACGAGCATAAATTCTTGTCTAATTAACTGTTTTAATATACATAGTACATTTTTGGTGTTTATCCTGTGCTTATTAATTATTTATATAAAAATCACCCCTCACCATCCGTCCTCCAATCCCGAGGCAGCGCATTCTGTCTCAAAATGGAGAATAAATTGCGTTCCTTCAAATCCAGGACGTAACAGACCTACTAAGTATCCATGTCATTGACACTACAAGATTTATTTTCCCGATTCTTTCTGAAAAACCGTTACAACGTCATGAATTTCTTACAAATACTAATGAAAAATACATAAAAAGATCGATAATTTCAATAATTAATGAAAACAAACATTTTATTCATCGATTAAGAGTACACAGAAATAATAGTATAGCTAATAATTGCATTTATTTATTTTGTACTTTGAACGATTAAACAGCGCGCGGCGCACAGTGGGGCCGATTCCCGAAAAGCTGGTCAAAAGTCGAAAAATGAAGTTTCATTTTATAGGATTTAGAGTACATAGGTGGATAGAGTAATGTTTAAGAATAGAACATTTTATAAGGGCTAGTGAAGTATACCTGATAAGTATAAGCCAGTACAAAAGAGACCTTCGCGCAAGTAATAGCTCGATCGTTCGAGCTCATATTCAAGCGTCATATTAAAAAATTCGTAGAAAATCGTAAAATTGGTGTTTCTTAATTCTGCAAAATGGAGGTTTCAGGTTGAAGAAAGTAGTTTATTATCATATGCGTCGAAAATTATAACAGATACATATAAATTAATAGCTAAACAATGTCTAAAGTAGAAAAAAATGGAAAATTATGTGCAATCATTTTAGAAAAACAGGGAAAAAGTTAAAAGTTCCGCAGTGTTCCGCAACAAAACAAGTTTTAAATTAAAGTTTGTACTGTTATGTAACAAAATTAGTTAAAACTAGCTGCAGCTAGCTGCAACTTTGTTTTTAGTGCACATTTGAATATAAAAAATTACAAATTCACATTAACCACTTGTTGCACGTTTTTTTCAAATGAATATAATTTTGTGAAACTTGTTACTCGGGGGTTTTTGGGATCGCTGAATACGAATCCGGTGTCAAAAAACTAAATTCAAAATGGCGGATCCAATATGGCGGACGCAATTTTCGTGTTCCTTATTACACTTATATATTTGAATTATACATTTTTCAATATTTTTATAAATGATTAAAAATGTAATTACTTATCTGAAATATGTACAAAATATTTCTCTTAAACAAGATAATCATTACTCTGTAATTGTATGTTAATGATTGTGAGTAAATTATATCTAATCTATCGACAGGTAGCAAGTCGATACATTCGCACGTAGCATGTCGAGTGACAGATGCGAATAGTAAGATTAAGGATCCTGGTGACAAGTATAAATAATTAAATGCACTCAGTAATTAACAATAATAAATTCAATGTTTATTGAAATTATGTAACATTGGTTGCATGAAAAATACCTGTTGATTATGACAAATATATTACTGTGATTAGTCTGGCCTGCGTGTTGATGTACTGTTGGTGAGTGGGTTCTCAGGCCTCTGAGTTGCCTTGGTGATTCCGTGTGGTTGATCCTGGTGATAAGGTCTGATTGTAGAGCTCGAGTAATGCCACACGGCAGGCTGATGAGAGTCCGGACGCCGATGATCGGTGCGAAGTAGAATGGCGTCTATGCAGCCAACGAGCGAACCACGCCGTTGACGTTTATGTGAATGGTTCTATGGTTCTGGTGATCTGCTGTGATTTTCACTAACACTGAGTTGAAACACGGGTGATTTGACCAAGAATGTACTACACTATAGTAATGAATGCGCACTAAAGTGATTAGAACGAGTAAATATCTCTATGAGTTTTACGCGGGAACGTGTACTGCGAGCGACTCGAGTGAGAACAATGGCCACATCCGTCGACCACGCGGCAGAGTATCAAGAAGACGGACGTGCGTCACAGCTTGCTGGTAATTTGCTGTCAGCGATGGAAGGCGAGACTTGTGAGTGGTCTTGCCGATGGGACCACGCTAACAGCGTTGGCCGCTTGAGTGAGCTTCGATCGAGGATGTGAGCAGATGGACAATATGCATGAGTGCGCGGTCGATAAATCGATATAGCATACCTGCGAGCTATACCATATGACGCGAGGCGTCAGATGATTGTGACTGTAGCGTGTGCATGAGTTAAGTGTGTACTTGGTAAGCGTGAAAACTGAACAGTAATCCAAATACATTTATTTTAAAACTGTAAATCAAATTATTATACAGTAATCTTAAAAAATGTTTACTTAAACTAAAATAATTATAAATTAACTGTTTGAACATGTTAATTTTATTTCACAAAATCTATTTTGTTTCAGAAAATGATTTTAAGAAATATGTGCTTCAAAGAAAAAATTACTTGTATGTAACTGAAGTACATTCACTTCAATAAAAAAAGGAAATGTAACTTGTAAATAGTATAAAATAAGTCTTTCAAAAGTGATTTTAATCAATACAATTATAGATGTAAAAGTAGATGTTTTATTACTTTTTATCAAATATATAATTTACTTACAGATTTATAAAAAGTTAATAAATTTTTATAATCGCTATTTTGGATCTGCCATTTTGAATTTTGTCTTTTTCACATCGGATTCATGTTCAGCGACCTCAAAAACCCCTGAGTAACAAGTTTCAAGCAAATCCGGTTGATTTCGAAAATTGCGCCCGCCATATTAGATCCACCATTTTGAATTTTGTTTGTTTCACACCGGATTCGTATTCAGCGACCTCGAAAACCCCCAAATAACAAGTTTCAAGCGAATCCGGCTGATTACAAAAATTGCGTCCGCCATATTGGATCCGCCATTTTGAATTTCGTTTTTTTCACACCGGATTCGTATTCAGCGACCTCGAAAACTTACAGAAACCAAGTTTCATACAAATTCGATAAACATTCCGTATTATAACTGAGTATTTTCGGTTTACTATTGCCATTTTGAACCCGCCATTTTGTTTTTTTACAATTTTGACTTCAGATTCGTAATCAGCGATCCCAAAATCCTTTATATACTATATCTCAAACAGAATGAACTACGTTTTCGACTTTTGACCAGCTTTTCGGGAATCGGCCCCACTGTGCGGCGTAGTGAGAGACGTTCGCGCTGCCTGACTGTTGATTGGTCGGTGAGCCGGGTCTGTGCACGCGTGGGCGCTAAAGCAGACCCAGTAGAGAGGGTACCCAAAAGGGAACGAGTTTCCCTCATCTGGCATCACTGACTCGAGGGCAAATAAGAAAATCGTCAAATTCGCTACTTTACGTAGTTGTTGAAGGGGGGTACTGTGAAACCTACTCGGTTGCAGCCGATTCTACAACGAGCGACAGGAAGCTTCGCGTCGTCGACTATGGCTACGGTCCGAATCGCGCTCACAGCGATTACAATACACAAGTTGCTAACGTGCGGTCCCATTCAGTGAGCGCGCTAACGTCTGTTTACAGTACTAATAATTCGGACCACTTGTTAGCAGTAAAAGTTAGGTGCTACGAACACGGGGCTGACGATCCGACCCGTGAGCATCGTGAACGCTCGAAAATGACGTCATAACGTTTGCAGCGCAAACTATACTATCAGCTATCTGCGCTGTGAGCGCGATTCGGACCGTAGCCTATGCTCATGGTAAGCGCTTCGCTACGTATAGTTGGGGGCTACGTATACTTGGGGGGAACTTCTAGATTTTTTAGAGGACGTGGTTACTACATGCTGCTTAGCAATTGCTCTACTTGCTACTGTATCCGCTATCCATAGATTAACATTATTCGAGAAGTTAAATAAATAATTCCGTTATTTCTATTGGAGTCGTTATTTCTGTGCGGACCAACTTCGTTCCCCTACAATGAATTGACGTCTGACGCCATCATGCGGCTGGAGCGCATACTACTCTCCTGTATCCCAATAAATCGTGTTATATTATAATAACGCGGAGCTTGTGGCTTGTTCTTCTGTGTACGTCAGTGTCAGTGGATGGTCTATCTTTTTCGCCGGTGTCAGGTGTTTACTAATTTCTAATGTAATTATAATAAACGCGTTAATAACGTCATATCGGATTTACTCATAAGAGTTCGAATGAACCTTTTTATTCTTTGTTCTGAGCTGGTGATCAGTGAGATAGTAAAAAAACGGCAAAGCCCTAGTGCTTCTTATTAAAGGATTCATAACTGGGAGAGGAATATAGAGTGGGTTAGTTTCAAGGTAAGGGCCTACCGTCAATTTGATAAACAATGGGAGACTCCGACGAGGATAACGAAAAGGATTTCGAGGCTGGTATAAATATGACTGGCTTCCTCTTCGGGAATATCGATGAGAATGGTCAACTGGAGGATGACTTACTTGATGAGGACACTAAACAGCATTTGGCCTCGCTGAGTATAAGCAGGCTTGGCTTAAGTTCTCTCTTGCAGGAAATGATAGCTGAGAACAACGAAGTCAATGAGAATGGCCAAGATTTTGGCAGTGATAATTTTCTTTCCAGCAAGAAAGATGATATTGATTATCAAACCAAAGCTCCTACTGCTCAAGATTTCTCAGATATCAACGAATTGGCTGACGATCAGGAAAACAATGGTTAGAATACTCAGCTTTATAGAACGAAAAATTGCTTGATAGCATGTTAAAACAACTTTTCCGTCAAGAACAATAAAAATCTGTATTAAATGTTACATTGTTATTTATAAATTTATATGATCTATCGTTAATTATCCTAATTAGCTAATCAAGTACAATTTATTGGAATGATAAATTATTTATATTGTAAAAGGCTTTTTGACTATTGCAATAAATAATTAAATCGATAAATATTTATATTTTGTTAATCTAGTCATGCTTTGTAGAAAAAAGAAAGAATAAATCACATGTTTTGTTTTATATAGCTAGTTAATATTAAGTAGGATTTTTATCCTATTTGATAGTAAACATTTTATTGGTTTTTTTCATATATGAAAAGCTTTCCTTCCTATTATCTGTTATCTTTATTATTTTATCCCTGGTACTACATAATAAAATATATACTAATACTGAATATACTACTATATAACTACATAATAAAATATATACTAAGATTATAATAGTAGATAACATTTTTTTGGTGTACTTTAAATAATTGCAATGAAGTAAATATGCTTTTGTTATTAAAACTAAGAACTACAAATGTTTTGACAAATCAGCAAATGAAGAAATCAATAAAAATATGGAAAAGGAAGGCACTGGTTATGAAGCAGATGACGAAGAAGGTGTACACAAGTCGGACACTCAGCTTATGCCACCTCCTCCGATACCCGATGAAAAAGAGGCTCTTACTCCGGAAGAGGCGGAGGCAGCTCATCAGAGAAAATCAGAGACTCCTTTGGCTTCGATGCTTCCTTCTAAATATGCCAATACCGATGTCACCGAACTATTTCCTGATTTTCGAGCGAACAAAGTTCTGAGGTTCTCACGACTGTTTGGCCCGGGAAAACCTAGCAGCTTGCCAGAGATTTGGAGAAGCGTCAAGCGTCGAAGGAAAAAAAGACGACGTCATGATATGCGGGACTCCGACTCAGGCTCCGACCAGGATGACAGAAAATCCAAGTTCAAAGTATGGTTTTGTTCTCTTTCTTCAAAGGAAAAACTTTGAAGTCATAAAATCTTTTGCAAGGCTTTGGCTAAAGAAGCTATATGTTAGCATTTAAAATTACTTTACTGAATTATTGAAAACGTTTGGTAAAACGCTATTATTTGAAACGTGATATTCTATACTTCAGGGATGGTTTATGGAATACGGGCCAGAACCCACTCCAGAGCAGTGCGTCTCCGATGACGAACTAAAACTCTTAATGCCAGTAGAGGATAAGGAACAGTCAGGAAAAACGGGTGAAACCGGCGAAAACGGTGACATGGGTCCCAAAGTTGCAGACTGGCGTTTCGGACCCGCTCAACTTTGGTACGACATGCTGGGAGTTCCGGAAACTGGCGAGGGTTTCGATTATGGCTTCAAGCTCACCGAAAAGGTAATGTATATTTTCCAATCTGCGAATTCCACAGTCTTTAATGTATGCTATTTAATATTTATGAATTACAGACGAACGAAAAGAAAGAAGAAATCGAGAAGATTGAGAATCCTGAAAACTTTCCGGACGACGCGTTTCTCATGGTCTCCCAACTGCACTGGGAAGATGACGTTATTTGGGACGGGGACGAGATAAAGCACAAGGTACAACGCTTCGTCGTTAAAACTGTATTTTCACGATGTAATTTTATCTGAAATTGTGATTAGGTGCTGCAGAAGCTAAACAACAAGAATAATGCTGCGGGTTGGGTGCCATCGAGCGGCAACAGAACAGCTCAGGCGTTCAGTCAGCCGGGAAAGGGAGCACTAGTGCCTGTAGCACCGAACGTGAGATTGGCCACATCTCAGATTTCGACGCCATTGCACATGCAATCGCAGAAAAATAAAATGTACGTTGTATGAAAGAAAGGGGTCAATATGTCGGTAATTAATGTCGAATACTTAATTAATCATCTACAGTGCCGAATAAAATGCTTAAAGTTTAACGGCCACTAGCTATTTAAATATATTGATTACAAGAAAAAAATATGTTTGATTTGCAGGACCGGAGGCAAAGGAAATCAACAGCAACTGCAGGATAATTATGATGACACGTGGTATTCGATATTCCCCGTTGAGAACGAGGAGCTAGTCTACGGCAATTGGGAGGAAGATGTTATCTGGGATGCGCTGAACATGAAGAAGATTCCAAAACCAAAGATTCTCACGTTGGATCCGAACGACGAGAACATCGTCCTTGGGATTCCAGATGACATCGATCCAGCGCTGCTTCACAAAGAGCACGGACCACAGCCGAAAGTCAAAATTCCTCACCCTCACGTCAAGAAGAGTAAAGTTCTTCTTGGCAAAGCTGGTGTCATAAACGTTTTGGAGGAGGATGCACCACCCCCGCCACCAAAGTCACCCGATCGCGATCCATACAATATTTCAAACGACATGTAAGCTACATGCCGACTACTTTTTATGAATTTTGTAGCTTGTCTTAGATTTTATTTTTATTTTCTAATTTTTTAATCCATTTATATTTTATAATTCCAATTTTTAGATATTATATGCCTCGCTCTTCGGAAACGACATTGCGTTTGAAGGTCGGCGGAGGTAATCTCATTCAGCATAGCACGCCGGTAGTAGAGCTACGCGCTCCGTTCGTCCAAACCCACATGGGACCTATGAGGCTGCGAAACTTCCACAGACCACCGTTGAAACGTTACAGTTATGGACCGCTATCGCATACCGGTCTTCACGGCTTTATGCCGCTTCTCAAGCACATTAAGAAGAAGTCAAAGGTACTGCGATGACTGCAAATCATAATTAGCAAATGTAACTGATTCGCGTGAAAATTTGAATATTTATTCTGTTATTCGTCAGCAACGAGAACAGGAGAGAATAGCGTCGGGAGGTGGTGACGTATTCTTCATGCGAACTGCCGAGGATCTTACGGGGCGCGACGGTGAACTGGTTCTCGTGGAATTCTCCGAGGAGCATCCACCGCTCACGAACCAAGTGGGCATGTGCTCAAAAGTCAAGAATTATTACAAGAGAAAAGCGGGCAAGGATCAGGGACCGCAGAAATATAAATACGGGGAAACAGCCTATGCTCACACCAGTCCATTCCTTGGTATTCTCACGCCTGGACAAAGTATTCAAGCTATTGAGAATAACATGTACAGAGCGCCTATTTATGAGCACAAGGTCCCACAATCAGATTTCCTCGTCATAAGAACGAGGTTGTTGCAAAGATTCAATTATCCTGATTATTAGAGGTCACCTATCTCTCAAGTCAGCATTTTTTCATTCAGCTCGTATATCAGTACTCGCTATTTAAAAAAAAAAACATCTGTCGTACGAGAAAAAAAAAGTCGAGCCATCTCGTTAAGTACGTTGAGGAAATTCATTGTCTTTGATTCGCGACACAAATATAAATTTGGACATAACAAATCAAAAGCTAGGGTTTTATTAGAATTTTTTTAACATTTGAAAGTACTGAGAAATTGACTCCAAGACGACTCAATAAAATTTTATTAGAGATATGTTTTGATTATTAGCGCGTTACTCGGAGATCCCTGAATTTTTATTTCAACACCAATCGTGCATTATTTCGACAAATTCACGCCTACATTCCACCATTAGGTCACAATACTACGTTCGCGAAGTCGATGCGCTCTTTGCAGCTGGTCAGGAGTGCCCGCTCTATGAAGTACCCGGTCCAAACTCCAAACGCGCAAACAACTTTGTCCGCGACTTCCTCCAAGTATTCATATATCGTCTTTTCTGGAAGTCTCGGGATACTCCGCGAAGGATTAAAATGGATGATATCAAAAAGGCATTCCCGTCGCACAGTGAGAGCAGCATCAGAAAGCGTTTAAAACTTTGCGCGGATTTCAAAAGAACAGGTGAATTATGTAAAATGAAAGGAATATAAGTATCACTGGAATGTTTTTGAACATTTCGAAATTGTATACTGTACGGAATTTAGAGAAAAAAATTGTGCGCAGTAGGACTACTTCGAGTTTAATGCATTTTTTATATAAACAAAATATTTTTTCCATATGTTAATGCAGCAAATGTACAAATAGACTTGTTCGAATTATAAATATCGCATCAGCTATATTACTTAGTTAAATTTTTCTTATAGGTATGGATTCGAACTGGTGGGTGATAAAGCCAGACTTTAGACTGCCGACCGAGGAGGAAATAAGAGCGATGGTATCGCCAGAGCAGTGTTGCGCTTATTTTAGCATGATCGCGGCTGAACAGCGTCTGAAAGATGCGGGTTACGGTGAGAAGTTCCTATTCACGCCTCAGGACGACGACGACGAGGAGATGCAGTTGAAGATGGATGACGAGGTAAAGGTGGCCCCTTGGAACACGACTCGAGCTTACATTCAAGCGATGAAGGGAAAGTGCCTCTTGCAACTTGCCGGTCCCGCTGATCCGACCGGTTGCGGCGAAGGTTTTTCGTACGTTCGCGTACCGAATAAGCCGACGATAAGCAAAGAGGAGCAAGAAGCTCAGCCGAAGAGAACGGTAACGGGAACGGATGCCGATCTGCGAAGGTTATCCCTCAACAATGCGAAGGCCCTGTTGAGAAAATTCGGCGTACCCGAGGAGGAAATTAAAAAGTTGTCCCGCTGGGAAGTAATCGATGTAGTGCGAACTCTCTCAACCGAAAAAGCTAAAGCCGGCGAGGAAGGAATGACAAAATTCTCGCGAGGCAACAGATTTTCGATCGCCGAACATCAGGAGAGATACAAGGAAGAATGTCAGAGGATATTCGATCTGCAGAATCGTGTGCTCTCATCGCACGAGGTGCTGAGTACCGACGAGGGTGAAAGCTCGGAGGAAGACAGCTCAGATATCGAGGAAATGGGCAAGAACATCGAGAATATGCTGTCGAATAAGAAAACGAGCACGCAATTATCTCTGGAAAGGGAGGAGCAGCAACGACACGAGCTAAGAAAGATGCTGATGGGCGACGCTCAGGAACAGGAGAAAAAGGGCAAAGACAAGAAGAAGGAAGAGGATGACGACAGTCCGACGAACAATTTCAACGCTCAGCCAGGTCGTGTCTTAAAGATATATCGCACTTTTCGGAATCCCGAGGGCAAGGAGTTCACGAGGGTAGAACTTGTGAGAAAGCCAGCGGTTATCGACACGTATATCAAGATCAGAAACTCCAAGGATGAGACTTTCATAAAACAATTTGCGACGCTGGACGAGGCGCAGAAGGAGGAGATGAAGAGGGAGAAGCGACGCATTCAGGAGCAACTGCGACGAATAAAGCGAAATCAAGAGCGCGAAAGAACGCACGGTGGGCCGACGAGCGGGGCCTTCAGCTCAGCCACTAGCATGTTCGATCGCAGCAACACCAACACCCCAACAACCACATCCTCCACCAGTATCCTTCCGTTCGGTAATTTCCAATCGTCCTCTATAACTCCTAAGCATTCCAAGACCGAGATATCCCCACCCAAGCGTAAAAAACCTAAACTTAAGCCAGATCTCAAGTTAAAATGCGGAGCGTGCGGTAACGTCGGTCACATGCGAACCAACAAAGCCTGTCCGTTGTACCAAACTAGCATGACTACAGCTCCCGTAAATGTCGCGATGACTGAGGAACAGGAGGAAGAGATCGAGAAAGAGCTCAACACGGACGATCAGGATCTAGTCAACGTCGATGGTACTAAAGTTAAGCTCTCGTCGAAATTAATAAAGGTATACATCTATTTCAATTTCTATCCACTTTTTCGTGGAAACTAATCATTTTATTTTGTCATCATTAATATAGTTTGACCGATATTCGCCATCTACAGTATTTTATAGTATTATTTACTTTTCGAAGGTTTTTCAGTGAGTGTATGAATGCCATTTATTAAAACTTTTTATACATTTCCAGCTATTATGACTAACATTGTGAACATTCTCAAAAAGATCCTAACGGAAGCGTTCCATTTAGTAAACACGACCCGGGAAACGGGGACATGATTACTGATGTCGCGTATGCATACGTGAGCTAAATATTCAGATTCATAATAACACGATAAACGTCGCCATGAAATATTTATCATTTTTTCATGATTTACTAATTCGGCTTAACCGACCTTAACCATTTACCGTTTGTCTTATTGGATCTTTTCTCAGAAACGTGAGCATTCTTGTGAAAATGTTCTATTTAAGTCCCCTTATGAACATACGAGATCGAAGCCTTCTTGACAGTTATTTACATAAACAGAAGCTTAAAAAATTTGAAGCATCGGACTCACTAAATTATTTGATTATTTAATTAGTTGATGAACTATTCAATGAGATTTATTATTAATATTTGCCTGTAAATCCTGATTTTGTAGCACGCCGAAGAAATGAAGAGGCGCACGCTTTTACTCAAAGTTCCGAAGGAAGCAGTCAGCTCGAAAAAACGTAGAAGAGCGACGGGAGACGATCATTGCGACTATCTCAAACGCCAGCAGAGACCGGCGAACAGGCGCAGGACGGATCCTGTTGTTGTTATGTCGACGATGCTCGAAAGCATATTAAACGAGATGCGCGATTTGCCGGACGTTCAGCCGTTCCTCTTTCCCGTCAATGCAAAGGTAAGAATCTGTGACAATAATCTAAATTCTCATAAGCTTAATTTCTATTTGTGTATTTGATGTTACGATAAATCGCAGGCTGTGCCTGACTACTATCGAATCGTGAATCAACCGATGGATCTTCAAACGATACGAGAGAATTTGCGCCAAAAGAGATATCAGAATAGAGAAGAATTCCTCGCTGATGTCAATCGAATCGTCGAGAATTCGACGCTTTATAATGGCGCCAGGAGTTCGTTAACCGTTACCGCGAAGCGAATGCTCGAGACTTGCGTGGAGAGATTAGGCGAAAAAGAGGATCGACTTATGAGGCTCGAGAAGGCTATTAATCCTTTGCTCGATGATAACGATCAAGTTGCCCTCACATTCATTCTCGACAGCGTTGTCAACAACAAGTTAAAAACTGTTGCTGACGCGTGGCCATTTATGAAACCAGTCAGTAAGAAAGTGGTCAAGGATTATTACAACGTCATCAAGAGACCTATGGATCTCGAGAGTATCTCCAAGAAAGTAACTGCTCACAAGTATCATAGCCGACACGATTTTCTACGAGATATCGAACAAATTCTTGAAAATTGTACGATATACAATGGCAAGGAATCCAAGTATACGAGCCAGGCGGAACAGTTGGTGAAAGTTTGCAAGGACACTCTGGACGAGGTGAACAATCTTTTTTCTTCAGAATCTTGGACGAATGCACGATTATTGAATTGTATTTCCAGTATGACGATCATCTATCCCAACTTGAGAAAAATATTTCTCTGGTTCAACAACGTGCGATGGAACAAGCGGACATAGACTCTTCGTGGCTTGGACCCGATGAAGAGTCCGGCCAAGAGAATTATACGATCACCGAACCGGAGTTTCGAGGGGTAAGTCTAAATATTAATGAATAATGAATCGCGGCACCCCTACAACATTAGCGTAACGATTGAAAAGTTAAATTTTATTAGTATTTCACGACTCTCCTGTATTTCACTGAGGACAATAAGATAAAATATTTACCGTTACATTTAGTGCACTAAAACTAGATGAGTTGCCAAATAAAATGGCGATTTTTCTGAATCTCTACTTAATAATAAAAACAGTTGCGAAGTAAAATAAACTTTTGATTTCCTTGAGTTACACTCATAATAAATTACTTTTATTCAGTTAAATAATAAAGTACCTTTTTCAGAGTCAAACGAGCTCGCCGGATAATCCTTTTGCAAAGTCCAACAGCGTGGACGACTTTGACTTTGTCGATGTAGAAGGCGACGTTGAGGGTGAGACCAACAGCAGAGTTGCGCACTCCAAAACCAAAGATGTTCTCGAAGAAGGTAAGGGTCTCATTCTCCAGACTATTAGACAACGGCTCGATATTAAACGTTCAAAATATTGAATTTCAATTCTTGGTTTCGTTGCAGATCTTCAATTTTCAAGCGACGACTCTAAGAGAGACGACGACTTTGACGAAGTTCCATTTGGCGGCAATGAGCACAACGAATTGGATACGTTAGATTTGGGAGAAATTCGCGAGCCCGGAGAGGTTCCTGCCGACGATGACAGTCAGCAAGCGGCGGAGGCAATGGTTCAACTCGGAAACGTTGGATTCTATGTCGGTGAACAGCAATTGCTTCAACAAGGTACGAACACGGCTCGAAAAGAACTTTTTTTAATTCGTGGATCGCTTGATAATAATTACATTGAATATTCTCTCTCTTCCGTAGATGAGAGTATGGACGTCGATCCGAATTATGATCCATCTGATTTCCTTCTCGCGGGATTACCGACGCGGGAAGAAAAAGACATCAACAAAATTCAGGACGACTTGGCAGTGTCGGAGAGCGACGAAGAGATTGAGAATATCGGCGGAACGGAACAGTCGATGCAAGAGTCTCAGCAGCAAATCCAGCCTGACGAGGACGTTGGTGGCGATCTCTGGTTCTAAGTTTGAATCGCACTTATACATTATATTTATATATATATATTTAAATGCAACTTATAGTTACAAATTGCGTCGTGATAAGAACGACTTTTCACGGACGTTGGATTATTGAAGAGTACGCAAATTTCGTCAAAGCGAGGGATATTTAGCAGTCTCAGTTATTTAGCAAAAGTGTTGAAGGAGAGAATAGAGAAGTTTAACGATTGTTTAAGAGACAAATCAATACATATATATATTTGTATATACACAAGTAAATATACAAGCACATACATGAATTTCAAAGTTGAATCAAATTTTATTTTAGCCAATTATCCCGAGAGAACAATACTTTCGCCGATTTTTAATTTTTCAGATGATTAACATAGATGAAAACTGGTCGCAAATTTCCCAGAAGGGCGCCACTCGAATGATTATCTCATAAAATAATTTTTTTAAATAGACAGAACACGATTTTTTTAACAATTGAAAACAAACGAATACAAATGATAATTATTATAACATTGTTTGAAGAAATATTCACCATTTTTTCAGAACAGCAAATTTTATGGTTTTTTGATCTAGTGATGCCTTCTGGGTTAAGAGCATACCGGAGTAGATTTTCACCTTCCTGGAACTCACATATGTCAAACCGGACTGGACTCGATTCTTTGAGGTTCTCTGAACATTTCAATATCATCAGAAAATCTATTACACAAAAGAAACCCAGGTAAAGTGTACTTATACTGCGTTCATGTAGTCTCTCTTCCCGTTGCCGTAATCCCTTGCCGTAAGCAGCCAGACTACTTCAACGCAGTATACACTTTACGTTAATTTATTTTGTGTGATCGACTTTTTGATGATATTGAAATGTTTGGAAAACCTCAACGAACCGACGTCACATCCGGTTTGACGTATGCGAATTCCAGGAAGGTTTATATCGTATAAAACAGATGCTGGTCAAATTTTGAGCGGTGATCCTGACTTTCTGAATAGTCAGCTATATATGAGTAATTTCATTTTTTGCATGTTTTTAACCGAAATTCGACCGAACGTTGAAGCGTTTACGTTCATATTATAGTCCTGTACAATGTGAAGCATATCCGTAGACTACGGAATAGCCTATTTTTATCAGTCAGTCGGTCAAAAAATCTACTCCAGTATCCCATTAACGTAGAATAGCTTGTTCTGTAGGCGAAACCTCCATACTTACACAGATGTGCTCTTACACAGATGTGCTCTTTCACTCCGTCGTGAGCACCATATGAGCTTGTTTCTTTTGCACTCATGGGTTGAGTATAGAGATTTCGCCTCGAATTAATTCATACAGCTGTCTCTCTCACGGACCAGTAGAGGAAAATGCTATTGTTTACAGTTTTAGTTACCAGTCGAGTAGGTTTCGCCTCCCCTTAATACAATGTACTCCAACCCCTCAGTCGGTAACAAAAACAGTTATGCAAGTTTCTCCGCTACGATTGTACTTAGCGATAAAAGAGGCGAACACTGAACTATGTCTCACAATCTTACAGTTCACTATTCTCGTCATTTATTCGAAAGTTCAATCGCTATTGGAAAAGTCTGTTATCTCACTCGCGCTTATGACAATCTGAAAGAGACGATTGTCGTAGCGTGATCCGCTTCACGTTTGTAACATTCTCTTCCGCCCCATCGCGATCGCCAACGGTGCAGTTGCTCGCACTCTCATGGCAGCTCAGTTTGTGTAATATTATGTAAATTAGAAGAAAACGATTAAGTCAAAGGAAACGATAGAGAGTACGAACAAGTTTTACGATAGCTTACCAATCAAATTGCTATACATATCTAAATATAGAAGTGAAGAATTAATATCACACCTGGATTTAGAAGTAAGATCGCACCGTTGTTTCAAATAATGATCCCAAAAGAAGAATATTTTCGTCTCTTTCTATAATCTTCATGCGCTCATCCTCATTATTTTCGTGCTCTCGCCAGTGCCCTTTCGTTGATTCTCGCGGAGTCGAAAGCACTTCCAAAGACCATATCGAGCTTCCCAATCGACAAAGAAGAGTTCGGGTTTGTCCCACAAAACATGATGTACCGCAAAACTGTATCGAGCTTTGAGAGGTGGATTCAAGTGCGGTGCCCATTGAGCTCTCTCCATCATGATCTTATTCACATAAGAGTAAAAAACGTTGGCATCGTGTATCCAACACAAGAGGCTCATCACGGCAATGATGGTCGCATGAATATGATAAGAGGCTTCTCGATACATCTCCGATTGCGCGAGAGTAAAATCTTGAAGATTCATAGCCAAACACACGAGTGCAGCCGCGGTAAAACCGCAGGGTACTTCAACGGCTATCAAGCAAATTGTGCAATAAGTGGATTCGAGATTGATTCGCATTGAGCAATGATTCATCATACTATTTACGAGACTATCGTGCAAAAGTTGTCGATTTTTTTGCAAAAAGTATTTATCCTCTTTATTATACCGATTTAGTTTCAGATCGAAGCGAGTGCCCTCGAAGAATATCTTGGGAGTGTCGAATTGCGATCGGTTATCTCTGCGATCCAGGAGATATTGTAGAACTCGATTGCCGAGGAGGCTCACGAGACGACTCGAGGAAGAGAGCATTCGCATCAAAAGAGCGAATATCCTGGTATTGAGGGTATCCTTGTAGATACCAGAGACGTGCATGTAAGCTGCGTATTCGAGAGTACTGCCAAAATCCAATATCGTACTGTCTGAAGTTTTATCATCGACCGACCAGGCACACATATGATAAACGACCACGAGAAGCTGCTCGTTCTCGAGATTATTTATCGTGTGGCGAACGCAAACTTCGAGGCATTTTCTCAGAGCTGCGTAAGGCGGAATTCCATTCGCTTTCCCGCCGCTCAAACTCCCGTAATAAAGCTTCAATAGTCTCTCTACAGCGAGAACAGTGTCTTCGCTGTTTGGCCAGGGATACACGTCGAGCATTTGATAGAGAATTCGTAGAATCGCGCGGGCATCCTGAACTCTGGTAGTTTCGGTTTCCACGCGATCTAAAATTGCGTGAATTATCGGAGCACCGCCGATTCCGTATTCCAACAAACCAGGTGCAAGCTCCCAGCAGAGATCCTCCCAACGCCAAAGTTTCTCCCTGTGAACGATTTCGATCACCGAGTAGACTAGTTCTCGCGATTTTTCGGGTATGAATGATTTGATGAGGTCGTAGTAACAGGATTTAGCTATTCTGTAATCCCTTTGACGCTTCCAATTACATTTTCCGTCCGATCTGTGGCGAGCGTTTTCGAAATAAAAAAGTACCTTTACAGCGCTAAATACAATTTCACGGGGGCCTGCGAGCTGCAATTGTGCCCGCGTACTGTCTCGCAGGATCTCGATTACACCCCGCAGGGCCTTCGTTGAACAACCTCGCCAATTTCTTTCCGTCACAATATTCATGCATAGCGCGTGAATCTCGCTGATTCGTGATCGAACTTCTTCGTCGCTCATCAACGAAACTCGACTACGGGGAATACATAATAACTTTCCCATATTTCTCTCGACATTCTGTAACTTGTTTTACCATTCAAACTAGGACTTTGCTGCATAAGTTACATGAGAAGGGACGAAACTCTTTGCGCTCGGTCAAGCCTACCCGGCGGCATTTATGTTATACGCTTTGTAATGTCCCGTTCGATATATCGAAGTTCGAGAGCTAAAGTAGATATGTATTATAAACATTACCAAAGCATGTTTTGAATTGCAATTCCATCGAAGGATTCAAGCAACATGACATTTATTTGCAGCATAATAATAATGAGTCGCCGCATAACGGGACGCAATGTAGGTAAGTCGCGTCGTCGACGACGAAGAACTAAATTCGCAAGTTGCAACCATGTGCTGACACTGACACCACAGCACCAGCGAGTGAAAATTCGTTTATTATTCGGATCAACCAATGGCGATCGAGGAACCGACGGAAGAATTGTTTCCAGTGTATTCGTACGGAGAACGGGTTTCTCAGCTGACACCTCAGCTGGTGTTGATACGTCAGGTAAAGAAGATATATCTTGTTCGATCAGGCGTGCAATTTTCTCTAGCTGTATGCGCATGTGTGTGTAAGCCGTAAGGTAGTAGAAAGCATAATAGACTCGTCATGCGCAGTTTCAATTTCACCAAGCATCGGGCCATCGGATGCAAGCAATTACAGGTCAATATGAATATTTCATCAGTGTCCGACAGTTAACTTGCCAAATAAAAACAAACATTACTCCTTCCGCGCATTTTCTGTGAATTAGAACTAGTCCGATACGCACGACGCACGTACGAGTCGCGGGCGTAATGTCGGGGCCGTGTGAGGATTATCCGACTGAGAATTTTATTGGCTTGAAACCAGACGATGTCGGCTGGCTGGTATTCAAGATAAAATGGAAAAATGCTGGATACGTCAGTGCCGAAGGAAACTATATCACCGGGCACGGACCGTCTATGATCGCCGGGTATTACAATAATCCGGAAAGACGCAACTGGGATTTTTTTGAAGCTACGTTGGTGAGTGATGCGACTTTTTCTTCGCTATACTGCCCCTCGATACTCACCCTCTAAACAGCATATTCTCAGGAGAGAAAAAAAAACAAAATAGAACAAAAGAAGCTCTGCCCCTTGTAACCCTGAACGCCGGAGCTATATTCGATCTTCTATAGTTATAGAAAAGTGACAAGCGTCGTAACACTTATGTTTGTAATGTACACTGCCGCTGAGAAAATTTTTCTTGGCTCTGATGATGCATAATACACAACTCAAAGAAAAATACGTAAGATTATATTCTTTTAACTTTATAGATTAACCACTTGCGCGTCGATATACCGATATCGACGCATTTGTCGCATATGCAGCCGCGACATACAAGAGGTTAATATGTGAATAGCGATAATTAAATAGTAATGTTTATCTAGTGAATCAACAATATTTTTCAGAGCTTAAAATAATGTGTGGATTCTGTTAATATAGCCAATTCTGAAGTATCAAAGCATATTTATGTTTTAGAAGAACGAATACAGCGGTGTAATCCATGTCACTTATTTTGACAGCGAGAGTGACGAGATACCCATTGAATCGCAGTGTGAGTTTGAGGAGTTGCTTAAGTATTGTGAGAACAGAAGAGGTAATGTTGTCGAGTTGATTGTTGAGAAGAGGTGTACACCTGTACCTACCAACACAATGGAAATCACTGAAAAATCCAAGAAAATCAACTCTGCCCTGTTCAAAAAGACAGAGGACCTGCAACAACCACAGAGCACCATGAAGTTAGATGACTGTTTTCAAGAAACTGGAGAAACTGTGGCACAGTCGCAACATTATCACAATGGGACACTGCCGGGGGACTCTGGGAATACTGTACCCAAGTGGTTCATGAATTACATGCAAACGGTGAGTATTCTGACAATAATATGAATAAAGTTTAAACGTACTTGGAGTACAAGAGAATTCTACAAATAAAAATACAGATTTATCATACTCTATCTTATTAGCACTTCTTTGTTGTTTGAAAAATAATATATTGCAATTTAGTTGCATTATGGTTACTACTTTTTTGGTTAGCCTGAGGATCTAGATTAAACAAATCCAAGGCTTCATCACATCTGCATACCGTGGGATTCAGGTATTCTGATCCTATTAGAATTATTACTGATGGTTCCTTGTTTAAGCTGTGGGAGTACAATAGTAGATCAAAAGCACTATTGTTATTCTTAAAAGCATTATTATAATCTAGCAAAAGATCTGTAAATGAAGTATGCACAAGTTTAGCAGTAATCAGTAGGATCTGCAGTTTATCGTTCCTCATGATCGCCATTGTTATACAAATCTGTAAGTCACTTCGAAAAAGTGGCCGAAATTTCCCTGCTCAACATTTCTGATAGAAATCTATAGGGATGTAACCATAATTTAAACATTTTAATACATTACATGGAACGTCAATTCATGGAACTGCTCGATAAAAGAGTTTCTGAGTTTATACGGCGCACTGGCAGATCCGAGCTTATTGTGGCAATAGTATTGAAATAAGGGATGGTGCTATCATTCCAACTCCCATCTGTTCAACTTGCATACATGCTTGTGTATCTATACTGCTACGCTATAGATTTACAATCTATTTGCATATGCCGTAAAAGAAAAAAATATTCTAAAAAACTTGTTCTAGAGAATGTCTAAAAATGGGCTTATTTTCGGTGATATTCTAATTCATTCGGTTATTACCGAGAAAATCTATGATATGTTGACAAGCCAATACGAGTATTAAGAATCATCGAGCAAACGTGACCAACTCAGAATCGAGGGAGCGCCTCTCGCGGAAAAAATACATGTCATAACTACCGCTGCTTGCGGCAAGTATATCAATCAAGCATTCAGCGAAAAGTAAAGGTTGTCGGTATGGCAGGACGTAAGTATTATATTGATGGCACATGTTACTTGGAGGACCCCGGTTGCCTTGATTGACTCAATTTTCCAAGTACCGTTTGCTCCGCGCCGAGTTGTATTCCACCAATCTATGCGGCTGGGTAGAGTAAATATATAAATTTCATTGCACATAACTAAAATAAATAATCAAAAAAATGTGAAACAAAATTCATCATTGAGAGTAAGGATCTAGATTATTTTTCGTGAATTTCGTATTTTTTGAAATCCTCTATATTAACTTCGGTTGTGACTAAATGGCTGGCAAACATTCTGGAGAGCTAATTAACCCAATTCTCGTTTTTCAATCGAACTGAACCTTAGCACATGGACTCGTTGCCAATGACAATGCATTCAATTTTCAAAAGATGGGCCTTGGGGTCGGTGTGGGGGTCAATTTTTTAAATTGGCTCAATACTTTGTTTATTAGCTCACAACCTTTCAATAAATTCCCACATTATTTTTTTTCCAAATTTTTTTCAATACGTTTACAAAAATTTTTTTTTGCGAAATTTTTTTATTTAAAACAAATACTGATGCACATAAAAGCTGACAGTGCATATAGAGGTTTTCTACGAAAACCTATTTTTAGGGGTTAGTTTTTATCTAAACAGCATACACAGTCCAATCCCGATACAGTGTACCATATACACTGTGTTGCAGTGTGTACGGTTGGGATATGTAGAACCGAGAACAGCTGTGTGTGTTTGTGTGAGATCAGCGAGCCACACATAGGTGCAACTGCGCTGTTGCCGTGGTGTCCCCGCTTTGGTGATAGAGTTTTCTCTCGATTCATTGGACGACTGAAGGCTCGAGGCTCTGAGTGCTGCTACACAATACTCCAGGCGTATGGCCGAGAATCTGAGTTATTTTTGCTTCCTTATGGAGAAAGTCTTGTTTTTGTGAACTTTTTTTTCGAGTTTTTGATGCCAACGTCCTTAAAAAAGACCAAAACATCGAAAATTCATATTTAGAAAAGGATGATCGCGTGCGCGCGTATGTTTGTGCGTGTGTCATGGGCTTAGAAGATTGAAATGGCTATACAGGGTGGCCGATTTATCTGAAGACATTAAAATATTTCGAAAACTACGCATCGGATCAAAAAAGTTCTCAATAAAATTGAGATAAAAACCAGGGAAAAAATAGGGTTTTCGAATCACGATGTTGAAGCAACTTCCATTTTCACCACAATGGGGTAGGGATGGAGGGGAGGGTGGATCGAGTTTCGTATCGCTGAATAGCTTTTTGAAAAATGAAACATGTCTTTTTTCTTTTTTCGATCCGATGTATAATTTCTCGAGATATTCGCAAAAATCAGGTTTCTTGCAATTACAGCGCCATCTATCACGAATCGAAAAAAAATGTTTCAGATAAAAGTTACTTCTTTTTTTATGGGGAATCCGAATCTGCAATAAAAAAAATGGGGGTTCCTATTTACGATTTCAAAGTTGCCCTTACCCCCACCCCAGGGGGTAGGGGTGAGGGGTCGACTTTGGTAACATTGGATGACCCCCTTCCAGGCGAACAAATTTTATTCAGAACTTTCTTTGATCCGATGCGTAGTTTTCGAAATATTTCAATGTCTTCAGATAAATCGGCCACCCTGTATATCGAGAACGGGTTGATTGATCTTTCTGAAACATTGCACACGGGTCGGGTTGCATAACCCGTCAGTTTTCTGCAATTTCTATCTTAATCGCAAACGTCCGTTAGTCTCATATTACGGTAGTTTGCATTTTTCGAAGTGAAAAGTGTGATCGTTTTCATTTTCGTGAAATTCTGAGCTACCAAGCTAAACTTTCTACAAGAATGGGCTAGGGGACAAGGTTGAGTTTCTCAAGAATCGATCAGAGTGTTCAAATTTTATGAAATGATGAGTATTAGTAATTTTTCGAAAAAAATCTAATTTCACTCTAACTTTCGTAAATTTTCATGTATAAAACCAAACGTTGGCATACAAATTGGCTAGGAGACAAGGATACTTGGTCTTGAATTTGTTGGGAATCGGTGGGGGGGTTTAAACTGTATGAAATTTACAATTTTACGAAATTTTTTATTTTATTAAAAATGTTAATACCACTTCCTCGATGAGGAAGCCAGAATAGAGATAACCATTATCCGTAGAGAAGAATCTGTTGGTGGGCGAGAATCACTGGAAACCTACGTACAAATTCCAAATTTGTACGCTTTTCTAATTTCCTATTGGTTCATTTTTGAAGCGAAAACTTCTTTAGGTACGTTTGACGATTTTTGGATGGGCAAAATCTCGTGAGTTCGCATCACCGACATGCTCCCCCCACTCCTTAGACCAGCTTAAGCGATTCTTGCATGGGTAAAATATCGTGTGATCGCATCACCGACATGCTTCCCTCCTTAGGCCAGCTCGAGCGATTCTTGCATGGGTAAAATATCGTGCGTTCGCGTCACCGCTATGCTAGTGTTAACAGTATATCTGTAGCTGTGACGAGTGCGCTCGCAGTGAGTACGCCAGTACATAGCATATGCATTATTAACTCGTGTCTTCAGTCCTTGTGGAAGGTTATACATTGTAAAACATCGTATCTACGTACAGTTTATTGCGTATCTGGACTATTTTACATTATTCTAAGAGTGGAATATTAATGCAGTGTGGGTGAATAAAAGTATAATTAAATTGACTACGTGCAAAGATTAAAGTGTGTATACGGTGCATTGATTATACAACAGTGAGTATCTAACAAGTTACTATTTTAATATAGAAAAATGAATAACATAAACAAAGCATGTATACTTATTTTCAATATTCGTATAAATATCGTTAGGCAATTTTGTCTTTGATATTTAACCTCTGCCATCATTCAATGGGTACTTCATAGTGGCTTAGGGGTTATTTTACTAGCGTGGTCAAAAAAATTTCTAATTCAATCATATTTTTGCCGCGAATTTCCAAATTACAAATTCCGTAAAATTTTATAATATTAGATTTATGAGTCGAACTTTGAAAATATACAATAAATATTATTGTTTATTAGCTTCTGTTGTCGAAATTTTAGATTGAAAATTTTTCTTTTAATTTGAACTTTGGCATTTATTAGCATGTACAGTTGAAATTTCCGGTTGAAAAATATATAGATTACTCAACAAAATAATTGTTTATCGCCTCATGTTATTGAAATTTTAGGTTACAAAAATCGCGTAGTCAAAATCAAAAAAAATCTTTTTCATAAAAATTTTCATTTCAAAATATATGTTCTTATATTGCAAGATTGATTTTTCCGAAATGATTGTTTATTAGTTGTAGTTATCAAACATAAAATACGTGTTTAGCAAAAAATGTTGTAAAATAATTAGTGTTTCTCAATGCCACTTTTCCATTTGTTTAAATCCATACTACGTGGAAAAAATTGAAGATGTCTTCAGACGGTGGTAAAATAAAAATACAAGAAGTTGAAAACGAATTAGTAGAAGCGGATATCTCCGATGGTGACATGAGTCAAGAAAGAAATGATGAAAATATAGGAAAGAAAAGAAAATTACAAAATAAAATTAGATGTCAACGATATAGAGATAAGAATAAGACGAAATCTAGTGCAATAGTTAGTTCACCTAATTCTCAACCATTAACAACAACAACTGAGATGGAGGAAATGATTATACGCCGTAGAGAAAAGGACAAACAAAAAAGTCAGTGTTATAGAGATAAGAAAAGGGCCACAAAATTGTTTAACCTACAGACGGATCAATCCTCAAAACCAGTTGCAAAGCATGTTTCTAAGTGTCAGCATTACCATACCTCACAAATAGCAGGACAATCAACACGAGATGTGCCATATGTCCCACCAACTCATATTGCTAGTCTATTAAAACGTAATGAACTGTACGTTCCATTATCACATTCAGATAATGACGATAAATGCCCAATGATCCTCCTTTACCAGTTCAGATGAACCACGTTCTACACTTACATGAACCAATAGCAACAAATTATGAATCAAATACTCAAAATATTCCTTCAGTAATGTTCTACATAATACACAAAATATGGATTCTCAACATAATCTATCTGTGCAAACATACTCTTCTTTCCAACGAAACTTCAGTGCACATCGAGAATTTCAAAAAAGTTCATTGAAAATGATTTTGGATATGCTTGCGACATTTGCGATAGACTGTGGTTTAAAAAAGACTTAACAATTTTTCTCAACAGCGACACATCTCCTAATATTGAATTTATAAAAACAATGCTTATCAATATTGATATAGTAGAAGTTAAAATATGCTCAACTTGCTTAACAACATATAAGAAGAATCGTGTTCCACTACTTTCGGTATATAATGGATTTAAATATCCACCATTTCCGGAAAATCTTAAAAAATTTCCATTAGATTTGGTAACAGAACGGCTTATATCTCCAAGAATCCCGTTTATGCAAATTCGAAGACTTCGGCATGTTCACGGTCAATTTGGAATCTATGGGCAAGTGATAAATGTTCCGATAGAGGTAAATACAATGGTACGTACATTGCCACGAAATGTAGATGACGATTATAATATTACGGTTTACATCAAGAGAAGGAAAATACACAAATCCAGCTATGTTCATGGTTTAGTCAACAAAAGAAAAATAAAAGCGTGGTTGCAATACTTGAAAGATACACCTCTTTATATGTCTTATGGTATTACGATTAATGATAGTTTCTTTAACGGCGAGGTTCGTGTGCAAAATGAAATTATCTACGATGAAGATGGTGACAATGACATTTCTGAACAAATACCAATTGACGAAAGCTTAATCACACAGCAACAAACATTAATGTGGAACGACGAAATGTACCTAAGAATTGCTCCTGGAGAAGGCTATATAGACTAATGGGAACATTAGTCTATTATTAGATAAACACGCAGAAGAGCTATCTTTTCCGCAAATCTACTTGGGTCAATTTAGAACCTTTCGTGATGGCGTTACAGTCACACCTGTTATGACGGCAACAAGTGAGCTTAGACGATCTGATCGGCGAGGACTTACCCCTCAGCATTTGTTATATTGGCCATGAAAATAATGAGAATAAGAATACGAGATTCGCTTTCTATTGCGTTCAAATACATTGGAAAAGGTATACTATCATTAAAGAAAGAAGTAGAATCAGAAAATTACATACATGGCTGTATTGAAAGTAATTTGGCTTCTCTACGCACAATTCCGAATTCCGCATATTATTGGTCAGAAATAAAAAAGGATCTGTTTGCAATGATAAGGCAATATGGCAAGCCAACAATTTTTTTTACAATAAGTGCTAATGAAATAGGATGGCCGAAGTTACTTCAATTATTGCACAATTTGAAATATATTATAATTGAAATATATATATAATTCTGGATTATCCGTTGAAGATGCAGCAGCCTTACATTTTATAGAAAAGAGCACACTTATTAATGAAGACGCCGTTACTTGCGCTATATATTTCAATAAATTGATCAACGTTCTTTTAAAAATTCTGCAATTGGAAAGATTTAGTCCTTTCAAGAAATACAGAATTTTGCATTATTTCAAGAGGATCGAATTTCAACTTCGGGGAAGTCCTCATGCGCACATTTTAGCTTGGCTAGACAGTGCTCCTGAATACGCTCTTGGAAAAGATTATATTAGGTGCGCAACTAAGTTCCCTGTTACGTCCTTGATTTTTATTTAAAACTTTTAAAAAGGATCGTACGGTCGTTAATAGGGCCAGCCTCGATTTAACCGGGATTCACCGGTAGGGATGAGGCCGTTTTAGTATGAATTTATCCCTTGGATATTCTGTGTTGCTAAATATGTATATGTATATGTATATATATGTATGTGAAGACAATTTGAAGTGTACTCACCGATTGCTGTCATCGATAGTGTACATGGCTGCTGGCTGTGTGAACGGAAGAGCGTAGCGGGTTGTTGGTTTAATGCAGCGTGATCACGGGTATCCCGCCTAGGAATTCGTCAAGAATCAGCAGGTCTTCGAAGTCAGGATTGTCCAGGTGTTGAGATAATTGACACGACTTGGTGGTGTTCCAAATGAAGCTGACTGCGTCTCTTGTGGTCACTTGTTCGAAGGTACCACGGTAGTACACGTCGGACGAGATACGCGGCAATGAACGCACGTTAACGATTTTAATGTCTCCGAACGGATCGTTATCTATTTCTTGTATTATTTGATCGATACTGTCTTTTTCGAGCGGTATGCCGGAGGCAAGAGAATAGTTTTCGATTTCGGTGAAATTGACTGTAGAGGAATTATTGTTTTTAAGAATGTCTCTGAATATTGCGAGAAAACGTCGCGTTGCCCATCTACGACCGCCTCTACGTCTGCCCATAAGTGGGGAGGGAAAGAAACAAGAGGTTGAGGTAGGTTTGGGTTTAACGCTATCGTGCCTGTGTAAGCGCGATGGCGGGTATCTTAAAGGTCTAACTTATGTGTAAGGTGAATACGTTTTTTGAACCCTATCGTGCTGTGTAAGCGCGATGGCGAGTATCTTAAAGGTCTAACTTAGTTATATATGGTCGAAGGGTAGCGCGTGCCAGTATAGGCGCGGCGATACAATGGTGAGTGAGCGCTGGAAGTCGTCGCTCGTGAGGATTTTTATGGACGTAGTAACAGGCGTGTAATTGGTCCAATAATTTGAATAAGTAAAGAAAACTAAATTAGAATAAAAAGGCTTGTAAAGAAATATTTACGCTTTAGGATGGTTTGCACTAATTATTAACTTCACAATGCTACAGTTTCAATATATTAAGTGACACGTATCGCACTCTTGTCAGCGAACACCGCCGCCTCGGAAACACTCTCGAGGGTACGACCGAGATTCAAATAACCGATGGTTTAAACTAATTTTCTTAGTTTTCGCGTTAATGATTACTATCGCGTACTGGATATAATGAATGACTTCTCTAATTAATACTGGCGAAAAAAAACTCTACTCTAAAAAACTCTCTGACTCGACGCGCGCTCTTGACCACGCGTATATACTAGTATGTCGTCGAATTCTGCACGCTAAGGTGGGGGTCGTGTCATTTTGGCGTGTGTCCTCCCTCCTATGCGTCCAGCATCTTCGGACAAAGGAGACCGCCGTATAAGGCAATGCTTACGGTGATCTAATTGCTATGATAACGCGGACAAACACTTCTTAGAATTAAATAGGTTTTGCGTCGCAGATTTGGCCAAGGTACTACGCATTGATACATTTCGACGTTGCGATTCAACGTCTACTATAAACAATACTTCCTGGAATTTAAACAGTTTCGCGACGCAGATTTAGCCAATCTACTACGCATTGGTACATTTTAGAGTTAACATTATGATTCTTACTTTAATTATACTAGTTACATTTATTTCCTGCTTGAACAAGAGGCCAACGCGTATATATATGAATGCAATACATTGTCTCTCTCTAGCAACAGTATTGCTAGGGCTGCATGCATATTCAGGGGATGGACAGGTTGGCGCGTGTGGCTGGCGTGCTCTTGAAGTGGTTACAGGTGTCTTCCTACTATGTCGCTTTAAGTGAGTGCGAACCACTCGGCATCTACGCATTGTATTTTATATTTATAATAAATAAAATATGAAAGTAAATATATTATTAAGTATAATTATTAATTTATTAAATTGAAACTCCAATATATATATATTTCTAACATTAATATATTTTCATAATAAACTAGTTCAAACAGAATAAATCATTATTAATTGAACGAGGCATGGTAAAATAAACTCGTGAGGAGACACAGGACGTAACACCCGCTGTTTTTTTTTATGATAATGCAACTTTATTGTGAAAAAATATTTACAAATGAATCATTCAAAATATTGTCCATCGTTAGCGACAACTTTTCCCCATCTTTCTGGCAGAACTCGAATACCGTCACGGTAGAAGTGTTCGTCTTTTGAGGCTATCCACGAATCAAGCCATTTTGAGATGTCTTCATATGAGCTGAACTGCTGATTAGCCAGACCATGTGCCATCGAACGGAACAAGTAATAATCGGACGGCGCAATATCTGAGGAATATGGCGGGTGGGGTAGGACTTCCCATTGGAGCGTTTCTAAGTAGGTTTTAACGGGTTTGGCAACGTGAGACCGAGCGTTGTCATGCTGTAGAATCGCTTTTTCGTGCCTCTGCTCGTATTGTGGCTGTTTTTCGCGCAGTGCTCGGCTCAATCGCATCAATTGAGTTCGATACCGTTCCCCAGTGATGGTTTCGTTCGGTTTCAATAGCTCATAATAAATAACACCGCCCTGGTCTCACCAAATACACAGCAAAATCTTCGCAGCGAGAATATTCGGCCGAGCCGACGACGTAGAAGCATGACCGGGCAGTCCCCATGATTTTGTTCTCTTTGGGTTGCTGTAATGAATCCATTTTTCATCACCCGTAACGATGCGATGAAGAAAACTCTTCTTTTTTTGCCGCTGGAGCAGTTGTTCACAGGCGAAAAAACGACGCTCAACGTCTCTTGGCTTCAAATCATAAGGAACCCAAGTTCCTTGTTTTTGAATCATTCCCAACGCATGCAATCGCTTGGAAATGGCTTGGCGGGTAACTCCTAATGTTGAAGGAAGCTCTTTTTGCGTTTGGCACGGGTCCTCATCGAGCAATGCCTCCAATTCAGCGTCTTCGAAGGTTTTTGCCTTCCTTAACGCGAACGGTCGTCAACATCACAATCACCGTCTTTGAAGCGACGTTACCAATCACGGCGTGTTGTTTCACTTAGAGCAGCATCTCCGTAAACTTTTTGGAGTTCTCGATACGCTTCAGCCGCCGTTTTCTTCGAATGAAAGAAGAAAAGCAACACTTCCCGCAAATGACGATTATTTGGCACAAAATCAGACATTTTCACACAACCAAAAGTATATAACGCAAAAACACAAATCACTAATGTGTCAAAGCGGTTTGTTTACCATATGTCTAAGCTTGGTTCATGACGATTTGGTTATGTCCCAATCGACCAGCACCTACTACTGGAGCCATCTCTTGAAAAACAGCGGGAACTTAGTTGCGCACCTAATAATAAAGCCATCGATCTCATAGACTTCTTCATATCAGTATCTGCAGCAAAGGCATCGTGTAATATTAAATTACAGACACATAAGCATACCTTTACATGCTACAAAGGAGTAGCATCAAAAAGGATGCAGAAATGTAGGTTTGAAGCTCCCTTTATGCCAATTAAGACCACAATGATTTTAACACCGATGAAAGACACCGAAGATGGATTTAAAGAGTATAAAGCAAAATATAATGCTCTCAGACGAAATCTGGGAAATTATCAATACGATGATTTCCAAACATTTTATGAAGATAATAATATTAATTCAGATCAGGAATATGTTAGTATCATTCGTGCAGGAATCAATAGACCAAGAGTTCTTCCGAAGCGTCAACCTTATGAAAAATGCTTCAATACTTTTAATCCATTTATATTGAACATTGTCATATCTAATACAGACTTTCAATTTATAACAGAAGAATATTCGTGTGCAGCTTACGTGGTGGAATGCGTCAATAAGACGAACCGAGGTGTTAGTAATTTACAAAGGAAAATAATGGAAATCATGGATGAACACCCGGAATTCGATATATTAGACATCACTAAAAAGATTGATACTTAGTATCAATCTTTTCAATCACACGGAGATAACAAGCCAAGAAGCAGCCTAGTATTTGTTGAAAGAGCCTATGTCAAAAAGTTCAACTATTATTGTCTATATACCGACTGTACGGCCCATTGACAGACACAGAATAAAAAAGACCATGAAGGAATTGAGTGAATTGGATGATGACTACACAGATATGTTGAAAGAAAATTAGTTCGATAAGTATGAAAAAAGATCTGCAGGTTTAGAAAATATTTCTCTCGCCCAATTTGTTTCTATGTATTACAAAAATGACAAGGAAATATTTATCAAATGAGATGAAATGAGAGTAATACGTTATCGTAATTATGACATGGCTACTGATTTCAACGAATATAGGCGAGAAATGGTAACTCTACTGTTCACTGCCGTTCGTAGGAACGTAGTGATCCTGCCTTTCGTTTTACTGAGAAGCAGGTTGTTGGTATCGGAGGGTGTCGGTGAAATAATAGACCCTTATGTAAACAACCTGTACTATGTTTATTAGTCCACGATAAGAAAAGTTGTTATGTAAGGTATTATCTATGTTGTTATGTAAGGTGTTATTTATGTTGTTATGTAAAGTATTATTTATGTTGTTATGTAAAGTATTATTTATGTTGGAGGCGTTTTAAGGTATTAGATGCTTTCGCGGAGCGGTACGCTCTGTTGTTTTTCTTTATGTCTACTCGCTAGGATGACTTCTAACGAACTGTCGTCTTTTGCTCCGGGGTCGAGGAAGCAGCCTGCGAGAGCGGTCCTATCCCTTCTTAAATATTATTAAAAATAGGCGAAGATTTTAAGGAGGACACCCTCGCAGAAGCAAGCTACGGCGCCGAACCCGTCTTACTTGAATTATCACGAGTTTAGCACGAACAAATAATAAATAAATAAATAAAATGGTAAACGGTTAAAACAATTTAGTACATGCGGCGAGAGTATGTTTCCCATGACAACGCACACCATCGACCCAGGTAAGTCATTTACGGATGTTTCCCAGATGGCGAGGGCATGGGTCATCATTGTAATAAAAATGTAATAAAAAAGGATCCGATACCAGTAGCATGGCAAGCAGCGAAATTTACAATAGGAACGAAATTCAACTTAGAAATAAAAATAACCTATGCTAAATCTGTACACAGTATATACAGGAATTAGTTGCACATTTGCAACACTACACATTCCATTTCGTCATGAGGAAACCGAAATTCTCGAAAGAATGAAATTTATTAATTTATACGATGAAAATGTAGGTCTAATATTATAACGGAGGAAAGAGTTTGAATCCAACACTGACATTGCAAAAACATTACAAATTTGTCGAGAATTATGTCGCGAAGGAGTTGCAGATGATAATAAAGAAATAAGAGATGTTGTAGGTAGACTTCCTGATGAAAATCCATTTCAAGATTTGTACAATGATCCGAATGCAGTGATTAATGATGATTTACAACTTGCAATGCTGAATAAACTTAGAGCTATCGCTAAAGAGAAAGAAAACATAATGTCGAATAACGATTTTTATGATCTTATGCGTCGGGCCAATGAGGAACAACGTGAAATCTTGTTTCATACAATGCACCACCTGATATCTGCAGATGAGCCAATGCGAGAACCATTGCTTGTATGTTTGACTGGACCAGCTGGTAGTACATTTGTAATAAAAGGAATGATGGAAATATAGAACAGATTTTCAGATACTGGTGGCATTTTTAATGCTTATAGAGCAATAGCCGGGTTTTTTTTTATGGGATGTGGAAATGTTTTTACGCACACCAACACTGGCAGTGTTGGGCTCCACTGCGAACGGCCCTACCCACTAAAACCACCTCCCTTAGCTCCTACTCCTAACCTCGGCACCGTGTTAGCATTACTTCTAGGTTGTGAGTCTCGGCCCCCTTCCTCGGCGTTGCCCGTCTTACATTTGCCTACCCCAACCCTTTCTGGGTTTAGTTGTTCGACTCCTCTCTTGCTCTTCCCTCTTTTTGTTTCGGAGTGCCCCCTCGACATAGGTAGCGAATACATTTCATTTCACTTCAGTTTGTAGCATCTCTGCAACAATAGTGTCCGGTGAGATTTCCCCGCCTAGCGCCGTTTCACACATTTGTCGTAAGTCGGCCCAGCGGTTACAGCTGAAGAACGTGAGCTCAGCGGAATCTACTACATTCCTGCAGTAGTCACAAAATGAGCTATTTTGCTTACTCCTTCTGTGTAGGTCCTCGTTGAAGTTACCGTGGCCCGAAAGGAACTGGGTGAGGTGATAATTCACCTCTCCATGTTATCTTTCAGTCCACGGAGTCACTTCCCCTACGATTCTGGCAGTCCACCTTCCCGTAGTATCATTTCGCCAGCGCTGCTCCCACATCCGGAGAGAGTGCGCGTTCCTGGCGCCTGACATTTGCCTGATTCTCTTCCGCTCGCCTCAAGAAGATTCTTTTCCTTTCGGATGCTAGGATCTTTATGGGGATGATCCCTGCCATCACCATGATCGCTGCCTCGGAGACCGTTCGGTATGCACTGGCCACGCGCTGTGCCCCGATCCGTTGTACTACCGACATCCTCTTGCAGTATTTCTTTACTGTGAGTGCGTCCGCTCATATCTCTGCTCCGTACAGCAAGATTGAGTGGACAACGCTCATCATGGCTCTCCGTTTAGAGCTCCTCGGCTCCGGAATATTAGGCATAAGCCTCGCTAGCATGGCCATCATTTTTGCCGCCTTATCAGCCGCCCTCTGGATTTGCACCCAGTAGTTTCCAGTAGTAGGTCAGCTTGGCATCAATCATAACACCCAGATATTTAAGGGTTTTCTCGGCCACGATATCAACTCCGACAATCTCCGCAATAAAAGGCACATGGAATTTCCTCTGCCTCGTGAGGACAACAATGTCGGTCTTATGAGCCGCGCGTCGCAACCTATGCTTATCCAGCCAATCGTTTACCCTCCTGGATACTTGGGCTATCCGTATCCGTGCCTGATCCTCGTATCTCGCTGTGACTACCGCTGCGATGTCATCATCAAATCCCACCAGTTTCGTTTCTTCTGGCATTTCCATTGTTAGGATGGCATCATAGACCATGTTCCAGAGGGTAGGTCCTAGGGCAGAGCCCTGCTGAGATCCTTGTTGTTCGTGGCCCCTCCGTCGTATCGAATATCAGTTTCCTGTTATTTAGATAGTCGCTAATGATGCGAACGATGTTTTGCGGAACGCGGAATCGGTTTACAATCGCCTCAAGGATGTCCGTTCAGCTCACAGTGTTGAATGCATTATTCACATCAAGTGTTACCAGCACACATACGCCTCGTGTTCGGTGACTAGCTTGCCACACCCGCTCTGTGGTTTCCAGGATCTCTTGAATCTCTTGGATCGTCGATCTGCCTTCGCGAAATCCATATTGGTTTTGTGCCAGGCCTCCTGTAGCTTCTACTGCTGCGTTCAAACGGAGTCGGATAAGCTTCTCCAGCACTTTCCCTGCGGTATCGAGCATGCAGAGTGGTCTGTAAGACGACGAGATAATGCGCGGGCCCTTATCCTTGTCTAACAGAACCAACCTTTGCACCTTTCACCTAGAACTGAAGATCCCCGCTTGGAGGCAGGCGTTGAACATGTTCAGTAGGAGGAAGGGGTGTTCTTCGATTATGATTTTTAAAACCTCCGTTGGTATACCATCTAGACCTGGCGCCCTCCTATTTGCAAGAGATATTCTGACCTTGCGTAGCTCCTCTACCGTAAACAGCGGCATTTCCTCCAACTGAGTTATGGTCGCGATCTCTCTGCCTGGTTGTTCAGGGAAGAGTTCTCTCACGATGTTCTCTGTTAGCCGGTACCGGGTAATTGGATTATTCGGTTTTCGGTATAATATTAAAAAGTTATTATTTTTTGGGATCGTTTGCCGATAAGGAGATGGATCTCGAGTTATCGACGAAAACGCGAATTTATATAAATGGAAGTATTTATTATAGGCAACGCTAACTTTTCGTTATCTATCTAAAAGTCAATAAAGGAATGTACAATAATTCGTAGTTTCGAGCATTTGACGAGGAACCAACCGTTCTCTATTGAGTCTAATTTAATTCTGCTTTTAGTGAAGCAGTTAGCAACTGCGTTTGCTAAAATCCCTTAGTTGGCAGCTTTAGCTTCAGCCAATCGTAGATTGCGTAGCGAGTCGCCTCATGCTGCGTCGGCGTCTACCTCGCATCCTGTCTTGTATGACAGCTATCTTTTAGAATTTCATATCTAGCTATGTCAGCTAAGGAATATTCCTGAGAATACGTGAAGTGGAATATTCCGCGACATAACATCTCCATCGTTACGGGATCCTTTGGACCTTCCGGAAGTAGTCTTCCGAACTTTTGCGTGATTATCTGGTAGCCACGGCCCCAGGTGTCCTGGTCGACTTCGTCGCATACGACTTTCCAGCACCTTGCCTTACTGCCTTTGATTGCCGCTACAAGGTTCTTTTTGGCCAGCTTGTAAGCATCCTGCTCTAGTCCGACATTCTCCCTTCTGGTCGCTCTCTGCGCCACGCGTCTCAGGCACTTGCACTTTCTCCTGGGCTTAGCAATTTCCTCGTTCCACCAGTACATAAGCTATAGGCGGTACAACTGTGCATAATGCATTAAGCATATCATCGTCCAGGCTAATTCCACTTAATGTTGGAAAGGCTGATCAGTATAGAACTTTGTTCAAATTTGTTGAGGTCCTTATTATAGATGAGATAAGCATGGTTTCCGCTGAATTATTACAACAGATTGACACTCGTCTGAAGCAAATTACTGGATTGTTTACGAAAGACTTTGGAGGATTAGATGTTATACTCATCGGGGATTTACGACAATTACCTCCAGTAAAAGCCACGCCAATCTTCAAGCAAATTAAAAGGAGAATTACTGGTGAAACACCTTGGCGAAAATTTAAAAAATTTGAATTGCAACAAGTCATGAGACAAGAATATCGTCAGTTTGCAGAGATTTTAACGAAGATTGGAGATGGCAATATTTTAACGGAGGAAGAAATACAAGTGATGGAATCAAGGATTGTTACAAGGGAAGAAGCTCAGTCAGTATGTCCTGAAGGAATAAGGCTCATATTTACGAGCGCAGCGGTAAATAAGTACAATCATTCCATTTTAAATAGTGTAGAAAACAAAATAATATCTTTGGCATCGGATATTTTTGTTGGTTGTCATAATGTTGAACAAGAAAATTTCGTCAGGCAAAAGTTGCATAAAATGAGAACTGATGATACTGGTGGATTGCCTTATGAACTAATTTTAGTTCTCAACCGACCTTACATGATAACTAATAACATAAACGTTGCGAATGGATTATCAAATGGCACTGTAGGAATATTGTATCATGTGGAGAGAGGTCAGAATGGTGACATCGTAAGAGGTGGGATGAAATTTCCAAAATCATGTGGACGACAACGGGCAACAAAATCAAGAAATCTTAGTGCACGACTCAATCTTGACAACGATGCTGTGCCAATCACGTCTCAGACATCATCGATACCACTTAATAATAATATAACTATACAGGGTGTCCGCCGGGAAGATATACTACTTTGTTTGTTTGTTTATAATTTTTGATTAAATGAAAGAGAATGGATCTTATATTGATAAATGTTTTATTTAATGTCGGCAATTATGTATGGAATACAATATCAGATAAATGTCCGCCTCTGTTAGCCTCACAAATGCGAGCCCTTTTGAGCACATTTTTCATTACATTCTCACACATTTCACGCGGTATTTCATTAATTTCATCACGAATATTTTGTTTGAGTTGCTCAAGCGTTTCTGATTTGTTTGCATAAGCTTTGCTTTTTAGATATCCCCACAAAAAGAAGTCCGGAGCAGTCAAATCAGGCGACCGTGGAGGCCAATCAACATCACCATTTTTTGAAATAACTTGTTGTGGAAAGAGGTCTCGCAGTAATTCCATTGTAATCCTGGCTGTATGCGATGTGGCACCGTCTTGTTGATACCACATGTTAATCAAGCCCAAAGCATGCAGTTGTGGCGTTAAAAAGTTTTCAATCATATCACGATATCGCTCCCCATTCACAGTTACCGTTACGCCGTTTTGATTTTCAAAGAAGTAAGGTCCAATGATTCCTCCTGACCAAATTGCACACCAGACTGTCACTTTTAATGGATGTAAAGGTGACTGATGAATAATTTGAGGGTTTTCCATTGCCCAGAACCGACTATTCTGTTTATTCACATATCCATTTAAATGAAAATGTGCCTCGTCACTCATTATGATTTTTTCATGAAAATCGGGGTTATCATGGGCGAGCTGTAACATCCTATTGGCATATGTACGGCGGTGTAAATGGTCTTGTGGAAAAAGCTCTTGTGTCAACTGAATCTTAAATGGAAACAAATGCAAATCCTTGTGCAAAATTGTGGCCAAACTTGTTCTTTGAAGACCAAGCTCCTGAGCACGGCGTCGAATTGAGGTTGATGGATTGTTTTGAACACTTTCTTGAGCAGCAGTAATGTTTTCAGCCGATCTTGCAGTACGTTGTGGCCCATGCTTGGGCCTATCACTTACAGACCCTCTTTCTTCGAAATCATTCACTACACGATAAATAGTGCGTTTTGTTGGCACGTTGTTTCTCCCAAAAATTTCACGTAACTTTCTCATCGTCACAGTAATCGATGATTGATTTTGATAAAATGTTTTAACGATTAAAACACGTTGGTTTATCGAATATTTTTCCATAATAAATTTGCCACGTGTCTACTTCACGACTGCCAAATATGAACTGTCAAGACTAACGTTTACCAAAATGGCGGCACAACAAAGTAGTATACCTTCCCGGCGGACACCCTGTATTAGCGAAATGAAAACATTTTCCACTTATTTCTGCTCTAGCAGTGACTTCATAAATCACAAGGTGGTACTTATGATGCTATTGCTTATGAATACGATCGCAAATATCCTAGAGACTTAGTATACGTAGCTTTGACAAGAGTAACAAGGATTCAAGGTTTATTCATGGTTACTAAAGAAAATACTAGAGACAGCTGGAAATTTTGGATTGGTAGAACAGGAATACCTCTGAATACTTCAGAAGCAGATTAGCATCACAAGAGATCAACAAGTCATCGAGAGGATCTAACGTTAGAATTGAAAAGATTATAAAACAATACACTACAAACTGTCACTAGAACTTTTCTTGAATTAATCTCTAAGAGGCCTGGATTATTTATATTTTCATTCAATTGCCAAAGTTTACATGCACATGAAGTTGATCTAAAAAATTATGCTGTGATAAAAATGTCAAATGTTTTACTTTTATCAGAAACTCGTATAAAAAACGAAGAACCAATCGAGATTCCGAATTTCAATTTTCTTGTCAGTTACAAAAGACCTGACGTTCCTGCGGCGGGGGCAGCTATTTATCACAACACATAAGATACATCACACATTGTCACTTCATATATGGACATACACACCAAATTTACCAGATGAATTGGTGTTAATGTTTCAGATATTGCTGAAGTATGCGTCGCTCGTTGCCTTTCCAAAAATAGACAATACATTTTAATGGTGGCCGTTTATATTTCACGTAGAAAATCTATGGGGCAAATACAACAATTTCTATTTGAAAATATGATTTATACAAAAGAAGGTTCTGAAATACTCGAAAAATATTTGGGGAAAAATTTGACGATATACCCATGATATTAAGTGGAGATTTCAATATTAACTTTGCAGATGATAAAAATCTATCGTTAATTGAATTTTTGAATGAAGCATTAGGTTTGACTATGTCCAATAATCGAAAACTCAGCACTACCAAATATTAAACAACGATCGATGCGGTTTTTACAAGATATTTACATAAATTCCAATCAAATATTTTTGTTTCTTACTTCAGTTACCACAAGCCTATTGTATCCTTTTTGGCATATAATGAAATGATTAATAGTACAAATAATTTAAATATTGTTGAAGTTAATGATGATCATGATGCAAACAATGAAAATGATATTGAAAATAAAGTTCATTGAAATTCATTCAAGTTGTCAATTATATTCTATCTACATTTTGTACTGGACTTGCGCAGCGCATCATATGTTTTGATTAAAAAATAAACCATATAAAAATATATGTATTTGTTGCTCGGAGTGCCGATAGATGTAAATACCAGACTCATGTTAATGATTCTAATTTACAAATTATAACATTTTTATTTTTTGGTACTACATCAATTTAAATATCAGTGGTTTTTTTGGTTTCCAAAAAAAAATTCACTGTTATTTCAGTTTTGAGTTTTCACTTCTGTCGGCAATTTTCAATGACTACCTCATATTTTTATTAATGAATCTGAAGCCTAATCGCCACACCGTAAAGGTATATCTGATACGAAGGTTACATCAATGCCGTCTTTTGTTCATTAAATGCTTTCGCTCATCAACTCTTCGTTATCGCCATTCAAAAGCTGCAACTTAAATGCACTCTTCGGAACTTCTTTAGATTTTTTACGTATCATTTTCTCGAAAAACGAAATGCTTGAATTTCAAGTATGACAAGGCGACGATCTTTTTTGTATATTACTTCATTGTTCCATTAAAATATTCTGAATCTTTTTTTGCAATGTCCCCGAAATGAAAAGGGAATAATGTTCAAAAAACGTCTTTCAGAATTTTTCAAATATAATGATATAATGCCGTAAAAATTAAGTTTTTGGTTTTATTTCTAACGCCATTTATTTGGGCGAGGGTACGTAGCTCCCGAGCGATAACAGTCTGTTAGTTAGTATATAATAATTAATATTGATATAGCTATAGCGTCTATGATCAGTCGGAAGAAAACTTCATTCATATTTCGCATTTGCGAATCTTTATAATATCGGATCTATTCGTTAAATCAATTAAATAAAAATTGATTCAGCAACCAGATTTGACATTTTTTAAATAAAGGAACTGTGAAAAAAATCCTGTCATGAGCCGGCTTCGAACCAGGACGACCCATCATTCGAGCCTGGAGCATTACCAATTACGCTACCGTGGCCCTGGCAGAATTAATTAGTGGCGTAATTGTAAACAGCACAATCAAAATCCAACCCCAAATAAATCCAAACAAACCTAAATTGGAAGGCTTCAGACAAAATTCCTGAAAATACTCGGAATTCCCAAAAAAATCCCGAAAAGTCCCGAGAAAAATAAATGTACCGGTGAGTTTTGGTTCCGCTTACTCTTGTACATTATCTATCAACGAGCGAAGAAAAAACATTAAAATTAAAAAAGGCCACAATTTTAAATAATGATCATAATTCTATCCATTTGCCATATTTTGGTTGGTGTTCAGTTTTCACGCTTACCAAGTACACACTCAACTCATGCACACGCTACAGTCACAATCATCTGACGCCTCGTGTCATATGGTATAGCTCGCAGGTATGCTATATCGATTTATCGACCGCGCACTCATGCATATTGTCCATCTGCTCACATCCTCGATCGAAGCTCACTCAAGCGGCCAACGCTGTTAGCGTGGCCCCATCGGCAAGACCACTCACAAGTCTCGCCTTCCATCGCTGACAGCAAATCACCAGCAAGCTGTGACGCACGTCCGTCTTCTTGATACTCTGCCGCGTGGTCGACGGATGTGGCCATTGTTCTCACTCGAGTCGCTCGCAGTACACGTTCCCGCGTAAACTCACAGAGATATTCATTCGTTCCAATCACTTTTGTGCGCATTCATTATTATAGTGTAGTACATTCTTGATCAAATCACGCGTGTGTAAATTCAGTGTCAGTGCGAATCACAGCAACTCAACAGGACTAGTGCAGCACTCACATAACCGTCAGCGGCGTGGTTCGCTCGTTGGCAGCAGAGACGCCATTCTGCCTCGCACCGATCATCGGCGTCCGGACACTCACCAGCCTGCCGTGTGGCTTTACTCGAGCTCTACAACCAGACTGTATCACCAGGATCAACCACACGGAATCAACAAGTCAACTCAGAGGCCTGAGAACCCACTCACCAACAGTACATCAACACGCAGGCCAGACAAAACACAGTATATATTTGTTATAATCACCAGGTATTTTTTATGCAATCACTGTTATATAATTTAAATAAACATTGAATTTATTATTGTTCATTACTGAGTGCTTTTAATTATTTATACTTGTCACCAGGATCCTTAATCTTACTATTCGCATCTGTCACTTGACATGCTACGTGTGAATGTATCGACTTGCTACCTGTCGACAGATTAAAAATAATTTCAAATTAAAACTCAGTCTCACACTCATTATCATAACATTTTTTGGTCCTTCGAGCCGGATATAATGTACTCATACTCATTAACATACATTTTGTTGGTCCTTCGAGCCGGATCCTGGTCAAGTATATAAATTTTATGCCTCGATACTCACATAAATCACCAATCAACACATGTAATACACTACAGATTGCGCAACTCAGCATGCATCGATACAAGACAATGCTCAATAATAATAAAATACTCACCCAAGTGCGCTAATCATTTATTGTAAACCATTCAACAGGCTCAACCAGTTCAAATCATGGCTGACGATCAGAAAGCGCAGTCAGACCAAAGCAAATCCTCGCAGGAAGGCGACTCACATGATGGTGATGTGGAAGCAATCGATGAAGCAACAGTCATTAGCGAGACACTCAATGTACCACCCACGGCACAGAGACCACGCACCAGATCGCCTTCACCAAGCACCAATCAAGCTAACCTCATGGAGTATAAGGTCGCATCACAGCATGCGAGGATAGCAATGATCAACCAGCTACACGATCACCTGCAAAACTCACCAGGCTGCGTTTTCGACGAACTCAACGGCCATTTAGAGATTTTAAATCGCACTTGGGAATGTTTTTGTAACGAGCATGATCAAATGGGAGAAACATGTAAACGTGCTTTTCTCACTCACCCGTATGTTACAGCGAAGGTGTACGAATCAGGCTTTGATAGTTACTTCAAGGCACTCACAATCATCCTGCGAAAGAAGGCAATCGCAAAAACTCAAGAGACCATATCAAGCAGAACTGATCAACAGAGTCAACCAAGTCAGCACCGATCAACATTGCCGAAAATAACGTTGCCGGAATTTGACGGTGATTTTACATCATGGCCGGCATTTAGAGACTTGTTTGCCTCAATGGTGGTCGACAATGAACAAATTAGTGACGTAGAGAAACTTCACTATTTAAAGATCAGCCTCAAAGGATCAGCCGCTCAACTGATCTCCAATGTGCCGATCAACAATGATTCATTCAATTCATCGTGGCAAATAATCAAAGACAGATTCAACAACAAGGAAAGACTCATCCTGTCTTATGTTGAGAAACTCCTTAGCAACACTCGACCAGTGGCAAAATCTGCAGCCGCACTCAACACATTAGTTAGCTCAACGAAAGAGATAATCAACGCACTCAACGTTCTCGGAGTTGATACAGAATCGTGGAATTATGTATTAATTTTCGTAGTTGCTCAACGCCTTGATACGTCCATGCGTGAAGCATGGGAATACAAAAGGAGTGCGCACAAGCAGCCAACCTCGTTTGAAGATTTGATGGGATTCATCGAATCCAGAGCGAGAGCTTTAGAAGTCATCCCAATCAACCCTGATCAATCGGCTGGCAGAGCCAGCAAAATCTCAAAACACTCAACAAAAGCTACACTTCTGCCAGCAAGACCGGTTCACCATGCGTCCACTCAACCAAGGACACACCAGTATCCATGCGATCACTGTGGTGGTTCGCATTACATAGTGAGCTGCGCCAAATTCAGAGATCTACAACCTGCAGATCGCCACAAAGTTGTGACTGAACACCGACTGTGTTTCAACTGCTTTGGTCATCACAACCTCCACTCGTGCCAATCAACCATCAACTGCAAGACGTGCGGTGCCAAACACCACACGATGATTCATTTGCCATCCACCGCACGAACTACACCAAAGTCAAATCAACCAAGCACCTCAGCTACACCTGCCACAGCTCATCCAAGCACCAGCTCACGTCAATGAGAAATTGACGTGCCATTTTGCCAACTCATCAACTCACACGGTAGAACAGCAGTTCTACTAGCAACGTGTCAAGCATTACTCATCACATCTTTCGGCACTCACCAAGTCAGATTACTCATTGATCCAGGATCAGAGCTCACCTTCGTCTCAGAACAACTTGTATCGGATCATGGGCTTACTCGTCAACACTCATCAATTTCAGTCATTGGCATTGGAAACACGAGATCAACACAAACCAGAGGTACCACCACATTAACATTACGATCAATTCATTCATCACGTGGTGTTACCATCGCAACTCACATACTCAATAAATTGACGAGTACATTGCCATCAGTACACACTCAACCACAGCAGTGGCCACACATTTCATCACTGCAATTGGCAGACCCTGACTTCTTAACACCACGGCCAGTAGATATCATCATCGGGGCTGATTCATACGGGCTCATCATCCAGCCTGGCATCAAGAAACACTCGGACTTCTTACCGATTGCACAATCAACAATATTTGGGTGGATTATTCTTGGTCCAGTCCCAGAGAATTATTCAACACCAAGCAACTCATACCACATAGCAGTAGAATCATCAAACAAATTCAAGATCTTCTCACGCAGTTCTGGATTCAAGAAGAAACACCATCGACAATAGATCACAAGCTCACCCCAGACGAAGAAGCGTGTGAAAAGCATTTTCAAACGACTCACACTCGAGACGAAGAAGGACGATACATCGTGCGGATCCCGCTCAAATCATCACCATCGAGTCTAGGAGACTCAAAACTCACTGCTCAACGATGTCTACAACGACTCATGAAGAAACTCTCAACAAATAATTCATACACCAATTTATACAACTCATTCATGAAAGAGTATGAAGATTGTGGTCACATGATACGTGTACCATCCTACCACCAGTCAACTCAAATGAGTGACTCTGTTCATGACTATTGTGAAACCGAGACGACCTTGGCACATGATGCTGTAGCATCAGGAGGGTTGAGGGTCTCGGGAGATCGATTGTCAGAACAACCTTACGCTCATCCTCCATATTATCTTCCTCATCATGGTGTACTGAAAGAAGATCGAATCACAACAAAGTTGAGAGTTGTCTTCAACGGATCCAGCCCAACGACGTCGCAAGTATCACTCAACGACATCCAGCATGTTGGAGCAAAATGTCAACGTGACATCTCAGACGTGCTCTTATGGATCCGACAGCACAAACTCATCTTTTCAACAGACATCACAAAGATATACAGACAAATCAAAGTCCACCCGGACGATTGGGATTTGCAACGAATCATATGGCGAGATGACCAACTCAATATGGTGCCATATCACCTAACAACAGTGACGTATGGAACTCGCTCAGCACCATTCTTAGCAATCAGATCATTGCTTCAACTAGTTGAAGATGAAGGTCATCGCTTCCCGCTCGCAATTGAACCACTCATGAAAGGCAGATATGTTGACGACATATTTGGAGGAGCTAATCAGCTTGACACACTCATCGAAATATCAAATCAAGTCACCCAGCTCTGCATGGCGGGCGGGTTGCCTCTAGCAAAATGGCACAGCAACACCGAGCACTTCATCGAGCATATCGACCACCACTCACCATCAAACTCACACTCATTCGAAGATAGCAGTACCAAGTTACTCGGCCTGTCATGGATACCTCGTGAAGACGTATTCAAGTTCCACGCAAAGCATCCATGCTCAAGTTCCAAGCTCACAAAGAGAATCATCTTGTCTGAAACAGCACAACTCTACGATCCACTCGGGTTTCTCTCACCATTCATCATCAAGGCCAAATCATTATTACAAGAATTATGGCTGGAGAAACTCAGCTGGGACGATCAAGTTTCAGATCAGATACACACCAAGTGGACGTTGCTCAGACAAGAGCTCACTCAAGTCGATGAAATCTCAATTCCACGATGGATTCAACTCACAAGCTCAACACTTGTGGAGTTGCACGGATTCTCCGACGCATCTCAAATAGCAATGGCGGCTGCTATCTATATCAAAACAATAACTCCAGGGGAAGAAACCAAGGTTACACTCATCTGCGCGAAATCAAAAGTAACACCACTCAAGCGACTCTCCATCCCTCGACTCGAGCTCACAGCAGCACTGATCTTAGCAAAGCTCATGAAGTATGTGCAAACAACCTTGGAACTCACCAACACTCAAACGTTCCTGTGGACTGATTCCTCAGTAACGCTCACCTGGATTAACTCACACCCATCACGGTGGAAGGACTTTGTCAGGAACCGAGTGTCAGCAATTCAAGAACTAACTCCAAACAGCGTATGGAAATTTGTTCCTGGCAAAGACAATCCAGCCGATTGTGCTTCAAGGGGCATCAGCATCTCCCAGCTCCAGAAGCACCTCCTGTGGTGGACAGGACCACAGTGGCTCACAGGCGATCAATGTTCATGGCCAACTCAACACTATCAACAAGACTCACAGACTCATCAGGAAGAGCGACCGGGGCTCGCACTCACAGTGGCAACAAATCAAGCCGTATATCATTGGGAGATGATATACAGACACTCTTCTCTCACTAGACTACTCAGAGTAACCGCAATATGCTTTCGAGTACGTCAACTCATCAAGAAATTGCCAAACTCAACGCTCTTTAACCCTCTCTCGCCACAAGATATTAAGAGAGCAAGAGTATTTTGGATCAAAGCAACTCAAGCAGCATATTTCTCAACAGAGCTCAAATTGATCACCATAGCTCAACTACCAACAGCTCATCCCTTCAATCGCCTGACTGCCTATATCGACACTCAAGGCATCATTCGGGTTGGAGGAAGATTGACCAACTCACAACTGGAACTTGAGGCAATTCACCCAGCAATACTCCCACGACATTCTCACTTCACCACACTCATCATAGCAGATGCACATCACAAAACCATGCATGGAGGCACTCAACTCACCCTGAACTACACAAGGCAATCGTACTGGATTATTGGTGGTAGAGCTCCTGTACGGTCGCATATACTCAGCTGCATGAAATGTGCTCGACAACGTGGCGTCAGAGCACAACAACTCATGGGTCAATTACCAACCAAGAGAGTCACCCCAGCACGACTATTCTTCTACTCAGGTGTGGACTACGCTGGTCCGCTGACCATCAAAACCTGGAAAGGTAGAGGCGCCAAACAACATAAAGGATGGCTGTGCATTTTCGTGTGCTTCGTCACCTCGGCCTTGCATCTGGAGGCCGTGAGTGACTACTCAACTGACTCATTCATCGCTGCATTCAGACGGTTCACTGGACGCAGAGGCATCTGCAACACTCTCTATAGTGATTGCGGCACAAACTTCATAGGAGCAGATGCCATACTCACCAAACTCTTCACTCAAGGTACAACAGAATCACTCTCACTGCATTGCTCACTCACCAGCGATGGAACTACGTGGAAGTTCAACCCACCAGCAGCTCCACTTATGGGAGGAAAATGGGAAGCAGCAGTCAAATCACTAAAATATCATCTGAACCGAACAGTAGGAGACATCGCACTCACGTTCGAGGAATTAACCACGTTGCTCACCCAGATCGAAGCAACGCTCAACTCACGACCATTGGAACCACTCACAGAAGACCCTGAAGATACTTCAGCACTCACACCAGCTCACTTTCTCATCGGAGAGCCGCTCACAGCCATACCAGAGCCATCACTCACAGATCTGAACGTTACTAAACTATCACGATGGCAACTAATACAACAAAGGCTTCAATATTTTTGGTCCAAATGGTCAACTCAATATCTCCAGCGCCAACTGTCTACATCGAAATGGCATCATCCATCGAACATTATCAATGTCGGTTCATTAGTACTGATCACTGATGAGAGGTCTCCGCCATCAAAATGGCCTCTCGCCAGAGTCACTCAACTCCATCTAGGAAAGGATGGACTGACCAGGGTAGTGTCACTCAAAACTGCAACAACAACACTCGTTCGACCAATCACCAAGCTCGCCATCTTACCAGCTCAAACTGAATGAAGAACAGATCACACTTAATCATCAACACCGTTGCTGATGGCGGGCGGAATGTTCAGTTTTCACGCTTACCAAGTACACACTCAACTCATGCACACGCTACATTCACAATCATCTGACGCCTCGCGTCATATCGTATAGCTCGCAGGTATGCTATATCGATTTATCGACCGCGCACTCATGCATATTGTCCATCTGCTCACATCCTCGATCGAAGCTCACTCAAGCGGCCAACGCTGTTAGCGTGGCCCCATCGGCAAGACCACTCACAAGTCTCGCCTTCCATCGCTGACAGCAAATCACCAGCAAGCTGTGACGCACGTCCGTCTTCTTGATACTCTGCCGCGTGGTCGACGGATGTGGCCATTGTTCTCACTCGAGTCGCTCGCAGTACACGTTCCCGCGTAAACTCACAGAGATATTCATTCGTTCCAATCACTTTTGTGCGCATTCATTATTATAGTGTAGTACATTCTTGATCAAATCACGCGTGTGTAAATTCAGTGTCAGTGCGAATCACAGCAACTCAACAGGACTAGTGCAGCACTCACATAACCGTCAGCGGCGTGGTTCGCTCGTTGGCAGCAGAGACGCCATTCTGCCTCAGCACCGATCATCGGCGTCCGGACTCTCATAGACTGCCGTGTGGCACTATTCGAGCTCTACAATCAGACCTTATCACCAGGATCAACCACACGGAATCACCAAGGCAACTCAGAGGCCTGAGACCCAATCACCAACAGTACATCAACACGCAGGCCAGACCAATCACAGTAATATATTAAACACAATCAACAGGTATTTTTTCATGCAGCCAATGTTACATACTTTCAATAAACGTTGAATTTATTATTGTTAAATTACTGAGTTCATTTAATTAGTTATACTTGTCACCAGGATCCTTAACCTTAATATTCGCATCTGTCACTCGACATGCTACGTGCGAATGCATCAACCCGCTATCCACCAACAGCGTAGTAATACTCAAGTGATACAGGTTCACTGTGCAGAGCACTATATTCATTGTTATTTATTATGTTTTACTCAGTCTAAATAGGCGCTTACTCTGCGCACTTGTTAATTTCTCTCATAGTGCTTTGCCGCATCAGTTAGTGTCTATCTTAGAGGTCTTAATACTTTTGTTGGAACATTATCAAATATTTACAATGTACTCACAAACATTATCATACAGTTGGATATCTCAAAGTATGCTACAGTTACATTGAACAGAAGAATTTTTTAAAAAGTTCCAACTTTTCTTAAATGTGTATTGATGAAATTCCATACTATCAATTCTGTAAATAAATAATATAGCCCCATTGTTTGAGAATACTCAAGCATTTTGCTGCTCGTTGCTGGATTGCCCACTGTAGGCTAGCATAGGCATCTTCTCGCTTTAGCGGCAGCACCTCACGGGAGTGAGAATTCACTGGATCAGCGTGCCAAGCAACAGGTCGCTGCGCGCACGCGCATTGCGACAGCGTCGTTGAGACAACGGCTGCTTCAAAGAAGGCAGACATCTTGCATCTTACTCTTGCTCTGCTCAGATGGCATTTCGAGAACCGCGCCTGGTTTTCTCAGTTTCTGTGCAATATTTCAAGTTCTCATCATACTCGACCGATCGACTGTGTTATATCAACATCATCTCGATTAAACATCATTGTGGTCTCCAAGAATCGGCTCATTTGTACATCAACATCTAGATTCACCGTGTCGTGAATCGTCACTCTTCACAGTGGACGCAGAGCCCGAAATCGTGGCAGTAAATACAAATAACCTCCGATCGGAATGAAAATTGGTATGCAGGGGTTTTTAAGGTCGCCGATTACGAATCTGAAAGCTAAATTATTGTAAATAAAATGGCCGATCCAATATGGCAGACATGGATGTTAAAAAGGTGTCCGATCTTGACAAAAATTGGTATATGCGGGTTTTTAGGGTCGCTTATTACGAATCCGAAAGCCAAATTATTGTAAACAAAATGGCCGATCCAATATGGCGGACATGAATGTTAAAAAGGTGTCCGATCTTGACAAAAACTGCTATATGTGGGTTTTGAGGGTCGCTCATTACGAATCCGAAAGCCAAATTATTGTAAACAAAATGGCTGATCCAATATGGCGGACAAGTATGTTAAAAAAAAATTAAAAATTTTCAAAAAAACTCCCTCCTGCCGTACCACTCAAAAAAGGATGAAATAATTTACTTATTTAGTATGACGTTTTCGTATACAATGATATATAACTTGCATTAGTTATTTGAATTTTAATTATTATAATTGAATTGAACAAAATTGATATACGCGGGTTGTGAAAGTGACTGATTGCGAATCAGAAAGCCAAACAATAACGTAGCGAAATTATCGTTCAAATTATCCTTTATAATAAGATACAATTCTTTCCTCGTCAAATGTACTCCTTCGTAATGGGACCCTGTAATAAAGACATAAAATTGTATAGAATTTGTGTTGAAGGATCAGATCAAAATTTTAATGAATTTTAATTATTGTAACAAATAAGTAGCCGCAATAATTATTCGTATTTTTTTTTGAAAAGTACATAAAAAACAACAGTTATGAAAAAAAAATTGAATTTCGACTATTATGAAAGAAGTTATGAGCAAAAAAACATAAACAAATATTTTTTGAACGGGTGACCAAAAACATCTCAAAATGTACCAGAAGCCGATTTTTGATGAGTACATGAAAATATGACAAAATCAAGGGAAAAAACATTGAACTGTCCGATTTGGCGTGGAGTGCCCCATATATACCTATATATATAATAAAAATGTATCAAATATAAATAAAATGTGACGATTCAAATTAATTACTTTAGTATATACTTACATATATATGTATTGTTGTATGTCTACAAAAATAGATATATAAATGATTTACTTGAATTTGTATTTTGTATATATATATGTATATATATATATATTATATATGGTATATGTATGGATATAGTTCTATTGCTCAAGTAGCAGCTGTTCAATGGCCCCATGGCATGGCGTATGGCGACGCGCGCGCGTGCACGGTCGGCAACCGCCTGTTTTACGTTGCCAAAAACCATAACAGACAAAGTTAGGCAGCTCTAGGCAGCTAATTCCTGTTAATTTCGCAAGCTTATATAATAAACTAAAGGCCTAGACATTGGCTGTCGCAGAATATGGCAGAAAGTATAACTTTTCGGATAGTTGAAAATATAAGTTTACAAAATTCTTTCACTTTATTTATGCAGTAGTTTATACTACACTTCAATAATTTACATATTTATTTTAAACTCAACCAATGTAAAAATATCTTCTACATACCTCCAGAAGTCGTATCCATGTCTCCGGATTGATTTAAAACACTTCACTTTAAAGTTATCGATTTTATAAGTCACGGTAGTTTTCGCCCGATTGTAAAAATTTTTTTCTGACTTTTCTGCCACGATTTCGGGCTCTCCGTCTACTGTGCTCTTGTCACCTGCATCATGGCGTAGCCGGCGTGAGACAGCACTTCTCATCGCATCTCACCGATTAATATAATCGTGTGCGGTAATATAATCGTGTGCAGTAATATAGTGTTCAACACTTTATTCTGTCTTTTTTTGTGCTCAGTTTAATATTAATAATTGTTTCTCCCACGGCATTTGACAGGTGGAGCAATAAAAGCCACTGTAAATTACATCTGTGTACTGCTTCTAATTATTTAACCAATATATTACAGTCCACTTACTCTCCATCTAAATGGTTCTCGAACACCCATATCGCAAAACGTGTGGAAGGTGCTGTGTACATAACTATTTTTATTTATTAATTTCCATCGTACAGTGTCCTTCGACTTAATACATCAACCGTTATATCTCTTTTTTTGTCACATCATATACTTTTATAACAATATAAAAATACAAAATATGAAATAGAGAACATATGTCAATTCCTCAATTTCTTCTATGTGCTTTCTCCTTTTCCTCTCTATCTTCCACAATTTCTTTGTCATTACGCAGCCATACTTCTCTCTCATTCATATTTTCCTCTCATTCGCATTACTATTTCGATTCTGCGCCTTTGGCACTTTTCCGTTTGCACAATCTTATTCGCTAAGATAACCCTTATCACCGCTTTCTTAAGTGCTATTTCCTTGACTAGTTTTATTCTTTTTATTTATAGAGTCTTTTATTTTCCCAAACGCTATTAGGTATTCGCACAGCTCTTCAATTACTTCCCCCCTCAACGTTTCTATCAGATGCTGTCACAGTTCATTCCCTGCTCTTCCTTCTCTCCATTTGTCTACTCCCATAACCCATTCTTTCCTTATTCTTTTCCTCGCTTCCTCACATTTCCAGATATGTTCTACATTTTCGTCCTCTTTTTTATAAAGCACGCACATCCAGTTTACATATGCTTTCTTCCCAGCCATTCCGATGTTTCCACATCTTAATCGCGCCCACTCTTCTATCAAGTCTCCTCTCATTACTCCCTCGTCCCAGTATTATTTTCGCTCTGTGTCTATTTTGATATTTTTGTACCAGCTACAGAAGGTAGATTTGTCTATCCTCGTCCAATTTCCTTCGATGTCCTGGTCCCTTTTTTCTCTACTCCTTCTCTTAACGCCCTTTTAATCGCTCTAATCTGCGTCCCTTCCCTCATCAGTCCCATGATTCTATCTTCTCCCACCTGTCTCATTGCTTCTTCTAACTCCTTCCCCCACTTCGACGGTGTTTTATTTACGATCCCCCTAATTTCTTCTTTGAGGCAGATCTTCGGCCATCTAAAGTCCTCCATCTTTAGGATTTGTAACAGATAATTTCCTGCTCTTCTTCTTGCTTCAACTTCGATACTTCGCTTTTCTGTTTCCATTTTCCATAAATAATCCGGTGTATTTCTCGACACCCCCAAGGCCATTTTCACCATTCTTCTTTGTAACTTCTCAATTTCTTCTGTCCTTTTCCATCCCCAGATCTTAATCCCATACAGTGCCCCTGCTTTAACGAGGGAGTCCATTAGCTGTAGCCTGTCCCTTACTTTATCTAGTCTGGCCCTTCTCATCACTCCCCAAACTGCATTCGCTGCTTTCCTCGCTTTTGCAATTAATTTGTTTATATGAACCCCCAATGTGCACTTTGTTGTGAACCAATATCCCAGATATTTAAATTCATTTACTACTTCTATTTTCTTTCCTTGTAAATTCCATTCCTCTCCTTTTTTCATTCTTCCTCCATTTCTGAATACCATTATTTTTGTTTTGTCCACATTTACCTCTATTTTTGTCTTTCTCACGTATCTCTCCAGTGGTTTCAGCATCTTTGCAAGTTCTCCCGCTTCTTCAGCTATGATCGCAATGTCATCAGCATATTTCAGCACGAAAAATCCCCCCCCATGACTGTTCCCCCTTCTCCTTTCCTCTCCCAGTCTTCGTCCACGTCATCTAGCGCGATGTTGAAAAGTGTTGGGATGATAGGACAGCCTTGTCTCACACCCTTCTTTGTTCTAAAATTTTATGAGATTCCTTCTCCTGTGGTGATGTCATTCCTCGTATTCCTGTATATAGTTCTGATCATCGCATACAATTTCCCTCTAATTCCTTTTTCCCACAGTTTCTTGACCAGCAGCTCTCTATTCACTTTGTCAAATGCTGCTTTAAAGTCTACAAACGCTACGTATAATTTCCCTCTTTTTTTCTTCAGTCTATTATTAATAAGAGCATTGAGCACGAAGACATGGTCTCGCGTACCCCTTCCTGCCCTAAATCCCGCTTGACTTTCTCTCAGCATGGCCTCCTTTTCCAGCCATTTGTTCAGTCTCATTACCATTATACTGGAGATTATATTATATCCAATGTCCAACAGCGAGATCCTTCTATAGTTGCTAGCCAGCTCCTCGTCGCCCGCCTTGTGTATCGGAAATATCCTTGCAATATCCCATCCCGCGGGTAGTTCTCCGTTATTCCATATCATATTTAGTATTTCCCTTAACTCATGTTTCTCTTCTTCGGCCAGATTTTTAAAAAATTCAGCCTTGATGCCGTCCTCTCCCGCCGCCTTATTATTCTTCAGTTTTTTCATTATTCTCTTCAATTCACCCATACCGATTTCCTGGTCCAACAATTCATCATTTGAGAGTACCATTTCTTCGCTCACATTCCATGATCTTGAGCTCTCTTCTGTTGTCACTTCCCCCTCTTCTTCTGCCTCTAACAGATTTTTGAAATGTTAGACCCAGTCGTTAGGTTTTATATTTTCGCCCGCTCTTTTCTTCTTAGTCCTGAAATTCCCTATCGCTCGCCACTATTCAGCCATATCTTTGCTTTCTTTCACTTTTCTCCGTCGAGCCTCGAACCACTCTTTTCTTTTTTTTTCTACCAGTTTCTTCCATTGTTTTCTCTCTTCTGCTAACTCCTTTCGCTCATCCACACCTCTCTTCCCCAAGAACCTTTTCAGGCAGTGCCACACTCTCTTCTTTTGCAGCTCGCAATCTCTATCGTACCAGCTATTGTTATTATTTTTCTTGTGTTTTATTTTCCTTGTCATCTTGACTATCTCTGCCGCTTTCCAAATTTGTTCCTTTAACGTTCTCCTGCCGTAACACCATGACAATCGTTTTCTCTCATTTTCTTCTATTATCCACAAGTCTCTGTCTGACGATTTTTCACGTATTTTCACAATCAGTCCATACTTCCATTCAACCACCTCACATCGCGTAGACACATTCTTTCGCACCCTCACTATATGCCCCCCAATTGCGCGACCTTTCTTACAATCGCGCGTCGCTGCTTTTGTCCATCACTGAAATTTACTAGTCTTTTCAGTGTGTAAGCTTCTTTATCCTCTTCTAACCACGTTTCTTGTAGTAGCACTATGTCATAATTTTTTTAAAAGTCCTGCGCCCCCCATATCCTCCCCGTTCCCGCAATATTCCGTGTTATCATTTTATATCCACTTCTTTCTTTTCTGACGAAAAGTCTGCATTCTTTCCATTCCCCCAAGTTCTGTCCAGTACCACCACACTCCATTTACACAGAGTTTTTGGTGGCCTCTCAATACGCTTTTGCCCTCCCCACGTTTCTTCTTCTCGTGTCCGTCCAGCCATCCTTGCACTTGTCTCTCCCTCGTCAAATCGTCCTCTATCCAAATTCCCGTTCCTCGTAGATCTCTTTTTCTTCTCATGATTCTTTTTGTCATCTCCATCGTCTCAAGTGTGGCTAGTGGCCCTCCGCCAAGTTTTTGAATTCTTGTTGTTCTCACTTTTATTTCCATTTTTGTCACTATGATATGTCTTATTTTTTCGGCAATCACCGTATCTTTATCGTTTGCGCGTATTCCCCTCACTACGATATTTTTCTTCTTTCTCGTTCTCTCTTTGAACTCCCATTCCCACTCAGTCGCGGTAAGCGGGTCCGTTCGCGTTGAGCGCCATCTGGTCTCACGCTTACTTCCCGTTCCTGAGCTACTTGTTTTATCCGGCGAGGTCCGCGATAACTCGCCCGGTTCTCCTCTCTCACACTCGTATGACGCACACGCGCGCACTCTTTCACTCATCGATTCTGCGCCGATGCTTGTCTCTCTCCCTTTCTTCCTTTCTCGCGCCCTTTACACTGTTTTGCTTTAGTTTATGCACATACTCATCCACTGTTAAGAGCCGTGCGTTCGAACATTCGTCCATCTCCCTCTCTCTCAGCGGTTCATCTCTCTCTTCTCTTAGTCTTTGAATTTCCTGCACGTAACTTGCTCTACCACTCTCATACCTTTCTTTCTCCTATTGTCTTTCTGCATGTTCCCTGTATTTTGACATTTTCCATTGCTCTGCTTCCGCCAACAGTTCTCCTATTATCCTATTCATCTCCTCACATCGGCATGGTAACGGTGAGATTTCTTTCTTTATTGTCTCTATTTCACTTCTGAATAAACTCTTTAGACTCTCTTCTGCACCGCTGATAAGCCGCGTCGTCTACTCGTGCCAATCTATTGGCCAGTCATAGAGTCTCTCCTTGTCTCTCTCTAATACATACAACGCCCTATCTACCTCTCCTTCTTGTTCTATGTGTCTTATTATTTCTGTTTGCATCACTCTCTTTCTGTCCTTCACCCCCCACTTTCACCATACACAATTCAGGCTCTTCAACCTCACTCTCACCCGTATTGTCCTCCATTGTCACAACACAGGCTGTTTCCGTCTCTATGTCTGTTTTCTCTGTTGTCTTTTCACACTCTCCTTCGTCTGCGCTTCTTAGTCCGGTGTCCCCCCACGCCTCGCTACACTCCATCACACTCTCCGCTCCCACCGCTATCTCTGCATAAGCTTTCTCACTTTCGTCTATATTTTTGCGCGGTGTGTGACACACTTTACTTTTTGTTTCAAACACTTCACATTCCATCAGCTCTTTATCTGTTCCTTGAACCGCATTCTGATCCACAAGGTATTGATCTATTTTAACATTTCCTTCTCTCTTTTTCGGAAGTCTTCCTCGTGGCCTCTTAACCAGCTTATTTTTCACTGGTCTGCCAACTATTGTCTCTTCTGCATTCACTACACAGCGCCCGCTGTCGTCATCCGACGGTGTCTTACTCAACTCGCGGCCATTTTCCGATCACTCACCCCCAGATTCTTTCCCAACGTTTGCCGCTATATTTTTAAGGTCTTTTCTAACCTATACTTTTATGCTCGTCGATTTTGTGATGAAAAACACACAAGTTACACCATCTCCTCACCTGTCTCCAATTTCACCAACTCCACTCCACCCTTCAACAAACTTTCCGGCTACTTTAGCTCACAACAACAACTCTAATACACGACTTGTCACAGAGCCCTGTTCCCCGCGGCCGTACACTCGTCCCTCGTTCTTTTTTTCGTCTACATAACTATTCTTCGAAAGGTTCTAAATGAAGCAAAGAAACTTTACCCTTCAGCGATTATCGCCAAATGCAATCCTGGATATCCTCGTCCGCTTCGACTGTGTATAAAAAAATTGTAACGCAAACTATGAAGAAGAAAACAGCCAAAAAATACAATAATTGTTTAATCAATAACAATTAATACCGTAAACTAAATCCTAGACGATATGAGTACAAAGAGGTCGAATTTGCATGGAAAACCTCGTATATACAATTAGACATAAAGAAAAACATCCATCACAGTATTATTGCTGGCAATATTCTTATTTAAAAAATTACTTAGATGCTCCGCCTTATGCCCGGAGAATTGTTTGTAAGCACTCAACTATCTATCTGTACACTGTGTTCTAAAGAGTAGGGAGAATACTCTTGAAACATCGCGGGAGCAGCGCGGTTACATTAATCTGATTATTCTCACGCCCGCGACCAGCACGGCATATTAAAAAAAGCACGCAAATGAGAAAATTGCAAATTGCTTTCTTATTATGTTATCTGAAATTATGGGTCTGTAAAGTGTAGAGAGAAAACTCTTTCAACATCGCGGCAACAGCGTGAATATAACCACGCGCGACTTGTATCGCACACACATGCATGCGAATACACACTCAACACTTAGAGGTGGAGCATATAATATGAAGAATTATGATTTCGTACTAACGCGATTTTTTGGATATTTTCCTTTTAGCATGATGTCACTTTTGTTTTTTAATAGTAATTCGGTAATTAAATAGTAATCCAAGATCGAAACTTGAATTATTCCCGAGGTAGTGCATTGTTTCCACAATTTAACGTGAAAAAACTATGACCATCCGACTTTATTTTAGAATTTGTTCATATTTTTTTCGGCACTAATAATTTGGAGGCAAATAATTTTGGAAGTTCGCATTTTTTACTCCTGACTGCTGTAAGGCAAAAAATGGAGATAAACCTCCATACTTGCACAGATGTGCTGCTTCTCTTTCACAACGCTGTGAACGCTATACTAGCCTGTCTCTTTCGCACTCTTGGTGGTGTATGAAGGTTTCGCCTCCCCTTAACCTGCAATAGTAATATTAGATTTACATATACCTCTGCTTGCTTGGAGCAGAAACTGCGTACAGCAGAGCATAGTTCTCGAATGTGACACTGGTGGCGCTGGTAGACGGTTCCAGCAATGTGGCTGCTTATTCAAATTTACTGTGAAAAATTAGTGTAATAGAAAAAAATGTTGCAACATAAATATTGGTCGAAAAAAAACTATCTTGGAAAATTCATTCTTTTTCATCCGACTTTCGAGTCCGATACAGAAATATAGAGATTAAAAATGCATGCAAGTTCCCTTTTAGAAATTAATTAAAACGCAACGCCATTTTCTAATTGCGTTTGTTGATTTTATTTTAATACAAGAGTGCAACAATTATTGAGCGATTAAATAATATAGAGTTGTTACAATTTTTAAAACTATTTTAGTTTAACTAAATATAGTAACTATAAAAAAATATATAACAATTATAAAAATGCTGTAGAAAGTCACATTGGACTATAGTTTTAAAAAGTACAAAATAAAAAAAAATGTTAATGTTAAAAACTCCCGTAAATTCTAAACCTATCGTGAAATATATGTGAAGCGTATAATAAATATGAAAAATATATGTTACATATATTTTTTGCGCCAAAATCGTTTATATTTCACATATGTCTATGTACGCCTACATACGAGGTGTGTTAAAAAAATAATGGAAGGTTTCGTTTTTTTGGAAAGAATTTTATTTATTCATCTACAACAATGTTATCCCCTTTAAAATAGTTCCCATTAAATATTATACACTTCTGCCAGCGGTTTTTCCAATCCTGAAACACTTTTGGAGCTCGTTCTTTGGGATAGCTTTTGGCTCTCTCAGTGATGCGTTTTTAATCTTATCTATGCTTGCAAAACGGCCCTTCAAGGTTCTCTTTATATTTGGGAACAGAAAAAATTCAGACGGTGCCATGTCTGACAAATATGGAAGCTGGGGCATCATCACAGTGTTGTTTTTGGCCAAAAAATCACGAACTAGCAATGAAATGTGAGCAGCTGCATTATCGTGGTGCAAAAGCCAAGAATTGTTTCGCCACAAATCCAGGCATTTTTTCGAATTGCTTCACGCAAACGGCGTTGAACTTGTAAGTAGTTCCTTATTAGCCGTTTGACCTTGTGGCAAGAACTCATGGTGCATTATGCCGTTAAAATCGAAGAACACAGTGAGCATAATCTTCACATTCAACCGCACTTGTCGAGCTTTTTTCGGTCTTCGCGATCCAGAATGTGTGTCCTCCACTGGGACGACTGAGCCTTCGCTTGCACGTCATATCCGTAAACCCATGTTTTATCGCCTGTTATGACACTTTTCAGTAGTTCTGCATCGTTGTGGACTTCATTTAGCGACTCCTGAGCAACTTCCACTCGCCGCTATTTTTGTTCGAAATTCAACCATTTTGGAACAGATTTTGCTGCCACACGTTTCATACCCAAAACCTCCGAAAAAATGTGCATGGCACCTCATGGCATGAGCTAATTGATATGCCAACATCAGCTACTTCTCTGACTGTGATTCGGCGATCATTCATAATCATTTCTTTCACTTTTTTCACGTCGTTTTGTGATGTGGTGGGGCGTCCAGGGTGCTCGTCATCTTCAACGTCTTCACGGCTAACTTGGAAACGTTTATACCACTCGTAAACCCTTGTTTTACTCATAGCAGACTCACCAATAGCAATATTTAACATTTCTAAAACTTTGCTGCACTTTATTCCATTCTTATAGCAAAATTTAATACAAATTCTCCGATCCATTTTCAAAATTGTTGATCCTACCAAAACCCATGTGACCTTTTTGATAGCTGACAATAGACTAATTATCCAATATAGCTAACACAGTACAGCAACTTTTCAGACAAGTTTACCAACACAACAACGTAAAAAATAGCGCGAATCGGACTAAAACAACACGTGAAATTACAAAATTTCCGTTATTTTCTAAACACATCTCGTATATTTTCACTTGCATATGCACACACAATTTTTTCGTGCCCTTTACATGAAAAAAACCATATATGCAGACCATATATTAAGACCAGGAATACGAACTCACGTTCTTTCAAGAAACGGCCTCTCGATTTTATGTACTTTTTATCTAGAAATCAACATAGGTTCTACAGGAACATTGAGTCAGAATAAATTTTTTTTTATCTCGGGGGTCGCTTTACGCTTATGCCTTCACTGCTGCATATCCGTCTATACCGAAAACCGCCACTAGCGAACCTACCGTGAGGAACTGGAACTAACAATTACATAGCATAGACTGCAATATAGCCGCGAACACGACTTTGACGTATCCGACTGTATTTTTCGGATTATCGCTTTGATTTGCAACGAAACAAGTTATAATTTTTTCCAAGTGTAGTGCAGTTGTAAGCTTTTAGGTCTGGTGGAGTGGCAGATATGCGTGAAAGTTGTAATAAAATAAATTTGTCAGTTAGCGGAAACAGCGTCATGGCTAACGACAGCCGCCTCGAATTTTCGATAATTTATTGTGCTTAAAAAAAATCCACGAAGAGGTGGACCAGATCTCAAGTCTTAGTAGACAAAGGAATTCATTTTTTATATTTTGTTGTGTAATACTATTGTAGTTTCGGCGAAATCCGAAAACTACAGATCGTAGTTTGCTTATTGGCCACATGGCGCTTCGTAGGCCCACGCTCGATGACTCTTAATAAGATTTACTACACATGTGATATTACACTATTAATCCGTCGCTATCCACTTTAGCCTTACGCTCGATTTTATCCGCAATGATTTTTGTTAATTCTCTTTACGATAGATGTTGTCAACAGTTTCTATCAAATCAGCGACAAATCTCGTCATATTGGATTCATAATTTCGATCGCGAATTGTAGTTCTCGATATCTGTAGGGAATGTTGTATGTTCGTGCCAACGGTACTATCTCTCTTGCACTAGAACGTTCGTCATGCATATTGAGCCTTGCCATAAGGTGATGTGAAACTTGTATGAGGAAAACAGAGAGCGGCATTTTTTGGAACAAGCATTTTCAGAGACTGGTTGACATTTCGTGAAAAAGTAAAATAACGCCAAATGCTTGATGAGAAGACGAATGTGGTATGAATTTACCGAAATATCAACAATCAAAAACAAAATGAGTTTATATAAATTACATTGTTTATTGTTTTTGTTACCGATGGCGATATTACACGAAACCGTAACTTTTTAGTGCCTCGCGTGCCATATTGGGTTGACAAGCCCTTCACTTTTTTAAAGATTTTTTTTTCTCATTTTAGATTCAGGTAAATGATCCAATCGAGAAAACATTACTAAAATACAACGGTAGTACCGCAAAGATTGGAAAATAAACAATTAGTCAATTGTTATTGGAAGAAAAGTGTTTTTGTTTTATTACATCTTTTGCTCTGAAACCGCACTCAAGGGGAGTAGATTTTTTTACCGACTTTGGTTGGCAAAGGACTCTAATGTGGCTAAAAACACTTCGACGTCCGGTCGATTTTCGGTTGAAAACTGCAAAAACTGGTAATAATCGTATATACCTGACTCGATCGAAAGAAATCGATCACACAAAACAAATTAACGTAGAGTGGTAACGATAATAGAGACAGACTACGTGAACGCAATATGCACTCTACGTTAATTTGTTTTGCATGGTCAACTTTTTGACGATATTGAAATGGTTGGAAAATCGGAAAAAATCGACGTCCGGTCCGGTTTGACGTAAGTGAGTTCCAGAAAGGTTTATATCCTACAAAAAGGATGCTGTTGATATTTTGTTCCGTCGTAAGATGTTTTTCGCAGATTACTGTATTTACACAAGTCAACGATGACCCACTATTGTCCGCCAGACCCGAGCCTTCTCTGACCGGGCGGCCATTAAAATAGGGTCTTTATTGGTCAATCGGCACTATGCCACCTCGCTTCTGTCGCGACTGTAAGTAAAGCAACACGCATCTCTTACTAAACTCATTTGTACTTTCTTTCGTTAATCTTCTTTCAAAAAATAAACTAGCTATTTTTATGATTTTAATAATAGGTCAATTTTCTATGTACAAAACTGTTACTAATACTAAGGATTATACTAAGATATGAATATTCAACGGCTGTTTGAAATTTCAACTCAGAAAAATACTTTTTGGTTTTCCCAACTTTTTTGGTTATTCTCCTTGCACTTTGCAAATACCTCTCGTGATTGAGGGCAAAGAAATAGGCGTTCACTACAAATGCAAAAAAAATGCTACTCATAGCAAAGATATAGAAGTTTCAACGCTTCGATCACCGATGACGAGAAAGTAGTCGTTCTTCAGACTCTGTCACAGTTATCCCTCGCTTAACTTGACACTCCGTGACCGAGAGCCCTTGTTCTCAGCATCGCATTAACATCCAAATTTTTACAGACCACTGTCACTAAATGTTAACAGAAAAAAATAATAATAAGCGTTATCTCAGTTTTGTAGTTAAAATAAATAACGGTTACACAACCTGAGAATATTTTGAATTACCTATAATCTTTTGAGTAAAGTTATAGGCGTTCCCGCCACGAGATCCCAGCATCCCGAATACGCGTGAACACATTTCGAACGGCAATATTGAATTTCCCAATGGTCAGTAATATACGATTATTTTCATTTTTTGCACGTTTTCACCCAAAATGCAACCGGCGTCGAAGCGTTTGCATTTATATTATAATTCTGTACAATGTGAAGCATATCCGCAGACTACGAAAGAGCCTATTTTTACCGAAAAAAGTCGGTAAAAAATGTTCTCCAGCATTGCCTTAAGGCGATGTGACACACCTTCTCCTTCGCTCATCCCAGGCCCAGTCGGTGTAAAAAACTGTTTACCTAATTTTTTAAAGATGCAGCATGTTTCTGGAGAAAAGCAAATCAGGTTAATGTGCGTAACGAATGGATGAGAAGATATCTACTTTGCTTTTATACCGATTGCAGTTTTTATATCGATTACGGTTTTTATACCGATTACGGTTTTTATACCGATTGCAGTATGTTACCTAACCTCAAAAGTGATTAGAGATGGAGAACTGTTTTTTTAATGCGGAAAACTTGAAGTTGAACTAAAGAGATTCAAATTTTATTATGTTAAATTAAAGGTGAATTAAAACCGAAATCCAGCTATTTCAATGAATCCCATGATCTGCATTTCTTTCGGTTACTACGTCTAAAAACGAAATAAAAATGCTGCTTGCAGATGAATACGGAAAATGATTTCAATGGAATGAAATAACAACAGATAAAAACGGATTCAAAACGGTTAAGCTCCTGTAATCCACGATTTTTTTCGTATCTATCTGAAAACATATAATTTGATCCGCGTTTACACGCAAGTAATACGAAAACACGGAAAATAAATTACAAAAGACACATAATAAACGGAAAGGAATTTATTATCCGTCTTTACCGGAAATTTCATAGCTTACAATATTTACAACTGAAGAAACATAATTCGCATGTAATTCGAATATTCACAAATAATTAAAAATCAAACGTACTGAGATGCAAGCGAAGTTATATAATATATTATATTACAATCTTCATGGTGATTGCAATAATTCAAAAGACGGATGAAACACTAATAGGCTAAAGATCTTGTTGTCGACAAGGATTAAAACGTTGGATGGCAAGGTTGAGTAGGCAAATCTGGCGCTACGCTAACACCATCAGCCTTATCAATAATGATTTATCATAATCTTTTTAATAATACAAGAACAAACGGGGGAAGCACATAGTAAAACTAATTCGAAATTACGAAATTACGAAATTGTAAAGATATCTATCGCAAGAGCACCTCAATATCTATGCCGTGATAAAAAAAAAGATAAAATTTGTTGTTTATACGCTTCTACATTATCCTTCGTAGCAGTTTAAGAAGCGAAGAGCCAAACTTTTCTCTGCTCACAACATTGCCAAATTTTGCGAGGCTATTTATTAAATTTTAGAGACGGATGAATGTACGACATCGCCGTCGTATTTTCCACTCGTAATATCTCGTCTAACTCCAAAACAAAACACTTGAAGGTTCAGCAAATGACTAAAACTTCAAGAAATTGATGTGAAAACGCGTTTCGGATTCTGAACACAAATCGTAGATCTTGACCCCCTCGTAAGCAGCACTCCAGCCCGAGGTCGATTCATCGATATAAATCGTTAATCGATACGACGACAGGTTTAACGGATTGAAATTGAGGGTATCGTACGTTTTCACGGAACTAAATCCGACTTATGGTACTTCGGGATGTACATTTCCTGATTGAAGTATTTAACGGTTACATATAATGATTTAAATTTTTATTTTTCAAATAGCTTTCTATAAAACCAACTGTATGCAACAGTTGAGCAGGCGAGGATGAGACAAGTGGTTCTCGAATTTCACACCGTTGAACCTAAAAATGAGTTAATCAGTTACTCTGAAGATGCTAATTTTCTTTCCCGGAATTTATTCCAAACCCATCCTGGTCGAATTCAAGACAAAGCCCAAATATTTACACTTCATTTTCGAGAGACTACTCTTTTCCCTACTAATCACAAACCCTAACGATCTTAAACGATCTACCATTAGATTGACATTATCTCGGCACTTAGAGTAACTGCTTCCGATACAAAGCAAGTCATTCAAATCTACCATCGAAATAAATCCGTTAGAATTAAGTGCGTCGAAAACCGATTTCATCATTTTTGTGAAGATCCACCGACTTACTGACAAACCAGCTACTAAGCACATAGACCCGAAAGTTTAGTTTTTCAAACGTAAATTAAACAAATTGTCTACTATCTGTAAATAATATTGTGGCCGTTCTCAAGCTCCCTAATTTTTAATGCTTGGTAATTATAAAGTCATTAAAGAGTTTTATATTTTATATGAATCTATGTGAGCCATCTAATTCCGAAACGATAAAGTAAGATGATAAGAACTGGTCTACAGAATCAACGCAACGCACAATGGCCCTGATCGCTAGTAAATCTTAAATCGTAACTCTAATAGAGTTAGCTGCCGCCATTGAACAGTGCGGCTCAGCTCGAAACCAAGACGGAGAAAACTCTTCCGCAACCGGAATCTTGAAATCTTTGATAGTTTGAAAGATAAACCCATCCGTCATTATTTTTCGAAAATGAGCTTTGTATCGTCTTAAATTTCGAGCGTTCTCTTTTACCTCTACCTCTTCGCTGGCGGAAGTTTGGCCAATCGAAACGGCGATGCAATCGATTGTGTTGACAATCACCCACCAGCACATAATTCTTCTGTTTCGCAGGGAGTCCTTTCAAGTTTAAACATTCCCTGCCAAAAGGTTTCTCGACTGAATGGTTGAGAGGGACTTAAACTTTTTAAAATTATCTCCAATCTTGACAATAGACTTTGTTTCTTTAACCTTTGCGTGCAGGTCCGATCTGCACAAAAAACTGTTCGGCTTTGACTCATCCAGCGTAGTGCGCAATGGCTTGCTTATTACTGGAGAGATGAAAGCTCCTCTCGCTATGGAATCTTTGTAACGAGTCGCAGCTAACAACTTCCCTGTATCGCAGAGATTTTCAATCAGCTGCATTCTGTCGGTACCTTCGTCGCTGTTTACTAGCAGCATCGTAACAGCTGTACCCAAAGCGCTGTATCATCACCAAGCCAATTGTCCCTTCAGAATGTACAGAATGCCCTTCTAGCTGTAACCCCAGGCAATGTAGCCTCGATCTCAGGATTCAACTTTGGTGCGTCCAGGGGACAGTTTTCCGCACGCTCGTACTTCCTTCAAAACTCTTTAACCCCTTGCACTACGCTGAAATTCGGAACAAGCCGTGCCTAACTTATGCACCCGAATGGTCACGAAAAGAGCTGAAGCGGCGGAGCCTGAGTGTCGTAACTTTAAATACGATATCTTACGACTAAGTGCAAGATAGCCGCACTGGTGTTTACTTCAACAAATTCTGTATAAGTAATAATAATATGATTAATTAATAGCAAAATACAAATAAGTTGATGCGAATCTACGGCAGTAATATTTGAATTGAAATAAATTTTCAGATTGTCATAATCACCAGACTTAAAAATGAAAAATACAATATAAATAAACAGTTAAATATTAACAAACTGTTTTATTGAAAAATACACGTTTAAAATTAATAATTCTGCATGGTATGATACTTTATAAAACATTGAGGTACATGTAAAGCTACCTTACATTTTGAACATTCCCAAGTCGTTTCGCTTCGTTTTTTGTATTTGTAACAGACTTTACACATTCTAGATGGGTGTTGCTTTCTAGGCGTTCCATCGATATGTTTCGCGAAATGAGCCCAATATTGTGCTCGTAATCGTAATGGTGTTGCATTTTCTGCGGATTTCACGCGTCTTGTATAGTCAGGTAGCTGTACATATTTTAAAATTCCCTCGGCTATATCTATTCTATAATTCACGTATGATTGTCTTCCTGAATCTTGTAATTTTTTTTTGATAATATACGTATTAAATAGAGCCATGTCAGAAATGTAAAAAAATAGTTTTTTATGACCCTTGAGGTATTTCCTCATAATAGGAAAACATGCCAGCATTTGGTCATTGAGGTCATTTCCATCCATTCCTTTGTTGTACTCAATCACGCAGTTGGGCTTCAATTTCGTCCTATCTTGCTTGTATCTTACTTCGGTCAATTCCACAGATGCATGTTTGGTTGTCAACATGTAGACATCGCGTTTATCCTTCCATCTTAAAGCTAACAATCCATTGCACGTTCTGTGTACATGTTCTCCGAGTTTTAACTTGTCGATCGGAAGATCCTTTGGCATATTTTTCCTGCTTTTTCGTACGGTGCCGATAACATTTGTCTTTTGTTTGTGCAATCTTAGAAAGATTGGTGTACAAGCGGTTGGCGGGTGAGGAATACCAATTGTCAACGCACGATGTGTATCCTTTATTTACTACCGATTCTGCCAATTCCATTACAACATTTTCTGATGCATTCTTAGTTATGTCAGTTTTATCTTGACCAGTATATATTTTAAACTTGCTGCAGAATCCAGTATTTGCTTCACACAGTTTATATATTTTCAATCCAAACCTGGCTCGTTTGGATGGGTTAAATTGTTTATATTTTAAGCGGCCTTTAATAAATCGCATTAATGATTCATCAATGCTAATGTTTTTATCTGGTGTGTAAATCTTATTAAATTTTTCGTTCCAGTAATTAATGATTGGTCTTATCTTATAAAGACGATCGTTCTTGCAATGTGTTACATTATTCGAGAAATGCAAACATCGTGATATCTGCGTAAATCTTTTGAGCGGCATTACTTTCCCAAATATAGGTGTTTCTACCACTTCTCGTTTCGACCAATACATTTGTATATTCGATTTTTTTACTTGACTCATCAAAATACAAAGCGCATAATAAGCCATCATTTCATCCTGGGTAACTGGAAACCAACCATCATCCAGTTTTTTTCTTCTCTCATCGTTCATTATTCGTTGCGTGTAAAGATTTGTTTGGGTAACTAATAAGTCCCACAAATTTTCGTCGAATACAACAAAAAATAAATCTAATAATTCGTGATTTGCGCCTAACTGATTTAAAACATAGTCTTTTACACCAGGAGACTCGGAATACTTCCAAATTATTGGTCTGTTATCAGTTTCCTTCCAATCCCATTCAACATTCACATTATATCTGGTATTTTCTTCTTCACTACTGTCATATATAATTGAACTTCTTGGGCGATTCATCACTGGGATAATGGCACTGCTGTCACTAGAATTTTCATCACTGCTTATAACTCTTTCAATATCTATCGATTGACTGCTTGAAACATTGGAAGCCTTTCCACTACTCTCACTTCCACGCGAACTACTTGCTTTTTTATACATGCTGGAGGGTCTGACAAAATAAAAAATGATCAAGAATATTACTTTTTGTGAAGAAGACTGTACAAAACGTGTGCACCTCGTGTGATGAATAGTAACAACTGAAGAACGACTGAAGCTTTCTTGGTCTCGCCGAATGCATATGTTTACTTTGTTTTCAAATGCTATCTGGACTACAACAATGTATCCTAAGCAGCACGTAAATTGCATTAGGGCACAAGATATAAAATAGCCATTCATATAAAGAGAAAAAAAGAAGAGATAAGAGCCCATTCGGACGTTCTTGTTTAGCCCGAGATTAAGACCATGAGTACGGCTCGTGATATTCATGTTTGGCCCAAAATATCGATTACGAGCCAGACTCGTGATGTTCACGTTTGACATGAAATTAAACAACGAACCTGACTCGTGATATTCAAGTTTGGCCTAAAATTTTCATCACGAGTCAGACTCGTGAAAATAGTGCAAGGGGTTAAGTACGCCCTTCTTGAGGACAGAAGAAATCCAGCCTTTCTACCCTTGTGCGAATTCCGACTGCAAGGAAAATTAATTTGGACAGGAGCTTCAACGTCTTCTCGTCCAAAGACTCTTAAACTGGAGACTCCTCAACTGCTGCAAAGTTCCGTGACTGATTCACTTACGACTGAGGAACTATTATGTTCGTAACATATTTCGCAGATTCGTCCAGAATTTGCCCGATAACAGCCAAGGCAGTTTTCATCGCGTAAAGTAAGGCTGTGGAGAAAATTTTGGTATACGCTGAAGCTACCTATTAAGCCACCAGCTAACATCTATTACACCCGTTATATCTCAACACATACACTCCACACTACTGTCGTGATGTAGGAACCTATCTTGCAAACGCTAAGAGTAGGCAAAAGACCAGGCCTTACAAGCCATCTGTAAACCAGAGATCTACTTCACCGACAGCAGACCACCATATTGAACCAAAGAAGCGATCTTACGGACAGTCACGAGCACTCACCTAATTTGAATTTTCTCGCGTATACACTCAAAGCTTCACTCTGTAGAAACTTCCATCTGCCGTTTTCACAGTTAGTTTTAAGACTCTGCCCCGAGATGGCTCATTGTTTCTCGCAAGCGCCGAGACTTCCGACTCTGTATATAAACTGGGCAGAAAGACCTAGTAGTCAGTCTATTCTGAGTATAATGAATCGTAGTAACTAATAAACCACGGAGTAGAATAAGGAATGGAGACTTGGGAACTTAAAATGACCCCACTTTTCGCATCACTAAACCGTGTTAGCTCAATGCGATCTGAGCGCTACAGCCGGAAAATGCCGAAAATCGACGAAATAAAAGATAAAGACAGCGTATACAGCACATTATCGTTACGGAGTATTTTGGGTTGTGCACGTACTCCGTGTACATGGAAGTAGAATATTCTACTCCGTAGGCTTGGGTCATTCGCGTTGTCTTTTTTTTGACTAGCAACCCAGCCCGGCTTCGCCCGTAATTTTTTAGCGTTTTATTACCTACACTAAATAATGGTAAAAACCCCGTCATAATCCGTTGGGTAGTTCTCATAATTAGCGCATTTAAACAGACAGACGCTCTCGACGACTTTCTTTTATACTATGTATTGACAATTTTATATAAACCACAATGCAAAAGTTTCAACACATTAATTGGGATTAGGAATATATTGTCCATGACATCTCCAAAATCTTCAGTAAATAGTAAGTGAAAGAATATTACTTTAATATTTAAGCGAGATAAATAATCGCACATTAACCTTACTTTTTAACATTTTTAACTTATCTCTGGCATCTCTATTGATATTTATTATCGTGCGAGAAGTTGAAAACAAGTATCAGTGAGAACGCAGGAGATTCAATACCGCAGAAAATCCAAATGTCTCATACCGCCGCCAGTCTCAATCTGGTCGATCGAAGTATTGAATAACTCTCACAGATTTTAACCGACCAGCGTCGTACAACACGTTTCGTATAGGTTATTTCAGTACAATTTCAACCATGTATCGCTATACGCCGAAAGAACGCGCCGAAATAGTTTCGCTTTACATTGAAAATAATCGTTCAGTTGTGTCAACTCAGCGTGCGTATCGTAAAAAATATCGCGGACGTTCTGCGCCCAAAAGCGACACTATCCGTCATTTAGCTTCAAATTTCATGGAGCACGGGTCTGTAGCGAATCTCCAACATCAAGCTCGACCGCGTCCAGGTCGTTCAAATGAAAATATCGAAGCTGTTCGACAGAGTGTTGCAGAAAATCCAAATGTCTCATACCGCCGCCGGTCTCAGCAATTAAACAGCAGTGGAACCACTTTGAGAAAGATTTTAAAGCAAGATCTTCGCATGTTTCCGTACAAAGTGCAGTTGACTCAAAGATTATTGGAAACTGACAAGCCGCGACGCTTAGCTTACGCTAATAACGTTAGTCGAATGAAGGAAGCTGAGCCGGATTTTTGGGAGCGAATTCTGATAACCGACGAGGCTCATTTCACCCTCTCTGGCGCTGTCAACAAACAAAACTGTCGCATGTGGGGCACCGATAATCCTCATATCATTTACGAAACTCCATTGCACGATGAGAAAGTGACAGTTTGGGCCGGTGTTTGCTCAAAAACCACCATTGGACCATTTTTCTTCAGAGCTGGTGAAACTGTCAATGGGGATCGATATCGGTGGATGTTGGCACACTTTGTTTTACCACAAATGCGTGAAAAAGGTCTTAAGGAATTTTGGTTCCAACAAGATGGTGCGACATGTCACACTGCGCGCTCAACAATGGACTATTTGCGTCGGAAGGTCCCAGGACGTGTGATATCAAAGAAAGGTGATATTGACTGGCCACCAAGATCGCCGGATTTGACTGCACCGGACTTCTTCTTGCGGGGATTTTTGAAAAGTAAAGTCTATGCCAACAAGCCGAAGACCATAGAGGAGCTAAAAAACAACATTCGAGCCAAAATCGCAGCGATATCGCCCGAGACGCTGGCAAATACAATGGAAAATGCCGAAAAAAGAGCTCATTTTTGTCTCAGTAATAAAGGCGGACATTTGATCGATGTGGTTTTTGGAAACTAATCAAGATAAATTGTAATGAATCAAATTTAATAAAAAAATACGACTTTGTGAAATCTGTTGAAAATTCTCTAAGTTATTCAATACTTCCATCGACCAGATTGAGATGGCGCACCCTGTACAAAATAATTTAGATGTCATAAAACTACCTTCTGATAATTAGTGTTATATAAGAGGCAATGAGTCGTTTTGTGGATTTCGAAGGATAGAAAGAGATGCGACTGTCAGAAAGAGAGTTGTAATATTTGACGTCCTGAGTATTAAAGTCAGAATTGATAGCGAGATTGTGCCATTGACTGTACATTAAACTTCTGAGTATAGCACAATTAACGGATCTTTTAAAATCTATTGATTGCGATTTTTATTATGTTATCATACATTCAATCGACTACACTGAAATCTTGATTCAAGAAAAGGAATTATATGATGAATACCATATACAATTAAATGATGTAGATGTATTCAATTTTATTTAATTATTATGACACTGAAGCTAGCAGGCGAAACTCTTAATCGGCACGATAAATCTGCTGGAGTGGACTCCGTGCTACAGCCTCATTTTTAATTGTACGAGTATTTTAATGCTTCTGATTTCAGTCCACGATATTTGGATAGGCTCATCGAGGTTTGGAAACGCATAGTTATTTTTCACAGAAATACGCTTATTCAGCTATACTTGTAATCTTTCAAAGAAGAAGAAATTTTAGGTACGATTTTATCATAAATGTAATTCTGTTGATTTTAACATTGCTATTTTTAAATCCGATGAAAGGTTATCCAAATGTCGCGAACTGCACGCAACAGGAAGTAATGTACACATTTATTTGGGCAATGTTACATTTTCTGCATAAAAAAAGGTATGAATATCAAAGTAATATCTTCAATCCGTTGTTGTATGCGTTTTTGTACAATTCACATTTAACAAAATTAATTCAAACAATACTATTGTATATTATCATATTTTGTATATATTATAAAAAATTGTATGAGCATGAGCATGTGCATACAAGATCTCAGAATCGTGAATTGTAGATATTTCAATAACTTAGTTATAGGATTGTGTTCGATTGTATTTCCGTACTATCATTTTAAGTGAGTTAGTTCACATATTCGTGTTGTGATGTGAACGCGACGAAATATTTAGAAGAAAATTAAGTATTGAAATCCTCAAATATTGGTGTGATTATGATAGATTGTAGACGTTTTGACTTTCTAAAAATGTATCCGACTATTTCACTGAACACAATACTTTTCATTTAACAAAACATAATATTCTCCTTCTTAGTATTTCGTTGTGTTGACATCAAGAACTTTAACTTCAATAAAAAATGTCCTTTCAAATCTTGTATGCGAATTCTATTGTAATTAAATAATACTATGTAACATTGTATGAGAATCCTTGCCTGATGTTTGTGAGATCTGAAAGATATTGAAACAGAATGAGTTATCACTCATGACAGGGGTGAAATAATCAGACAAACGATGTAGGTAGAGTGTTGGAAAATCAGCTGACGCACGGCGATCGATAATCGGTGATGTGCTGCGCTCGGCTGTCGCGAAGATAGCCGAGGCAGCGCTTCGCAGGCATGCTACTCAAGTGAGAGGTCGTCTCTCTCGCTTGACTTCAGCGTCTTACAATGACGCGTTTATACTGCTCAGCCATCTTGAAAATTTTGACACTTCTTGTGAAAACTGCTTAGACAGATCCAACACACTGCTCTCACCTCGGACAATTTTCATCGATTTCCCAGGATCTACTCAACCCAGAAGTGCTCAACTGGACTCAAAATACACGGTAAGAGTGCACCGTCACTTTGTGCATCCTCATAAGTCTCATCTCGTGACGTGCTCTGCAGCGCGGGCTGCACCACGTTTCGCCTCACAAATTTTGGCACACAATTAATATAATTGTAAGTGCTTCTCATCAAAATTCACTCAAAATTTACTTGTGCATTTTTTATATATATTTTTTGTAAGTTAAGCGAGTCGCCGAGAGAATAAAACCACTTTATCTACCTACATCTTTGGTCTCGTTATTTCACACCTATCGTGAGTGAAAACAAGTTCTTTTTCAATATCTTGCAGATTCGACAACATTAGAAATTTTCAACATTTTGGTCCTTCGAGCCGGATTTCGACTCACGTGCAGGAGAAGACCAGGGTTTATCTACCGTCGGCACGCATCTCGGCTCATCTCGACGTGGGACTCTGCAGGGATATTCCTCGCAGTCTCACCTCAACGGCTCATCGGTACTCGTCAAACAGCAGATTGGTAAAGTAGCGCTTTGCGAAGCATCTTCGTTGTTTTTTTATTCATTTAAGGGGTTCTCAGGCCAGTAATGTCCGAGCGCAACTCTTCAGACGCTGGGGTGGCGGCCGGTGACTCTGAGGAGAAAAAGACATTGCTGGTCCCTGAGGGCACCACCACTGCAAAACAAACCTGATCACCAGCTCGCTTGGCAATCGAGCTGGCGCTGAAAGTTCAGTCGCACCAACGAAGCATCGAGGCGCTGCGTCACATTTGGACGACACTTGACGACGGATCTCAATCAGTCTCCATGGCCTTGCTCGATACCATGGTCGAGCAGATCGACGAGCTCCACAGCAACTTCCGCAAGGAGCAAGAGCTCCTGAAAAATTCTTCGGCAGCAACGTACATGGGCCACGACTACTTTGCAAATAATTTGCTAATTGTTGAGGCTAATTTGCCGCTCAACCACATGATACACAGTCGTCAAGGCACAATTTCAGTGTAGCTGTGCTGAAGCCATCAGAGAATGCTCACAGATACGTGCTCGACTCAAATGTTTCTGGATCGTTTAGCGCGAATGAAATATACGTAAACGCTCATAAGCAGGTCAGCCATCACAATTCCGCACCACCAGCTTTGTGCATCTGTCAGCTCGATGCAGTCCAACATCTTCGTCCAGAAGCATCGTACTGCTTCGTGGAGCATTTATTTATTAATTCATTTTAATTCAATTCAATTATTTAAATTCAATTGTTTAAAGTACTTGGAATTAAAATCAGATTCGAATATCAGCATTTTGGTTCGGTATACCTTTTAATTGGTTTTCTATCCAGTAGTCAACCTTTTTCTTTCTTGGTAGAGTTGAATGACTGAAAACCGGAAAATTCAGGTCTTCTTAGGGTTTTTAAACGGTAAAACTCTGCTACCGTTATTTACGAAATTTAATGCAAACGATTCATTCTGAATGTCTATTTTATTCAATCTAGCTTCGAGAATGAGAATACAATTGGAGAAAAAACTTATTTAAGCCGAAATAAATGAATGAGTGCTGTTCACTAATCAGCTCAGCAGAGTACATCAGTGCTTTCAGCACAATAACATTCATGCAATTATTGCGCGTCACCAGGAGCAACTCAGGAAACCGCTGCACAGTCATCAACACACTAGGGTGTTGACGCAGTCGTTCACTCATCGGTTCAACTTACAAACACATGCTCAACGCTACTAGTAACTTGTCAGGCATGTTTTCTCATCGATCCAGGGTCGGAATTGACTTTCATTACGGAAGAGCTGTTCCGTAAACTCAACACACCACGCAAGCACTCATCAATTTCGATCATGGGGATTGGTGGAAGACACTCATCGCAGACACGTGGCTCTGTTCAACTTACCATCTGCTCCACTCACACCAAGGAGAAAGTCACGGTACTGGCTCACATACTCAACATATTCACAACTCATTTACCATAATTTGAGTCACCAGCACGGACATGGTCCGTTTGGCCACGAAATTTGGCAGATCGCACCTTGGGATCTGAGTCAGCGTTACCTAGATTCCTGCGTTATCGATCTTTTTTGGTCGAAAGATCTCAAACAATCGAATCCCTAATTTTTGTCAACTCTGATTGCCTCACTCATTCGTTAAGAAATAATGAAGCAACCACACTTGACGGTTTTTAATTTCTAAAGAAATCGTGAACAAATATCACCACAGCCCAGAATCGAACCGGGAACTCCAGATTTTTAGCCTGGTACGTTACCAATTACGCTACCGTGGCTCTGGTGACATCGATTCACGATCTCTATTTTTAATGTCAGTAATCAAATAACTATTAATCAATCATCGGTCGTGTATATGTTAAATTATTAAATTCTGAATTTCTGCGACAATTCCCGTCCAGATGACGTGGAGCTAGAGCCATTAAATACCACTCGTAGTTTGGTGGTGATTCTGTCTGGCCTGAGAACACCGTGATGAGGCAGATAGTATTGTGTCTCTCTTGAAGAAGATGTTGAAGCTTTCTTCATGTGGCCAAGTTGCTCATATTCGTCCATAAATTGAGAGTAGAGCTGACCGTATTCAGTATCCTTTGATATTTTCCGTATAATGTGTTGCAGACACCGATGCGCTTTTGCATATGAGTTGCCCAGATTAGCAGGCGAAGAAGTGAGAGGGAGCCGAACAATGTACCGGCCAGTAGTATCACGCTGATGCGTGTTGCGAAAATAATCCTCGCAAGCCTGCTCCTCTGGTGTGAGTTGATCGACCTTGTCCTTTGGTGGCTCTTCTTGAACCCAGAATTTTGTGAGCATCCTTGTAATGCCTGATCATCGTGCTGCATGGCTGCATGATAAACAGTGGGTGCTTCTGGTTGACATGAGTTGATTGGTCCAATGATGAGCCATCCAAATATTGATAATTGTGCGATAGGCGATGATGGAGTGCCCTTGATGATGTTATGCTTGATAAACTGCTCGTAAATATCTGCACCATGGATGATATCAATTGACCGAGGTTTCAGAAAGTCCGGATCCGCCCGCTTCAGTTTCACTATGTGAGACCATGTCCGTGCTGGTGATTCAAATGACGGTAAATGAGTTGTGATTGTGTTGAGTATGTGAGCCAGTACCGTAACTTTCTCCTTAGTGTGAGTGGAGCAGATGGTAAGTTGAACTGACCCACGTGTCTGCAATGAGTGTCTTCCACCAATCCCCGTGATCGAAATTGGTGAGTGCTTGTGTGATGTGTTGAGTTCACAGAAGAGCTCTTCCGTAATAAAAGTCAATTCCGACCCTGGATCGATGAGAAGGCGTGCCTGGTGAGTTAGTGCCGATGAGTGAAAGAGTGCGAGCGCGGTTGCTAGTAGAGTTGAGCATGTCCGCGTGAGTTGAACCGATGAGAGAACGACTGCGTCAACATCCTTTTGTGTTGAGGACTGTGCAGCGAGTGGTTAGCGGCGTCTAAGTTTGCAAGTGGTGCCGCTTGATGCAGCCACGTGTAGTCTGTGCTTGCGGTCGCATGGTGCACAGTCGATCAGCGAGCGCCGACCTTCGCAGGAGCAAAATTCGCTGACGACGTGCGTTTTGAGCTGGTCGTTTGTGTTGGAGTGGCCTCCATCATCTCCAATGCTCTTATTTTCCTCTTAACAAACTCCTCGATCCTGGTGAAGGTCAGGAATTCCGGTGAACGCCCCACAGATGTTTCCCAGACTTTTCGTGTGGTTCGGTCCAGCTGGCTGCTCAGCTGCCTTATCAATACGGTCTGGAAAAAAGTTCGTCGAGTTTTTCCCGATAGATGGCATCAATTGCAAATAAGTCAGGAAACACAGATCGCAGCCACACCACTAAACGCTCGTTGGAAAGGTGACACTTCGAGCGTTACTTTGAGTGTATAAACATCGAAATTGGTGCAGTGGTTGGAAAGTTGTTTGCGTTTGAAAATGGAGAAAAGTAATGCAAAATTGCGCTAAATTTTGCAATATTATTACGACAAAGAGAAGAACGCTGCGCAGGTTTTTGAAAAAATGTGTGCTGTGTACGGTGAAGGTACTTTATCAAAATCTGCTGTGCGGAAATGATTTGCTCGCTTTCGTTCTGGTAATTTTTATGTGAAAGATGAGTCATGCTCTGGTCGTCCAATCACTGAAAAAGCTGATGAAATTCTTGAAAAAGTCCAGCAAGATAAGCATATCAGCAGTGTAGATATTGGTATGGAGTTAGGCATTGACCACACAACTGTTTTGAACAATTTACACAAAGCTGGCTACAAAAAGAAGCTCGATGTATGGGTTCCACATGAGTTGAGCGCGAAAAACATGATAGACCGAATTAACATCTGCGATGCGCTGCTGAAACGCAATTAAATCGAGCCATTTCTGAAACGTGTCATAACCGGTGATGAAAAATGTGTGGGGACTGGAAGGGAATCGTTGTCTCCCATCATGACAACGTCCGACCGCATACTTATTTGATGACCCGTCAAAAATTGCGAGAGCTTGGTTGGGAAGTCTCGATGCATCCACCGTATAGTCCAGACATAGCACCCTCTGGATATTATTAGGTGCGCAACTACCAGGTGTATGCATAAGTTTTTTCCGGTTTTTTGGTAAAAAAAAAACACGTAATTTTCAAGCGAAATTAATTTTTGTTTTATTCAAAATATTGGCCATCGGCTTCTACACATTTCGCCCATCTTTCAGGTAACTTATGAATACCATGCCAGAAAAACTGCTTGTCTTTTGCGGCAAACCATTCGTCGAGCCATTTTCCAACTTCCTCGAAATTGCTGAAGTGCTGCTCCGGGAGCGCGTGCCCCATTGATGCGAAGAGGTGATAGTCAGATGGCGCCAGGTCTGGCGAATACAGCGGGTGCGGAAGGATGTCCCATCCAAGCGATTTCAAGGTGTCTTTCACTGCTTTTGCTGTGTGAGACGGCGCATTGTCGTGTAACAAAATCACTTTGCCATGTCTTTACCAAGTTTATTGATCTTCCCCATTACTCGTAAACGTCTGCTGATTGTTTCTTGTGACACATGTAATGCTTCTGCTAATTGCCGTTGAGTTTGAGTTGGGTCATCATCCAATAACTCCTGCAATTGCTCGTCTTCGCATTTTTGTGGTCTACCAGAGCGCTCACTGTCTTTCACATTGAAATCACCACTTTTAAATTGTCGAAACCATGTCTCACATGTTCTAATCGATGGAGCGTGTTCACCATATGTTTCTACCAGCAAACGTTGACTTTCAGCAGCCTTTTTCTTTTGATTAAATAAGAAAAGCAATGCGTGCCGCAAATGTTCTTTTTCAGGCACAAAACTCGACATGATCACTGAACGATAAAACAAAGACGCTAGTTTTTGGCGGACTCAACTTGTGTGTGTTTGTAGGTTAATGTCAGACGAACAAAATGACGTATGTGTCAAATTAATACGCTGCGTACTTTTTGCTGGCGTCATCTCTTAGTTAAACCGGAAAAAACTTATGCATACACCTGGTAAGTTCCCACTGTTTCTCAAGAGATGGCTCCAGTACTAAGTGCTGGTCGATTGGGACATAACCAAAACGTCATGAAACAAGCTTAGACATATGGTAAACAAACCGCTTTGACACATTAGTGATTTTGTTTTTGCGTTATATACTTTTGGTTGTGTGAAAATGTCTGATTTTGTGCCAAATAATCGTGATTTGCGGGAAGTGTTGCTTTTCTTCTTTTATTCGAAAAAAACGGCGGCTGAAGCGCATCGAGAACTCCAAAAAGTTTACGGAGATGCTGCTCTAAGTGAAACAACATGCTGTGATTGGTTCCGTCGCTTCAAAGACGGTGATTTTGATGTTGACGACCGTCCGCGTTAAGGAAGGCCAAAAACCTTCGAAGACGCTGAATTGGAGGCATTGCTCGATGAGGATCCGTGCCAAACGCAAAAAGAGCTTGCTTCAGCATTAGGAGTTACCCGCCAAGCCATTTCCAAGCGATTGCATGCGTTGGGAATGATTCAAAAACAAGGAACTTGGGTTCCTTATGATTTGTAGCCAAGAGACGTTGAGCGTCGTTTTTTCGCCTGTGAACAACTGCTCCAGCGGCAAAAAAAGAAGGGTTTTCTTCATCGCATCGTTACGGGTGATGAAAAATGGATTCATTACAGCAACCCAAAGAGAACAAAATCATGAGGACTGCCCGGTCATGCTTCTACGTCGTCGGCTCGGCCGAATATTCACGCTGCGAAGATTTTGCTGTGTATTTGGTGGGACCAGGGCGGTGTTATTTGTTATGAGTCGTTGAAACCGAACGAAACCATCACTGGGGAACGGTATCGAACTCAATTGATGCGATTGAGCCGAGCACTGCGCGAAAAGCGGCCACAATACGAGCAGAGGCACGAAAAAGTGATTCTACAGCATGACAATGCTCGGCCTCACGTTGCCAAAGCCGTCAAAACCTACTTAGAAACGCTCGAATGGGAAGTCCTACCCCACCCGCCATATTCCCCAGATATTGCGCCGTCCGATTATCACTTGTTCCGTTCGATGCTACATGGTCTGGCTAATCAGCAGTTCAGCTCATATGAAGACATCTCAAAATGGCTTGATTCGTGGATAGCCTCAAAAGACGAACACTTCTACCGTGACGGTATTCGAGCTCTGCCAGAAAGATGAGAAAAAGTTGTCGCTAGCGATGGGCAATATTTTGAATGATTCATTTGTAAACATTTTTTCACAATAAAGTATCAGGAGTACAAATTGAAAATGCGGGATTTTTTTCTATTTTTGAACGTTTATTCTGAAAAAATGGTAACAAATGAATTATTCAAAGTATTGTCCATCGCTAGCCACAACTTTTTCCCATCTTTCTGGCAATTTACGGATACCGTCGCGAAAAAATTCGGCCGGCTTGGCTGCTATCCAGTCATCGACCCATTTTTGGGCTTCTTCGTAAGAATGGAAGCGCTGGTCAGCTAGGCCATGTGTCATCGATCGGAAAAGGTGGTAATCGGAAGGAGCAATATCTGGGCTATACGGCGGGTGGGGTAAGACTTCCCATTTCAGCGTTTGTAGGTATGTTTTGACCGACGCTGCAACATGTGGCCGAGCGTTGTCATGTTGCAAAATTACTTTGTCGTGTCTTTGCTCGTATTGTGGCCGTTTTTCTTTGAGTGCGCGGCTCAAACGCATCAATTGAGTTCGGTATAGTGCTCCTGTGATGGTTTCGTTCGATTTCAATAGCTCATAATACACCACACCCAGCTGGTCCCACCAAATACAGAGCATGAGCTTGGCGCCGTGAATATTTGGTTTGGCCGTCGATGATGATGCATGGCCGGGGTAACCATATGATTTTTTGCGCTTCGGGTTATCGTAATGGATCCACTTTTCATCACCAGTGACAATGCGATGCAAAAAACCCTTCCGTTTTTGCCGTTCGAGCAGCAGTTCGCATGCAAAAAAACGGCGCTCGACGTCTCTCGGCTTCAGCTCATACGGCACCCAATGTCCTTGCTTTTGGATCATTCCGAGGGCTTTTATACGATGGGAAATGGCTTGTTGTGTCACTCCCAATGAATCTGCGAGCTCTTGTTGAGTTTGACACGAGTCTTCATTGAGTATTGCCTCCAATTCAGCATTCTCAAACTTTTTCACTTGGCCCGGCCGCTCTTTGTCCTCAACGTCAAAATCACCACTTCTAAACCGCACAAACCATCTCTCGCACGTTGAAACCGATGGAACATGACTCGGATAAGCCTCGGAGACCAATCGATGTGCTTCAGCAGCACTTTTCTTCAAATTAAAGAAGTAAATTAAAACTTCCCGCAAATGCTGTTTTGTTGGCACGAAACTCGACATATTGAGAGCTCAAAAAAACTATGAATTTGACACTGCGACAAATTGACACATACTGAAAATTAAAGCTATAAGACGTAGCTTTGACATGAACATAGTCACAGTACTGCCTGATGCGTATAGCGTTAGTAACGCCATCTGTTATCAAATCCGCATTTTCAATTTGTACCCCTGATAGCATTTTCATAAAAAAAAAACAGCGGGAACTTAGTTTTGCACCTAATACAGGGTGCGCCATCTCAATCTGGTCGATGGAAGTATTGAATAACTTAGAGAATTTTCAACAGATTTCACAAAGTCGTATTTTTTTATTAAATTTGATTCATTACAATTTATTTTGATTAGTTTCCAAAAACCACATCGATCAAATGTCCGCCTTTATTACTGAGACAAAAATGAGCTCTTTTTTCGGCATTTTCCTTTGTATTTGCCAGCGTCTCGGGCGTTATCGCTGCGATTTCGGCTCGAATGTTGTTTTTTAGCTCCTCTATGGTCTTCGGCTTGTTGGCATAGACTTTACTTTTCAAAAATCCCCACAAGAAGAAGTCCGGTGCAGTCAAATCCGGCGATCTTGATGGCCAGTCAATATCACCTTTCTTTGATATCACACGTCCTGGGAACTTCCGACGCAAATAGTCCATTGTTGAGCGCGCAGTGTGACATGTCGCACCATCTTGTTGGAACCAAAATTCCTTAAGACCTTTTTCACGCATTTGTGGTAAAACAAAGTGTGCCAACATCCACGGATATCGATCCCCATTGACAGTTTCACCAGCTCTGAAGAAAAATGGTCCAATGGTGGTTTTTGAGCAAACACCGGCCCAAACTGTCACTTTCTCATCGTGCAATGGAGTTTCGTGAATAATATGAGGATTATCGGTGCCCCACATGCGACAGTTTTGTTTGTTGACAGCGCCAGAGAGGGTGAAATGAGCCTCGTCGGTTATCAGAATTCGCTCCCAAAAATCCGGCTCAGCTTCCTTCATTCGACTAACGTTATTAGCGTAAGCTAAGCGTCGCGGCTTGTCAGTTTCCAATAATCTTTGAGTCAACTGCACTTTGTACGGAAACATGCGAAGATCTTGCTTTAAAATCTTTCTCAAAGTGGTTCCACTGCTGTTTAATTGCTGAGACCGGCGGCGGTATGAGACATTTGGATTTTCTGCAACACTCTGTCGAACAGCTTCGATATTTTCATTTGAACGACCTGGACGCGGTCGAGCTTGATGTTGGAGATTCGCTACAGACCCGTGCTCCATGAAATTTGAAGCTAAATGACGGATAGTGTCGCTTTTGGGCGCAGAACGTCCGCGATATTTTTTACGATACGCACGCTGAGTTGACACAACTGAACGATTATTTTCAATGTAAAGCGAAACTATTTCGGCGCGTTCTTTCGGCGTATAGCGATACATGGTTGAAATTATACTGAAATAACTTATACGAAACGTGTTGTACGACGCTGGTCGGTTAAAATCTGTCAGAGTTATTCAATACTTCCATCGACCAGATTGAGATGGCGCACCCTGTACTTATTCCGATCTCTGCAGAACTCTTTCAATGGAATTGAGCTGCTTTCAAAAGAAGCCTGTACAAACCACTTGATTCAGTTTTTCAACCAGAAACCACAGAAGTTCTTCACCGATGGCATCATGGCTCTACCCGAAAAGTGACGAAACATTGTCGATTATAATGGAGCATTTTTGGTCTATATAAATTCATTTTCACACTATAAGAAAACCAGTTGAATTTTACTAAAAAAAACGCCACGAACTTTTTCCAGACCCAATATATTAGGTGCGCAACTCAGTTCCCGCTGTTTTTTTTTTTTTATGAAAATGCAACTTTATTGTGAAAAAATGTTTACAAATGAATCATTCAAAATATTGCCCATCGCTAGCGACAACTTTTTCCCATCTTTCTGGCAGAGCTCGAATACCGTCACGGTAGAAGTGTTCGTCTTTTGAGGCTATCCACGAATCAAGCCATTTTGAGATGTCTTCATACGAGCTGAACTGCTGATTAGCCAGACCATGTGCCATCGAACGGAACAAGTAATAATTGGACGGCGCAATATCTGGCGAATATGGCGGGTGGGTTAGGACTTCCCATTTGAGCGTTTCTAAGTAGGTTTTAACGGGTTTGGCAACGTGAGGCCGAGCGTTGTTATCCTGTAGAATCACTTTTTCGTGCCTCTGCTCGTATTGTGGCCGCTTTTCGCGCATTGCTCGGCTCAATCTCATGAATTGAGTTCGATACCGTTCGCCAGTGATGGTTTCGTTCGGTTTCAACAGCTCATAATAAATAACACCGCCCTGGTCCCACCAAATACACAGCAAAATCTCCGCAGCGTGAATATGCGGCTGAGCCGACGACGTAGAAGCATGACCGGGTAGTACCCATGATTTCGTTCTCTTTGGGTTGCTGTAATGAATCCATTTTTCATCACCCGTAACGATGCGATGAAGAAAACCCTTTTTTTGCCGCTGGAGCAGTTGTTCACAGGCGAAAAAACGACGCTCAACGTCTCTTGGCTTCAAATCATAAGGAACCCAAGTTCCTTGTTTTTTAATCATTCCCAACGCATGCAATCGCTTGGAAATGGCTTGGCGGGTAACTCCTAATGCTGAAGCAAGCTTTTTTTTGCGTTTGGCACGGATCCTCATCGAGCAATGCCTCCAATTCAGCGTTTTCGAAAGTTTTTGGCCTTCCTTCACGCGAACGGTCGTCAACATCAAAATCACCGTCTTTGAAGCGACGGAACCAATCACGGCATGTTGTTTCACTTAGAGCAACATCTCCGTAAACTTTTTGAAGTTCTCGATGCGCTTCAGCCGCCGTTTTCTTCGAATGAAAGAAGAAAAGCAACACTTCCCGCAAATGACGATTATTTGGCACAAAATCAGACATTTTCACACAACCAAAAGTATATGACGCAAAAACAAAATCACTAATGTGTCAAAGCGGTTTGTTTACCATATGTCTAAGCTTGGTTCATGACGTTTTGGTTATGTCCAAATCGACCAGCACTTAGTACTGGAGCCATCTCTTGAAAAAAGCATTGGGAACTTAGTTGCGCACCTAATATTTCAAGAGGATGGGTTTTCACTCACGACAGGTGCGAAATAACCAGACCAAATATGTTGGTAGATGTTCATAAAAAAAAATAGCGGGAACTTAGATGTGCACCTATATAATATAGATAATATATAAAAGAAAAAAACGAATGAATTTAATACAATTATATTAATTGCACAATTTAAAATTTCCCCACCTCACCGACATTGCATTTACTTAAATTATGACGATGCACGCTTATCGAGTATTTTAAGTCCTGTTGAGCACTTCTGAGTTCAGTAGATCCCGAGTAAAGCGGTGAAAAATTCCGAGGTGAGAGCAGTGGTTGAAGCTGTACATGCGTTTTTCACGAGAGTGTAAAAAATGTTAAGATGGCTAAGCTGTATGAAAGCGTCGCTGTGAGACGCCGCAGTCCCGTGAGAGACCGTGGTCTCTCGCTTGAGTAGCATGCCTACGAAGCGCTGCCTCGGCTGTTCGCACGACAGCCAAGCGCAACCCTTGTCAAGCTAGCAGACGGAAATCCCAAAAATGGATTTACTATATACCTAAATAAGGTGTTTTTTCGGTGCTAAGTTTATAATTTTAGTGCTCCTTCAACTTAGCCAGTAATGCAATTTGAAAAACCCTCTGCTAACTTGATATCAAGCTAGCAGAGGGCTTTTCAGGGTTTGCATTATCGCCAAATATCTTTTTACAGGAATTAAGTGCTTTTTAAGTGCTTTACAACCATATAAAATTTTTCCCCGAAATCCATCTGGAAATATTATTTTCCAATTAAATTGAATTTATTCGAAATACAAAATCCGTGAAAATGTAAAATTAATAAAACAACCGAATTTATGATGTGACACCATACTCAACGAATCAGGTACATTCGAAATACGCTAGGCTCGATTTTAGTTCTCCACCCCCGTGGTCGCAAACATAATGTCATATCATGAATCCGGCTATTTTATTAATTTAATATTTTCCCGGATTTTTTATTTTAAATAAATACAATTTATTGAAAAATAATATTTCCGAATGGATTTCGACGTAAAATTTGATATGGTCGTAAAGCACTTAAAAAGCACTTAAGTCCTGTGAAAAGACATTCGGCGATAATGCAAACCCTGGAAATACCTCTACTAGCTTGATATCAAGGTGGGTTCTGCAGGCGATCGGGGTGGAGCACTAAAATCGAGCAATGCATTTATCAAAAGCACCTAAATCGTACGATAAATATGTGCAAAGACAAGGCGATATTGTCTCTATCAAAAATATTTCACTTCAACGAGAAGTTTCCCTAAAAAAGGGTGGGTTTTGTGGCCACGGGGGTGGAGCACTAAATCAGGTAATTCATTTATGAAAAGCACCGAAATCGTACAATATATACGTGCAAGGACAGGGTGATATTGTCTTTATAAAAAATATTTCACTTCAACGAGAAGTTTCCCTGAAAAGAGGGTGGGTTTTGCGGTCGCGGGGGTGGAGCACTAAAATCAGGCGATGCATTTATCAAAAGCACCTAAATCGTACAATATATACGTGCAAAAAATATTTAACGTCACGAGGGTTTCCCTGACAAGAGGGTGGGTTTTGCGACCACGGTGGTTCAGCACTAAAATCGAGCCTAGCGTATTTCGAATGTACCCGATTCGTTGAGCACAGTGTCACATCATAAATCCTGTTGTTTTATTAATTTTATATTTTCACGGATTTTGTATTTGGAATAAATTCAATTTAATTGAAACATAATATTTCCAGGTGGATTTCGGGGTAAAATTTTATATGGTTGTAAAGTACTTAAAAAGCACTTAATTCCTGTAAAAAGACATTTGGCGATAATGCGAACCCTAAAAAACCCTCTGCTAGCTTGATATCGAGTTAGCAGAGGGTTTTTCAAATTGCATTACTGGCTAAATTAAAGGAGCACTAAAATTATAAATTTAGCACCAAATCAGCACCTAAAAAGCACCTTATTTAAGTATATAATAAATCCATTTTCGGGACTTCCGTCTGCTGGCTTGACAAGGGTCCAAGCGCAGCACAACGCCAGTAGCAACGGCGATTATCGATCGCCGTGCGTTATCTGATTTCCCAATAGTGTTACGTCCTGACGTAACGTCGCATTTATCTTTTTTTATTTCGATTACGTTAAAGTTCTTCTGTTTTAGTTTCGCTACAGTAAAAGTAACCTCTCACATTTTTCTTTTATTCTCGAACTTCTTAAGAGGAGAGGAGAGCGATTTTAGCGACGGAGATCGGAACAGGGTGAAGATGCGGCCCTACCGACCGTCTCCCAGGAGGAATTAATCTTGTAAAGATGGAATTTTTCGGCGCTCCCGGTCAAAAGGCAAACTTTCAAACCATGGGATCTACTGCGTAGACCCGGTTATCGACTGCCATTTATGGATCTATGATTCAGCGCGGCCTTACCCTCAATCCTAGACTAGGGGTTCGGCTAGTCGCCGTCGGGGCGTTGTTGGTCATAAGGGAGCGGTTGGAGGGAACGCTATCACGTGACCAAGCGACCGCACCCTTTCTTCTCGCTCTTGCCTGAAGTCTTCTCTCTCTCTCTCTCTTTACAAAGATGATGAAATCACGAACAATTATTAACTAAGCGAAACAATTAACAAAAGCAGAGGAACTATTGATTTAAACGAAAGAGTTATGACTATTAAAATGTTCACACGAATACTGTAGATAAAATATCAGCAGCAAAAAGAACAATTATGTTTCCATATGGAAACTACCCATGGCTGTCACTCGAAAACGAGTACAACCCACGTCGAATTAATGAGCTTACCAAGTATAGTCGGGTAATAGAAGAAAGATCAGTACATCAGGATTAATTCCCCTTTTCTCTTGGAATTACATTAATATGTCTCTCGTAAAATATTGGAATTTATAGTAAAAACACCATCATAAATATATAGAACACGTTATGCCTATATAGAAAGGATAAAGGAAATATTAGGATTAATTTATGGTAAAATAGCGAAAAATAGACAGAAAAACGAGAAAGAGATGAGACTAAAATTGAGTTGCAATGAAGCTTCTGCTGCAGGAAAGCGAGGCTGGCCGACTCTCCGCGCAACGAAAACGCCTTGCGCGAGGTCTGAACAGCGATCTAGCTGACTTGCGTACAAACGAAATGTACGAGTAACCAAGCTTGGCGAGTCATTCTCAAGAGAAGAACTCTCTCGCTCTCTCTCGTTTTCATGTATAAAATTACTCGTTTTACTAGTAAATTATATATATGGAATATGTTATACATATATATATAGGATAAAATGAAATGTTAAGATTATTTTACAGCTGAACACCCATAAGTAAGACTAAACGAGAAAGAGAGAAAAACTATAACATGTTTCAACAAATTTTCCTCTGCAGAAAAGCGAGGCTAGGCGACTCTCTGTGCCACTACGAACGCCTTATCGCTAGGGCTGAACGGCGATCTAGCCGACTTGGTTACGAACAAAATGTACGAGTAACCAAGTTAGGCGAGTCGTTCTCAAGAGAAGAACTCTCTCTCTCTCTCTCTCTCGTTTCCATGCATAGACATACTCATTTTACCATCAAGTTATTTATATGGAATACATTACACATATATAGACAGGATAAAATGAAATGTTAAGATTGTTTTACAGCTAAATACTAAAAGTAAAACGAATCGAGAAAGAGAGAAAATGGTAACGCGTTTCAATAGAGCTTCCTCTGCAGGAAAGCGAGGCTGGGGCGACTCTCTGCGCCACGACGAACGCCTTATCGCTAGGGCTGAACGGCGATCTAGCCGACTTGCGTACGAACAAAATGTACGAGTAACCAAGTTAGACGAGTCGTTCTCAAGTAAAATCTCTATCTCTCTCTCTCTCGCTCTCGTTTCTATAGCACGAGAATAATCGTCTAATTAGCAAATTATTTAAGAAAACTTATTAACTATAAGAAATCTAACGTCTAAGTAACAAATTATCTAAGAAAACTTATTAGCTATAACTAGAGTAATCACTAATTTAACGAATAACCAATGATGCTTGGAATAAGCCATAACTCAACAAAACCATTTATACCAATAAGAGATTAACGCAGAAATCAGGTTGCATACGTCAAAATTAACTACAGAAGCTGTAACAAAATTATTATTAGTGGTTTCGTATGAAGGATTTATTTAAGTTCCGTAAAAATGCTGAAAAACTAAGCCATTACCATAGACACATCTACAGAGAAGCGAGCATAAGGATATTACCTAAACTAGGAAATTCTATTGAAAGTAGGCCAAGAAGCGGGGTGGTAAAAATCGCCTCATTTTCAGGGGAAAAACGCTTCGAACGCGTTCCCTCACCTAATCGCGTGGTCCTCTGTGTAGCACATCGCGCGGACAAATCAGAGCGCGCCATACCGATGCACTTGCATAGATCTATGGCTCTGCATGTCGAGAAGCTACTCTGCGGAGTAAGGGGAGTGAATACGTGTATGGTCGAGATAGACCACGGGGAAATTCTTATAATCAGGATAGGGTTTTATCCCTTCTCTTCTTTTACGCGCTTGACGACAAGAATTTTCGACGCTCAGGAGCCCTATAAAAGGCCGCGAAAATCGGCCGGCGACACAGTTTCACGGGGAGTCAACTTCGACACAGATTCACGGGGGGTCAAGTAGAGGACTAATCACTAGCCTGGCAGTCAATAAGTCGCCGGCAGTGAATTAGAATTTTTCCAAGGCAACAAGTAGTACTGTTTGCCGGGAAATAAAGCAGTCCAGCACGATAATTTTTCACCACGGCTCAATTTTCACAAAGTATAGTTTCAAGTAGTACAGAGTAAGAGTACAGTACTTATAATTATTAACCCTTGTAAAATCGGGGATATTGAACGTGCAACATTAAACTACTCATGTAGTTTTATTTCAATAAATAATTATTAATACGCACCAACGCCTACGTTCGATTTTTAGTCTGTCTGACTACACTAATCTACGTCCATATAACGTTCAACAGTAAGAACCACAGCAACAAACAACCGTAAGTATAATTTTCAATTACCAATTAAAGTGAAACCTTGCTCCGCGTGAAATTGTCATTTAACTCCCTCCCCATTATTCGTGAAGTGATTATCCCCAACCAAGAACAAAACGCACTCCAGCCCTATCCCGAGTAATTTTCCGCGAGGTTAGACTCAAAAACGGGCTTGCGTCTTCGGTATTTTCTCGTCGGGTGTGGTAAAGGGAGAATTTATTCTCCTTGACCAGAGCACGGAAAAGATACACCGAAACGTGAAATCTATGTTAAATTCGTGGGTTCGTAAGCTAGGCCGCGATTTTGACGTAACAATAGTCTGAAATATCGACAGATCACGGAGATAATGCTGTAATGCTCGACAACACGACAATTGACAGAAATTTGATTGCCTAAACAGGCGATAATATTTAACTCGCGATTCCCGCAACTCAATTGTCAGATTACAGCTCTATTTAGCTATAAACGCACATTTACAATTGGCACATGACAGGCGAATTTAAACAACATAACCTCAACGCGATACAAGACTAGCTCGCGATCCCCGCAGCTAAATTGCAGATTATAGCTCTCTTTTATCACGAAATTATTACAACGCATACTAATATAATAAGTGACATTTTTCGCAGGTGCTATTTAGAAACCATATTCTCACCGAGAAAAGCAGACATTGCGCCCAGTGTTGGCTACCCTTCACAGCTAGTAACGCGTGCTTCGATCCGCGGTATTATAATTAGTATAGAATACTCGCGACCAAACGCAGTAAAATAGCAACGGAGACTTATCTGAATTCTTCGTTGACGGCGACACGATGCAGTCAGACCTGAAGGTACCGTACAAGATAGGTGGGTTCCTTTACAAAGACACCGCGATCGGTGGGCCGCGTCGTGATCGAATGACGTCACGGGCGGGATGCAGCGGCGTCTCCACTGCCGTAAACTCAAATTGACGGCCAGAAGATTTCGTCGGTGTACTGTGCTACCAGCACATAAATGATTCTATCGGGGTTTGTCGTGGTACCAAACCCACCGAGAAACCTGCAATTTCCTTGAACAGGCGTCGGAAGGTGTTCTCGAACATTCAGAAGTTCTCATATGGATACGTCGAAGCCTTCTGGCGGTTTGACGAGAGAATACGTCGAAGTCAGATACATTTGTATAAAAAGATTTGCATCAGGATGATCATTAGACCCGCAAGAATTACGTATCATTCCAAAGAAGCGCTGTAGAAACCGATTTTGATCAGATGGTTTTTCAGATAAATCATAACAATTGACAAAACCTCTGGAGTGCATTAATAATAAGGTCTACACGTACTTCTAAGCTATTTTGATTCAGACGCGCTGTAATGAGGTAATCAAAGCCGCATTCATCAACAAGAAAGGTGCAGATTTGCAGAGTAGCTTGCAAAGATATCATCAACCCGCAATTAGAATTATGTGTTATGAATTCGTGATCCGTCTCCTTCGTTACATTCTCCCATTTTCAAGATAGTCCAGGAGCTTAGTTATCGTCTGAACATTTTTTATATCAGTCTCAACAACACAGACAAATTCTCGTTAAAATAAAGCAATATCCCATGTTTATAGTTTAAACGAGTATTTAGGAAATTCTTGTACCTGACAAGATTTATTTCCTTTGAACAAACTAGTCGATAGAGTTCGGCCATTCATTGCCGTGATGGGAGCATCCATTTGTCGACATAATTGTAAACTTCCCTCACAGTATTTCAAGTCTTCATGAGAATTCAGGTGGTTCGAGAGAATGCGGACTGTAATATATCCAAGAAGAAATTTAAGTGTGGTACACAGATGTAATTTAACAGTGCCATTTATTGCTCTACCTGCCAATTGCAGTGGACGACATTAAATATAAAAAAACACATAAAATATATTTAAAATATATGGAAAATGTGTGCAAGAAATTAACGAATCAAATGATGAGCTGTACTTTACCGCACACGAATCTATCAATCGGTGAGATAAGCTGAGCTGAGCTGTCGCACACCGACCACGGGGTGACGCAGATGACGAGAGCACGACACGATGAGTCTCGATGCTGATGCACAGAACAGCAGACTTTCCAATGATCACAGTGAAGATAAGTCAGATGGAGGCGATGTAGCACTGTTCGTTTGGCAGAGTAGCACAATGAGAGCTTTATTTGATGCACAACTGAGAAAAACCACGCACGATTTACGAGGTGTCGACTGAGCTGAACAAGAGATATTCGCAGGATGGCTGCAGCTTCGAAGCAGTCGTTGTCTACAATATTATCGAAGCGCGCGTGCGCGAAGCAAGCTGCTGCATGGCACGCTGACCCATAGAATTTCACTCTCCCGTGAGAAGTAGCCACAGCTGGCGGTTGCCCATGCTAGTCTGCAGTGCGCAGTCCAGCACCGCGCAACAGAATGCTCGAGCATTCTCAAACCCATGCCGATTCCTAAAAATTTCCAAAGCGTCTGCCACTCCGAAAATCTGAAATTGATATTAAAATCAGGAAAGTTATAATAACGTCTTACATTCATTTATTGTAAACATTTATTTTCAACATACTTGGAATGTCAAGGGTACATTCATCTGCTGGAAATAATTTGGCTGTACGTATCCTTTCGCAGTTTAAAATTGACTTTGATGTCATATGATGCTGGATCTTCGATCAGTAATAATGTAAACCAATAATTGAATATAATTGTTATAATTTAATGTTAAAAATTAAATTTGAACATTTGACTCATATTTTCGACTTTATCTTTGAGCATTTGATTCTGTAAGGTACAGCTTGTTCAATAAGTGTTGCAATAATATTAACAATTAAAAAAAACTGAATGAGATAATTGAATATCGTCATACCCTTCCGCTGCAGTCTTTCATTCTTGCGCTTGACATTTTTTTCTTTTTGCGTAGTGTTTTATCCAAATTATCAATAGAAACGATTTAATATTTTCAGCAAACGCATGAAAATTGGTTTCGCCACCAAAAGTAGGTATACAAGGGGGTTTCTAATCCCAGGGATATGCACCGACATTTACCGACCCTTTTTAGCTCAGACACGCACCATTTAGCTCAGATTCGAACCCTCCTTGGGTGTAGAGTGGTGGTGGTGATGGTGGCGGTGTGTGATAGCTAGCCATAGCTAAGCATATTTCTTAAGATATGTTGAAATAATCATTCCACGATTTAGCACGTGACACTGGTGCGTTCTCCCTCGCACTCACACGATTTCTATTGTGTTGTTCCCGCATCCAATCACATGGTACGTGTCACGTGATTGAGTTTTACCTCATCTTATCGTAAAGGCAAGATGAATGTAATCGTTGGTATATTGGCTCCTAATATATGAAATATTTATGAAAATGAATGGATGCAACGCTGAGAAATATCGCAACGATGGTCTAGCATCGTCTCACTGAGAATGTGATAAGTATTATTGAAAATACCCTACACCTCTGATGATGATAGAAGCCTGTAATCAAATACTATGTGTAACAGTTGATGCTTCAGTATCTCGCCCTAGAAGTTTCAAATATCGCGAAGAAAAATATGTCACAGTCGATTGAAATAAACAAAACCTACGAGGCTGTATAAAGAATGACTCTGAAAGTGTTGATGGAGAAGAAAAATAAAGCTTATTGATAAACTTCTATATATCACAATGACGATAGACGTTAGCCTGTAATCAAATGCTATCTGTAACAGTCGATGCTTCAGTATTTCACCTTAGAAGTTTCTAATATCGTGAAGAAAATATGGCATAATCGATTTGAAATAAACAAATCCTACGAGACTGTATAAAGAGTGATTTTCAAAGTGTTGATGTAGTCCAGACATTTGGTAGTTTTACCTGGAAAGTTTTCCGGGAGTTTTGAAAATTGGTGATTTTATAAATTTTGACGTGTTCTTTTCGAATTTTTACTTTGCCGCTCGCGCCGCCATATTCGAAGAATGGTGCCCAAAAACAGTTTTTCGACAATATCTCCGTTCTGACTCATTTTACGATAAAAATAGTTACATATGTGCTTAGAGAATAAACTTTTTTTTTGTAGAATCAATAGTTTTAGCGTACAAGCGCCGCAAAGGCCACTCCAACACTCGTTTTGGCCAAATAACTCATTTCCACACCACCATGAGGTAGAGTAAGTGGCGCGTTTTTTTTTTGTGGTATCCCCAGGAGGCCTAATCCACTTGTAATGCCCTTGATGGGCCAGGTTTTGCGAGTTCATCGTCTTCAGTACCGAGCGAAATGTACACAGATAGAAATTTCTTCCACGTCATCCGCGATGGGATCATCAGCTTCATTGTAATCCTCTTGTTCCTCGATTTCGTCATACGTTTGCTCGAGAATAGTCTTTATTTCTTCCTCTTCATCGCTATCTTGTAGTGGAACTTGCGAATTATCACAGATATCATTGCAATTCGTGCATATAACGGAGCACTTTAATCCAGCCCTTCTGCATCTACAGGCTCCCCGACATCCCTGTTTGCATTTGCAAGAAATAAGTTTCAACAAGGTTTCCGGAGCTGGGGGCTCGAGCGTGGTGACAGTAATTAGCCCATTCTTGCTTTTTTTCCATTCCCATTGCTCTGCATTTTTTTCAACTCCATACCACGGCTGAACCCGGTGATAGGTTCGGAACGAATGTTATCGTGCTGCTGCTTCTGTCGGTAGCAGCGATGCAATATTAAATTTACTTTTATATGCTGATTTTGTGAAACATTTATATCTATAGTTGTTTAACGACATACTTTTTACGCCCCTGTAACCGTAGAATTCAAGGAGGAAGCGTTCTCCAGCTTCAGCAATGATCTCGGGATCGGCATTTTGGTTTTTGAATACCTGGACAAGTTGGTTTAAATCTCGGTTTTTTCGGAGTACATTAGCACATTTTATTTTTCTTTGATTACAGAGTGCTGATGTTGTATCACAGCCACTGAAGGCGTGCAAGAACAATATGTTATCTGTGACTGTTTTATCTATGATATTGGGCCTGGGAAAAAGTTCGTGGCATTTTTTTTGTAAAATTCAACTGGTTTTCTTATAGTGTGAAAATGAATTTATTTAAAACAAATATGCTCCAGTATTATCGACAATGTTTCGCCATTTTTTGGGTAGAGCCATGATGCCATCGATGAAGAACTTCTGTGATTTCTGGTTGAAAAACAGAATCAAGTGGTTTTCACAGGCTTCTTTTGAAGGCAGTTTAATTCCATTGAGAGAGGTCTGTAGAGATCGGAATAAGCGATAGTCAGAGGGTGCTATATCTGGACTATACGGTGGATGCATAAAAACTTCCCAACCAAGCTCTCGCAATTTTTTGACGGGTCATCAAAGAAGTGTGTGGTCGGGCGTTGTCATGATGGAAGACAACGCCTTTCCTATTAATCAATTCAGGCCGTTTTCTTTTAATCGCTTGGCGTAATCTCTCTAGTTGTCCACAGTAGAGTTGAGAATCAATCGTCTGACCAACTGGAAGTAGCTCATGGTGGACGATTCCCTTCCAGTCCCACCACACACACAGCATCACCTTTTTCGCCGTCAATCCTGGCTTCGCGAGCGCTTGTGACGGCTCACGATCCATTGTCCACGATCTTTGACACTTCCGATTGTCGTACGTGATCCATTTTTCATCACCGATTATGACACGTTTCAGAAATGGCTCGATTTCATTGCGTTTCAGCTGCGCATCGCAGATGTTAATTCGGTCTATCATGTTTTTCGCGCTCAACTCATAAGGAACCCATACATCGAGCTTCTTTTTGTAGCCAGTTTTGTGTAAATGGTTTAAAACAGTATTTGTGGTCAATGCCTAGCTCCATACCAATATCGACACTGCTGATATGCTTATCTTGCCGGACTTTTTCAAGAATTTCATCAGCTTTTTCAGTGATTGGACGACCAGAGCGTGACTCATCCTTCACATAAAAATTACAGAACGAAAGCGAGCGAACCATTTCCGCGCAGCAGATTTTGATAAAGTACATTCACCGTACACAGCACACATTTTTTCACAAGCCTGCGCAGCGTTCTTCTCTTTGTCGTAATAATATTGAAAAATATAGCGCAATTTTTCATTACTTTTCTCCATCTTCAAACGCAAACAACTTTCCAAGCACTGCACTAATTCCGATGTTTATACACTTAAAGTAATGCTGGAAGTGTCACCTTTCCAACAAGCGTTTAGTGGTGTCGCTGCGATTTGTGTTTCTTGACTTATTTGCAATTAATGCCATCTATCGAGAAAAACGCCACGAACTGTTTTCCCAGACCCAATACTTTTTGTTGAATATATTTGTTGCGAAATTTTTCCTTTTCCTGATTTGAGAATATATATGTTTGAACGCGTAAATAGAGCCGTCAAAAGAATAAAAAGATCGACATCTTCGCCAACAACTATTACGGAATCAAATGTAGATGAAATGCTGACTGCCGTATTGATTATTAGCGTATCCTCATCTTCCGTGGCTTGCTTGACCATGAAGTTCGCAGCTTCACATTTTGTCTTCAACATTCCAATGAGGCGTTTCTTGTTTACATTGTTGCCCAGGAATTTATCTTGTGACACAGTTGGGATCATTATCTCGTCAAAAAATATGTCTACTGAAGCACTTTTCCGTGATCGTCGGGACCGCTCCCCATATTTGGTATTACGGTTTGCTACATCTTCCGGATATCCGTGTATCACGACAAAGGCATTGGATGTATAGTTCGATAGAACGAATGTGACGTAGTTATTGCAAATGGATGAAAACGATTCACCGCGATGCTAAACGACTCGGGGCAATAAGTATCCTCCGTCGACGACATACATAGCGTCTTCAAAATTTACATCTCCAGAATATGGCTCAAATGCCTTATATGGTACATAGAAGATTTAACGCACTTGCGCATGCCTTCGACATAGAAAACGGATAACGAAAACGGAGCAAGTTCGTACGTAAGAAACTTTTCGAATTTCTTGTCAGATTCTTTGCAATGCACATTCTTTAAAAAATTAATGAAGGATTAATCGGGATAATGTCGTATTCTATCCGGATACCTGCATTTATAACACCAAGTGCTTTTACTCTGTTATTCCATTTGATTTTTACGGTATAGAAATCGTTGCCGATGATTTTTGAAATGCCAGCACTACGAACTTCTTGAGACATGTGACAGTTTATCTTCTGATCTCTGATAACTCCATTGCTTATTGACATGAGTTCCTTTACTTCTGGAAAAGGAGAATGTTGGCACAACCAATCCATTAGTTTTTTTATGTCGTCATTATCACGATTAATTCGCGAGCTTCTCATTTCGACATGCTGCTCCGAACTGGAAAAAGTTACGTTGCAAAATTTTCAACTTCGTCGCAAACATTGTGCAGGAATACCATTCCTAAAGTCCACTTGGAGAGCACGCTGTCCTTGACTCCTCGTCCATGAGTAAGGCCGCCAAGACATTTCATCGTCCTCATCAACGATTGCTTAATCGTCATATCTGACTACGTACCACACCGAAATTTGTCGGAACGTCTAATTGTAAAGTATCCTTTAGTTATGAAAAATTCGTGTTCTTCAGCTGTCATTTTTCCTTCTAAATCAAGCATATCTTGCAAATATAAGTGGCAAGACTTCGCATATAAGAAGTGGCCACTGGCATGAAAATAAAGCAGCATTTTCTGGATAGTGTCAAGATGTAAATTCCAATTACCCATTCTTTCTGCCTCGATGAATTGTTTTACAAGCGTCACTATCCGGAAATATTGCACCCATAATTTCGCTGTAGAATCACGTTGTTCAAATGTTATCAGTGGATTCTCAAATTTCTCAACACGTTCTTTGTAGCATTCTTCCTGGTCCGCCACGAGTACCACTGACCTGTCGAAATTGTATAGAAATCTTTCTAATTCTGCACTGCGATCGGGTGTAAAATCTATTGACTGTATGACAATTTTAGTAATTGCAAGATGAGTCAACGTATGTGCTATCACCGCACGCGTATACGCGTGTCTTGCTATAATTGTTTCAATTGAATTTAATGCGTAAATGATGTTGAAGGGTTTTTTCAATCCGCTTCCAGTCATTATGTATCCGATGGATCCCATAAACGACATTAACAAATGGAATCCACCGAGTCTTACAACAACATTATTTCATTTGGAGTCTTGACCGTACGAGGAAACGATTTCCCGTGCTTTGTAATACAGGGGCTGGTCAAACGTAACGAAACAAGTGTGCTGGTGTAATGACTCACATTTTTCGGAAGCAGATAAGAGAACAGTCAAAATTGTGTCGTGATTACTCGGTGGAGCATTAATGAAGGGCAAGCATCCTAAGAATGATTTGTAGAAGGGTAGTTCCGCTGTCGCTTGTTCCATAAATCTACTCCATCCAGGTATGTTAGGCAGGTCAACCCATTTTTCATATAGCCAAAATAAGTCCGAAGTGGACGGCATAATCGCTTTCGAAACCGCACGAATGCTATGGAGATTTCAAATCTCTATTGTTTTCATACTCGTAACGTTGCTTTTCTCAAAGGTTTTTCATGCAATGGTGCCACATTTACCTACAACTTGTGCAGACGGCATTTGCTTTAATCGTTCAATATTTTGATCTGGAGCGAGAGCATTTCTAGGAGTTATACAATGGATACCGCCCATAGCATGAAAAGTATTATGACCATCTAATGCCTGCGTGTTGAAATCAGCGTTGTCGAAAATAAATTGCGAAAATGCGTTATCATCGATATCCAACGGTGAGCGCATTAGAACTGAATCTTCAAAAAGCATCGCTTCGGTATACGATGAGCAAAATCCGAGAGATGATAATGTATCTATGAATCACCGAGATCCATACTGTTGAAACAAAAATGCTGCTACTCCGACCTGCATTGGTGACACGAAATATTTCGGCCTTTCTGCGGCAATTATGCAATGTGCGAGAGCAATGCTCTGTTTCTTTCATTTCTCAAGAGACGCACGTTTGTTCTTCAAGATTACATTGTCCAGGAAAACGCGTAAAATTTCAGGTATATCTGACTCAATTTCTTGAAAAAAATTATCTGGTAAAGGATAATGTTTTGTTTCGTAGACCGTGGAGCGAATATCCTCTAAAACGATTGCTGCAGCTGTTTTTACGATACGCAGACGTTCTTCTGTCTTGTTGTCGATTTTTTTATTGTACCAGGCTTCCGTCAATAACTTGTACCCTGTGTTTCGGAAACAAACTACAGATGCCTTATTGGCAGTGAAAGCAATCAAAATATCGTCACCATATTTTTCGAAGAGTTGTGCTTTCACCGTTTTTATGTGCGGGCGGTAATCACCTTCAATTTTGGCCATCAGTTTGTCCAGAGAAAATTGACACTCTTCAGAATTCTGCTCGAGATAAGAGTAAATATACTGCATTGCAGTTTCGATCTCGTTTGCATACGGACTTTTTTATTTATTTTTCCAGTCGGTGGTGCGTGGTACAATTTTTTCATGCACGAATTGTGATATTGTGCATCGATTACCACCAAATCATAGACATGCTCGTGACGCTCAACAATCGCTCGACCCCAATCATCATTACGAGCTCTAGCAAGTTCTGAAATGGTGTCTTTCATCGATAATTGCTCGCACGCTATACACAATATTACGATCGCATAAATGCGCCCGTTTTTGTTTTGCTATAAACTCTGGGGTTATTTCAGCACCGCACAAAAAACAATTATCTCTGAATGAGAAGGTTGGGGTAGCGGATCGCAGTTACGGATGGGAAGTCGCGACATCGCTTCCTCTACGCAAAGAATCGGAGATTAATTTCTCATTGTTATATCGTTTTCGACCCACATCGTGAACCACTATCGATCTCAGTCCCTCCAAGAGTTTGCCCTTGTTGTCCTTTCTTTGAATACTTGACTTACGAAAAGTATCCAATCCTTTTTCCTTCACTTCAATCACCTCACTTCCGTGCAATGAATTTTCACAAATATGTTGTGCCGCGAATTAATTAATTGTACATTATTTCGGCATTGTTCCTTCTTAGCGTGAGGCCACTCACCGAAATAGAAAAAATGTGCAAACGTAAGCAACGAGCTGCGAGCAGCGACCGCTCGAGGTACGACTTGCTCGAATTTGCAAGCGATGTTTATTGTAAAATTCATTGCGATATTCGATTTCAGTCAAAGGAGTGAAAAACTGTTTTGCCGAAATCAGTAGAAAGTTTAACATCAACCTGAACGGTTGATCGCGGGTCGGACCTGCCCGAAATATCAGATTCTATTAGTAGATTCAAACGAGAGAGGTTGGTTCCTATACGGACTCGAAACAACGATTTATTGTAATACTCTTTCATTGAGTTTTGAATAGACAACAGAAAGTTGCCGTTGTCTATAATAAATACTAGAATTCTAGAATACTAGAATTCTGGAGTTCCCGGTTCGAACCCGGGCTGTGGCAATATTTTTTCACGATTTCTTTAGAAGTTAAAAAATGGTCAGGTCTGGTTGCCTCATTAATTCATAATGAATGAGTGAGGCAATTAGAGCTGACAAATAATTAAAGGTTCGATTGTTAGAGATCTTACTGAGATTTATAACACAGGTATCCAGGCGGCGCTGACTCTAAACGTGGTTGCGAACTGCCAAAAATATTCCATCATAGAAATTTGGTCAATAACATTGTCGCTTAAGATTTATCACTCTATAATAAATACTACCATTTTACATAAACTCACGTTTACACTACTTACTCGAGATCTATCTCCTAATCGGCAAACAATCCCAAAAGTAATAACTTTTTAATATTATACCGATTACCGAGTAATCCAATTACTCGGTACCGGCATAACAAATAAAACAGTTCACTTCCTTCGAAGCCATGGCTCTAAAAATGCGGACGACACTGTAGAATGATAAACTTGTACTGATGATTCAGGCAGAATATTTGAGCTCTGTCGGCAGATGTTCCGTACAATGGGGGGGGGGGGGAGTTGACGCCAAGGCGACGCGTCCCTTTATACCTTTGATGAACCTTATAGGCAGTAGTAGACCGGGTTTTCAACGCATACCTAATATACGAAAAACGCGTGCTGGTGTAGATGTATTTTGGTTTGCGGCTCTCGTACGCTGAAACTATTGATTTTACAAAAAAAAAATGTTACCACATAAATTGTAGGAAATTTTCTCTAGTTTCATTTATTACATAACTCTTTTCATCGTAAAATGAGTCGGAAAGAAGATATTGTCAAAAAACTGTTTGTGGGCACCATTTTTCCAATATGGCGGCGCGAACGGCAAAGATACGAGGTGGCAAAGTAAAAATTCGGAAAGAGCACGTCGAAATCTATAAAGTCACCAATTTTCAAAACTCCCGGAAATTTTTCTAGGTAACCCCCTTTTTGAGCACCAAATGACTGTACTAATGGAGAAGAAAAATAAAGCTTGTTGATAAACTTCGATACAGGGTGGCCGATTTATCTGAAGACATTGAAATATTTCGAAAACTACGCATCGGATGAAAAAAAGATCTCAATAAAATTTGTTCGCCTGGAAGGGGGTCATCCAATGATACCAAAGTCGACCCCTCACCCCTACCCCCTGAGATGGAGGTGGGGGCAACTTTGAAATCGTAAATGGGAACCTCTATTTTTAATTGCAGATTCGGATTTCTCATAAAAAAATAAGTAACTTTTATCTGAAATATTTTTTTTCGATTCGTGATAGATGGCGCTGTAATCGCAAGAAACCTAATTTTTGCGAATATCTGGAGAAATTACACATCGGATCGAAAAAAGAAAAAACACATGTTTAATTTTTCAAAAAGCTATTAGCGATATGAAACTCGATCCACCCCCCCCCCCCATCCCTACCCCATTGTGGTGAAAATGGAAGTTGCTTCAAAATCGTGATTGGAAAACCCTATTCTTTTCCTGGTTTTCCGTGACAAAATCCATTGATTTGACTTTATTGTTAATATGAAATTTTCTCACACATGGCGCTGCAATCGAAAGCATGTATTCGTTTATCAATAAGTTAACAACTACTTTTAGTGTTACCCAGGAACAACGACGTGGACGTAGTAGTTTTTGTTCCCATCGGGGTGCTTATTTTAGGTGAGTCTCCTTGCTTCTCACTGTTCAATAAATTAGATTAAATGTTCGAAATTATGACCTTGAACTTCTAGACACTTATTTATTTTTTCCTCGAATGATTGTACACAGGAGAGGCCCTCACCCCCACCCTGAAATCGTAAATGGTCATCTTTGACAACGCTGCACTGGCTTTTATAAGCGCGTAGTTTACCATACGGTCACAGTGGCGCGTCAAGGTCAATATCAAGGATTTTAACTGAAAACACCTCGAACATTGTCAATTCACTTGACTATCTTTACCCTTCATTCCTTAAACTGAAGTACGAGTGCGAAATGAATGCTGCAACCATAGAAGAAAAAACTGAAATTATTCTGATTTTCGGTGAATGTAGGCGGAATGTTGACGATGCTGTTGCCTTATATGCTGATCGTTTTCCAAATAATGTTCGCTCACGTTCTTTTTTTTTTACAAAGTTGTTCAATCCTTTACGTCTGACGGTAGTGTACAACCTAAAAAAAGAAAACGAAGAATCACTGTCACAGGAGAAGCTAATGAAATTGATGTGCTAGCAGCTGTTCAACAAAACCCTCATGTAAGCACTCGGCAATTACATCGGGATTCCGGAATTTCTAGAGATAGTATTCTCAGATTATTGCATCGTCACAAGTATCACCCATACCACATTTCATTGCATCAGGAACTTCATGGCGATGATTTTCGTCTGCGAGTAGAATTTTGTGAATGGGCAGTTCAGCAAATACAAATGAATATCATTTTCTTCGCTAATGTACTACTTTCAGATGAGTCTACATTCACAAACCATTGTGCCGTTAATCGGCATAACATGCATTGCTGGAGTGTGCAAAATCCCCACTGGTTACGACAAATTGAACATCAACGTCCCTAGTCGGTTAACGTTTGGTGTGGAATTGTAGGTAACAAACTCATTGGTCCTTATTTTATTGATGGTACTTTAACACGTTAAGCGCCACGCCGAATTTTTTGTGCCTTTCCGTTCGAGTCACAGTTAGCCGTCAGGCGGACCCTGCCGGGCGCGCCGCGATAGAAGAACGAAAAGTTTGCCGCCGGTCCCTAGGGACTGGCGTGGCGCTTTACGTGTTAAATGGAATCAAATATCGAAATTTCCTGGAACATGAACTACAACCTCTACTTAAGGATGTTGCATTGCCCATTCGCCGAATTATGTGGTTTCAGCATGACGGTTGCCCAGCGTATTACTCAATAACAGCACGTGAAGTATTGAATCGTAATTTCAATGGCCGATGGATCGGCAGAGGTGGCCCGATTAATTGGCCTGCTAGGTCGCCTGATTTGACATCGCTGGATTTTTTCTGTGGGGTCATCCAAAAGATAAGATTTTTCAACAAGCACCAACAACTCGTGTAAACATGATACAGCGCATAAGAAACGCTTGCGCTGAAATTCCCGCAGATATGCTCCTCTCTTGTGTACTGTAACGGTATTTCTCGTTATCATTTCCCTTGAAGGGTTTGAGTTCGGACTCGAGCAGGGAGGAAATTAATACAGACTTCAGTATCGGGTAAAAGTAGGGTTTATTTGTTAATTATTATTATTTATACAGATAAATTTATTGATTATGCTTGTTATATATATTTTTCTTGAAACTCCTTTTCTTCGTTAATTCTGAGGATTATATATTATACAAAAACGAGACCCGAGCTTACGCACGCTCATATAATCGTGTCCGCAAGAATGAAATTTTTATATGAATTTTATAAAAATATTTCCCTAAAGGGTGTAATAGTTTTTATATGCAAGGTATGAGAGAGTGTTTAGCGTACAGGGCTTGCCATCTATGTTGGCTCTGCTATCACTCCTTGTCTTTGGAGCGCATTTATCCGATATTTTTATCTATTGGATCGTGTGTATTTTATTATACCATACAGGTCTCTTTTAGGTGTTAACTCTCGGTAACTCAGCTGCTGGACTTCGTAATTGTCGGGTAGGTCAGCTGTTGGACTTGGAAGATGTTCGTATTGAGAAGCTCAGAAGTATCAGGCCCGGTCCTTGGAGTGGTGCTGTTCGTATGCTCCTTCTTTTGTTGGCTAGGTGGTCCTCCTTTGGCTGCTTAGCTGGTCTTCCTTTGGCTTGCTGGCTGGTCCTGGATGTTGGTGAGACTCTGTGGACAGAAAAAGTACTCCTCGATCGTCGAGTTTCGTGTTCTTTTATACCCGCTTTTCCCACTCTTCTTCCATGTTCTTGGTATATCTATATTTGGTAGTCGTCCTGTAGCCCATCTCCTGTAGACCATTTCTTGTTAATTCATACTTCTGATGATCGTATTTAACGTATCTCTTGTGAATTTCTTTTTGTACATATTTTGATACTATAGGAGTACGTGTGATTGCTGTTGAACTTCCTGGAATTTCTATCTTTCGTAGTGTTGGTTGTATGTACTACAGGTCCCTCTGGCTGTGTGTGTGGGGCGTACTACGGTTCACTACTCTATGTTTATATTGTATAGTAGATGAGCCTGATGCTTCGCTGTGTGTGTGTCGTGTTCTAGTATCGTGTATATGAGACGTACTTGTTGTCTCAGTACAATCATTCGAGGAAAGAATAAATAAGTGTCTAGAAGTTCAAGGTCACAATTTCGAACATTTAATCTAATTTATTGAACAGTGAGAGGCAAGGGGACTCACATAAAACAAGCACCCCGATGGTGAGAAGCAACGGGACTCACGTAAAACAAGCACCCCGATGGTGAGAGGCAAGGAGACTCACCTAAATCAAGCACCCCGATGGGAACAAAAACTACTACGTCCACGTCGTTGTTCCTGGGTAATGCTAAAAGTAGTTGTTAACTTATTGATAAACGAATACATGCTTTCGATTGCAGCGCCATGTGTGAGAAAATTTCATATCAACAAAAGTCAAATCAATGGATTTTGTCATGGAAAACCAGGGAAAAAATAGGGTTTTCCAATCACGATTTTGAAGCAACTTCCATTTTCACCACAATGGGGTACGGATGGGGGGAGTGTGGATCGAGTTTCGTATCGCTGAATAGCTTTTTGAAAAATGAAACATGTCTTTTTTCTTTTTTCGATCCGATGTGTAATTTCTCGAGCTATTCGCATAAATCAGGTTTCTTGCGATTACAGCGCCATCTATCACGAATCGAAAAAAAATGTTTCAGATAAAAGTTACTTATTTTTTTATGGGGAATCCGAATCTGCAATAAAAAATAGGGGTTCCCATTTACGATTTCAAAGTTGTCCCCACCCCCACCCCAGGGGGTAGGGGTGAGGGTTCGACTTTAGTATCATTGGATGACCCCCTTCCAAGCGAACAAATTTTATTCAGAACTTTTTTTATCCGATGCGTAGTTTTCGAAATATTTTAATGTCTTCAGATAAATCGGCCACCCTGTATATTGGAGAAAAAAGGTGGAGTCTACGATGATGAAGATTTGGAGGGGTGAAGAAATGAAAAATCTGTGGTACATAAATTTATGGTGCAAGTTTCAATCACATCAGTCGAGAACATAATTCAGGACAGATGTAATGAACTAAAAGTACGAGTTGAACTGCATTTGAAAAATATTAAAGAAGTGAAAAATCTGATTCGTACAACATCAGGTCTACGTCTTATCATTAAAAGGCTTGAAATTCTTCGAATAGCTGAAAAAAATGGATCTCTCAGCAATAAACACGACGGGCAAAATGACTGAATTCCTTCCAATGAAGAAGCTAGCCAATGTGAAACTTCAGCAAAACCATTACATCACTGATATTAAATTTGCGCAACCAAAATTCGGAAAGAGAATCATCGTTGATGTGGACAATAAATTTGCCGTCTTCCTACCTGCCAGACTTGTGAAAGTTTTCGTTAATGATAAGGAACTGTTTCAGCACATGGTCAAAGCGTCGCACAGTGGTCAACTCTACATGAACTATTATTGTTAAAAATATAATAGTGCTGAATTCAAACGTCTGTGAAACAGTCCTTCTATGATGTCAACTGCTGCATCAAACGTTGATACTAAATTTCACATAGCCATCGTCAGTGAAAGTACATCAAAATATAGTGAAATGTGTACCATTGCACTTGTTTCGATCGATGGCGCATGATTTATGTGAGCAAAACTTCACATCATATGAAGATACCAAAAATTGGGTCGATTCGTGGATAGCCTCAAAAGATGAAGCATTCTTCCGACGCGGTATCCGTATGCTACCAGAAAGATGGGAAAAAGTACTGGCAAGCGATGGACAATACTTTGGATAAAACATTAGGTACCGTCCTTTCACAATAAATTCCCAATTTTTTATTAAAAGCGGTGGAAACTTATTTGTACACCTAATAAATAAATAAATAAATAAATAAATAGAACAAATAAACGCCAGTTAATTTTGAATGATAGGCAACGCGATCTATAACATATCAGTCCCCTTTACGCCAAACCTCGACAACGGGACGACGTACTAACGCCCGCGCGACATTAGAAATTACATTCCAAGAAACATAAAACACGGCGTTGCTTATTCCCGGCTTTGCCTAATAAGCGATCTTGTTGTTACACTCTACAAACGGAACCTGGCCCAATACAAATGCATACTCTGCGTGCGGGGTATAGAAGTTGCAGGTATGTACCGGCTCGAACGGACTTATATGTCCTCCAAAAATCGAATAAAATCAAAGACCGGGGAAAGAAAGCGAGCTCACCGAGACGATGCTGCAGCGTGGTTCTCTGGCTTCCGGGAAGATCCTCGTAGGCTGGTACAGAGGTTGATTTGAGATGTGTCGACTGTAACTTTTGTTTCGATTGTGTGATAATCGCCTTCCTTCTTTCTTTATACGAATGTCGCAAGAGTAACGCCCAGGTATCTTTGACGCAACGTCTTACTCGCTCAACGATATCCGGGAAAAAGCCCTGAGGTCCTGCCGGCACGCGTGCCTGTGAACTATGATCCCCACTTAATCTGCCAAACTCGGTTAATTGGGGGAACCTGTGTCGCACGATGACCGCGACTAGCGCCTCAGCTGGACGATGTATAAATTAGCGACAGACAATACCAGCGTTGCGTAGTCCCGCAGATGACCCCCTGAGACATATAGATTTCCGTGGGTCGACGACGGCCGAGGATAGCATTTGGTGCGTCGTGCGGGAAAATGACATATCCCGACTGAGAAAGACGTAAAATATCGATCCAAAGCTTCCAATTGTTAGATGTGTTGCTCTCTTCCTCCTCGAACTCCCTCTCCGTCCCCCGGTCGTATAAATCGCAATACATTTATTTAAAAAAAAATTAAACAAAGTCCGCCAACTACAGCCCTGCGAGATCGCTTTGGTGATCGTCGAGCGAGGAGGACGCAGCGCTGGAATATTTCGCCACGTTACAGTATAAACATCGCAATTGATGCAGTGGTTGAAAGTTGTTTGCGTTTGAGAATGGAGAAAAGTAATGAAAAATTGCGCTATATTTTGTAATATTATTACGACAAAGAGAAGAGCGCTGCGCAGGCTTGTGAAAAAATGTGTGCTATGTACGGTGAAGGTACTTTATCAAAATCTGCGGCGCGGAAATGGTTCGCTCGCTTTCGTTCTGGTAATTTTTATGTGAAAGATAAGTCACGCTCTGGTCGTCCAATAACTGAAAAAGCTGATGTAACTCTACTGTGGACAATTAGAGAGATTACGCCAAGCAATTGAAAGAAAACGACCCGAATTGATTAATAGGAAAGGTGTTGTCTTCCATCATGACAACGATCGACCACACACTTTTTTATGGCCCGTCAAAAATTGCGAGAGCTTGGTTGGGAAGTTTTGGTGCATCCACCGTATAGTCCAGACATAGCACCCTCTGACTATCACTTATTCCGATCTCTGCAGAACCCTCTCAATGGAATTAAGCTGCTTTCAAAAGAAGCGTGTGAAAACCACTTGATTCAGTTTTTCAACCAGAAACCACAGAAGTTCTTCACCAATGGCATCATGGCTCTACCCGAAAAATGGTGAAACATTGTCGATAATAATGGAGCATATTTGGTTTAAATTAATTCATTTTCACACTATAAGAAAACCAGTTGAATTTTACTAAAAAAAAAGCCACGAACTTTTTCCCAGACCCAATATTATACTTATGATTAACTACAAAATCTGTAGTGAATAACATCATCAACCTAACAAAACTGTCAAAGATATTTCCAATAGTTCTTCATAACACATCAGGAATATTATTCTTTCAAAAACTTTTTATTTAAATATTACATTGTACACATTTCACTATATTTTCATGTATTTTTACTGCAGTTGACGTTTACACCATAGTCAGACGTTTGAATTCAACACTATTATATTTTCCTCCATAATAGTTCATGTAGAGTTAACCACTGTGCGACGCTTTGACCATGTGCTGAAACAGTTCTTTATCATCATCGAAAACTTTCACAAGTCTGACAGGTAGGAAGACGGTGAATTCATTGTCCACATCAACGATGATTCCTTTTCCGAACTTTGTCTGCGCAAATTTAATATCAGTGATGTGATGGTCTTGCTGAAGTTCCACATCGACTAGCTTCTTCGTTGGAAGGAATTCGGTCATCTTGCCCGTCTTCTTGATTGCTGAGAGATCCATTTTTTTCAGGTATTCGAAGAATTTTAAGCCTTTTAATGATAAGATGTAGATCTGATCTTGTACGAATCAGATTTTTCACTTCTTCAATATTTTTCAAAAGCAGTTCAACTCGTACTTTTAGGTCATTACGTCTGTCCTGCATTACTTTCTCGACTGCTGTGATTGAAACTTGTACCATAAAATTATGTAGCACAGATTTTTCCTTTCTTCATTTCTCCAAATCCTCATCATCGTAGACTCCACCTTTTTTCTTTGATATATAGAAGTTTATCAACAAGCCTTATTTTTCTTCTCCATCAACACTTTGCGAGTCGCTCTTTATACAGTCTTGTGGAATTTGTTTATTTCAAATCGACTGTGACATATTTTTCTTCCTGATATTTGAAACTTCTAGGGCGAGATACTGAAGCATCAACTGTTACACATAGTATTTGGTTACAGGCTCACGTCTATCATCAGTTAAGAGGTGTAGGATCTTTCCAATAATACTTATCACATTCTCAGTGAGGCGATGCTATACCATCGTTCTAATATTTCCCAGTGTTGCATCCATTCATTTTCATGAATATTTCATATTAGGAGCCTTGAATATACCAATGATTACATTTATCTTGCCTTTACGATAAGGTAAGGTAAAACTCAATCACGTGACATGTACCATGTGATCGGATGCGGGAGAAACAACACAATTGAAATCGTGTGAGTGCGAGAGAGAACGCACCAAGTGCCACGTGCTAAATCGTGGAATTGTTCTTTCGACATATCTTAAGAAATATGCTTCAAGCGTCGTGACTTCAAAATATTACAGCCTCAATATTTACTGGATGTATACATAACAATGCCAACAAAGCATTCATAGTCCTATATCAGAGTACTTGAAAACGGTCCGACTGTGGCTACCACCCATCTATCACACACCGCCGCCACCATCACCACCACTCTACAACCAAGGATGGCTCGAATCTGAGCTAAATGGTCCGTGTCTGAGCTAAAAAGGGTCGGTGAATGTCGATGCAGATTCCTGGGATTATAAACCTCCTTGTATACCTACTATAAAAATTTTCATTCAAATCTGAATAAAAATAATTCTTTATCCTCAGCTGGATGTTTCGTAATGTTTTGACGAAGTGCAATGTCGGCAGTGAAAATACAAGCTAGAGCCCCTGCTATCAAAACGGCTTTTTCCTCTATGGATCCGATGCACTGTCCCGTATGCATTTTTATAACATAGTCTTTTTCAATATCTTCTTCTTGTTATGTCGCGAAATATTCGACAAAATTCCATTAATTTATTTTACCATTATTTCTCCTTCGCTCAGTCGCGAAGCCGTTTACTCGCGAAGTAGAAAGAATGTGCTGATGTACGAAGCGAGTCGCAAGCAACGACCACGCTTATTGCAATTCATGAATTTCGCCAAAGGTAGTTAGTAACTACTTTACCGAAATCAGTCTAAATTTTTACATCTTCCTGAACGGTCTAGGGTCAGACTCGCCCAAAACATTAAAGTCTACAAACAGATTCAAACCAGATTGGTTTGTTCTTTATCGGTAATTCGAGAACATATAAATTGTACTTTAATCCTTTTCATGACTTGTAATAAATAACGGAAAATTGCCGTTATTTATAATAAACGACCAATTTACTCTATTATGGTAAATTTACGCGCTTATCTCATTCACGCGAAATCCATCTCCTTATCAGGGAACGATCCCAAATAATAACTTTTAAAAATATTTTACCGTCGACCGTAATATTCTCTTTATGTGTTACCGGCATAACATTTTTGTGGAAGCGGTGGGATCCTGCTGAAGTGACTGATACGCAGCTTACGCGAATAAAAGTGACATTGGATAATGTAAAGTGTATGAACAGTAATATTAAAGTGACGACCACGACTCGTACGAAGGGCACCAGTGTAATACGTAAAAACCCGGCTAATCTGACGTGTAGACGTGCAGTGAACAGTCGGTGCAGTTAGACACAGCTGTCAATCTGTTGAACGTCGGGGTCGACGATGATACGTCAAGGCGCTGACAATAACGCACAAGTGTGCAAGCAAGTGCTTGCGAGAGTGAACTTGTGAGGAAGCCGTCGCGCAACAGTTGGCGACGCACCAAAATACGAGCCCAGGAACCACAGAATCAACGGGTCAACGGCGCCGGGAAAGACATCAACGACCAACCACAGAGGGGAGCTACATGACAACAGGTCAACAGCGCCCAAGGAACAACGCCATGGAAAGGATCGCCTGCAAGACCATCATACTGTAAGTGGCGGTTACGTACATTACTACTACATACAACCTAGTAAAAAACCAAAGCCAGTTAGGTCATGCTTAATTGAGGAAAATATTCAATTTAAAGATAAAAAATATTCTACTAAGGAATAGAGGGAATATTTTCAAAGTAGAGTCAACCGCGTAAGTCGCCACATGCCGGGAAATAGTAACGCGAGATCAAAACGCAGGGGAAACTTGTTGGATTCCACGTTACCTGGCGAAGGTGTGGACGCCGCGGCCGGCTTAGCAGCTGGAATCGGGGACATCGGGTTTAGGACGCGTAGAGCGTTGGCACAGATCTGGCCGACGAAACGAATTCCGGCCGACAGACAAGAATGGCCGGTCGAATGCCCACACAGTTGGGTTAAATCCGCTTAGGGGAGCGACATTCGGAGACCACGACGGACGGAGACCATTAGTGACGATCTGAGCGAAATGGCCACCGGAGAGCAAATCCCGGTCAACATCACTGCGCCACTGATAGAGCAGGAAATTGAGCACCTGCGAACAATAGATCGCGTATGGTACCCGACGGCCATTGGCACGACAACGCGGCCACAACCGAATTCGGTGCGAGAGCGGTACGAAGCGGTTGCCAGAGTCACCGCAACATGGAGAGAGCTCGGCGCGAGCCCGTAAGGAAGCAACGCGAACATGACCAGGACCAGTGTGAGCTCGAGTTGAAGTTCAGGCTCCAGGGCAACGACGTGCCGTCGGCAAAACGGAATCTGGCCGACACGCTGAATGAGGTGGGGGCGGATGAGTACGAACTCATCCGGTCCCTCAGCGAGCACAACGCGGAATTGGAGGAGCGACGTGTAAAGCGGGGTTAAACAACCTTCCGCCACTACTGCAACAGAGGTAAACCTGGTTTGAGGAGCGTGACTACCCTCCGGTAAGTCACACGTCCCGAGGAAAACAGACGTGGTCGCAAAATCCGCGTGGCCGAACGCTGGACGTCGTGTTGGCATTGAAAAATATTAAGCACTTGAATGGAAGTGACGCTGACGAGCTTGATACCTTCATACGATCCTGCGAAACCGTCTTCAAGAGAGCCGCAGACGGGGATCATGAGATACTGCTAGAGTTGGTGCTCAGCAGTAAGCTTGAGGGTAGAGCGGCACGAGAAATGAAACATAAGACTATTTTCTCGGTGACTCACCTCAAGACCGAGATGGAGGCCTTGTACGGGAAACGGAAGTCGCTGACTGCAGTTCAGGTCGAATTCAACTCCATCCGGCAAGGTCAAGGGAAAGATATCGCGGTATACGTTGCTAGAGTGGAACGAATCACCGTTGATATAATAGAGAATCTCAGCGAAGATGCCACATCGGAAGTGGAGATGCGAACTATCGAGAGAATAGCACGGAAGAGGGCTCAGGCCAACTTCGAAAATGGACTGCATGAACAGGTTCAAATCCTAGTGCGATCGCGAAATTACGCCACCCTCTACGAGTCAGTGGCGGGCGTAGAATTTAGCACCATGGTTCAGCCGAAAGGAATAAACAGTACAAAGAAATCCCTACCGGCTCAAGCAATAAACGGACGATCCGTCAGAGATGCGGGGCATATAGATGGCGGGCGCAGGTCAGGGCGCGTAAGTCTATCAGCTCCAGACGCAAACCGGACAGTAAATCAAATAGATATTATTTGCAACTATTATAAGAAAAGAAGGCACTTCTGGAAGGTGTATAAAAAGAGGCTACGGGGAAACAGAGAAAGTGACCCTAGACAGATGCAGTGGCAACAGCAGTCCAACAGTATTAGGCAGTACGTCGACAAACAGGCGAGTGTCCCAGATGACGCAGGCTTAAAATCAATAAACGGCAATGACGGAAGGCGGACATTGGGTACACTAAGGCTACACACGCTCGCGATAACTAAGAGAACGCGAATTTCAGAAGTGGATAGCGCTGGTTCTAGGGAAGCGATGTAGCAAGTGCTCCAGGTAACTCTGCAAGCGCCGACCGGTACAGGAAATGATTTGGAAATCGTTTCGCCGCTAGCTATCAAGGGCGTACTAACCCTGAAGGTAGACGCCGGTACACAGTGTAGCATAATTAAGAAAGGCAAGCTGCGGCCAGACACGGTCATCGAGGGTAGCAACGTCGAGCTACATCGGTGGTGTGAAAGTCACGCCTCTATGCAAGGCTGAGCTCGACCTGGAAATCCCAGCAGTCGCGGCAAAACATTGGTTCCACGTAGTGCCGAGCGACGTGCCGTTAGACGTGGACGGGCTGCTAGGAAACGAATTTATACAGAACCACAAAGCCGACACCCTCAGCGGAAAGAGCTTCAATCTGTATGGCCACAGCATACCGCTGATCGACGTAAGGACAAAGATAAAGCTTCCCCCTGGAAACGGGTTTAACACGGATGCCGCAAAGGAGAATAAATTCGTCGGGCTACTGACAAGGAGCGAGATCCGGTGTCACACCGTCAAAGAACAATAGCCGTGTAGCTAATACAAAAGTTTCTAAGCACGAGAGAAAAGTGCAACAGCCGACGGTGATTCTCGAGCCGTCGGAGATATCGAAGGGCGTACGTAGCCGCCAGGTCACGATACCGCGCGTAAGCGTAGAGAACAAAGGGTGGAGGACCAAACGTCTTGAGCAATGACAACAGGAGTTCGACTTGGTGTCTCCAGCAGTGAAAAGCGAGCAGCTCGCGCAGAAATAATATGCGAATACAAGGGTGTATTCCATATACGAGGGAACAAGCTACAGAAGCCGGAAAAATAAATACTAATACAGATGCGCTGAGTCGCATATACGCGACCACACGAGCCCAAGTGAGACAGGAACAAAAGTCTCACAAGAAAGAGAAGGATAGCGCCCTCGGGTATACGAACAGCCGCATAAAGCAGTGAGCCGAAGATACCCAAGGCAACTACGGTAGCTCGTCGAAGCGAGAGGCTAAGCTCGCTCACAGGAAAGAGAAGGACAGTGCGTGCCGGGGTACGAATGACCGCACAAAGCGGAGAGCCGAAGATACCCCGAGCAAACCCAGCAGCGCAGCAGAGCGAAAAGCGAAGCCTGTCGACGCAAAAGAAAAGGTAGAAAATTCCAACGAAAGGGAAAAAGACAGCAAGCAAGAGCATGTTAGCGAAACGAACGACGAGACAAAAGGAAGAGCCGAGAGAAAACGCCACAGCGCGTCAGAGAGAGAGGACAGTGAAGAGCGGGACAAATGCCACGTGCCAGATAAACGCTCTACTGTCACGGCAATGCCCCGCCGCGAAGCCGTACGAATGGGGTAGGGGCACGGATACTCGCACAAAGCAACGCTGCAAGAAGATAGAGAGCATTTTAGAAGGAGACGGCAAACACACCGTCGCTCCGCACGACAAGCGTAGCCCCACGGGCTAGCCGAATGGCGAAGGTGGGGACAAGGCGAAGCGTTGCACTAAGCATGGACGCATAAGGAAAGCACGAACGGCTGAACTGCAAAGCAACAGAGAGGCAAGCCCAGCAGTACAAGAGGCCCCGGGCAACGTGAGGCAAGAGACCCCTACCAGCTTACAATACAACGAGATTGTGAAAACCTCGAGCGAGGAAAGCGTCAGCCTATACACACTATGTGGAATCGAAGAGGACAGTCCGATAAATGTACGGGCACAAGTAATACGTGGGTTATCTAGGACTGCTCCACGAGGCCGTATGGTGCGGAAGGTTAGCTGGACTGATCCCGAAGTGAACAGACCTCCACCGGATTATCTCCAAAAATCTACCTATCTCGGAAATTATCCCGCTAAATGCGCGAAAGGAGACAATTGAGGAAAATTCAAGAAATGTATTAAACGTCGAAGAGAAAAAAAAAGAGGGAATTGCGTGATAATAAGAAAAAAAAAACTATTTGACGTTGAGGTACAACAGTGGACTTGGAGTCTATGGCAAAAATTGCAGCAGGAAAATCAATCAGATTGAATTCGGCATGAACAATGAAAACTTCGCATCAGATACAACGTATCGCTGAATGTCAATAACAAAAGACGCGGTAGGTGGTCAAATAAACGTCGAAATGGACCGGTCTACGCGAAATAATTGAAAAGAAATTGCACATTAATCGCGCAATTCAGAGAGACCAGAATACTCCGACCATGCTTAAAAACCACTTCGAATATTTTATAGAATATTAATGCTGACGTGGAATAGTGTTCAGCGTAGAGTGTGGAAAAGGATATATAGGTAGAGTAAATTGAAGAAATAAAGCCTCTAAGAGCATACTTAATTGTGAAAAAAAATTAGTCAATGTGGACACTCTATTCGGTTGATACACACATGTTTATTGGTAATTTGATTTCCGCAATCTCAGCGAAATATGCAAAAAGAATTAAATTTCAAGACAATATTTATGTATAGTACTAGTATCGTACCCGGCTTCGCCTAGGTTTATTTTTAGTATCGTTACCTTAAATAAAACCAAATGCTATGATTTTCAAATGGAATTTGTATTTATTGAACGTTTAAACATTATTTTATTTTTAATGACTTGACTGTTTACTGCTTCACTAGAATGTGAATTGCATTTAAAAATTTATGTCAAACAAAAACAGACATTTCCGTTCACCGTATCATAGTAACCTTTTCTTTTTTTTAAAAGCGCAAGCTATACCTAATACGAGGAATAACTTTGTTTTTTTAAAAATTAAAATTAAACGTCAAAATTCAATAATACTCTTAGAAAATTCAAATGTCCGTAACTCCTTAATGTCCAAGATCACCTTCCTAGCACGCTCCGTCTAGGAGGAGTTTAAGGGACGGAAATCCAAACTTTAAGAATTATAGTATAGATTTATGCAAAAATATAACTTTTCATTGGTTACCCATGCGATGACCTACGAAGCCTCAGAATGAGGAAGAAGCTACGCGCAGACAATCTAGCCACGAAGCTGAATAGAAAGCAATTCACGGGCCTAGAATTACAATTGTTTTGGAGAATAACCATCGCCGATTTGGAAAATAGCAACGCACACTGGGTGGACAGGCGTCAACATTTAGACGGAAGTCCGAATGCTATAAGTATAGTAGTGGAGGCCCTGCTCAGCGATGTAAATGAACAAGTGCAACTCATCACGGACATCGTGAGTAGAAGAGTGAGCGCATCAGTATTGCCTCCGATATCGCTCACAAGCCACTTCACCGACGCACTACCACACCTAATCACTACCACACCAAAACTAACAGAGATAGAGGCCCAGGCACCCCCATCGTGGACCAAGAATAAAATCCAGCTATTAAGTGTGCTGCGAGATCCAGAGGAGCTTCGAAAGCTCGGAGTTCCAGCAGACAGAATGATAAAAAAAACCTCGACACCGGGAGAACGGAAAACAGCACATTCACAACCCGAGTTTCTACTCACTGGGTACCATAGCACTGATAGCCTTAGTCGGTTTCAAGCCACTCGGACAACAGTAGCCGGCAGAGCGACTGCAATCTGAGTTGAACAGGGCATTTACAACGCGCCCACTCAACCGAGTGTGATTTGCATACCCAGAACAACAGTAAGTAAATCTCCGGAGAACAATCAAAATAGACGCGTGCATATGAAAAAATAATAGAGCACAATGCAGACATATATGTAATACAATCCTGTGTAAAGACAGTTTTACACACAAGAAATCAACAAAAGAAAAAAAAATTCGGGAAAATGTTTTCCTTTTTAAGGGGGGAGGGATGTTATGTCGTGGAATATTCGACAAAATTCCATTAATTTATTTCAACATTATTCCTCCTTCGCTCGGTCGCGAGGCCACTCACTCGCCAAGTAGAAAGAATGTACTGATGTACGAAGCGAATCGCGAGCAACGACCGCGCTTATTGTAATTCATCAATTTCGCCAAAGGTAGTTGATAGCTACTTTACCGAAATCAGTCTAAATTGTCACATCTACCTGAATGGTTGATCCAGGGTCAGACTCGCCCAAAATATTAAAGTCTACAAACAGATTCGAACAAGATTGGTTGGTTCCTCGTCGATAACTCGAGAACATATAAATTGTACTTTAATCCTTTTCATGTCTTGTAATAAATAAGGGAAAGTTGCCGTTATTTATAATAAACGACCAATTTACCCTTTTATCGTCAATTCACGCGTTTATCTCATTCACGCGAGATCCATCTCCGTATCAGCGAACGATCGCAAATAATAACTTTTTTAAATATTACACCATCGACCGTAATATTCTATTTACGTGTTACATGACATTCTTCAAAATGAAGTTCGCAAACTGTATTTTCCTTTCGTAATAGATTCCCTTCCCAAACGATTATGTCTGATGAGACAAGTAACATTTAGTTCTTCACAAAAAATTAGGTATATTTAACATGCAATGTCGAGTTTATTGCGCGAAAGTTCGAAATTAAATCAATCTATCATGAGGTCAGGAAATCAAATTTTATGATGTAGATAAAGTTAACGTCGATGTAACATAATTACTTGGAAAATTACCTCGTTACAAATTTAAATGTTATGTTTATAAAAATCTCAAAAACGTCATTAATGAAGATGATAAGACAATATACCAGGTGTACAAGTATGAAATGCGGATTGCAGTTTGTGCTATAAAGATTTGACACTGCGCCATTTTGTTGTGTCATCAACAAGTGTCAGATGCGCACGAGTGATAAATTGGAAAAGTGTGTGCATAGTGTTGTGTTGTTGTGTTCAATATGTCGCGGACAACATTAATTTTTTGTTTTCATTTGAAGAAAACTGCTGCTGAATCATACCGATTATTTCGAGAAGCTTATGGTGAATATGCTCCATCGCAAGATACGTGTTAACGATGGTTTCGGCGTTTCAAAAGTCGTGACTTCGATGTTGCAGACAAGGAACGTGGAAAGCCGCCAAAAAAATACGAAGATGTGGAATTGCAAACATTGTTGGACAAAGATGATTCACAAACACAAAAACAACTCGCCGAGCAATTGGGCGTTAGTCAATAAGCTGTTTCCAATCGGCTACGAGAGATGGGAAAGATTCAGAACACCGGTAGATGGGTACTACATGAGTTGAACGACAGGTAAATGGAAAAGCGCAAAAACACATGTGACATTTAGCTTGCTCGGTACAAAAGGAAGTCGTTTTTGCATCGTATAGTTACAGGAGATGAAAAGTGGATTTACTTTGAGAATCCCAAGCGTAAGAAATCATGGGTAGACCCAGGCGCACCATCCACATTAGCTGCTAAAACCTGGAGAAACGGTTAATACTGAACGTTACCAACATCAATTGACCGATTTGAACCGTTCACTGCTTGAAAAAATGCCAGAATACCGAAAGAGGCAACACAAAGTCATTTTTCTTCATGGCAATGCTCCGTCACATACGGCGAAACCGGTTCGCGACACGTTGGAAGCACTCAGCTGGGAAGTTCTACTCCATGCGGCTTATTCACCAGACTTGGCTCCTTCCGATTACCACTTGTTTGCAACGATGGGTCACGCACTTGCTGAGCAGCGCTTTGGTTCGTACGAAGATGTGAAAAAATGGCTCGATGAATAGTTCGCAGCAAAAGGGGAAGATTTTTACTGGCGTGGTATTCACAAATTGCCCGCAAAATGTGAAAAATGTGTAACAAGTGATGGAGCATACTTTGAATAAAGTACTTTTTATCATTCTTCCGAATTAAACATGTTTTTTTAGTAAAAAAAATCCGCATTTCATACTTGTACACCTGGTATGTTTCGGTGTTTGTCTAATGTTCTAGTCCTGAATTAAAGAATTTTATTCCTAATATCTAGTTGCGTTCATGTCAATTTTATCTTCATTTTATTTTGCAAAGTAATAAGATAAGAAAAATATCCACTTACAATCCGCGGGGTCAAACACTTTTTTCCATTTGGTGTGCCCGATTTACAACCGTGGACAATACAGGCCGGCATTTCATCTGGTTTCCATCCCACGCGTGCAGTGAGATTTCAAATAATTTAACGTGTTCTTAACCAAACTTTGTTCTTTCTCTGCCGACACCCGCGCTCGTTTCTGCAGGTATTTCGCGTGTTTTCCGCCAGTATTGTTAGTATCGCATTCAGCTAGCGCTGTTTAGCGCGTCGAAAACTGGGGTCATTTTTTCGGGCTTCAATAGTTTGAGTCTGCACTTCTTATTCTACTCCGTGTAATAAAACAAACCAATTATGCAGCCCTACCGCGGTCTCCCGCTAGCCTCATTGCACCTAGTGGTAGCTGCGAGCTCGCTCTAATTGTGGCGTCCGCCTTCTTGCGCCACTCGTCTAACCAGACTTGCTCCAATCCGTCGGCAGCGCCCTGCCACCCCGACCTCTCCCAAATATCTGTCTTTCTGGTTTATGCCGAAATAATCTGGTCACCGGTCTTTTGGGTCGCAATTTTTCGCAAGCGATCCGTTGGTCCTACGATAGCCACCGACATAGACATAACAACTCCTCGAGGGGCAAATTAGAGAAGCCATGACGCAAATGCCTCCCACACCTGGGAAGAACCTCGAAGGGGTACCCCGTTCATCTAAACAATACCGCTGTCGTCGCGACTTCGAAACTATCCCCCATTCAGTCCTGGCACTTACAACGATCATCCTGCCGACCAGCGAAATCCTATCTCAAAGAGTCCTAAGGTTGGTAAAAATCCGCTCCCGCTGCGATCTCCTCGCCGGCTCGCAGCACAGTTAAATAAACTATTTCCACACGACAACGACCGGTTTGCGCGACCTTTGCCAAGGTCATCATTTACGGACGTCACAAACAAGGAGAATCGGCCAGTTCACGCTTTGTAGAGTAATCTCGGGTCTACAAGCTTTCAACCACAGCCAATGGTTCTTTTCGGGACCACCCGAATTATTTTACACACGTAGACACCTCACGAATTTGTACTTGCGTAATTAACTCGAAAGCTTAGCAATATTTCCCTGCCCCTCCACCTCATTTTTCGACGAATTTTTCTTCTCCTCTTCTGGCTTTCTTAACGTGCAATTTAATCTTATTTAAAAATCACGTATCTTTTTTGCAATCTGTTAAATATCCTCCTTCCTACTTTCTTTTTCTTTATCTTTTGATCGAGATCTCTGTAGTTCACTCATAATGCTTAATTTTTAAGACGAAAAAATGTTTTAACTTGACTAAAAAATTAGAAAATAGATGATGACACATCCCTGCGAGCATGGTAAGATCTAGCCAAGGCGGGTGGTGCTATGTTGTAATATTGAAAATTCATCCAAATAACCGAAGTAACTTTTTAACCGAACAATTTAATGTAATGTTAATGATCGAGATAAAATCTAGGTATTCAACAAAGCATATTAATTAAATTTGCCGGCCGGATGTGTACCGAAATAAGCTTGATGCTTGAAAGTGGGGAAGTGACGAGTCAGTCATCGGACGTCAGAAAGGGGAAATTGGCCAGTGGGCATAGGGATCTTGTTATTCGACCCAATCATAATTCATCATCTTTGAATTTAATCGAATTATTCCAATAACTATCGGTTATTAACAAAATTATATGTGTCTAAAACGTTACAGTTATATAATTTCTAAGTAACCGTCTGTTGTAGCAACTTTAACTCTTGGTTACGTTAAAAATGCTCTATATAAGGAAACAAAACTAATAATAAATCGGAAGAATCTGAACAGACAAGATAAATTCATAACTCATCCAAATAATTAAAAGCAAAGCGGTATGATGAGGCACAAAAATTAGGGGAGCAGTGGCTCAGTGATTTCATGCTCGGGTTAAAGTCCAGTGAGCTTGAAAAGTATTGCAATCCATAATGAATTCGACTCAGATTATAGAGTAAATGTTTTGAGTGTCCCAGAGTACGAAAACAGTATTTATTCATTTCTGTCTCTCTATCTGGTTGTCTGCTTGTCTATATCGTCCGAAGATACAATAAGCTTTGACCAAATTCAGCATGCATCTTCTTCTAACAAAACTCGGTTTTCATACTGCATTGCAGTCTAATTGCACAACTCCATCTCATACTTTACCTGTGATAGTTTATTGAAAATGTCACTTCAGTATTAAAAAAAAATATTTTGGCCCGCAGACTTCGTTAATTTCAAATTATTTAGCCGAGATGGGGATAAAGAAAAATTTTGCATGCAGCCGCCAAGAGCTTCGCGTAATATACCATGCACTTTTCACAGATATGATTCTTTTTGCTCCCTAAAAACTGGAACTAACAATTACATAGCATATACTGCAATATGGCCGCGAACACGACTTTGACGTATACGTTTGTACTTTTCGGATTATCGCTTGGATTTGCAACGGAACAAGTGTGGCAGATATACGTGAAAATTGTAATAAAATGAATTAGTCAGTTGGCAAGAAAAGCGTCATAGCTAACGACAGCCGCCTCGAATTTTCGATAATTTATTGTGTCTACAAAAAAAATGGCAAAGGCGGACCAGACCGCAAATTTTACCAAACAAACGAATTCATTTTTTATGTTTTTTTTTATGTAATACTATTGTATTTTCGGCGAAATCCGAAAACTACGAAATCGTAGTTTGCTAATTGGCCACTTGGTGCTTCGTATGCTCTCGCTCGATGACTCTTAAGCAATATCCCATGCTGTCACAACTCGGATGGGTGACCGCATAGCCGTGCACTGGCTGGCGCGTCAATTAGTGAGCGGGAAGCCAGTTTTGTTTTGAGACCTTGGTGTATTCACGCACCTAAGTAAAAGTTACTTTCGTGTATACACCGGAAAACCCAAAATGTATAGGGCTGTATGCAGTAATGCCAGATGCAGGAATTTTTTCCCACATCTAGGTCGTTGGGTACCCTCTCCACTGGGTCTGGCTTAAAGCCCGCCGCGCGCGCACGCGGTGCACCGACTAATGAATAGTCAGGCAGCGCATGACGTCATACACTTCGACACGCGCACACCTGGCGCACCGACCAATCAACAGTCAGGCAGCACGGACGTCACTCACTACGCGGCGCGCTGTTCAAACGTTTAAAGTACATTATAAATTAATACAATTATTAGCCGTAATATTATTTCTGTGTACTCTTAATCGATGAATAAAAAGTTTGCTTTCATTAATTATTTAAATTGTCGATCTTTTTATGTGTTTTTCATTAATATTTGTAAGAAATTCATGACGTTGTAGCGGTTTTTCAGTGAGAGTCGGGAAAATAAATCTTGTGGTGTGAATGACATGGATACTTAGTAGGTCATATAACGAAATTTTTCGATTTTGATTTTTTGTCATAACAATTCACTTTTTAAAAGAGAATCGTCGCAAGAAAAAAAATCACGATTGACTAGCTCGAGATTCGAACCTGTTAATTTTTTATTGTCAGTTTGGAACGCTACCACTGCGTTACCCAGCTTCTCTGGTATTCGGTATTGCACTATTAAGGGGTAACGCCACTGTAAATTTTTTTAAAAATCGATTTTTTTATGAGCTTAAAAAATACTTTAAACCCTTTAGAAAATGGAACAAACCCGTTTTTATCAGAAAACATTTTTTCCCATTAAATTTCGCACCTTTCCCCAAGCGCGTCAGACTACTCTACGGAGCAGCGTTAGTACGTCATCCCGTTGTGTGTTCGAGTGTGAGGGATTGGAACGTTATAGACCGTGTCGCCTGACGTTTATTGATAAAACCAATAAAACCGATAAAACCAATTTACGAAGAACTGAGCCGGGACGAGTTGCTGAATCGTTGCTTAGGAGGATATCCGCACAACAGCAACGAAAGTTTCAACGCAACGGTCTGGAGATTGGCACCAAAATCGTATTCGAGCGGAAAAAAAGGGTTGAACATAGCGACCGATATTGCAGTGTGCTGTTTTAACGATGGTCTAACAAGCATTTTACGAATTATGAAAGTTCTGCAGATGGATATAGGGGTCCATGCGTATAGTTTTTGCCTCGAAGCCGACGCAAAGCGAATCGAACACGCCGAACGAACTTTGACGGATGCAGCAAAAGAGGCGCGCTCTGCCCTAAAATCGTCGCGAAAAGCAAGTGAGGAGGAATTTTCCAACGTGGAGGAACAGCTTTATGGTCCTGGGATAGCAGATTAATGGTAAACATTTTTTAATCATCGAATTTTTCATTTCTTCATATGTAAAACACACATCAAAACTTTAAACGCGTTTTTCTCGAAATATCATTTTTTAAAGCGGCACGCAGCATAACTCGAAAAATTTTTATTCTTTTGATTTGAACTTTTAAAAATACCTTTAAAATAACATTTGGAAGAGGACTATGTACGAGATTTTCGATAAGTCAAGTTAAACATTTTTTATTAACAAATGATTGCCTTTTTTTTTGCCGAATATTTGTCATTTTCTGTTTAATTGCTCGCCAATTCTACAAAAATCAATATTTTAGAAATCCCCTACGTATCTCTAGCTTTAACGATATAGATAACGGAGAATTTTTGTTTTTTGTTCCAGGTCCAAAATTGCACGAATTATGCTGCGTGCCGCGGTGCTCCTCGAATTCGACATGGCTGCGGAGAATGGCTCCAACGTCGCCATTTAAAAATAATTTTTCATAAAAATTTTTTGTAATATACTTCAATATACATTCAATAACTTCCTTGAACTGTATTTTCGTGTCACCTTTCCTTCCAACCAACAAAAATCGTTAGAAAGCGTTTTTTTAGGCCGTTACAGTGGTGCTACCCCTTAATATCACTTATCCGTGCTGACGTTAATATCGTTAATCATGTGCATTTTCCCACATCAGCGCATAACTGCCTTATGGCAGTATAGCCTGTCATTTTATAGATTCTATTTTGCGGGAAACGAGCTTCCAGTACTGTAACGGTACCTTCACCCGTGATCGAAGTGTACACTGAAAAAAGAATTTATTTAATATTAACAAATCTTCAGTTGGATATAACGAAATAAATGTTTAATTATTATAAATAAATTTGAGACGAGCTAAATAAGATTTTTTCTTAGCAAATATTTTCTAGCTTTATTTGACCCAAACCAATATTATTTAGCCCAATTAAAATTTGGTAATGATAACTAAACATTTATTTTACCATATCCAACCCTAGATTTGTTAACATTAAATAAATTGTTTTTTCAGTGTACTTGCGTTAATGATGCAATCACAGTTCAAATATTGTTTCGTATGCGTCTAGCAGGACCAGACGAATCAAAAAGTGTAGACCTTGGTCTTTTTGTCACAACAATGTATTGTCAAAAAGTGAAAGTGAACTGATTGTAATGCACTATTCATTTGCTGACGGGTGCAAAATTAGTGAGCGTTTTGTATGTTTCCATAATTTTATTATCTATTGTAACGTACATTTGACTCCTCAACGCACCACGTTACCTTTAGCTGGCCCAAGCTATTTTTCCTTCCTTTAATTTACTCTTTCGAGATGGGCGCCAGGCGCTTACGCGCCGGAAGGAAAAATAACGAGATGTTCGGCCAGACTCAACCCAGGCTAACTACAGCTGTTCGAGGCAGAGTGGGTGGTTCGGATTGCCAAGGTAGTCGTTAACTCATAAAATTCTTACATAAAATTAGTCAACAAAATCCGTTAATAAAAATAGCAACGGTGAACAATAGAATAAAATCAACAACCAATAAATAACGTCAGGAAATAAATAATAATAAACACAATCGATAAATAAAATAAGTCAACTAGAAAATAAAGTCAATAACTGGACATTGATAACCTAAGGTCAGGAGGAAAAATAAATAAATAACACAACCAACAATGCAAGTACAGGATTTACAAGGCCATTAGGCAGATTGTTTAATCAATCAGAATGATTATAAATTTGTCAGAGTCTTACAATCATCAAATAAAAGTAAAAGAACGTATCCCGTAAAATTAACTCTTTAACAATTCATAAACTTAATTATTCCGGCGGCATTTATGTTATCCCGACGCTCGCTCCTTCTCGCACACACGCATTCGTAACCTACGCTCTCACCAAATTCCAAACATACATCAACAGAAAATCGAGTCAAGAGAACTAATAATCTTGGAGGATAACTCGCTCGCGATACGGCCTATTCCGGGTCAATCCCACATACTCAAAACAACGCGTCTATTACGGGACGCCAGAAGGTCACGTACGCGAAACGGCTAACACCTTGTTTGTTTTAATAAAGGAAATTTTATGTCATAAAAAAGACAGAACCCCGGGAACCTCCCGCAGTTCATAAAATATAACGAAACGAATAAATAACGACTAACAATTGAGTGGTCGCAAAAACAAGAAATAATAATTATTATTATTATTATAAAATACCTAATGTCAGAATAATCATTAGTTTGTCAATATAAAGTAAAATATAATGAAAAGTAACGGGCGATCCAACTACGCGAGATACGCCTCGGACCGTACACGTCCCTCAAACCCACGTTCAAAATACGGGTCGACGGTCGATTACGCTCGTCGCGAGTCTACGATAACGTTAGAACAGAGTCCCAAAAAATAATGAATAAATAATAAATAAATAAATAAATAAAACAGAGAAACGCCGATTGGTTTATTTGATACGAGACGCGGTCTATAACGTGCTATTCCCTTCCATACAAAACACACAACGGGACGACGTACTAACGCGCGCGCGACCTTCTAAATCGAACCGAACGGAAACTCAAATTCACTCATATAAATCCAAAGTCTCCGGTTAAAATCCGTGACGCGGTCTATCCCGTTCTAATCCCACTCAAACCAACACACTTCGGGATAACGGCCTAACTCGCGCACGTTTTAACTATCAGCCAAAAAAAAAACAATTAATTACCATAGATGGTATTTTGAGAAAGCGGTTTATTATGCCTTCCGCATGTCACAAACAAATAATATAATTTCGAAAGACAATAAAAGTGAAAATAAATCCAAATTAGAGTTAATTTAGAAAGAATACAAATTATAACAAAATAACAAACTGAATTTTAACTTTGAGTTTTAGACAGCACACAATTATATTATGGTGTGCTGAGTGTGATTGAACCTGAGCGTAGAGAGCGGTGCGCGTGCAGCAGTCAGTGCTGCGTAGCACGTCACGCTAGAGAAAATGAGTGCGTAAGATTTTATAAACCGTTCACTGCACGCTCTCAGCCGTTTGGTGAAGAGAGGTTTCAGTGAATAGATGAGAGCACTTGCAATTAAAATTGCTTGAGTGCTCTACATGTATGAGACAAGCTACGCAGGCAGCACTGCGTAGCACAATACAATATATACTGAGGATGCACAATTGAGCAGAAAATATTCACAGTATTTTCCCAGCAGGTTTACTGGGGGAAACTACAGTGAATATAAGGCACATGCGTAATTGTATTAATCAAGCAGGCAAAGCAGAGTGAGGAAAAACGTGGTGCAGCCCACGCTGTAGAGCACGCCACAGTGTGAGACCTTTTATGCTGATGTACCGATATTTATGAATCTCCTCACCGTCAGTGAATTATGGTAAATTATGACGGTGTTCTCTTACCTTAATTTGAGTCCTGTTGAGCACGATAGCTGAGTCGATCCAGTGAAGAGCGATGAAGAATATCCACGAGAAGCCGAGATGAGTGCGCTGTTTCATGCGGTCTTCACGTAAAAGTCTATTCTTCCAACATGGCTTCTGGATATAAAAGCGTCGTTGAGCGTTGAAGTCAGTTGAGCGAGATAGCCGGTGAGCGAAACCGAAGTCAAGCGAGAGAGACATCCTCTCGCTCGACGCGGCATGCCAACGAGCCACAACCTCGGCTCCGCGAAGCCCTGCCTCGGTTATCTCCGCCCAACCGAACGCTGCGTGCTTGAGCACAGCAACAGGTCGACGAATAACGATCGCCGTGCGCCATCTGATTATCCATGTTCTTAGAGTATTCTAAAGTTGTATTTTAAACGCTTAGCAGATACAACAAAAATGTATATAAACTTTCACTCATTTTGGCTGGCGATTTCAACATCAACTTTTCTGATAAAAAGTCAAAGCCATTGTTACAATTTTTTTTGGATGAATTTGATTTAAGAATTAACAATGATCCAGCAGAATCTACAACAAGATACAATACCACTATCGATTCAGTTTTTTCGAGACACTTACATAACATTCAATCGCAAACATATGTGTCCTATTTTAGTTATCACAAACCAATCATTACTACGATTGACTATACAGATTAAGTTTATATTTAGTTAATATTTTTTTGTACAATAATTAGTAATAAAAAGTTTATTCTCAAAAAATATATTAATTACAATTTTATTACCATTCCTTCATTTGTTTTATTTTTTCATTTAATTACTCTCCAACGCTGTTAATTTATTTAATTGTGCCTCTTATTTAATACATAATATATAGTGAAAGGAACTTCGTTCCAACCGGGTATCCCACCGACACCTCTTCTTTTCTTTCAATATATTAACATATACTATATAATATATATAGTATATATATTTGTTGGATAATCAGCTGGCGCACGGCGATCAATATTCGCCGTGCGTCGACCTGTTGCTGTGCTCGAGCACACGGAGTTCGGTTGAGCCGAAGATAGCCGAGGCGGGGCTGCGCAAAGCCGAGGCTGTGCCTCGTTGGCAGGCCGCGTCGAGCGAGAGGATGTCTCTCTCGCTTGACTTCGGTTTTGCTCACCGGCTATCTCGCTCAACTGACTTCAGCGCCCAACGACGCTTTCATATCCCGCATCCATGTTGGATATTTTGACACTTACGTGAAAATCCGCAAGGAACAGCGCACGCACTTTTTTCAAGGTTCGGACAATTTCACTCTTCTCAACCGGATTATCTCACCTTCGTTTGCTCAACAGGACTCAAAATTCAATGGCAATGAGGAGTTGGATTCTCATCGGTACATCAACATTTTTGGTCTCACTTTTTGGCGGCATTGCAGCACATGTCACGCCACGTTTTTCTCAACATAATTTGCCGGTATAATTAATATAATTATGCAGGTGTACTATATTCACTGTACTTTTCCCCAGGACATCTGCTGGAAGAGTACAGCGACTATACACTGCTCATTTTGTGCATCCTCATTATGTGTTGTATTGTGCTACGCAGTGCTGCCTGCGTAGCTTGTCTCATACATGTAGTGCACTCAAGCAATTTCAATTGCAAGTGCTCTTATTTGTTCACTGCAACCTCTCTGCATTAAGCTGCTGAGAGCTTGCAGTGAATTGTAATACCACCTTACGCACTCATATATCTCACTGCGTTGCATGCTCCGCAGCACTGGCTGCGGTGCGCACATCACTCTCATTACCTACAGCACACAATTAATATAATTGTTTGCTGGTTCTCAGTCCATATCATCAAATTTAGCCTATTTAATTACATTCAGTTTTCTAATTCTCAAATTTTTGGTGTATTTATTTTCATTATTTTATATTTTTCTAAATTTAGTATATTTTGTGTTTCCTTTCATATTTAAAATAACTGTTTTAAAATGTATTATCACATTGTGTGTGCGAAAAGTAATAAACCACTTTCTCCAAATTCCATCTACTAGTCTGGTTTTATTTCCACCCTGTTGTGAGTGAAGTCTCATATTTTTCCAATATATTCGCAGGTTCAAGATCTGTTAAGTTACACCGGATGGATTTCTCAAACAATATTATATATTTCGTCGATAGATTCTATTCTTATTTCTTTGGGAAAAAATCAAGGATTCTCTTCTGCTTCACACCAAAAGCTCGTTTTTGCGCTGCCAAATCACGCAATCTTTTTAGGAGAAGCAGTTGCATTGGACAATATTCCGGCTGCTTTTCGTACCATTCCATCGCTGTCTCAAAAGCCTCGAACGCTTCACCGTGAGAAGGCTTGTCTGAAGCATCCGTACTCTCGTCAGTGTCATTATCCTCGGGATCAATATTTTCATCATAAAGAACTGAAGATACGATTTGATCGTCAGTTAGACTTTGGTAACCCGGATCATCTGCGTCATCGTTGAGCCAATTTTCAGCGTCTTCATGGTTACAATCTGTAAACCCCGGGATGGCGTTGAAGAGTTCGGTGAATTCATTCACGCCACTTTCCTCGGCATTGGAATTTTCTTTTTCACTTTCTTCCGGCAGTTCTTCTGAAGCTGGCCACAGTTTGTTCCACACATTCTTTAAATTTGCTTCTGTTAGCGACGCCCACGCATCAGCCAACATATAGCAGCAGTGTTTCAAATTCAGTGATTTCGCAAATGCAACAACACTGTCTTCGGTACCTTCTTCAGCCAGAAACAATCTTTTGAGGATTTGTTTCCTGTACAACCTCTTCATTTTCTCAATAACCCCTTGATCCATGGGCTGAATCAACGATGTCACATTTGGCGGAAGAAACCTCACCTCGAAGTCTGGATCGAGAGTGTTTAATACTTCGGCGGACGGATGAGACGGCGCGTTGTCCAACAACAATAACACTTTTCCAGTTTTGGTTAACCTTTGCACCACTCTTTTACGTTCTTTATAAAATCATTTTTCTACCAATCGCAAAACAATTTTGAATCCATCTAAGCACTCTTCTGGGCTTTATAAGCTACAGGCAGGCCAGTAACATTTTTAAAGCAGCGTTGCTTCTTCGATTTCCCAATGAGCACAAACGACAATCTATGCGTGCCGGCTGCGTTAGCACACGTCATAGTCGTTACTCGTTCCTTGGATACCTTAAATCCTGGAGTAGCTTTTTCACGACGCGATGCGAGAGACCTTCGGGGAAGCGACCTCCAATTTAATCCAGTCTCGTCTGCATTGTATACGTCGTCTCTAGAAAATCCTGCCTCGTCCACGATTTTTTCAAATACCGGTTGAAAGCTCTCAGCAGCCTCCGAATCTGCCGATAACTTTTCTCATTGGACCTGAAGTTCTCGATTTCCATAGCGACTCTTGAAATTTTTCAGAAATCTAGTATTGGCTTTAAAATCCGATGATCCACTGAGTTTAGTGTATAAGTCAAGAGCCTTTTCACACAAGATCGAACCAGAAATCGGCTGTCCTAAGCTGCGCCTCTGCACAAACCACTCGGATAAAGTTTTTCGATTAGCATCATCTCCACTGTCCGACGTTGATATGAATGATAAAATCTTCTCTTTATTGTTTTTGATATCGGTTATTGTTGCTTTTCCAACATTATAAGCGAGAGCTAGCGATGCCTATGTTTCACCATTCTCGAGCTTAGAAATAATTTCTCGCTTTTGTTCTAAAGTCAGTACATGTCGTTTACGTTTAGATGAAGCACTGGGTGTTGAACTCATTTTAGACACACAGATGCGAATGTAAATCAAATGGTAGTCATAAAAACACGACTGTTTTTCGCCTTTCTGCAGACGCGTAAAGACTGCCGAAGAAAGATAAGGCGCGAACGAGTGAGGGCCGAGCGGACGGAGGGGCGGTATTGCCATGCAAGTCTGAGCTCGCTACGACGCGCAACAATGTAACGACAAAGTCGTTCGGAAAACCGAAAATTCGGATAAATCTAATCTGCGTTGGGATAATCGACGTTCTGCTGTATTTCAAAGCATTTATGTGCATCGTTAAATAAACTTATATATTTTATTAATTATTCCCTGATTACTCTCTATTCCAACATTTCGCATACATCGACGATTCGTAGCCCATGTCCCTTTGTGAAGAGCTTCGGTTCTGACGCCTAACTAACGTAGACGTTTATGGTAATAAATACATGCTATACGCAGAGGAAGTACGTTGGTAGGGAACTCGGTCTCCGACGAGACGATAAAAGCCGGTTTACGACACAATTTCTTTTTATTCAACAAATTGTAATGAACCTTTCGCGTAAAGGACTACAATTTGGTGTTGGATATTGTAATGCACTATTCATTTGCTGACGGCTGCAAAATTAGTGAGCGTTTAATATATTTTGTAAATTTCATTATTTATTTATTTATATAATACTATAAGCACCGAGATAGGGAAAAAATTCCCTCATCTGGCATCACTGCATACGGCCAGTGATGCCAGCCGGCGAGGTAGAGGTATTTTCTTACTGCCCCTACCACGCTTCCAGTGCCATGCGCGTCAGCGGAAGGCTTGCTCTGCTCGTAACAAATCTCGACTCGATTGCGCTTTACGCTGTCTCGCCCCACCTACTTCACAACAGCCACCGCGCGGGCTTTTATGAATTGAGTTATAAAAGATTATTTAATGAATATATTATATATAAATAGTATATAATATTATATAAATAAATAGTGTAATGTGGCAGAATCTCCTGGCTGCGTCCTCCTCGCTCGACGACTACCCACACGATCGCACAGGGCTGGAGGGATAATTTTCGTACTTTATTGAATTATTTATTTATTTTTTTTTTCTTGTTTTATATTTTTTTAAATATATATATTAAGATTTGTACGACCGGACGAAGGAGAGCACCGCGTCTGCTGATAGCTGGCCTCTGGATTGGACCTTTTGCAACGACCGGCTCTTTGCATCTTTATCGATTGGGAAATATCGTTGTCCCGCTGGATGTTTATCGGTTAGCGATACGCCGCTATCTATTGTCGGATGGCACGTAATAGCAACGATTCATCAGTCGTTTGGGGTTCACCGGCCGGACAGAGCTACACATCCCGAGGATCGGTTGTTAATTTTATGCGTCGTCCAGCTGAGGCGCTTCGGTGACACCGATTCCCCCAATTGACCGAGCTCAGACCGATAGGTGGGGATCATAGTTCACGGGCACGCGTGCCGGCAAGACCTCAGGGCTTTTTTCCCGGGGAACGTCGAGCAAGGAAGACGTAACGCTCTATATCTTTGGCTGTCCCGTTGCATTGCTGGCATCATTCGGAAACTATAATTATCGATCCATCAGCCTATTTGAAATTCATATCGGTCATCGCCTCTTTTCTGGGCGAGAGGAGGGAGGCTAGGAAGATACTCGAGATTTCCCGGAAGTCCAAGAACCTCGCATCGTCATCGTTCCGGTGAGCTCTCTTCCCTTCTATGGTCTTTCGCTATTATTTTATGATTTTATTATTCAACTTGTGAATTATTAATTTCGTCGAGCCTGGTCACACCTGCGACTCTAGTACACCGCGTGCAGAGTATGAATTTGAATCGGGAACCGCGGCGCCGATAAAGTGTAACCTCGTGATCGTGTAATTGATAGTATCCGGGAAAAAGTCACTGTATTACCTACCTGGTATGTGTCTGGTTTATTTTCACCCTGTCTTGAGTGAAGTTTCATAATTTCCGATATATTCGCAGATCTGTCAAACACCATCAAGCGGAATCTCAAACACTAACAGTGCTCTATGAATGAATTGTTGAATATCTATTATTTTGTTATTTGGTAATACGTAGATGACTGCCATGATTAAGGTGACACTGTTTTCCATGACACACTCTGCTGCACATAAATCTGCAACACTTGTAGATCTTACGTGCAAGTCCCGAAAATTGTTCATTATTACTTCCATATTTGGTGTTACAATATTAGCCGTATCACTTTTGTTTTGATATATTGCAACTCCACCTGAACGAACAGAATCACGTTTAAAGTGAGTAATACAATTAAAATTTGGTACCTCACATTCCTCTTTATTGTCCAACCACGTCTCGGAGAGTAATAAAATGTCGCTTTTTTGTGTAACAGAGTCATTTAAATCAATCGAATGTTTGGAAAGGCTTTAAACGTTGAGAGTATACAATGGGATATCTCTTTTATTACCAATGAAATCAATGATGGTTTGCGCTTTCGTTTGTAGTTTATTTAACGACAGCCTCTTGAACTCTTGTAACAAAGATACGGTTGATGAAGCTTGTACTCGATTATAATGAAATCTAAATTTAGTTTCATCATCATCAAATGTTACGATGAATAAACCTTCGATACTTGTTACACGAGAGAGTGCAACATAAACAAGTTGTTGTGGATGTGTTCTGTCATACTCGTAAACAATTTGATCAAAAGTCCCACCTTGTGACTTATGAATGGTCATAGCACAAGCTGAAATTATAGGAAAGTGTTTTCGTTTAACAGTATCTTTTTTTATCCCTTGTCATAGTAATGTTGGATGTTCGCAATTCAATAGGCACAGCAAGATTACCAACTTTGCTTTGAACAGCTAGTAAAGCAGCTTTTTTTCTTGCTTTTTGACCAAATTTTGGTGAACCACAAAATTGAAGCCAAACTCGGCAAACGATGTTGTCTTCATTGAAGTCTAGGTAAAGTAGCTTACCAACTGCGCCATTAACTAAGCCATCAGTCACATCGATGTTTGTTGTGATAAGGTAATATTTTCCTTTTACTAAAGTGATTTGGTAAGGTAATCCACCTGTATCAATAACAGACTTCTTGTGCAGTTGTAATCTAATAGAAGCTTGTTGTTCAGCAGTTTTTGATCCAGTTATTACATTGTTAGCTATTGAGATGACTTTATCTGAAGCTTCTTGCAAAATTGCATTGTTGTAACTATCAACAGCGTGATTTGTATAAAATAAACGAACACCATGAGGATTTAATCGTTGAGTTTCTGTTTTTTTTGAAAAATCTTGACTCGATCATTTCTAACTCAAACTGTTGTAAAACGTCACCATTGCCTATCTTCGTTAGTATTAAAAAAAATGTAGCATTAGCCTGTCTCATGACTTGCGTTACTTAAAAAAATTGAAGACTTCGCCATAATGCGTCTTCATATATTTGCATTTGTGAATTGCAATTCTCGGGAGATCTAAAAATAACCATACAAAAAAATATCGAACAAATATAAATCATATTTCACAGAGAATATACAGTAGAAAGATAAATAAATTACTTACGCATCTGAATGATGTTTTGCTAGCAAGGTATTTAATTGAATACTTTGATTTTTTAATTTTCTTTTCCGTCGATATTCCTTCATATATTCAGTACGACTTGTAGTCGAGATGCTATAATATCAACATAAAATAAAACAATAAAATAAAATAATTAAAAAAATATTAATAAATATATATCAGCTAATAATGATGATAATCTTTAATAAATAAAATTAATAAGCGGTAAATGCAAATATTTATAATGTGATATGTTACCTTGGAAGATGGTCTGTATTTTGCTGCTGTTATTCAATGTTTTTTTCTTTATTGTTATATCGTGTAATGTTTGTTGTGCATCAGTTGCAGATTTTTAAATTTCTTCATTAGATCTTTGTCGAAGATGGTCAGTATTTTTCAGCTGTATTTCAATCAGTTTGTTTTTGTTTTTTTTTGTCACGATATTCTTTAGATCTTTGCTTATGCGTTTTAGGTTTTTTAATTTCTTCTAATTTTTCTCTCTCACGACATTCATCAGATCTGTGTGCACTGATGTTTTGTACTCTTACATCCTGTATTTTTTTCTCTCACGATATTCTTTACGTTTGCGCATTTGTTTTTTTTTTTTATCTTGTAGCTTGTATCTGAGTAGTCGATGCTTTTGTTGATTCGCTATTGAAATAAAATATGTATATGTATATGTATATGTGTATTTTGGTGTCTGTGGAAAATTGATAGTTAATGTATTGATTATTAATTTTATTAAATATCGAGTTTAGTGATTATTGCCTAATTTCGGCTTTTTAACTATAATTCACTGAATATTCATTGCACACAAATACGTTTTGTCTTCAATTTGAAGAATATTATGGAAAAAGTAGAAAAACTATATAAAAATTTTTTTTCCAACGATTTTTCTTCAATTTTTCGAATTTTCTGGTAAATTGACTTTAAATTGACATTTTTCCAAGTTTTTTCTAGTATTTACTCACATTTATGACTAAATACAGCTTTTGGTAAATAAAAAAGTTAAAATTTGGGAAAAGCCACAAAACGGCACAATTACCGTAGATCTAATTATTTTTTTAGGTCCTTACCTATGGGTCCTTACCTTTGCCCACCATGAAAAAATATGGACAAATTTTGTTTTTTATCCAAGAATTTACTGTAAAATTTAAAACCGAAAAAAAACGTCCTTTTTGAAAAATCACTATTTTGCTATCTGTGACCAAACTAATGACGAAAAAAATCTAAAAATTTGTGTACAATGTTTTTTTTTATATTGCCCTACAATATACTAAAAGGAAGAAAAAAATACGAGGGAAAAAACAGGTCATTTTCACTAAGAATGCCCCATATAGAGGTTATGACGCGCACGGCTTGTTAAACTTTGAATAGTGAAGATAGGTTAGGACGCGCACGGCTTTGTAAACACATACGCATATACGAATACAGATAACCGAGCAATAACTTGTGTTTTAACAGGACTAGTAATATTAAATTTTGTTGACAAAAAACATAACACATTGAAGCTGATTTTAACTAGATTTGTACATGTAGTATTTCTCATTATTGAAGAACAGAGTATAATGCCTGCAGTATAACACTGGTACTTACCTGACTTCATCATCACTATCCTCAACTATCATCACTGAATCACGTTCAAAATTCATTGTTTATTATTTATTAATAACAATAACTACATACGCACACAAGAATACGGCTGACGCGCACGCCGCTTGGCTTTCAGACTGCAGTAATATACCTATACATGACGCACACGCCGCGTGGCTTGTATAGCAGAGTGCCGTACGCCAGTGATGCCAGATGAGGGAATTTTGTTCCCTTTTGGGTACCCTGTCCACTGGGTCTGTTTTAGCGTTTAAGTTTAGCTGTTTAAGTGGGTGGGGCGAGACAACGTAAAGCGCAATCGAGACGATATTTGTTACGAGCGGCGCAAGCCTTCCCCTGACGCGCCTAGCACGGGCAGCGTGGAGAGGGCAGCGAGATAGGGGCAAAATTCCCTCATCTGGCATCACTGATCAGTGTCTCGATATCGACTCGTCTCGATTGCGCTTCACGTTGTCTCGCCCCACCCACTTCACAACAGCCACTGCGCGGGCTTTTATGAAATGAGTTATGGAAGATTTCTTAATGAATATATTGTAACGGTAATTTTGTGCCTCAACGCACCACGTTACCTATGACTGGTCCAAGTTATTTTTCCTTCCTTTTTATTTTCTCTTTCGAGATGGGCGCCAGGCACTTTCGCGCCGGAAGGAAAAATACCGAGTTGGATGACCAGTCTCGACCCAGGCCAGCTACAGCTGTTCAAGGCAGAGTGGGTGGTTCGGACTGTCAAGCTACTTATTAGTCAAACAAAAATAAAGTAAAATACGGATAAAATCAATCAAGTAAAAGAATTCCTTAAAATCCACGAACCAAGTCGAATAATAAAATATTGTCAATAACTACGACCAAACGAGAACAATCCATGGAGTCAGCTAAATAAATAATAGATAAATAAATAAAATAATGACAGTAAATAATTTAGACAACCACAGCAAATACGGGACTTACAAACTTCTTTATTTCTGGCGATCTGATGGTAATTTCCAATAAACAACAACTTAGAATTCAAATAAAATGTCCCGTAAAATCAGTCTCTCGTGTTAACAATTTTCTCAATTTAGTTAGGTATCTTAGTTTTAATCTTTAATTCAACGGCAGCAGTTATCCCGATTTCTCACTCACTCCCATACTTCAGTAGCCTCCAGATACTGTATAGCCTATCTCGCTCGTTTGTTTGAATCTCGACCAATATTCACCGACACAGCCAAATATTCGGTTGTCTCAACGCACCGTTCGCGATACGGCCTATCCCGAGCTAATCCCACACACTTCCAAACCGAACCAAAACCAAAACAACGGGACGTCGAGAGGTCACGTACGCGAAGCGACCCACGGCCTGCTATTACAATTTCGAATAATGTATGCCGTGTAAAAGTCAAACCACTGAGACTTTCTGCGGTCCGTGAGATGTCAAATAACGAATAAATAATGGTCGGTAATTCAATAATAACAAAGAATAATAATAATAATACAATAATTAATGTGAGAATAATAATCTCGACCAATACCTCGTTGGTGGAATAAAATATAACAAATAACCAATAAATGATAAATAAAATAATAAATAAAATAATAAATAAATAAATAAAACAGAGAAACGCCGATTGATTGGAAGGATACGCGACGCGCTATATAACGTTCTAGTCCCTTTTACATCCAATCTACAACCGGACGACGTACGAATTCGCGCACGACCTTCCAAATCGAAACGAAAGGGAACTCAAATTAACTCACATAAATCCAAAGTCTATATTTCGTTAAAATCTGTGACGCGGTCTATCCCGTTCCAATCCCACACAAACCAACACACTTCGGGATAACGGCCTAACGCGCGCACGTTTTAACTATACGACTACAGAACAGTAACAACGAAAATAACGAACGAACTATTTATCATAGCAAGATACGCTTCGAACCGTACTAATCCCTCGATCAAGTACAAACACGGGATGACGGCCGAGCACGCACTGCAGGCATTCGTAGAAATAAAATAATGTCCAATATACAGTATACAATATACAATATCTCTCTTAGATAAATAAAATAAAATGAGACGAATAAAATATTATAAATCTATAAGTGTCAATTATTCCTGAAAGTCCGCGATACGGCCTATGACATTCAAATCCCTCACATACAATGCGACCACGGGGTGATGTACCAACACGCGCGCGTTCTTACAGCAAAATGACTACAGCACAGTAACAAAAAAAACAGAATGACGGACGAAATGACTTCTTCCCGGCTCTAACCGCCAAACGATCTCGATATTACACTCTACTCGACGGAGTCTGTCCCGATACGAATCGTACTCTGTGCGTGGTATATCAGAATCGCAGGTACGACTAAGTTTGAATCGAACTTTCCAAAGAATTAAAAAAAACAATAATAATCAAATAATGGCGAAAGACCGTAGAAGGGAAGAGAGCTCACCGGGACGATGACGATGCGATGTTCCTTACTAATCCTTCTTAACCCAAAACCGTCTCGAAATTCTCTCCTCTGGATACCATCCTCGATTTACTCCTCGTTGTTTCAAAAGATATGCCCCGGTACCCACGATAGGTGGTGATAGATTTCGACGAAATCAACGGTGGAGCGGGACGATATGATACTCGCTGCTACGTCCTGTTCGCTCGACGGTAACCGGGAAAAAGCCCCGAGGTCCTGCCGGCACGCGTGCCCGTAACCTATGATCCCCTCTTAGCGAGCCGAACTCGGTTAATTGGGGGAACCGGTGTCGCACGATGACCGCGTCTAGCGCCTCGGCGGGACGACGCAAATATTAATAGCAGATAATAACCATGTGTAGTCCAGTCCGGCAGGTGAGCCCCGTGAGATAGACTGGTTATTGCTAGTAGATCAGATGACCGAGAATAGATAATAGCATATTGGCCGTAGATGAACGTCGAGCGGGACGGCTGTAGATCCCGACCCCGAGAAATGGAAAACGTCTGTATCCTCTCTCTCTCTCTCCTACGAAACGGTGACTCGATCCCGCAACCACAGTAGACGCAGAGCCCGAAATCGTGGCAGTAAATACAAATAACCTCCGATCGGAATGAAAATTGGTATGCAGGGGTTTTTAAGGTCGCTGATTACGAATCTGAAAGCTAAATTATTGTAAACAAAATGGCCGATCCAATATGGCGGACATGGATGTTAAAAAGGTGTCCGATCTTGACAAAAATTGGTATATGCGGGTTTTTAGGGTCGCTTATTACGAATCCGAAAGCCAAATTATTGTAAACAAAATGGCCGATCCAATATGGCGGACATGAATGTTAAAAAGGTGTCCGATCTTGACAAAAACTGCTATATGTGGGTTTTGAGGGTCGCTCATTACGAATCCGAAAGCCAAATTATTGTAAACAAAATGGCTGATCCAATATGGCGGACAAGTATGTTGAAAAAAATTAAAAATTTTCAAAAAAACTCCCTCCTGCCGTACCACTCAAAAAAGGATGAAATAATTTACTTATTTAGTATGACGTTTTCGTATACAATGATATATAACTTGCATTAGTTATTTGAATTTTAATTATTATAATTGAATTGAACAAAATTGATATACGCGGGTTGTGAAAGTGACTGATTGCGAATCAGAAAGCCAAACAATAACGTAGCGAAATTATCGTTCAAATTATCCTTTATAATAAGATATAATTCTTTCCTCGTCAAATGTACTCCTTCGTAATGGGACCCTGTAATAAAGACATAAAATTGTATAGAATTTGTGTTGAAGGATCAGATCAAAATTTTAATGAATTTTAATTATTGTAACAAATAAGTAGCCGCAATAATTATTCGTATTTTTTTTTGAAAAGTACATAAAAAACAACAGTTATGAAAAAAAAATTGAATTTCGACTATTATGAAAGAAGTTATGAGCAAAAAAACATAAACAAATATTTTTTGAACGGGTGACCAAAAACATCTCAAAATGTACCAGAAGCCGATTTTTGATGAGTACATGAAAATATGACAAAATCAAGGGAAAAAAATTGAACTGTCCGATTTGGCGTGGAATGCCCCATATATACCTATATATATATAATAAAAATGTATCAAATATAAATAAAATGTGACGATTCAAATTAATTACTTTAGTATATACTTACATATATATGTATTGTTGTATGTCTACAAAAATAGATATATAAATGATTTACTTGAATTTGTATTTTGTATATATATATGTATATATATATATATATATTATATATGGTATATGTATGGATATAGTCCTATTGCTCAAGTAGCAGCTGTTCAATGGCCCCATGGCATGGCGTATGGCGCCGCGCGCGCTTGCACGGTCGGCAACCGCCTGTTTTACGTTGCCAAAAACCATAACAGACAAAGTTAGGCAGCTCTAGGCAGCTAATTCCTGTTAATTTCGCAAGCTTATATAATAAACTAAAGGCCTAGACATTGGCTGTCGCAGAATATGGCAGAAAGTATAACTTTTCGGATAGTTGAAAATATAAGTTTACAAAATTCTTTCACTTTATTTATGCAGTAGTTTATACTACACTTCAATAATTTACATATTTATTTTAAACTCAACCAATGTAAAAATATCTTCTACATACCTCCAGAAGTCGTATCCATGTCTCCGGATTGATTTAAAACACTTCACTTTGAAGTTATCGATTTTATAAGTCACGGTAGTTTTCGCTCGTTCAGCGCGCGATGCGAACACTCGTCTCGAAGGCTAACTTCCAACTGACACAGCGACGAAGGTATACGGTGAAAAAGGTTCCCCTTTTACAATTTAACGCAGCCATTAGTCCTCTACCTGACTGCCTGCTCAAATATCCCGATTGTAAAAATTTTTTTCTGACTTTTCTGCCACGATTTCGGGCTCTGCGTCTACTGTGAACCGCCAAGAGGTGTGGGCCGCCCTCTTCCTTCCTCTTCCTCTCCGCTCCTCGGTCGTACGATTTAAGAAAAATAAATACAAAAAAACAAAAAAAATTATTTAGAGTACGGCGATTACGCCTTACAGCCCTGCGAGATCGTGTTGGCAGCCGTCGTGCGAGAAGGACGTAGCGCTTGAGGATTTTGCCACGTTACAATATATAAATATTATATATATAAATAAATAGATGATGAAAGTGAAGAAATATATAAAACGCTCACTAATTTTGCAGCCGTCAGCAAATGAATAGTGCATTACAATATCCAACACCAAATTGTAGTCCTTTACACGAAAGGTTCATTACAATTTATTGAATAAAAAGGAATTGTAATGCTCTACTCACGTCCCAGGTTCTACCACGTGGAGGTCGCTGCATAAGGACCCACCCGTGGGGCCGTTGCTGTGCATCCCTCCAACAATCAAACGTCATATTTCTTCATTAAACTAAGAGCAACAAATAAAATATGATTTCGCAAGAACAGTATTTTCTGTTCAAATAAAAAATAAATAATATTTTTAAATAAAAAAATTAATAAATTTCTGTTTTTGTCTTAGGTTAATGGAATGCGTCATGAAAAGTTAATAAAAGCCAAGTTACAAATTAGGAAAAAAATAAATTACTATGTATCAACGGTATTCTATTATATCTTTCTAAATTAATAAATAATAAATAAATATATTTCTTTTTTTTTTTAAGTTTATGCAATGCATTATACGCAATGTTATATTCATTTTTATTAACATTTATTTTTATGTAACACGTTCGATTTACTTTATTTTCAGTTTTTTAACGTACCTATTACGATATTTATTTAGTTTTCTTTATATTTATTCGTGTTTATATTTTTATATTGTTTATTTATTTCATGACCAATTTATTCCCGAAGAACTATTTAATTATAAAATCACAAAGTTTTAAGGAACTATTTAGTCGTTATATCACAAGTCATTTCGCACAGAAATTATGGTAATTTGGTTTAAGCAATCAATCTTTTTATCATATTCACTTGTTTATCTGACATTTATCTGATACATCGGTAACGATGGAAAAAATACGTTCGGCCTCTGCGTTCGAATGGGGAAGCGACAATACTACTTGTACTAATTTTTCTACAGTGGGAAACATTTGTTCCTCTAACACATTTTTAACTTGCACAACCTCTTTCCAAAATGAATCTACTTCGAGAGTGAGGAATCTCTGTTTTCCTTCTTCGGTAAAAACGGAGGGTAATGAATTCCATTCGAACGTCAATTTTGTGAGGTCGAAAGTTCCAAAGGGCTCAGCAATATTGGATAAATCTTTAACACTACCTCTGTCCTTCACTTGAAGAGCGATACTAGGGGTCAAAAATTGGAAATTGTCTAAAATTGAATTTTTAATTGGAAGTCGACGAGTCATCTCTGTCACAGCCGTGATATAAAATTCTAAACAAGTTTTCCTTATTTCATTTGCGTGGTCGAACGACAATTTTGTAACGAGTGTCTGGCACTCTGCACCGAGGAAAACCTGATCGAGGGGGATGCAATTCTCAGGATGAGCGACGTTCAAGGCGCCTGACGCTAGATCTTTCTGATCTTCGGGTTTCAAAAAGTTGGACCCGAACGTCACGATCAGTTGCCTACTACTCTCCACCAGCTAGTTGATTAGCACTTTTCTTCCCTGGAAGAGGGCATTGAAGCTATTGAAAATGGATAAAACATATTTTAAGAACAGCAAGTATGCTTTAATAACATCATTACTTAAATTCACCAAAATTATTTCTGCTGACTTAAGCTTGTCCTCATTGATGGCAAGCGCAAAATACATTTTTTACACATCCCAATTTTTTATGAGTCGGTCGACGCATTTCTGCATCGAGAGCCATATCGTATCCGACAATTAAAAATTTTTTTTTCTCTATGTCTAAAAGCTCTTGAAACTCTCGAAGTACTGCAGTACGTCTCGCGCTGCCGGACACGTACAGGGTGTCCGCCGGGAAGGTATACTACTTTGTTTGTTTATAATTTTTGATTAAATGAAAGAGAATGGATCTTATATTGATAAATGTTTTATTTAATGTCGGCAATTATGTATGGAATACAATATCAGATAAATGTCCGCCTCTGTTAGCCTCACAAATGCGAGCCCTTTTGAGCACATTTTTCATTACATTCTCACACATTTCACGCGGTATTTCATTAATTTCATCACGAATATTTTGTTTGAGTTGCTCAAGCGTTTCTGGTTTGTTTGCATAAGCCTTGCTTTTTAGATATCCCCACAAAAAGAAGTCCGGAGCAGTCAAATCAGGCGACCGTGGAGGCCAATCAACATCACCATTTTTTTAAATAACTTGTTGTGGAAAGAGGTCTCGCAGTAATTCCATTGTAATCCTGGCTGTATGCGACGTGGCACCGTCTTGTTGATACCACATGTTAATCAAGCCCAAAGCATGCAGTTGTGGCGTTAAAAAGTTTTCAATCATATCACGATATCGCTCCCCATTCACAGTTACCGTTACGCCGTTTTGATTTTCAAAGAAGTAAGGTCCAATGATTCCTCCTGACCAAATTGCACACCAGACTGTCACTTTTAATGGATGTAAAGGTGACTGATGAATAATTTTAGGGTTTTCCATTGCCCAGAACCGACTATTCTGTTTATTCACATATCCATTTGTTTCTCCCACAAATTTCACGTAACTTTCTCATCGTCACAGTAATCGATGATTGATTTTGATAAAATGTTTTAACGATTAAAACACGTTGGTCTATCGAATATTTTTCCATAATAAATTTGCCACGTGTCTACTTCACGACTGCCAAATATGAACTGTCAAGACTAACGTTTACCAAAATGGCGGCAAAACAAAGTAGTATACCTTCCCGGCGGACACCCTGTACGTGGCAATACTTTTGATTAAATCTTCGCAGGAGCGAGGCAACTTAGAACATGCTTTACTGGCAATTAAAGCAGAAGAATAACAAATGCAATTTAATACAACAAGACCAGGCGCGTCCGATTGCAATCGAGTCATAAATGAATTATGTATCCCTGTCATTACCGATGCATTGTCAGATGCCATGCCGACATTGTTAGCAATAGGGATTCCTTTTGACTCGAAGCAAGATTTAAAGGCCGCGTATAAATTTTCAGCCGAACAGTTAACAGCTTTTAATTCTACTAATCCGAACAGCTGGCTGACTATTGTTTTAGTGTCGGGCGATACAAATTGAACTGAAACACACAGGGATTTCGTGTCATTGATGTCAGTGCTCTCATCGACGAGCACTGAAAATTTTGTAATTTAAAAAATTTCAACCAATTTCTCTACTTCACGCCTGCCGAGACAATTTGTAATAATTTGTGTACATTTTCTCCGGCCGAGCGTTATGTCTTGCAAGATTCGCGAGTCTTCGGCAATTTCTTTAAGCAGCGGTACCAAATGTTCCACTGTCTCGATTGCAATATTATGCTCAGCAAAAAATGCCGACAATTTATTTTCCGCGGATTTTACTTTAATTTTATGTGCATTCTCCTTATCCACCTGTTGTTGAGAAGCAGGCACCACATCGGCAGATGCTGCGAGTGCCACATTCTGTATATGACGTATACTTGCAGCGTGCTTTAGAATCTCGCTTTTGAAACCCTTATGAGTTTTCTGGCAGACGGTGCAGAACGATTTCTCAGGTTCGTCCGGCACTGCTTGTAACCAGCCAGAAAACTCGGGCAATAACAGCCACTGATTTTTAAAAGATTTTCTTACTCGTTTTGCCGGTGACTCTCCTTGAACGTCCTCTCGAGTGCTGGCTTCAGCACCATAATCCACTGAATCCATCGTAAACTTCAACTCGATTCACTAAATACCGATTGATAGAATTGACACTCGCGACTTGACAATAATGAAAGCTTTTATCTATTCAGTATTTATTTATATACCGTAACCAATTAAGCTGCACTACACTGAACCTCGACCGGCGACGGTTGACTGTTGATCAACATCACCCTTCCACAACTGAAAATGTTCGCTGTTATCGGTTGCAATAAATTGGAATCTATAAAATAAAAGACCATGCTGCCACCAAGAAGTTAAATGCTGATGTCGGAAAACTCACATGATTGACGATATTAATGACAGCACGGATAAGCGATATTAATAGTGCAATACTTAATCCCAAAGAAATTCCCTAACGCAGCGTTAGCACTCGAGCTAATACATTTTTTTTGTGGCGACAATTTACTTTTTGACTGCATTGTCGTGACAAAAATACCAAGCTCTACACTTTTTGATTCGTCTGATTCCTGCTAAGCGCATACGAAACAATATTTGGACTGTGATTGCATCATTAACGCGAGTACTCTGAGAAAAAAATTTATTTCATGTTAACGAATCTAGAGTTGGATATGGTAGAATAAATGTTTAGTTATCATTACCAAATTTTAGTTGAGCTAAATAATATTGGTTTGGGTCAAATAAAGTTAGAAAATATTTGCTAACACTTAAAAAATCTTATTCGGCTCCACTTTAATTTAATTATAATAATTAAACATTTATTTCGGTATATCCAGCTCAAGATTTGTTAATATTGAATAAATTATTTTCTTAGTGTACACTTCAATCACGGGTGAGGGTGCCGTTACTATACTCGAAGCTCTTTCCGCGTAAAGCAGAATTTATAAAATAACAAGCTATACTGTCATAAAGCAGTTATGTGTTGATGGGCGAAAATGCACATGATTAACGATATTAACGTCAGCACGGATTAGTGATATTAATAGCGCAACATCAAATGCCAGAGAAGCTGGGTAACGCAGTGGTAGCGTTCCACACTGATAATCCGAAAATAGCAGATTTAAATCTCGAGCTAATCAAATCGAATTTTTTTTCTCGCGACGATTCACTTTTGAAAAGTAAATTGTTGCGACAAAATGACAAAATCGAAAAATTTCGTTATACGACCTACTAAGTATCCATGTCATTGTGTTTGAGAAATCCGTCTGATGGTGTTGTTTGACAGATCTTGAACCTGTGAATATATTGGAAAGAAGATGAGTCTTCACTCACGACAGGGTGAAATAAAACCAGACGCATAGATGGAAAACAGAGAAAGTGGTTTATTCTACGTTCCATAATATGACCAAAATATCACAAAATTACAAATAAATATAAATTGAATTTTGACTATAAAACTTGAGCAGCACACAATGTGATAACACATTTTAAAACCAGTTATCTTAAATATGAAAAGAAACACAAAATATACTAAATTTAGAAAAATATAAAATAATGAAAATAAATACACCAAAAATTTGAGAATTAGAAACTGAGTTTAATTAGGTGAGCTGAATTTAATGATATGAGCTGAGAACCAGCACACAATTATATTAATTGTGTGCTGTATGTACTGAGAGTGATGTGCGCACCGCAGTCAGTGCTGCGGAGCATACAACGCAGTGAGATGTATGAGTGCGTAGACAAATTTACTGCCTGTCAGCAAATACTCAATGTGATGGTGAAATAGAATTTAAAGAGAGTGTATGCTAGCACATGCAATTCTGACAATTACTTGGAATTCTATTATGACAGGCTGTGATGCGGTCTACGCTGCAGAGCACTGAAGTGTGAGCTTGAGGATGCACAAATGATTGGACTGAATTCACAACACTCCCTCAGCAAGTTTAATTGGGGGACAGTGCAGTGAATTGGTAAAAACACACACAATTATATTAATCGAGCATGCTAATAATGGAGTGAAAACGTGGTGCAGCCCGCGCTGCAGAGCACGCCACAGTGTGAGACCTTTATGAGGATGTACCGATGTGTAGTTCACTCCTCACCGTCATTGAATTACGTTAAATTGTAACGGTGTACTCTTACCTGAGTTTTGAGTCCTGGTGAGCATGATGAGCGCGTCCTGAGCGAAAAGCCAACGAGAAAAGTCGAAGATGATGGTGCGCTGTTCCTCGATGTCGTCGCAACAGTCACTGAATTTTTCAATATGGCTGCGGAATATGAATTTAACGTTGAGCGCTGAAGTCAGTTGAGCGAGATAGCCGGTGAGCGAAACCGAAGTCAAGCGAGAGAGACATCCTCTCGCTCGACGCGGCGTGCCAACGAGGCACATCCTCGGCTTCGCGAAGCCCTGCCTCGGCTATCTTCGGCTCAACCGAACGACGTGTGCTTGAGCACAGCAACAGGTCGACGCACGGCGAATATCGATCGCCGTGCGCCAGCTGATTATCCAACACATTGACACTACAAGATTTATTTTCCCGATGCTTACTGAAAAACCGTTGCAACGTCATGAATTCCTTACAAATACTAATGAAAAACACATAAAAAGATCGACAATTTCAATAATTAATGAAAACAAACATTTTATTCATCGATTAAGAGTACACAGAAATAATAGTACAGCTAATAATTGCATTAATTCATTTTGTACTTTGAACGTTTGAACAACGCGCGGTGTAGTGAGAGACGTCCGCGCTGCCTGACTGTTGATTGGTCGGTGAGCCGAGCTGCGTAATGTGTGACGTCACACGCTGCCTGACTGTTGATTGGTCGGTGAGCCGAGTCTGCGCACGGCGTAGCGTGTGACGTCACACGCTGCCTGACTGGTCGGTGCGCCGGGTGCGCGCGCAGTGGGCGCTAAAACAGACCCAGTGGAGAGGGTACCCAAAAGGGATCAAAATTCCCTCATCTGGCATCACTGTCACTGATCACTGGCCGTATGTGCCAGCACGGATTTTCCGCAGTTTTCCTGTGTTAGGGATGTTCGATTCTCTAAAAAAAAATCGATTCTCGAATCGATTCTGAATTGAATGACGAGAATCGAATCTTCTTAAAAATCGTGATGAAAAAATCGATCTTGCAAGAATCGATTCAAAAATCGTTAAAAATTATTTATACATAATAAAAATATCCGTAATGAAATATTAAGCCGTAAAATTTTGTAGTATTTTTAATTTTCGAATATATTAATTTAAAAAGTTTGCAAAATAATTAATCTTATTTCAATTGCCAGTTTTTTATTGACAACGGATTGAGGAACAGTAGCTCTTGTAGATGGTCAGGCGACAAGCGGCTTCTGTGATCTGTTAAAATATTTCCAGCCCTTGAAAACAGTCGTTCAGACCTTGCGGATGTAACAACCAAGTGTTTTTTGGCGATCTTACTCAGAGTGGGATATATTGATCCGTATTGTTTTAGCCAATAGAACATTGGGTTATCTTTGCGATCAACCAATGGTTGATCCAAGTAGTGTTTGAGATCAGTTATAATTTCATCTTGGTGCTGTTGCGTAGCATTTACTGTTCTGACTTTAAGGTCATCGTGATAGGACCATAGGTCATCAGCTGTTTCAGAAATGTCCATGTCACTTTCGGTAACTACATCAGTAGATGAATTCGTATTCGTATGATCAATTTCTCTTATGAATTGAGAAATACGGCCGATTGCATTGAACATGGTAAAGGGTGATTAAAATGTAATTTTTGGATCTTAGGATCTAGGATTGTTGAGATTGCCATGATAGAATTGCTCTCTATTTTCCCAAATTTCGCCGAAATCGATTATTGAAGACAATCAATTAAAGAAAGCGCAGTTTGCGTTTTCAGTTTCTCGCGAAGTTTTTTATTTTTACTTTTCAAGCAATTGATTAGTGGAATTAATTTGCTGGCCGTGACAAATTATTCTCCACATAATTCCCTTGTAACTTTTTCAAGTGGTTGCAGTTGACACAAAGCACAAGTTCGCAAGTACAATGGAAAAGGGAAACTGGAAAGTTCTGGTAAGTGGAAACAAGAAACAGGAAACGTAGAAAGTTTCCATCGCAAATCGCACTCTCACTCCCATAGCCTGAATCACCCTATCGCCACGGCTCTCGTGGTGATATAACCGGTGAACCAATAAGGAGACCACCCCCACCACTATAGTTTCTCGATCTGTAGAAAGTACGGTAACAGAATAGAACACAGAATAAAAAAGAGAAATAAAAAAACCGGAAAAATCAGTTGTCGATTCTTGGAGTGAAGAATCGATTTACAAAAAAAATCGAGTAACAGAAAATCGATTCAAAATATCGATTTTTTAAACCAAAGAATCGATCTTTTTAAGAATCGAATCGGAATCGAACATCCCTATCCTGTGCCCACGGCAAATGCGGTAGAGTATAACTAAATCGGCTGCGGACGCATCGGAAGTTAGGTTAGCTTAGCGAAGCAGTGATGCCAGATGAGGGAATTTTGCCCCTATCTCGCTGCCCTCACCACACTGCCCGTGCTAGGCGCGTCAAGGGAAGGCTTGCGCCGCTCGTAACAAATCTCGTCTTGATTGCGCTTCACGTTGTCTCGCCCCACCCACTTCACAACAGCCACTGCGCGGGCTTTTATGAAATGAGTTATGGAAGATTTTTTTATGAATATATATAAATATTATATATATAAATAAATAAATTATGAAAGTAAAGAAATATATAAAACGCTCACTAATTTTGCAGCTGTCAGCAAATGAATAGTGCATTACAATATCCAACACCAAATTGTAGTCCTTTACACAAAAGGTTCATTACAATTTATTGAATAAAAAGAAATTGGGGCCGTTGCTGTGTTTGTATAGCCAAGCAAATACGGACACAGGAAAGACCCCTCTCCATCCCTCCAACAATTAAACGTCTTATTTCTTCATTAAACTAAGAGCAACAAATAAAATATGATTTCGCAAGAACTATATTTTCTGTTCAAATAAAAAATAAATAATGTTTTCAAATAAAAAAAATATAAAAAATTCTGTTTTTTTCTTAGGTTAATGGAATGCATCATAAAAAGTTAATAAAAGCCAAGTTACAAATTTGGAAAAAAATAAATTGCTATATATAATCAACGGTATTATATTATATCTTTATAAATTAATAATTAATAAATAAATATATTTCTCTTTTTTCTTAAGTCTATGCAATGCATTATACACAATGTTATATTCATTTTTATTCGCATTTATTCTTATGTAACGCGTTCGATTTACTTTATTTCCAGTTTTTTAACGTACCCATTACGATATTTATTTATTTTTATTTTTATTTATTCGTGTTTATATTTTTACATTGTTTATTTATTTCATGACCGATTTATTCCCGAAGAACTATTTAATTATAATATCACAAAGTTTTAAGGAACTATTTAATCGTTATATCACAAGTTATCTCGCGCAGAAATTATGGTAATTTGGTTTAAGCAATCAATCTTTTTATTATATTCACTTATTTATCCGATATTACGTTGAGATAAAAACGGTGTAGTGTGTGACGTCACACCCTGCCTGACTGTTGATTGGTCGGTGACCCGGGTCTGCGTAGTGTGTGACGTCACATGCTGCCTGACTGTTGTTTGGTCGATGAGCCGAGTCTGCGCACGACGTAGTGTGTGACGTCACACGCTACCTGACTGTTGATTGGTCGGTGCGCCGGGTGCGCCCGCAGTGGGCGCTAAAACAGACCCAGTGGAGAGGGTACCCAAAAGGGAACAAAATTCCCTCATCTGGCATCACTGTAGCGAAGTGCGGGTAAGAAGTGCTAAGAGGAAGGTTCAATCGGGATGGGTCATACGGAAAACCCCTGAAGGGTACGCGTTGGAATGCACGAAAATAAATATAAAAATACATTGTATATAACCGCAGACGTATAGACGAATATAGTTGGGTATACTTAACGAAGAATCAATTTTAGTTTATGACGCTGAAAAAAGAACAGCAGTTTGGCGTTCATTATTTATTTTAATCGTTGTATGTTGTAAAAATTGAGGCAAACTGAATAACACAATGTTCTATACATTAAAAATCATGAAGCATTACGATTTCATAAATTAAAAAATGAAAATAAATAACTTTAGGCGAGTCGAGATAAAAATCTTCAAAGAATCATGAATGTCCCTTTGTAAACTATGATATGAAAAAGAGAAGAATATATTAATTTAGATGCTGCGTCTGTCACCAGTCAGTTGAAAAACTAGAAATTTGCCACGCTGAACTCGGGATGAGAGCAGATGATCGCTAGATTCTCAAAGCACCGGAATGAGATTCCAATTCAAATTCTCGCCAGTACGAATCCTTACAAATATCGGCTCTAATTGATTAATCATTTAATTCAATTGATTAAGCCATTAGATTCGACAATATTTTTATTATAAAGAAACTATATAACAAATTTCGCCAAGACCTGGGTCTGGACCAGAATCCAAATTAATATTAAGAATATAGCGATCACAGCCTAAAACACTATGGTTTAGAGAAGAATATATAATTATTAAAAATATATTATCTTATCTTACAGATGAAAGACGAAATCATCACTGAGGTATCTAAGAGGGTGACGAAGACCGTGATGGACGCATTGACCAAGAAGCGAGAGAGTCAGTACTACCCTGCTACCCAGAAACCTCATGCTTCTGACTCGGAGTACCTTTTGGAGAGTGATCTCGAAGAGAGGGTCTACTTGGACGAGCAATTGTTCTCAAATATTTCTGAAAATCGTAACAAAAACGAATCGGGCACTTGTTCGCGTTTGGGTGCTCGTCGCTTTGATAGCCCTTATCGTCGATGTCGTCACGCGGAGAAGCAACGCAAGAAACACAGCAATAAACACGGCTTTCAAACACCGCATCCCGTCGAAATGCCGGATCCTATTAATCATCGTCGAGGCCAATATGCTGCGAGGAATAAACGAAGCGTCGACGAAGCTCGTACGTTGACTCAGAATTCAAGATTATCGGAGCCAATTTCAACGGCAAAAAACGCTCCTGATACTGAGGATGTAAGCGATAAGGTCGACACTGCTTACAGGCAGACGACTTTCACGGATCAAGATTCCACCGATTTGTTCGAGGCTCCGATTCTCAAGTTGCGCCTGGCCAAACCGTATAATGGACAGAGCGTCCAGACGACAGCGATTAAGGAGAAAGTTGGTATGTGCTGCTCGGTGAACAGTCAAGATTTGTTCGAGAGACCTAACGACAGAGTACTCGAAGATTGCGCTCTGGCTGATAGCGACAACGTTAGTATTATATCCGAAGCGAACTACTACTTGGACATGCAGCAAGTCAACAACAGTTACGAAATGATACTCCAGCGATCGTCGACCCTCACCAATGAGGTCGAGGAGAATCGCATCCGAAGAATGACCACGGAATATCAACACGCTGCTCAAGAAGTCGACGACCCCGACAAAACGCGGGACTCGTCGAGCTTCGAACTGCTGTCAGAGCCGCCGCCCTCTCCTCCACTCTCCATTCACATAGACGAGGATCACTTTGCGTCCGGCGATAACGAAGCGAGCAATTACAACATAAACGAAGAAACGACGATCGATAAACGAGGAAATCAGAGCAAAACCGATAAATGCCCTTATGCAATCGGTGCTCATGCGAAAGTGTATCAACAGAATGTTATGAACGGAGGTGAGGGGTGCGCGGAAATGACTTTGGAGAAGCATACCGGAGGCGCGTATTCATTCGTTGGAGAGTCTCTGCCGGCCCCGACAAAAGAGAACAAACGATCGTCGCCGAGAAAACAATCCTCGACGGACAACAAAAGTTCCGAAAACTCCAGATCGGAGCGACACCAATCGAATAGAACATCATCTCACGATTCCTACGACTCTGGCAACAGAAACACCAATATACGGAATGATCGCTTCGTACCCTTCGGGGATTTGTCGACGACGCTAAGCTCGCGAATGATGGACGAACTGGCATTCGCTGTGGATCCAATGCAAATACTGCCAGAATATATGGTCACTGGCGCGGTCCACGTGGCCACTCGCGCGTACACCACCGCTCGAAGCGTGTATGACAAGATCCTCACAACTCCAATGGTAATATTCGTTAATTTGAAGAAACGAAAGTTTCAACAATCGTTTAAAAAGTTTAGAAAGATCCTGACGATCGAACGCATGCGACGATGGTTTCATTACTACTATGTGGATCGCTTCAAACAATAGTAACCAACTTATACTTTTATAATTTGTCATTGTAATCCGATAGATGAATGAAAGAAATCAGATAAAAGCGATAGAATCAAGAAGGAGTGACTTTTAGTTTCAAGTCAAATGAGCGTCGAATTAAAAGAATTTATATTTTGCTGTATCAAAATGCGATCGAATTTAATAACGTCCTGTTTTAATTAAATAACATGTTCTTAAGTGGTAAAAATTCGAAACTATAAATTTATCAAAGCACTTTAGTTTGAGATAGGTCTTCAAAAAAGTAAATGTCAATACGCTGTTTTGAAAAGTTTCAAAAGTTATAAACAGAATCTAACTACTTTATTCGAAAAGAATTTTAATAATGAAAGTGATGCGATAATTTTGCAGATTATTTCTCAGAGAATGAATCAGACTGCAGTACATTGAAATCAATTGTTAACACTGCAAGCATGTTAAAAATTGCATGAAAATTAAGCATTATCGAAAGTTGATTAAAACTAGAAGCACCATTTGACCAATTTACCATGGTTAATGTTATAAATTTTATAATAACGGATACGTTATTTAATCAAAATAAAGCGTTATTTTGCTGGGGCGTTTTTTTTTATGCACACACAACGTTTCTTAACCCCTTAGCTTACAATGACGTCTCAGAGGCGTCGCAAGGTTTTCGGACCAAACATGAATATGACGCCTCAGAGGCGTCGCAAGGTTATTGGACCAAACATTTTACAAATAAGTAGATTTTTGCATTTTGCAAATAATAATGTGGCCAATAGAAGTGATGAATTAAACAAAATAAAACCCGTGATAAATTATTTTAATCAACAATTTTAAGAAATATATACAATGAAAGAGGACAAAATTTAAAAAAGGGGAATATGAAATGAGAAGCTGCAATGGATTACTGGCAATAAAATGGAAAGATAAACGAGACGTTTTTATTCTATCTACAAAACACACAACAGTAGCACTGACTGAGCAAAGCAAAAATCATCACAATCCTACTTGGAAACCAAAGTGTATCGTCGAATACAACAAAGGGATGATAGGAGTTGATCGACAAGATCAAATGTTAGCATGCTTTCCAATTTGCAACAATAAATCTTTTTTTTGTTTAATAATCAACTAATCGTAATTATTTATCAAACATCTTGCAAAGTTAATTGTACCGCGCACGTGTATATACAAACCATAGGAAGTTTGCGATTTGTACAGTTTCGAACGCTGAGCCAGGCTGTGTATGTCCGGCGCGCGACCGACCTTGGTGTCGCTTTTGGCCCGCACAGTTGGAAATTAAATCGTAAGGCAAGGGGTTAAGTCGACACTCATTTTTAAACTAAAAAGTAGTAGTAGTACTTTCACAATTAGTTGGATGCTGCGATGCACAATATAATTCTTTAGACAAAATATTTTTTCTTACCTGGCAATCACTGAATTGCTGTACATATAATATATTAATCCTTTCTCTCACTCTCAATCTCGATCATGCATGTTGTTTCATTAATTTTTCATTGATGTATGTAAATAAATGTTCAACCTTTCACGATCGATCTGTATATATGTTTCAGAGGAAGCCCGCGAACCGATCGCAGTCAAAGTTCGACCAACGATAAGTTTTCACCGCAATTAACGTTTCTTTTTTCCTCGACGATTCGCAGTTTGTATTAGAAAAACAAGAAAATGATTACGCGTTCGGCTTGAGAAAAATTGTTAAATCAGTTGATTCGTAAATATAAAATCTCACATACCGTACGAGCTGCTGCTAATTTGAATCATCAAATATTATACGACGTATAGACATCGGCGCTTTATAGATGAACAAAGGCGAAATTAATTTCAACTCTGAAATATTAAATCCTAGTTCTCGATGATAAAAAAAAGAAATTATAGCGAGTCACTCATGCACCATAGACGATCAGGGATTAGAATACTCATCGATTATACGATTGTATAACAAATGTGATATTGCTTAGTGTTAGATGAGTAATCTGCTATTCAAATAAAGCAAAGGTGTAATAAATAGAAAAATCGTAGAATAATATTATGTAATAAAAAAGAGAACGCAAGTTACTCCCTGAAACTAGTCTACGCTTCGAGAGTATATTATAGAAAAGAGACTTGCTTACAAAAAGCTATAATTTATGGGAGCATACATACAATTTATAAATGTAAGTATCGCTGCATCGACCTTGTTGCAGTCTTGAGTTGTCTCTGTAATAACAAAAAGAAAATTGATCGGCCTCGAATCCCCTCATTCACACTTTCAAACGTTGTCAAACTTTAGTGATTTTTTTCTCTCTTTTGACTATTCAAAAAATAGACTAAAGCTTCTCGTGTGAACTGAATGCTAGATTGTCTCTTCCATTGTTTTCTTCGAGGGAAAAGTCCGTCCCCGTGTCTACCATGCTCGGAGCTTCAACATACTTGTAGAATTTTGCCATCACGGCGAAGATGAACATGTCGACTATCATCAGGCCGGCGAAGAGGAAGAATTCGTTTGCCTGTGAGTTAAAGAATATTTTTTCAAACCACTTGTTATATCAAAGATTATAAAAAATGAAAAGCTCGTGAGTTTGCATAGGAATTGTCTTGCCTGATTATTGAAGAACTTGACTTCAGCGACGATAACGACGATAAGATTACCGACAGCGACTGTGAGAAGCCAAGCTGCCTGCAGCAAAGATTTCATACTTGAGGATGTCTGAGTGAACGCAAACTCCAGCCCGGTAACCGAGAACATTACTTCAGCCATTGTGATGATTATGTATTGCGGTATGAGCCACAGTATGCTCATAGAATTTGGTTCAGTCACGGTTATCAGGTGTGCCTCCTCCGTACTGTTCGATATACGAGCAAGAAACGTATATACACCGCCCAACTTGATAGCGTATGATTTGAGGATTTTCCCATCCAATAATATATCGTAGGTGCCCGGTCTCAGGGTCTCGAACCTTGTATTAACTATCGTTGAATTTATGACGAATTTCACACTTGTACTGCCGTCTTTCACTTCAACATTAATGGGATTGTTGTTGAAATTTTCATAATAGACGAGACCTCGAAATATGGCCCCTCCACTCTCGCTCTTCTTCACTGTGTCCTTAAAGCTCCAATTGCCGTTGTCCGGAGTCAACATGTACGACATTGCGGTATTCTCGCGTACTGCAAATTCACCTTCAGTATCAAAGAAGCAAACGTTAATTGATATACTTTTTCCTGTCATCAAGAGTCACGTGGGCACCTCCCGTTACTTTCGAATAAATATTTCTTAGTGATTTATTTCATACATCATTTAATGTCGATTATTTTTTAAAGCGAGATACATATCGTCACGTAAAATCACAGACACTCCTTACCTTCGCTACAAAAGTAGTCTTTTTGTTTATAGGAGCAGCCGGGCACGCCAGCCATAGCATTGACTTAAGGCCATCTGACTCACCCTCCCCTGCACTCGATCCCGGCCCTAGTCGGTATAAAAAATTGTTTACCTAGTTTTTGAAGGGTGCTGAACGCTTCTGGACAAAAGCAAATTAGATTCTCCTGTATAACGAATGAACGAAGACGTCTAATTTTCTTTAAAATAGAGAAAAAGTATTTGATACCGACAGTGGTATATGACATAATCTTAATGAGAGGCGAAACCTCCATGAGTACAAAAGAGATAGAACTAGTATAGCGCTTATGACATAGTGAGAGGGAAGCGATTAATGTTTGTAAGTATGGCGGTGTCACCTCCCCATGAGGTAGAAGGGCGTTTCAGGGATTCACAATTCCGGCACGAATAAATAAATGAACAAAAACACGAACGATAAATGGCCACGAAATTATCAGATATATTCAGAAAAAAACAAAAGAAAATCCATACTCAATCCCATACGCTTAACGATTATTTCACCAAAAAACCCTACTTAAATCTACAATCGCCACTCTGTTCACAGTTGAGATTTACCTATACGAATACATAAAAAAAAATAATGAACAAAGATACTGCGAAACTCGCACTAACTCTTGCAATCAAGCGTTGATGCGTATTCTTGAGGTTTATTGCAATAAGCCGGTAAGAAAAACATGCCGTCACAGTCGACATGCTATGCTGACAGTGTGCCGTCATGTACGGTCGTACCGGGACGACATTGTGACAGCACGACTTTCCGATGGCACGGCATGCCAAGGCTGTGCCTGCATGGCGTGAGACCCTACAGATTGCTGAACTCTTGTGGATACAGTGTTGAAACGTGGTGCTGTTAGAACTTCGTGACGGCACAAAAGCAGTCATGTACGGACATACCACTCCACTGTAGCATCAAGATGGGCCGCTCCATGCCGATTTCTATCTGGGAATACTTGTATACGCAACGCGACGACAACCGAAAATACAATCACGCGAAATATAACGTGTCAAACAGTTTGTGTAGTAACTGTGGACTGCCCGCGGCAGGACATGTTTATTGCACATGCGATTATACGCAGCCAAGTTCTATAAACTATGATCTTGACGCAGCAAAACTATTTACAAGACCGACCGAACGTCATACAATTTTTGCCGTGTCAAGATAATGGTATGTCGTGTTTGATGCGTATGCAGTTTTGCTGCGCCGAGGTGCCGCTGTGTACAGTTCATGCTGTGTAGAGTTTAATGTACAATATGTAGAGTTTTGCTATGTCAACTTTGGTGCATGCACAGTTTTTCTGTATTGAGTTGATACTGTATAGAGTTCAGCTGCATACAATTAGGTGTGTAGAGTAGGGTCTGTGTAAAGTTGCTTCCTGTAAAATCGAAGTCCTACACTGATACGCCACCATACATACTAACATGGATTAATACTTTGTTGCACACCCTTCACTCAAGCGATTCGCAGGCAGCACATATAATTTCTACGGGTTCAAACATAAATGTTTAATTGCTCAGGGTGGAATTCTTAAGTACTCGATTCAACACGACGAAATTGTGCTCTTTATCAATTTGACACAGTCGAACTTGATTTTTAAAAAACTTCGTAACATGTTACGTACCGATGAGTAGGTAGAGATGTTTGTATTCAGTTGGAACCTATAGAAAGTACATCTACCACTTTAGCACAAAATGCATTGGCGTGGTAATATCCGTGTCATTGACCCGTCTACCTGTCAATCATAGGAACAGAGGGCGGGATCAATGATAGGGACAGGGGGTAGAGATCAATGATACGAAGTCATGGACAAGGGTTGTTTGGGCCGTACGAACCCCAGTATTATATATACGAGGTGTGATACAAAAACATCGGGAAATTTGTAATTTCACGTGTCGGATTAGTCCGATTAGCTCGATTTTTGTTGTTGTTGTGTTGGTAAACTTGTCTGAAAAGTTGCTGTACTGTGTTAGCCATATTGGATATTTAGTATATTGTCAGCTGTCAAAAAGGTCATATGTGTTTTGGTAGGATCGGCGATTTTCAAAATGGATCAGAAAATTTGTATTAAATTTTGCTATAATATAAGAATGGAATAAAGTGCAGCAAAGTTTTAGAAATGTTAAATATTGCTTTTGGTGAGGCTGCTATGAATAAAACAAGAGTTTCCGAGTGGTATAAGAGTTTACAAGAAGACCGTGAAGGCGTTGAAGATAACGAGCGCCCTGGACGCCCCAACACATCACAAACCGATGAAAACGTGGAAAAAGTGAAACAAATGATTACAAATGATCGCCGAATCACAATTAGAGAAGTAACTGATGATGTTCGCAAATTAATTGGTTCATGTCATGAAAATTTTCGGAGGTTTTGGGTATGAAACGTGTGATAGCAAAATTTGTTACAAAATTGTTGAATTTCGAACAAAAACAGCGGCGAATGGAAGTTGCTCAGGAGTCGCTAAATGAAGTCAACAACGATGCAGAACAATTGAAACGTGTCATAACAAGTATAGATGAAACAGTCATAACAAGTATAGATGAAACATGGGTTTACGGATATGACATCGAAACTAAGGTTCAATCGTCCCAGTGGAGGCATTCTGAATCGCCAAAACCGAAAAAAGCTCGACAAGTGCGGTCGAATGTGAAGGATATGCTCACTGTATTCTTCGATTTGAATGGCACAGTGCACTATGAGTTCTCACCACAAGGTCAAACGGTGAAGCAATCCGGAAAAATACCCATATTTGTGGCGAAATAATTAATGACTTTTGCACTACGATAATGCCCTTGCTCACACTTCATTGCTTGTTCGTGATTTTTGGCTAAAAAAACACTGTAATTTTGCCCCAGCCTTCATATTCGCCAGATATGGCTCCGTGTGACTTTTTCTGTTTCCAAAAATAAAGAGAACATTTAAGGGCTATCGTTTTGCAAGCATATATGAGATTAAAAACGCATCGCTGAGAGAGCTAAAAGCCATCCCAAAGAACGAATTTCAGTAGTGTTTCAGGGATTGGATAAAGCGCTGTTACAAGTGTATACCCTAAGATAAAAGCACCCGGAATTTGTCAATAAAACGAAAGCGGTTCAATTATTCATCGATTTTTTTTATTCCTTTCAAAGTAATCTCCATCGTAAGCAATACACATATTCCAACGCTGCTTCTGATTTTTAAAACACTTTTCATATGCCGATTTTGGAATCGCCTTCAGCTCTTTCTGCGAATTCTCCTTTATCGCGTCAATTGTCTCAAAACGCTTTCCGCGAAGTGGTAACTTGGGTCGTGAGAACAGGAAAAAGTGACACGGGGCCATGTCAGGTGAATACGCAGCTTGCAGAATGTATTAACGTTGTCTTTGATCAAATAGTCGCGTACAAGATGAGATGTGTGAGCCGGTGCATTGTCGTAGTGAGAAAAGCACGAGTTATTTTTCTTCAATTCCGGCCTCTTGCGACGAACATTCTCCTTCAAACGTTTCAATACGCTCACATAGTACTCCTTATTTACTGTTAGGCCCCTGATGCTCACACGACGATCTTCGAGCACAATTTTCTTAACTTTTTCGATGTTTTCGTCAGTCACAGAGGTGGATGGACGACCGGAACGTGGCAAATCATCAACTACAGTACGACCCGCTTTATACTCTTTGTACCACTCGTATGCTTGTGTTTTCGATATTGTCGAGTCCCCGTAGGATACTGTTAACATTTTCAACGCTTCCGCACATGATATTTTGTAAGAAACACAAAATTTCAGGCACACTCTTTGCTCAACTAAATTCGACATAGCGAAATTCGCGAAGTACACCAAACAATGATTTGTTTACAAAGTTATTACGCACAAACTATCTGACACATTGCGCTGAAAAGTGACATGTAAACAACTGACAGATGTACCAATTTAGAAAAAACAAGATTTTGACAATATCTCAAGGGTGGCTCGTTTACATGAGAAATTCCAGATACTTTTCGATTAAAAAGTATACAGTGGGGACTATTTTGAAGGGGATAACATTGATGTAGACGAATAAATAAAATTCTTTCCAAAAAACGAAAATTCCCCTTATTTTTTTAACACACCTCAGGCAATCTGGTATTGTTTCGTCCGCTCTCACTCAAGCTCACAATAAAGAACAAGCAAAATTTTCGCGTTGTCTCGGAGAATCGTCGGTCGGTTCCTCCGCCTTTCCGCAGCTGAGCACCTACTCTCATCGGCTACGGTCGGTCACCGCTACCCTGCTTAAAGAATCCCATTAAAATCAATTGAAATGTATTAAATGGACAAAAATCCCATTGGAAACTAATCGATTCAAATTGACTTCAATCTTCAATGTGGTTTTTTGTCCATTTCATCATTTTAAATAGGATTTTGTGAGTAGGATACCGTGTAGTGTGATAACTAGTCTTGCTGACTTTCGCACGCATAAACGCAGGTACTGGGAATTTCATTAGTTCCCAGTACTCTTGCAGCTCGATCTGCGGGACTGCTATCAGGCACCCGAAAGCCGAATGCAACCAATGACGAAGCGCTTTCAATAAAAAGCATTTTACTCGACTCATTGTTAGTACGAGACCAAATATGCATAGTAGGCAGTATAAGCTGCAGCGGTCGAAGTTTCTGCTGAAAAGAGTGCATCCCAATTTATGCAATAGATTGAAGCGTAATTTCAACAGAAAGGAGAATTCCCAACTACAGTTCGTCTCGCGTTGGGATAAAAACATTACGTACGGGATTCGATGGTAATAAAGTGAGTTCAAGAATGTGCACGTATTGGCCTGTCTTCGTATGTAAAAAGAATACGGTTTTTCACTCCGATGCATTAGGACTTGTGAGAATACTTTTTTTTAAATGTAATTAAATTAAATCAAATTACATATTATATTTTTATAATGATTTTTGAAAAAACTAAATAAATTTCTTAAAACTTTCCATTATCGAATCATTGCGCCAAACCTTGGGGATTTTCGCCATTACACAACCGAATTTGGCATTCAATACCTCACCAAACTGATTAGTTGGACCAACCAACCGGGGAGTTGAGGTTATAAACTCAGTTGATAAATGTTACAAGCGGTATTATATGAATGACATAATCAACTATTTCTGTTGGTTCAGAGATCCCATCAAATTTTTTTCCCAATGGATTTTGAATCTTTGGGCCTTGACGAATAAAATATTAAAAGTGGTACATTTCGATATCGCAACTTTAAGCGTAGTATTTGTTTTTACTTTTCTTTTTTTGTTGCTATTCAGGGGAGATTTCAGTTGTTCGGCACAGTAGTTACTCGATGCATCCGCTACCTCCTTAAAACGGAATATTAAAATCTGAAATATTTTTTCCCGGGTATTGGAGAAAGGAATTGCCTAATATACAGGAACCTTATCCGCTGTCAGGCAGATAACAACCAACATGTCGACATTGCCGTCTTCAATTACGCTTTTTGAGGACGAGTTCCACGGATTAGTTTCACTTAAGAAGTTTTCGCATAGAAAAATTATAGATTCGTTTAGTTCAATGGGAAGGCTAAGCGCACCCCCCCCCCCAGCTGAGCGTCTCATCTAAAATGTTCCAACATTACAATACATATAGTGTCATCTAGTAGGTGCATTTTAAAAAAATTATGTTTTTGAATATTTTCGCCCTCATGGTTTATCTATACCATGATTTCACCCTTCAGAAACTGACAGCACGAAACACCTTTAGAAAATCGCGGAATAATTTTAAAACAATTCGGAGAATTCCATTACAGTACACTTTCTTTGACTGAATAAAAGGAAATTGATAAGGTCAGATGGAAAGTGTTGAGGAATCAGCTCTTTTGCTGCGACAATGATCGCTGCACTGTAGTACGTCTCTGCTGTTGCCTCGCTGCGCTCGGCAGCCGTGCGTGCGGCCGGGTGGCAGTACCGCACGGATACATTATTAATACGAGGGGCGACGATCGCACTCTAGGAAGGCGGTAGCGTCGTTTAACAAGCGCGATTGAATGTGTAGCCATCTTGTTTTTCTCTAAGTGGCCGTCTCAGTATTTATTTGTGCGTAATCGGACTCAATTTCATCGACTAAGGTGATGCATTGACAATTCCAATGAATTACCTCAGTGCGCGTTCGGTATTACTTAAACAAGTGCATCAACATTTTGTCTCACCTCGTGGCGTGCTTCGCACCTCGTGTATATCATACGCTCTCATCGAACAAAAACTCAGTGAAACAATCAATTAATACAATTGTGTGTGCATCTTGGTTAAACTCAGCTTAAAGTTATATTTTTGTATTGTGAATAGTGAATATAGACTTTTTTTCCACTGTTATACCAGTCTGCTTTATTTTTCCACCTGTCGGGAGTCACGTCTCATTCTTTTTCAATATATCACAGTTAACTACACTCGACCAGCAGAATGATTCGCAAATAGAACATCATCGATTTTCAAATGGATTAGCGACAAAGAGAACGATTTATTTTTGGATTACATGCATATCTTTGCACTTTTTACACACCATACTAGTCTAAGAGCTGACAACCAAAATAGGTCTCATTTGTAGATCGGTTAAACCCACCTCATCAGTCTGACTTAGTATCATTGTTAATTAATTCGGACGCCTGGCAGCTTTTCATTGGAGGGTGTGTAGGTGGTATGTAGGGTTGCCAGATGGCCGGGATTTCCGGGAAAGTCCCGGAATTCTTAAGCATGTTCCGTGTCCAGTAATCGAAGTCTTCTGTCCCGGAAAATCAGAATTTCAACAAAATTCCACGCATACATGTAAAAAAGGCCACTAAGAGCCAATACGCTGATCTCGGGGCGAGTACAATAATAAGTTTAATACCGACAATTCAAAATCGTTACAAAATACCGCACGTTTCGATCCTTAGGCTTGGATCCTCCTCAGCCACGCATTTGTTTGTTACGAGTGCACAGCGGCACCCCCTCCATCACTGCTGTCCGCCCGCTTTTGTTTTAGAATGAGCTCTTCGCGTTCGCAGCATAGGACGTGTCACTGTTTCGATAACTGTCCACCGCATTGGGCAAAAATTACAAGTTTAGAGTCGTTTAGTGTAACATTATGGAATCACAATTTCCATCAACAAGCAAAAAGAGACTCACGGGTTTTAATAAAAAATGGAATAATGATCCCGATTTCAAGGACTAGATTAAGATGAAAGACGAATTTACTGCAGAGTGCAAAATATGTAATTCTGATATAACAATTCAGTACGAAGGTCGCCGTGCATTGAAAGTAAGAATCTTTACATTCTTTCCTTAACATCCCTGCTTGGGATAACCAAATTGATTGTGAATCGAAAACAACAATGTTACTTCGTTTGTTTATTTATCATTGCCTTATTTAACCAAGTCGCGACACATGACTATTAATTTGATATTATGAGTATAAATAAGCTGAAGATTCTATTCTATTCTATTCTATAGAGCAATCTGTGTGTACTTGGGTAATTCTGAAGTTTATTTTTATTTATGAAATGTTTAGGTTCACGCAAGTTCTGCTAAGCATAAGAAACTGGAATCATCCAGAAAGACCGCAAAATGCATTAACAACTTTTTCATTAAAAAAGCTTCAAAAAAGGAGACTTTAGTCAGAAATGCCGAAATAGCTGTTGTCTACCATAATGTGAAGCATGGTTTAAGTTACAATAGTTTAGACTGTTTAACCAAAACTATCAGCAAAATTATTCCAGATAGCTCTATTGCCTCCAAAATAGCATGTGGTCGGACTAAAGCGTCAGCAATTACAAAAGGTGTTTTAGGACCCTTTTCGCGGGAAAAAATTATATCAGATTTGAAAGACTCATTATTTTGCAGTAAGTTTAGATGCATCAAACGTTGGTAACATAAAAACATTTCCATTTGCCGTACAATACTTTCACGAAAGGAGTCGAATATGTAAAAAATTATTAGATTTTTACGAAGATCCTGACGAGACATCTAAAGATATATTTAATTGTATAAAAAAAATCACTGTTGATGCCGGCTTGGATCTAAATCAAATCAGTGCTTATAGTGCAGATAATGCTTCTGTAAACTATGGCAAACACAATTCTGTTTATCAAAAGCTAAACGCCGAAAATTACCATATTTGTAAAGCAAACTGTAATTGTCATGTAATAAACAATTGTATTAAAAACGCACTAAAAGGGTTAGACGTTGACGTGGAAAGCATTGTAATCAAAATGTACAATGAATTTAGTTTCTCCGCCTTGAAAACGAAGAAATGAAAAGAATGTTTTGAGTTCCCTCAAATTGAATTTAAAGAGCTTCTTCGCCATGTCCCTACAAGATGGCCCTCACTTATGCCAGCTATCGATTGATGTATAGCTGGCCTGCAGTGAAATATAATTTTCTAGTTAAAGGTTCAGACAATTGCCACACAGTGTTATGGGAATTTATTTCTGAAGATTGCGACGATATTGACCAGTAATGAAGAAGAGTGCACAAAGGAAAGCACAAATGAGTGTTATCTTTTCTTCCTGGAAAACTTGTTGCCTGAATTCAACAAAGCGATAAGTCTGTTGGAAAGTGATAGCTGCATCATTCTTGATATTGATCATATAATGCGAAATTTATGTAACCAATTAAAAAGTTGATTGGCTGATAATTTCTTTGGCAATAAAGTCAGATACATTCTCAAAAATCTTACTGAAGACAAAAAGAAAAAATTCACGTCACAGGCACATACATTTCTGCAATGAGCAATCAAATACTTGGAAGACAGATATGACTTTGGCCCAGATACAATCTACAAAAAATTCGAGTTATTGTCTCTTAAATCAGAGGAACTGAGATTAACATAGGACCAGCTGTCTGAATTTCCTGCCTAATTGAAAATTAAGAGGGCAATTGACTACGAATCTCTGTATTCAGAGTTCACATGTCTAAAGGCTGTGTTTGACGCTCTCCCTAAAGATTTGCCGAATGATACAATTTAGGCGCATTTTTTAAAAAAAGACATCTAAAGATTTTGTAAATCTTAAGAAAATCGTTTCTTTCGTGCTCTCTATTCCTATTAGTAACGCGTTTTGCGAAAGAATATTTAGTCAACTCAACAGCTTGTGGACAAAGGACAGAAATAGAATGTCCATCGATTTGGTAAAGTCTGAATTACAGACCCGCCTAAATTATGAAGAGTCATGCTCAGAAATTTTATCTCTTTTAAATAGCTCCGATGGAGAAAAACTGGTGAAGTTGGCCAGGACTAATGATAAATATCAAGTATAATTATAAAATATTAAGTTTCATTGACTACATTAAACTAATGAGCCAAAGAAGAGCCAAACTTTTCAGTTACTTTTTTTAATTTTGAAGTTTTTTATTTTTATTTAATTATGTTAACTTACCTAAACATTGTCTTTAAACTTTAAATTAATTTTACAGATGACGAGGATGATGACGATCCAGAGGAGGACGACTACGAATGAATAAGCGTGGCAGTATAAATATTTGAGGTATACTTTATATTTGTGTAATCAACTAATTGCGAATGAGATCGCTGCAATATGTATTGATAACTTTTACCTCATCTTACAGATCACGACAATTATTGGTTAGAGGAGCAACGGTCCGCGAAACATTAATATTAATATTTCATAGTATTTTTATTTTTATTATACAGGGTGGCCGATTTATCTGAAGAAATTGAAATATTTCGAAAACTACGCATCGGATCAAAAAAAGTTCTGAATAAAATTTGTTCGCCTGGAAGGGGGTCATCCAATAATACCAAAATCGACCCCTCACCCCTACCCTCTGGGGTGGGGGTGGGGGCAACTTTGAAATCGTAAATGGGAACCCCTATTTTTTATTGCAGATTCGGATTCCCCATAAAAAAATAAGTAACTTTTATCTGAAACATTTTTTTTAGATTCGTGATACATGGCGCTGTAATCGCAAGAAACCTGATTTTTGCGAATATCTCGAGAAATTACACATCGGATCGAAAAAAGAAAAAAGATATGTTTCATTTTTCAAAAAGCTATTCAGCGATACGAAACCCGATCAACTCTCCCCCCCATCCCTACCCCATTGTGGTGAAAATGGAAGTTGCTTCAAAATCGTGATTGGAAAACCCTATTTTTTTCCTGGTTTTTCATGACAAAATCCATTGATTTGACTTTATTGTTGATATGAAATTTTCTCACACATGGCGCTGCAATCGAAAGCATGTATTCATTTATCAATAAGTTAACAACAACTTTTAGCGTTACCCAGGAACAACGACGTGGACGTAGTAGTTTTTGTTCCCATCGGGGTGCTTGTTTTACGTGAGTCCCCTTGCCTCTCACCACCTTTTTTCGATCCGATGTGTAGTTTCTCGAGATATTCGCAAAAATCAGGTTTCTTGCGATTACAGCGCCAAGTATCACCAATCGAAAAAAAATGTTTTAGATAAAAGTTACTTATTTTTTTATGGGGAATCCGAATCAGCAATAAAAATAGGGGTTCCCATTTACGATTTCAAAGTTGCCCCCACCCCCACCCCAGGGGGTAAGGGTGAGGGGTCGACTTTGGTATCATTGGATGACCCCCGTCCAGGTGAACAAATTTTATTCAGAACTTTTTTTGATCCGATGCGTAGTTTTCGAAATATTTCAATGACTTTAGATAAATCGGCCACCCTGTATAGTACTGATAGTTTTTTAATTTTTATAAATAGTGATAACAGTAATTTTCAGAATAATTATCAAGGTATCTAGCCGTGTCTGCTACCGTGTTTTTATGTACAATTACTTGCGTGATATTAATTGATACAAAATAAACAATTAACATACTAAATAAAACTTAATACTGCTTAAAAATAACAAATAATAATGAATAAAAATGTATCTCCCCTTAATCCATAACAATATAATAACATACAACGTTGATAATGAAAAATAACTGTAGCGTCTGATTGACTATCGTGCACGCATTTCTCGCTCTGTGTCAGCGCCTGGCGGGGTGTTCGGCTTAATATTTTCGCCTGTCATTTTACACACACGATCCTGAGGGTTGAATCTAACGAAAAATTGTTATCCCAGCCCTCTATAAATGAGACACCTTCGCCAGTTTTTTGCGCACGTTTAACGTCACCTGGCGCTACTTTTTCACAAAGCAAAGCGCCTGGCAATATTATTATCGAATTTAGAGCATAATTAGCTATCAGGGGTACAAATTGAAAATGCGGGTTTGATAACAGATGGCGTTACTAACGCTATACGCATCAGGCAGTACTGTGACTATGTTCATGTCAAAGCTACGTCTTATAGCTTTAATTTTCAGTATGTGTCAATTTGTCGCAGTGTCAAATTCATAGTTTTTTTGAGCTCTCAATATGTCGAGTTTCGTGCCAACAAAACAGCATTTGCGGGAAGTTTTAATTTACTTCTTTAATTTGAAGAAAAGTGCTGCTGAAGCACATCGATTGGTCTCCGAGGCTTATCCGAGTCATGTTCCATCGGTTTCAACGTGCGAGAGATGGTTTGTGCGGTTTAGAAGTGGTGATTTTGACGTTGAGGACAAAGAGCGGCCGGGCCAAGTGAAAAAGTTTGAGAATGCTGAATTGGAGGCAATACTCAATGAAGACTCGTGTCAAACTCAACAAGAGCTCGCAGATTCATTGGGAGTGACACAACAAGCCATTTCCCATCGTATAAAAGCCCTCGGAATGATCCAAAAGCAAGGACATTGGGTGCCGTATGAGCTGAAGCCGAGAGACGTCGAGCGCCGTTTTTTTGCATGCGAACTGCTGCTCGAACGGCAAAAACGGAAGGGTTTTTTGCATCGCATTGTCACTGGTGATGAAAAGTGGATCCATTACGATAACCCGAAGCGCAAAAAATCATATGGTTACCCCGGCCATGCATCATCATCGACGGCCAAACCAAATATTCACGGCGCCAAGCTCATGCTCTGTATTTGGTGGGACCAGCTGGGTGTGGTGTATTATGAGCTATTGAAATCGAACGAAACCATCACAGGAGCACTATACCGAACTCAATTGATGCGTTTGAGCCGCGCACTCAAAGAAAAACGGCCACAATACGAGCAAAGACACGACAAAGTAATTTTGCAACATGACAACGCTCGGCCACATGTTGCAGCGCCGGTCAAAACATACCTACAAACGCTGAAATGGGAAGTCTTACCCCACCCGCCGTATAGCCCAGATATTGCTCCTTCCGATTACCACCTTTTCCGATCGATGACACATGGCCTAGCTGACCAGCGCTTCCATTCTTACGAAGAAGCCCAAAAATGGGTCGATGACTGGATAGCAGCCAAGCCGGCCGAATTTTTTCGCGACGGTATCCGTAAATTGCCAGAAAGATGGGAAAAAGTTGTGGCTAGCGATGGACAATACTTTGAATAATTCATTTGTTACCATTTTTTCAGAATAAACGTTCAAAAATAGAAAAAAATCCCGCATTTTCAATTTGTACTCCTGATATTACCACACCAACAACCAGCGGTCTAAAACTCCTTGAATTGATTCTTCAACCCCTTTACGCCCGTCTGAATCAATTTAGAACGATGCTAAAGCAGACTGATGAAGTGGGTTTAATCGATCTAAAATGAAAAATCTATTTTGGTTGTCAGCTCTTCGTGTGTACGATCCTGTCGCAACAGACGTAAAGTAAATAATAAAGGAAAATGAATCAAAAACTATTTGTTGTTATTAAGCTAATATTCCCCAACGGAAATTAAGTGCACTATTTGAAAGAAAAAAAAACAGAAAATGGTATCCGTTCCCAACATAAAGTTTAACGTCTCTGAAGAGTGAATTCCGGCAAAAGTTACGAGAGGTGCTCATATTTAATTAACCTTCTATTTTTTTCTATTAAAGATTATACTTTATCATTACTCACCAATCTGATCATTGGCAGTTGCGCCGTTGCAATTACCGAAATTTATACTGTAGTTGAGGTGATCCATATTTATTACTGTAATATCTTTTTTCGCCCACATGTCGAATGGTCCGATCAGAACTTTCTCGCCACCAATGGTTCCTGAAATATTACATCCTTGGAGGTTGAAGACTCTCAACTGCCCGAGTCCAGCGCTCGGCAGTATCGCATGAGTTTTCTGACAAGAATAGACTCATTTATTAATGACTACAAATTTTCCAGGAAAATTGTTTGTCTTGGATTTACGATGCTCGTGGTTCGAAAATTATAGCTCTTACCTGTAACTCTATCTCAACAAGCGCTGAGACGATAAAGGCAACAGCCGCGAGGAAACCGCCGGTGGTGAGTTTCTTCAAAGGAGTGTCAATGAATTTTAATTTTGCCATTACTGGGTATATGCAAGTCTCGAATATCGGTATGAAGATAACGATGAACAGGGGATTTACAACTTGCATTTGATCGGCTTTGAGAAGGAAGGAACCAATCTCACCATCCATTCTCGTGGCTTGGAAAGTCCAGCGAGAAGCCTGCTGATCGAATAGCGCCCAGAATATCGGCAGAGGTATGAACAGCTTGAGAACCTGCAGGGCATCTTTAATATCGTCAATCAGCTTCTTGTCGTATTTGTCGTCCGCATGGTCCAGCCAGTGATCTTTCTCTAATTTTTTCGACGATTTGTTGTAGATTGCATGCTACGATAAAAAACGATTTTTTAACTCTGAATTGAAAGTTTGTCGAGAGAAGGGTTGAATACTCATTCCATTAATAGCATTTCTATTTTTCGTAATTTTATCTCAATATTATCAATTAATTGAAATTGAAAATTATGTTTGATACGGGTTGAACATCATATTTTTGAACTGAAACTTCTTTAGCCGCGTTGATAGTAAAATTTGAAGGCCGTAACACGACACGTTTTGTAACGTTTCATCCAGCCAGAGAGACGAAAGATGAAACTTAGGGAGAGAGAGTTAGAAATCATATACCTTGTACATAGCGTTCCTTATTCTTCGTCTCCGCTATGTACGGTTCTTCGGTCTCCTATTCCTTGCGCGGTGGGACTAATACACAATTATATTTTGCATATGTGAACGAACTCGCCGAGAAAGATCCACTGCAGCGATTTGGGCGAGAATAGAGAGAGAGAGAGAGCAAGAAAAACGGATGAAGGTAATGGAAGAAGATAGGCAGGGTTACGCGCATGCACGTTTTGTTCGCGACCCGAATATGTGCTACACACGGTCAGTGAGCGTCCTGCGTCAGAGAGAGCAAGATGGAGAGGAAAATATTGAATCAAGAAGATACGTCACATATTTTAAAAGAAATATATATACCGGGTGTCCCATTTTCATCTTACACCTGATTTATCGCGAAAAAAACTGCTTCGATCAAGTATTGAGTATAATAAAACGTTTAGGGTTCAAAGAGGGACGTTAAAAATAAATAAAAATTTGGTACAAAATTCAAAGTGGCGACGTCAAGATGGCCGACATGTTTTTTTAAAATGGAAACGACTTTTTTCACCAAAAAATTAGTCAGGTGAAAACTAACCACTTTTATAGGACATTTTTTTTTATAAAGTCCATAATTTTCAGGTTAGAACACCATTTTTTACCATTTTAGACCTATCTAGGATGTAACACGAGGCGGTAAAGTTTTTAACATCCCAAGTGTAAGTGTGCGCGGGCGCACGTGCGTGTGTGTGTGAGAGAGAGAGAGTGTTAAACATTCACAATGATTAGGTTTCTGCGGCTCGTCACTTCTGCAGTATTTTTCCGCATTTATTTATAAAGCAATATTTTATATTTTGTTAAGGAATTGTCGAATCTGGTTGCTTAATTAATTTCAATTTAATTGATTGAAACAATTATTCCCGATATTTATAATGATTCGCAAATGCGGCATTTGAATTAGGCCTCTCATTCCTGCGCTTAGAAAGGCGATCACGTATCTCGCATTCGAACTTGTATTTTGCAAAAAATATCCATCCTACTAACCGGACATAGACGCCATATGTATAATACATAAATGTTAAACTTATACGGTCGCGTGCCAAGAATTACTAAGGGTAACATATTGTAGGTACCATAAGGCAAATGTTTGCTTTACCGATTGAAGCACCACCCGACGAAACGTTGGAAATAGAAGAAATAAAGTAAATCATATTGATATTACAATATCAAGATAATTAAATAAATGAAATATATAATTATTATACATTAATTAATTAAATATATTATAATAAATTATATTGATATTTGTTGAGAAAATCAGCGGGTATGCTGCGACTATGGTAGCTACGCGGTAGCTCGTCACTGTCGGTGTCTCGTTGCGCTCGGGAGCCGGGTGGCAGCACCGCACGGACACTCAACTCATGCGAGAGGCGACCATCTCATGCTCGGTTGGCAGGTGCTTCTACTCGTCTCCGATATTTTCTCAACTCAATTCGAATCTTCTCAGCCTCAAATCGTGCTTAACAGGACTCAGTTTCATCCGGTAAGGTGACGCATTGATAATTTTAGCGAATTTCCTCAGTGTGTGTACGGTAATTACTCAAATATGTGCATCCTCTTTCGTCACACCGCGTAGCGTGCTTCGCAGCTCGGGCTGCTTACACGCTTTCTCTGGACTTTATTAACACGGCACGCAATTAATATAATTGTATGTGCAGCTCACCCAGTAAATTCAGTGCTCAGTTATATTTAAATATTTTTGTTTTTAATTTTTTAGTGAATATAGACCTTTTTCGTTCAACATCATCTGTTTGGTTATTTTCCACCTGTCATGAGTCAGTATTCATCCCACTTTCAATATATTACAGTCCACAACATCAGAACATAAGGATTCTCAAACAATATTATAATATATATTATATTATATTATATTATATTATATTATATTATATATTGATATTATAATATATATCGTAATATCAATATAATATAGGATTAGGAAAGATTTATTTATTCCACCTGTACACCTTTCGCTTTTTACAAAAACCCTCCTTCTTTTTTCCTTGCCCCTAGTCAATTCTTATATTAGTCACGCTCTTTCTTTCCGCTTCCATTTATTATTGCCAAGCCCTGACTTTCACACAATACAATAGTTTTCTTTCCTACCCAGGATTTGATAAAATATTAATTTTTGAAAAAATGGTCGCCGATCGAAAGTGATGCTCCAAATTTCGGTAAAAAAATCACTCCATTTTTCCTCAATATTAAAAAAAGTACGCATCGAAAAAAAAAATCCTTCGATTAAAGACTAGATAATACTATACAAAAACTAAATTTATTTGGTTTTTTTATTTCAGATGATTGGTTGGGCAGCTACAGTGGTCACCGCGGAAAGCCTTTTCTCTCCATTTTTCACACATTTCCTCAGTGCCTCCTCCAATCGTTTAAAACCGTCATTTATATAGATTTCAATAGTCCATAACTCTTTATTCATATTACGTCTCTCAATTTTAACAATCATTCCATGCTGCCACTCTTCTACTCTACACTTATCACATACACTCTTTCTAATTTCTACAAAGTGCCCCCCTGCCGGTCTCCCCCTTAGCTTATCGCGTGTTGCCACCTTCGCCTCCTACTCGAACGCTTTGTCGAACCGCTTTAATAACCCTTCTTCGTTCTTTTCCTCAATTCGTGTTTCTTGTACTAAGGCTATGTCGAACCCTTCTAAAAAATTTCGTGCTTCCCTCAATTCCCCAACGCCCGCCACATTCCACGTCACCGCTCTTATAACTTCGCTTTCCTCTTATTTTCTAACGACCTCACCCCCACTCCCTCCGAAACTGTACTCTCCATTTTTCCCTTTTTCTCTACCAAACGCCACCAGACTCCGTTTTCGCACACTTTCATATACCCTAAACCAGTTATTTTCCCCGCCCGCTTCAACACCTCCTCTTTTTTTTTCATCCATCCCGTCACTTTCATATCTCGCCCGGTTAATTCATCCCCGATCCACATTTCTACGTCTCTCAACCCGCTCTTTTTCTCATGATGTTAATTTTGTTCTCCCGTGAGGCAAGCGTAACTACCGTGCTGTCCCTCGTACACATCAACCTCGTAATTTTGGGTATAATCCTCGTTTTCGCTCGCACAGTGTGGCTAATTTCTCGCGCTTGACCCTTTTTCATTCCCGGCCGTATTTCCCCTCTTACGACTATATTTCACTTCTTCCTGTTCCTCTCCTACACCTCCACTTCTACACTGGCACTCCAGTGCCACTCGTCATCGTTCGGAGCCCCCGGCTCTCGCTGCTGTACGGTCGTCCTCTTGGCTGTGTCCAATTTCTCTCGGCAAATGGTCCCCCCCTCCCCAACCTGTTTCTCGTTCCGCTTAGCTCACTCGCTCCCTCGTGCCTCGCCACCGGCACGAGGCGTCTTGCATCCTGTCGTCCATTCGCCAATTTCCCCTCCGAATCCCGTCACGTCCACGTTATTGCTTACCCCCTCTCCTCTCTATACCATCGTCCTCTCACGTGTGCCTGACTGCATTGGAGCGGTAAGTACACTTCACGTCCCTGTATTTCTCTCGTGGCCTTTCTCGTCCGCCCCGCCGTCCTCTCGGGTCGCTTATCCCGAAATCGAGCCAGCTACCACCGTGCTCCTATCTTTTTCTTCGCACTCTCCGCTTTTCACCTTTTGTCTCAATTCTCTCACTACTATTATTGTTCCTTCTCCTCTTCCCATATCGCTTTATCTTTATACCTCAAGCATCTCTCTGTTCCTCTGCTTTCGCCAGTAGCCCCTTTTGTTTTCGTTCATTCTTTCACACCTACACGGCACGGGCGAGACTTCCTTCCGTATTTTTCCGGCCAAAATTTCCTAATGATCCTTCATTTTTCTCTCCGAAACCCGAATGGCTCGCATTATTTCCTCCATCGTCAGTTTTTGTCCGTACTCACTCGTTTTTATTTCGCTTCCGCCCCCACCTGTCACTGTGATTTGCATACCCGCATCCAACGACCCTTCCATTACCACCGTGTCCTCTAGATTCACTTGTTTTATCCCTTCTTCATCCGAGGTATTCCATACGTTTTTCTCCTTCTCATTTCCGTCGTTACTATCATTTGTATTTCCTTCATCACTGTTGTCTTTATACCAATCATCCGTAACGTCCGTATCCTCTTCCTCCATTCCCTTTCCTGCCCTCCCGCGATAACGACTCTTCGTTGTCTGTGGGGTGACGGTGGCGTCGGCGGCGTGTACAGAACCTTTGTCCCCACTGCTGCCACCCCGACGTCGAAAAAGTCCCTCACGTCTCTATTTCCCTCGTCCTTTCTCTTTGACGGGGGGCGCCTTCTCTTTTTCTTCTCCGCCACTTGGGTGCCCAGCCCTGCCGCACCGATCTCTGTCACCCCCGGTTTCCACGCCTCACCACAGCGCTCCTCACCGATTCCGTTCTCGTCCCTTTCTTAAGAGTCATCGAGCGAGGGCATACGAAGCGCCACGTGGCCAAATAACAAACTACGATTTCGTAGTTTTCGGATTTCGCCGAAAATACAATAGTATTATATTATATAAAAAAACATTACGAATGAATTCTTTTGTTTAGTATGATTTGCGGTCTGGTCCGTCTCTCCATGCAATTTTTTTCGTGTAGACACAATAAATTATCGAAAATTCGAGGCAGCTGTCGTTAGCCATGACGCTTTTCTCGCGAACTCATTAATTAATTTAATTACAATTTTTACGTATATCTGCCACACTTCACTGGACCAGACCGCAAAGCTTACCACTGCACTGCACTTAAACAAAAAAATTCTAACTTGTTTCATTGCAAATCTAAGCGATAATCCGAAAAGTACGAACCGATATGTCAAAGTCGTGTGCGCGGCCATATTGCAGTCTATGCTATGTAATTGTTAGTTCCAGCTCCTGACGGTAATTCGCGATTCACGTATGTCGGTATAAGTGGATAAGCAGGCGTGAAGGCATAAGCGTAAAGCGGCCCCGAGATAAGACATTTTTTTATTCTGACTCAATGTTGCTGTAGAATCTATTTTGGTTTCTCAATAGAAAGTTCATAAAATCGAGAGGCCGTTTTTCAAAAGAACGTAAGTTCGTATTCCTTGACTAAATATATGGGCGACATACGAAGAAATTGTGGGTACATATGCATGTGTACATATGATATATATCGGCGTAAACAGACATATGTGAAATATAGATTGTGGCGCAAAAAATGTATATAACATATATATATTTCATATTTATCATACGTTTCACATATATTTCACGAGAGTTTTTCAAATGTTAAATTTTTTAAATTTTATACTTTTTAAAGCTATAGTTCAATGTGACTTTCAACAACATTTTTATAATTGATATATATATAGTTTCTATATTTTTTTAAACTAACACAGTTAAAAAATTTTTAATAACTCTATTTTATTTGATCCCTCAATTATTTTTGCACTTGAAAAAGAATAAATTTCCCAAGACAGTTTTTTTTTCGAGCAATATTAACGCAACATAAATTTTTTCTTTTACACTAATTGTTCTCCGTAAATTTGAATGGACAGCCATCTTGCTGCAACCGTCTATCAGCGCCGCCAGTGTCACGTTCGGGAACTATGCTCCACATAGTGTGTACATATGGATATTAAAATTTACTCGCTGTTGAATAATAGTATATGTATAGAAATATTGACTGAATCCCACGTGCTCTTTCTCTCACTCCATCGTGAGCGCTCTGAAGTTAGGTACACATAAACGAGTAGGAATGACGACCAGCTTTTAGCATTTCGACCTACAATAGTACTTCTCATACATTTTTTTAGACAAAAAAGATCACGATGCACAGAATCTGTGTACCAAGTTTTGTTAAGACATCTTTAGGTGATTTTGAGAATATTGGACATGAAAGACTGGCATATTCGTGCCATGCCAGTGAAACGCACATTCCCTTTTTTGTCCTACGGGTAGTCGGGAGTAAGAAATGCAAAATTCCAAATTTCTTTGCCCCCAAATTATTGGTGCGGAGAAAAATGTAATGTAAACAAATTCTAAAATGAAATTGGATGGCCATAGTTTTTTCACATTAATTGTGGAAAAAATGCACTACTTCGGGAATGATTCAAGTTTCGATCCTGAAGCTTTACCGAATTACTATTAAAAAAGGTAAATATTTAGCTATGGGGAACACCTTCCAATCTCAAGAATTAAAATCGTATATTACGTAGATCATCACTCTGAGTAATGCTGTGAAAGTTTTAGCCGGCGGTCACTCTTTGTTAAAAAATTATTAACAAACAAAGTTTGAGAATTGAAACATAATTTTTCGACCTTATACGCGTAGTTTGTCCTTGGAAAACTCGTTTCGTTCATTGAACGTAAGTTGACTTTGTTTACTTTCGTGCCTAGTGTTGATGTCGAAGCTTAAATAAACCTAATTAAATAAAGAATCTGAAGAACTTGAAGAACCTAAAGAACCCTTATTTAAAAATTAAAAATTAATCTTTTGCGTTTATGTTTTTTCGTTTGTTTGTGCACAGATAGTTAAACTACTCATCGTATTTTGTTATTAGTACGAAAAACTCACAGAATTTCATATTTCACAGTTTAGATATTATCTGTACGAAAACTCGTCGGATACTGCTTCATTCAGTCTCAAGTACGCGTTCCTGTGTATAGAAAGTACAGTGGTCATACTAAAAGGAAAATATCCGGAAAATCGCGTTAGTACGAAATAATAATTCTTCATATTATTTGCTTCACCTCCAAGCGTGGGGCGCGTGGTCACGTGCATGTTTGCGTGAGACGGCAAGTCGTGCGCGGCTGGAATCGCGCTGTTGCCGCGCTATAGCGGCGTTGTTGGAAGAGTTTTCTCTGTATACTTTATAACTCGATGTGCAGATCCACAGCCGAGCGAGAGAGAGAGAGAGACGGAATGAAAACATTCACCATTCATCTTTTTTTCACTGCAGCACGTGGAGTTATCGTGCAGCTCGTTCGGTGTACCATGCTATGAGAGAGAGTGGGATAGAATGAAAACAAATGCCGGTGTCCTGTTCTCATCATGGCACGGTGCATTACCATAAGTGCTTCGATTTTTGCTTTCAGATAACATAATCAGAAATTGCAATTTTCTAATTTGCATGCTTTTTCAATTGGTATATCAAGATATCGAACCAAACTGTGGCACATGAATAGAATTATGGTCATTATTTCAAATTGTGGTTTTTCTGAACTTTAATGATTATTCTTTGTTCATTAGTATACTGTATAAGAATGAGTGAACCAAACATACCCGCACAAACCCGGATATATATTTTATCCGGGCTTTTCGGGATTTTATTGGGAATGTGGTATATTTTCGACAATTTTGTCTCCAACCCTTCAAATTAGATTTATTTGGATTGGTTTAGGGTTGGGATTGGATTGTGCAGTTGATCGCGAGGACGCATAGCGCCCGAGCCGTAAGAACATTTTACTATTGTTTATAAACGGTACTAATTGTAGGCAAGCGATGGTGTACATTTTAAATATCGATATAGCTATAACGTCTATGATCTTTTTATTGCTTCCTTATAGGAAAGCTATTTTCGTGGAAAAAAATGTTCTCGAGATTTTTATGTCAGAGCACTTGAAAAGTCCCAAAACGTCGAGAAATTATTTACAAAAATGTCCGTGCGCGGGCGACTGTATGTGTGTGATGAGTTTCCAAAGTTGCAATGGATATATCTCGAGAACGTGCTACTCGATCACCCTGAAACCTTATTTTATGGTTGTTTGAATTTTTCGAAAAAAAGTAGGTACGCTCTCTACCTTTCGTATATTTTTTATTATCGAGTTAAAAATTTCTAAAAGAATAGGCCAGGAGAGGCCTAAGGTTGTTCGGTATTGAGTTTGGCAAACATTGATCAATTTTATAGAATCATGCATTTTTCTAATTTTTCGGAGAAAAATTATTTTTGCTCTAACTTTCGTAAGTTTTCATCTATCAAACTGAAATACTATATTCTCTATGAAGTCACAACTGAGATACCATTTGTAGAGGAGAATCTGTGGGTTGGCGAGAATTACGAGAAAGAGTGCGAAAATTTCATATTTACACGCCTTTTTCTAATTAGTAATACATGGGTGGGTCTAGTAAAAACATGATTAAAAATATAATTTTTATGAATTTTATTTTTTTTAATTTAACAGTAAAATTACCGGCGTGAAAAATATTTTGTATTGAAATATTCTGGATGACGGTCCTCATCGACACTGTCTTACCTATTGGCGGAACTTCGGAACCAGCAAACGCAGACTCGGCAGCATCTTCTGAAAGTGTCTTGTATGAAGAAAAGCAGTGTATTGTATGCAGCATAACTTCCGATTCGGCAGACAGTGATGCAACACAACAAGCGAAATCTCTTATTCGTTCTGCAAACGTTCTGCAATTTTCCGTAAATGAGAAACAGTATACCTCCGAATACATGAATATCGACGATGAGTAATCAATAACTCAGGAAGTTGAACGTATTTGGGAGGAAAAACGGTCTATTGAGGCGCACAGTTTGAATCGTAGCAGTTCACCAGTTGAAGGATTCCACAACGAGCAGTCCAGCGAAAGAGGAAATTATCAGTTCCGCTATGTTTGGAAGCAGCTACATGAAAACTTTGACAATCACGCGCCAATGTTAAACTGTGGTTTCGAAAACCTCGTCTTATTAAATACACGATGCTCCGGACTCAAATCAATCCTCAGATTCAAATGTTCTCTATGTAGTTTTGAGCAAGACATATGGAGTGAGTCGCCTGATGATAGCGAGTTAGATGTAAATAGCGCAATGGTTCTTGGTGCTATTGTTAACGGAATAGGATTCTTCCAAGCAGAGAGCTTGCTTGCAGGTATGAATATTCACTGCATGGCTGAATCAACATATCAACGGTACCACGAATCTGTCGTAGCGGGCTTATCGGAGACTGCTTTTCTTGACATAAAGAAAGCAGGGGACGAAGAACGTGAATTAGCAATTGCACGAGGAGATATTATCAATGGAGTCCCTCATATTCGTGTGATTGCCGATGGCAGTTGGATGAAAAGATCGTATCAAACTAGGAAATTTGACTCGCCCTCAGGTGCCGGTGCAATTGTTGGCGAGCAAACGGGAAAGGTTCTATTTATTGGTCTGCGAAATAAGTTTTGCTCCATGTGTGATGTTGCTTCGACTCATAATATAGAACCTCAGCAACACACATGCTATAAAAATTGGGGTAGCAGCCCAAGCTCATCTAGTATGGAGGCACATGCTATTGCAGAAGGCTTCAGAGTGAGCATCGAGCATGGACTCATATATTCGGTACTGATCGCTGATGGAGATAGTAGCGTCTTCAATCGAATTAGTGAAATGGTGCCTCATAGAGACTACGATGTGCGTGTAAAAAAAATTGAATGTCGCAATCACATGTTACGAAGTGCTCGAAGAAATCTTATGAAAGTTGTCAATACTGGAAAACTAGGGCCATTAAAACGAGTTGTAAAAAATAACATAGAAAACATCATACGCCATACGCGTACGGCGGTCTAATATAGATTGGAGGAAACTACACCGTGGACCGTGAAAAAATTGAGCCTCAGGGAGGATATTTTGAATATACCGAGCCATGTCTTCGGCGAACACGTCAAATGCCTGTAGACTGGTTATTGCGATTATGGAGCTGTTACCGGAACCAAAATTAATTATGCGATAACTTTGAAGAAAGTAAGTAAATTCGATGATATTCTGGATTGTGTCCGTCGTTTGGCGGAAAACGCTGATAGTTTTTTGTGCGGTGTCAGCAATAATGTCGTTGAAAGCTTTCATAATATTATCGCCAAGTTTATCGGCGGAAAACGGGTATATTGGGAAAAGCGGGGTTCATATAACGCCCGAGTTTCTGGTGCAGTCGTTCAATTTAATACGAACGGCGTGATGACTGCATTTTCAAAAACAACTGGGAAAAAACCATTCGATGTTGTTCTCGCGTTAGAAGAATGACGAGCTCATTTGAATGTATTGAGGCAACACAGAATGAATGCTAAAAGGGATCAGCCTAAGAAAACTATTTATAAAAATACTGGTTCTGATAAAGATTATGGACCTCAAGCGGAAAAACCCGATCTGTGAGTGAGAGTATACTTTGGCAATCGGCGCGCCGAAAACTACTCACTGCATCTAATTTTGGTGCTGTTTGTCACATTAAGGACTATACATCGTGCTGTGGCATTGTCCAACGAATCGTTTATCCTAAAGAAATGGGTCACATTCCATCCATTCGATACGGCAAGCAAAACGAGGATGTCGCTCGACAAACTCTACAGCAGCATCTGGGCTGCAATATTGAGTCATGTGGTTTATTTATAGATCCTGAAACAATCGGATTAGGGACAACACCCGATGATCTGATTGGCCATAATGCCGTCGTCGAGATCAAGTGCCCTTATGCAGGTAGGTTTTGATCAATCAATGAGGCGATTAAACAAAAAAAAAGGAGTATACAAAGAATATTCCTCAAAATGATATGACACGGATAAATACGGAACACTTCTACTACCAAGTACAAGGGCAGCTTCATGTGACGCAAAGACAGTACTGCTATTTTATGTTATGGACGCTAAATGATTCAGTTCTTATTGTAATTGAGAGAGATTATACTTTCTGGAAGAATAAGATGGAAGCAGCGTTGATAACTTTTTACGAAAACTGCATGATTCCAGAAATTGTTGATCCGAGACATGTAAGATTTATGCCGATAAAAAATCCTCCATACATACTAGAAGCTATTGCGAACGAGAAACGTATGAAGGTGTATGGAAAGATACGATTGTGGTGAAATTGAAGTCGGTCACGGTTGAACTACTTGTACTACCTTTAAAAACAAATGGAACCATGTTTTTCTTCCACCATATCGCTTAGTTTAACCTTATATCATCAAAAGCAGCGGCAGTATATTGACACTAACATTTTGCAGGACAGTATGAGGTCTTCAGCAAGTTCAATTTTGGGATCCGAACTTGATCGATCTCTGACTGAAAACATGTAACGCGTTGAATTTTCGCGCGAGCTACGTGGCATAAAATATGATCGAGATCTTGAGCGAGTTCCGAGTTGTATTTTGAAATTCAGACTTGATCGATCTCTCAACTTATTTAACACGCGTTGAATTATCGTGCGAGCCACGTGGCATAAAATATGATCGAGATCTTGAGCGAGTCCCGAGTTCCATTTTGGAATTCGGGTTTGATCGATCTCTCAACTTATTTAACACGCGTTGAATTATCGCGCGAGCTACATGTATGATATATCTATACAAATAAATATATAGTATGAGAGAGGGCCGCTAGAAGTCGTAGACTTAGCGGGGGTGGTGGAGGGCCCCTCAATATAAATAATATAAACTCATATTTTAGAAACTTCTACCTGACAAGCCAAATTGGCAAACTTACGCGATGCCACATCAATTTCTTATCAACGGTGAGTCTTTTTTGCGTTATAATATATTCAATGCTAGATCTATGTCACAGATAATGAATTTTACTAAAATTTGTTTTACTTTTTACTGTACGTTTGGAGATAACTTCTATGAAGCAGTGTCCATCTATTTTGTGAGGGATGACGAACATACAGCTATTTCCGGTTTAATGATAGCGTTACACCGGGACTATGAGGCATCACAATAGGCGGTCCAAAATTCATGGCAAGCGGCTTATCTACGCTCTGAACTTCTTCGTGCAATTTTCAGCCGCTGGTGATTTTTTTTACTCCAATAAAAAATTGATCGGCCATTTAAAGTCAATCGAAAATAAAAGTAATTGTTTTTCCATATTATCCTGTAGTTTTTCGGAGTATGCGGCTATGTATCGGCCAATTTTCTTCAGTTTTGGAAAATGAAGTTCAACTTTTTAACGTTTCGGTCAATGATGCAGACCATCTTCAGAATTATTATTTTCAAGTTTATAGCCAGTTGAAAAACTACAGAATAATTAAAACAGCCACCTACGCAACATACTAGTATATCGATTATCAACTGGCTATAAACTTGAAAATAATATGACATTCTTCAATCAAATTTTCCAATGTTAATAAAAATTCTGAAGATGGTCTGCATCATTGACCGAAACGTTAAAAAGTTGAACTTCATTTTCCAAAACTGAAGAAAATTGGCCGGTACATAGCCGCATACTCCGAAAAACTACAGAATTATTAAAACGGCCACCTACGCAACATATATCGGTTTCCATATTACCGCCTGGATACATGGGTTCCTAGATGAGCCTATACAAAATATACATTATAATATATAAAACGAGAATGCAAATTAGAACCTTGAACGTTGCTTTCGCATTTTTTTCCACCTTTGACAAAGTCAATTTGAGAAACCACACGTTTTGTTCGAAAAATTCGGACAACCATAAAATGAGTCATCCGTTAGCGATTTTGATAAAAATTGCAGCAAACTGACGGGAGTAATGATCTAACTCGTGTGCAAAGTTTCAGAAAGATTGATCAATCCGTTCTCGGAATAAATCCATTTCCATGTTTTAATCTCATCACAAATACATACGCACGGACATTTTTTCTAAATATGATTTATCGACGTTTTGGAACTTTTAAACCACTCTGGCATTTAAATATCGAAAAAAAAATATTTCACGACACCAAATTTTCCTCCACGAGGAAGCAAAAAGAAAAACATCCATCGCAGTATTATTGCTGGCAATTTGTAGGAAACGAAAATAGCACAGATTCTCCGCCTTACAACTGAAGTATTATATGGTACCGCTCAGCACCTCGCGCGTCGCCTCCAAGAGAGCAGAGAAAACTCTTGGAACTCCGCGACGACGGTGCGGCAACAGAGCGGTGCCAGCGCGGCACAGCGCGGTTACAGCCATGCGAGGCAACGAGGCTCGCTGTTCTCGGAGCACACGCGGCAGTGCCTCGTATCGACGGATTCCAACCGTACACGGGCCAATCCCAATACGAGTCGTTATATACTCTGTATAACGATTGGGGTCCATACAATTGGAATCTATAGAAATGAGGCACTGATACACACGCATGCGGTTGTTCACCGCCGCACCTTGGAGGCGGGACATATGAAATTTAAAAAACTCTAATTTCATACTAACGCAATTTGCCGGATATTTTAGTTACCATGGAATAATTATGTTATTGTTGGAAGTAATTTCGTAAGGTTCCAGCATTGAAACTTGAATTGTTTCTGAGATGATACTTTTTTTCCACAATTAAAGTTCAAAATCTATGAGAATTCCGACTTTATTTACAAAATTAATCATTCTCTCGGCACCAATAATTTCCGTACGAAATAATAATTCCGTGAGAAATAATGAATTTCCCAAGCCACTTTTTAGGCCACAATTTTCTCGGTAGATTTGAATCGGGCAGCCATATTGTTGGGCTCGTCTATCAACGCCACCCGTGTTACGTCCAGAAGCTATGCTCCACTATAAACACTTTCTGCTCTAAGCAAGCAGAAGTCGTATGGGGAGGCGAAACATCCATGAGTGCGAAAGAGGTAGAACTAGTATGGCGGACACGGCGGAATGAAAGAGAAGCAGCAGTTCTTTTACTCCGCCGTGATCGCCATACTAGCCTATCTCTTTCGCACTCATAGGTGAAGTATGGAGGTTTTGCTTCCCCTTAACCTGCACTAGTATTATTTGAAGCCGTGAAGCATTGGTGACATTGTCAAAGCTTAAATTTACATATACCTCTGCTTGCTCGGAGCAGAAACTGAGTACGGCGGAGCATAGTTCCTGTGTTCCTGAACGTGGCACTGGTGGCGTTGATACACGGACCCAGCAATATGGCTGCGCATTCAAATGTACCGAGAAAAATAAATGTAACAGAAGAACATTTTGCATCGATACTATTGCTTGAAAAAAAAACTGTCTTGGGAAATTCATTCCTTTTCATCCGACTTTCGAGCCCGGTAAAGAAATATAGAAATTTCAAATGCATGCAAGTTCCATAGTCATGATAAATAATCTATGCTCCTTACTATAAATGATGAATTTTATTTTGCATTTTTTTTAACACAGTTATGTGCAACGAATTTTATATATTTACTGTACCCGGCCACATGGATCGGTCGGATACGACTCGGCGCAGAACCAACGATACTTGAGAGTTGGAGGATCGATCAAGGCGACCAGGGCCCACATGTACCATGGCCCGCCACTGTAATCCTTACGTCCTGCAATATCGACAACTGTTACTTTTCGCTGGATGCCTTGGTTAACACACTAGCTACAAGCGGCGCTAGCTACAATGTGTATTTTTTCCGCGAGGGGCGCTACCCTCGATTTTAAGTTGGTCACGTGTGCTCGATGACTCTTAACTCTTTCTCCACATAACCTCCTCTTCACGTGCCTCCACTTCTCCACCTTTCACACTTCCCACCCCAGACACCAACCCTCTTGATCATCTCAAAACGATTCCCGCTCTTCACTTTCTTTCCCCACTGTTTTCCTCCTTTTCCTCACCACTGTACCAACTATGATTGCCAAAAACAACCTCCGCCTGGCCGCCAACGCGTCCAGACCCAACTCTGTCCTAACCGGAAATCCCGATTAATATAATATATATTATAATATCAATATAATTTATTATAATATATATTGTAATATCAACATAATTTAATTCATTGATTTATAATAATTATATATTTCATTTATTCAATTATATTGATATTGTAATTTCAATATAATTAAATTTATTTCTTCGATTTTTTAAATATATTCAAGGTCTTCTTATATTTGTAATATATATCCTATAGCTACTATATCATTTTTACATTTCTTTTATCTCTCTCTCTAAGAATTCAAAGCATCACTATTTATTATACAGGGTGGCCGATTTATCTGAAGACATTGAAATATTTCGAAAACTACGCATCGGTTAAAAAAAAGTTCTGAATAAAATTTGTTCGCCGTGAAGGGGGTCATCCAATGATACCAAAGTCGACCCCTCACCCCTACCCCCTGGGGTGGGGGCGGGGGCAACTTTGAAATCGTAAATGGGAACCCCTATTTTTTATTGCAGATTCGGTTTCCCCATAAAAAAATAAGTAGCTTTTATCTGAAACATTTTTTTTCGATTCGTGATAGATGGCGCTGTAATCGCAAGAAACCTAATTTTTGCAAATATCTCGAAAAATTACACATCGGATCGAAAAAAGAAAAAAGATATGTTTCATTTTTCAAAAAGGTATTCAGCGATACGAAACTCGATCCATCCTCCCCCCCATCCCTACAGCATTGTGGTGAAAATGGAAGTTGCTTCAAAATCGTGATTGGAAAACCCTATTTTTCAATGGGGAAGGGATGGGGGGGAGGGTGGATTGAGTTTCGTATCGCTGAATAGCTTTTTGAAAAATGAAACATGTCTTTTTTCTTTTTTCGATCCGATGTGTAATTTCTCGGGATATTCGCAAAAATCAGGTTTCTTGCGATTACAGTGCCATCTATCACGAATTGAAAAAAAATGTTTCAGATAAAAGTTACTTATTTTTTTATGGGGAATCCGAATCTGCAATAAAAAATAGGGGTTCCCATTTACGATTTCAAAGTTGCCCCCACCCCCACCCCAGGGGGTAGGGGTGCGGGGTCGACTTTGGTATTATTGGATGACACCCTTCCAGGCGAACAAATTTTATTCAGAATTTTTTTTGATCCGATGCGTAGTTTTCGAAATATTTCAATGTCTTCAGATAAATCGGCCACCCTGTATATTAATACGTATTATATATTGAAAACGTACAAAGGCCGGAAAAAACGTTTCACTTTTGTCACGTGCCCTGAGATGCACGCGCGATACAATTTTTTTTTAATTATCGAATTTATTTATAAATTATGCATTAATAATTTTATTCGTAGAACAATTAGAATAAAAATTGCTGGAATTTCTTCCAAAGTTTTAACTTACAGAAATGCATTTCACGACGTTTAGTACGACGTTTCCTTGAGGCTCTTTTATCTTGTATAAGGGTTTGCCCAAAACGAATACCACTAGAAAACGAAAAAAATTATTACAACGAATTATAATTCGTAATTCAATAACAATTTTATAACAACAGATGAAGCGCTTACCAATAGACACAACCATGAGCATGGCAGGCACGAAGAAAGCCAATGAGTAGCATTCTTTTTCGTCAAAACATTTGACTCCGTTACGTAGTTCCGGAGTGAGAAACGAGGAGACAAGAGAGCCCGAATTAATAGCGAAATAAAATACCGAGAAGAACATTGTCAAATATCGTTCCTGCTGGGGTAGAATGAATTGATCTCCTCCAAACGCCGCGACGCATGGTTTTATTCCGCCTGTGCCAATCGCAATGAGAAGTAAGCCCAGCATAGAAAATTCTCTGTGGATTAAACAAAAAATATATTACATCGCGAAAATCTTTTTTCACATTGGATCGTATAGATGCAGCTCCAGCATGCCCTTTAGTATTTTACTTGTAATGAGTATATTTTAATTTAGAAAAAATTAACTATAATATTAAAAATATTAATTTGGCACCCCAAGACAAGTATTAGCATTTCATGAGAATCAAATATTCTTTGATTCAATGACAGCCCTTCCTATTGTATAAAGAAATTGGGCTAAAATCACAGTTCAAGTTGATCACGTAGAATCTTGGTTACCTAAATTATTTGGCGAATGAATATATCTAATATAATATCAAGAGAGACATTAAAATAACTTACGCACATGATCTCATTTTTTACTCCCGACGGGAGTATGCGTTTCACCGGCATAGCGCGAATATGCCAGTTTCTATACGTGAGATGTTCTCTGAATCTGCTAACGATGTCTTAACAGAACAGGGTACACAGATTCTGTGCATCGTAACCTCCATTTTTGTCTTAGATTGTATATATTAGGTGATATTCCAGAAAAGCGTCTAAAAAATGTATCGAAGTACAGTCGTATATATCGAAATACTACAAGATGGGCGACATTCCTACTATACTCGTTCATCTGTACCTAACTTTAGAGTGTTCACACTGGCGTGAGAGATAGAGCACGTTGAATTCAGCCAATAATTGTATATCTATTTTATTCAACATGTCAATTTTAATAAGTTTCTTGTACATTAGAGATGCTGTTAACATCTAAAAATAAATAAAACGCAACACAATTCTATTAGAATTCTATTAGATTAGATTAGACAATTCTAATATAATTGTGTTGCGTTTTATTTATTGCAAATGCAATTATTTGTGGATTTAATCCTAAATACAATAATTGAGCTATTTAATTTTAGATATAGAGTTATTAAAAATGATTTAGTTGAAAACTGTTTTACTTGAAAAAATATAGTAACCATAAAAATATATAGCAATTATAAAAATTCTGTAGAAAGTCACATTGAACTATCTTTAAAAAGTATGAAATAGAAAAAAAAATTATTTTAAAAACTCCCGACTGCAAAAAACTATAATAAACAGGACTTTAATTTTAAAAAGTTTTGATATGAAAATAAATCTACGAAAAATAAAATAACTTCCGATGTTACTTTAGTTAACTTCGTATTTAAATTACGATAATTCTTTTACTGATGTCACTACAGACGGCAGACATCTTCTCTTGGATTGGAAAACGTTGATATCGTATATAGTTGTTCTTTTAAATTAGAGTTCAGACGCTAGCATGTTTCTTGATGTGAAAAAGACGGCTGCATTGTTAAGGAGACGTTTCCCGACTGTAGTGACAGCCGTAAATGAAGTATTGTAATTTAAATATGAAGTTAACTAAAATTACTTTTTAATGGGGAAGCAATGTACTAAGTTCGACTTTATTTACTTGAATAAAATGACATTGGGAGTTATTTCGATCTTTTGAGATTTATATGCATAAGAACAATTTTTAAGCTAAAGTCCTGTTTATTATAGTTTTTTGCATCGGAAGATTAAAAAAAAAAATTTTAATTAAAAATAACAAATTTAATTTTTTTTAAATCATATACTTTTTAAAGCTAGTTCAATATGACTTTCTACAGCATTTTTATATTTGCTATATATGATTATAGTTACTATATTTTTTCAACTAAAACAGTTTTCAACTAAATCATTTTTAATAACTCTATTTTAGGTAATCACTCATTCATTTTTGCACTTTTGTATTTAAACTTGTAGCAACAAACGTGATTAGAAAATTGCATTACGTTTTTATTCATTTCTAGTTGTTACAACATCTCTGATGTGCAACAAATTTAATAAAATTGATATGCTGTTGAATAAAATATGTATACAAATATTGACTATATGGCCCACGTACACTTTCTCTCATTCCACCATGAGCGCTCTGAAGTTAGGTACAGATAAACGATTATAGTAGGAATGACGGCCACCTTGTGGCATTTCGATATGTATATAACCATGCAGTTCAAACATTTTTTAAACGCTTTTATCTTTTTGAAATCTCACCTAATATATTTATGGTATACAATCTCGGACATAATGGCGGTTACGATGCACAGAATCTGTGTACCCAGTTCTGTTAAGACATCTTTAGCCGATTCGGAGAACATCGCACGTATAGAAATTGGCATATTCGCGCCATGACAGTGGAACGCATACTCCCGCCGGGGGGAAAAATTGAGGACTTCAATATTGGTATATCTCTGATGATATCATAAATGCATTAATTGCTACGAATGCATAACATTAATATAACATGGATGTAACAAATGTCCCATAACATATTATCTACATATTATATAACAGCAACACAGTGCAGCTATATAGGATTACATTATTACATAAATGGGGTTTCGTGCAGGTCGAACCATATGCGCCATCGCAATCAATTGAGCCTCCTCTGCTCCTATCATTGACACTTTTTTCCAACTCTATTACTGAACCCCCTATTCCTGGGCTGAAGGGAGAACCCGGACTCTGCACCGAAATTATTAAGAAATAATAATTTACTAAATTTTTATAAAGTTTTATTAATAACAATGATTTTCAAATAGGCAGATACCCCACGCGCTCGCTTACGTAAAAATTACCGCGGGTATGTTCTCAGATTAATGAAACAGGTTTGCAGAATTGCGTAAAATCGAAGGTGATAATATATATTGCAACTGTACTGTCAACCCGTTTCAATATGATCGTACTTCAGCATTTTTATAAGCCTGTTATGATCATCAATTGTGCAATGAATCAAGAATAGAGGATGAAGAAGGAGGTGGCAGAATGATAGACATTTCGAAGGAAAGTGGAACGTGTCCTTGCTGATGTAATTAAATAAAACACTGGTCGATACTTACCTCACTGGTATCTCAAACGTGGGTACAGCTGTGGCTGATAAAAGAAATTGACCGACTGCGTAAATGATACTCAAGTAGAAAATCGTGCGGAACTTTCCAAGAAATGAGTCAGCGAGCATCGCACCGAACAGCGGGAAGAAGTAAACGAACATCGTGAATATGTGATATACAACGGTTGCAGTGTCATCGGAATAACTAAGCTTGTCCCGAAGGTACAAGGCAAGAATTGCTGAGAAAAAAAAGCAATAATAAATGCTCCATTTTTTTACAATGTAACAAAATTGTCGATCGAATTATCGGCTTATTCAAATACTCACTTCGCATTCCATAGTACGAAAATCGTTCGCAGAACTCATTACTAACGATGAAGAATACCGACTTCGGATACTTAAGTTTCTGTAACAACAGATAAAACGTCAGGGTATTGTGAACGTGAGAAAATGTAATTATCTTAATCAATTACTCCAAACAACATTGAAGATACACGGAGAGAAAAATCTTTTTTACCATAGTAGACCCGACACTACCGCAGCAAATTTTTTATGTTAAATTCTTTTCGTGGATTATTCGGGGTCCCTCTTGGAAACCCTTCCCCTATATAGAGCATTCTATGCCAAGTGTCAGAAATATACAAAAAATTACATATCGAGTATCAACAATATATGGGGCATTCCATGTTAATCATATTGTGAGCTTTGTCATATTGTCACTATTATTAACCCACTCTGCGGGTCAATAATCGGGACGGATTATTGACGGCAGGGCGGTGAACGCACGAGCTGCACGAAAGTCTGGCCACTTTCTATATATCTTAGGTTATCCCGCTTAAAAAACCGATAAATTCTTATAAAAAATAAAATTTATTAAATCTAATAATATTTTTGGTTTGTAAATGTCAGATGCGTTATCTGATGTTCTGTATAGCAAAAACTATCGTTTTTCAGGGTTTCTTTACTATGAGGGCTAATTATACCATGCGAACCAGTGTTCCTCCGATTCAGAATTTAGGAAACATATTTAGGAAAATCTCTCTATATTATTATATATCTATTCAAAGAGCTTAAGTGATATCTAAGCTGTTTTTTTTTCTCGATCGTTGATGCAGATCTAGAAAAACCGTTATCAAGTATGGACTCATTATTTGATTCTGGCAAAAACTTTTTTTACCGACCCGCCGTTCTTCTAATTGTATTAGGTGCGCAACTAAGTTCCCGCTGTTTTTCAAGAGATGGCTCCAGTAGTAAGTGCTGGTCGATTGGGACATAACCAAAACGTCATGAACCAAGCTTAGACATATAGTAAACAAACCGCTTTGGCACATTAGTGATTTTGTTTTTGCGTCATATACTTTTGGTTGTGTGAAAATGTCTGATTTTGTGCCAAATAATTGTCATTTGCGGGAAGTGTTGCTTTTCTTCTTTCGTTCGAAGAAAACCGCGGCTGAAGCGCATCGAGAACTCCAAAAAGTTTACGGAAATGCTGCTCTAAGTGAAACAACATGCCGTGATTGGTTCCGTCGCTTCAAAGACGGTGATTTTGATGTTGACGACCGTTCGCGTGAAGGAAGGCCAAAAACCTTCGAAGACGCTGAATTGGAGGCATTGCTCGATGAGGATCCGTGCCAAACGCAAAAAGAGCTTGCTTCGGCATTAGGAGTTACTCGCCAAGCTATTTCTAAGCTACTGCATGCGTTGGAAATGATTCAAAAACAAGGAACTTGGGTTCCTTATGATTTGAAGTCAAGAGACGTTGAGCGTCGTTTTTTCGCCTGTGAACAACTGCTCCAGCGGCAAAAAAGGGTTTTCTTCATCGCATCGTTACGGGTGATGAAAAGTGGATTCATTACAGCAACCCAAAGAGAACAAAATCATGGGGACTGCCCGGTCATGCTTCTACGTCGTCGGCTCGGCCGAATATTCACGCTGCGAAGATTTTGCTGGGTATTTGGTGGGACCAGGGCGGTGTTATTTATTATGAGCTCTTGAAACCGAACGAAACCATCACTGGGAAACGGTATCGAACTCAATTGATGCGATTGAGCCGAACACTGCGCGAAAAGCGGCCACAATACGAGCAGAGGCACGAAAAAGTGATTCTACAGCATGACAACGCTCGGCCTCACGTTGCCAAACCCGTTAAAACCTACTTAGAAACGCTCAAATGGGAAGTCCTACCCCACCCGCCATATTCCCCAGATATTGCGCCGTCCGATTATTACTTGTTCCGTTCGATGCTACATGGTCTGGCTAATCAGCAGTTCAGCTCATATGAAGACATCTCAAAATGTCTAATATCAATATCAACGCCGATTTTCAAAGCTGATGAAATTGCGGCATGTCTGGTAATGTGGGCCGAAAATACCTTTATATCAATGTTACATATAGCCATAAAGGATTTAACCCATCTATTAATACTCGTACTTTGGGATGGCACGTCCTTGCAGGACTTCTTTGTGGTAATAAAATATTTGGTCCTACTTTCATGATAGAAGTACTGCACTTGTAATCATTTCAAACGAGGCTGGTAAATAATTCCAATTGAACCTCACTTAGACAAGTTCGTTTTATCGTACAATTTTTTAATGACTCAGTTGAGTGTTAATAAGTCTGAAGAATCAAGTGTATTTCCAGCGTTTTACACACTCCCCTCATCTCTCCCTCATTGATACAATCTTTTCAATCTTCACACATTTCCTATATAGCTAGCATTGCAGTATGCCTTGTACATTCTGCATTCGTTGCCTTCTTGCTTAACCAACTTAATCTATGTTTCCCCTAGGCTTCTACTTCTAATATTTAGGACTACTGATAACCGAATATTTTATTATGCATGTATTAACACCGATTCTTTGGTTAGTGATGGTTTTGTTGATTTGCTATCATGCCTGTACCTTATACATTCAATTTACACCGCCCACTCCATCTTCCCCTTTTCTATTTCATATTTTGCCTCTATAACCCTCTCCGTTCTCCTCCTCCTTTGAACCTGGATAATCTTCCGATGACTATTAGATATTCGCATATATCGATAGCCACTGCTCCTTTGATCGTTTCAATTAGCTATCAAGTCAGGTCATCACTCTTCTCTCCCCTTTGCATCTATCCGCTCCCTATATCCATTTCCTCCTTATTTCCTTCCTAGCTTCCCTACATTCCCAAATATGCTCCATACTTTCCTTTAACGCCCCACACACTTAGATCCCCTTTGATTCCCTTCTTGCCCCAGTACTTTCCTCTCTCCACTCCCGTTTTTATTTCTTGGAAGAACGTGTAAGAACATCGACCGGCTTACCCTCACCCCTTCCCCCTGCAGGTTGTGCTCCTTTTTCCTCTTCTTTCAACAGTTTCTTAATCACATCCACCTATGCCCCAGCTCTCATCAGCGCGTCCATCCTTCCATGCCACACTTTGTCAATTGCTTCTCGAAGTTCCTTTCCCCATCACGACGGATTTCCATTAACACTACCTGTAATTTCCTCCTCTAATTTTCGAGCATACATTTGGGCAGCGCTTTTTTTCCATTTTTAGTAAAGCTATCACATAGTTTCCCGCTCTCCTACTTGCTACTACTGCCACGTTCCAAAGTATTTCAGAACTAATCATCGCCATTTTTATAAACCTGCCCTGCATGTTTTCCACTTCTTTCCTCTTTCCCATCCCCAGATTCCTATTCCATATAGCACCCGGCCTTAAGCAGCGATTCTATCAATTGCATTCTGTCCCTTAGTTTGTCTAATCTAGCCTTTATTATGAACTCCCACACCGAGTTTGCCGCTTTCCTGGATTTGCCCATCAGGGATCCCAAGTGCTTCTTCATTGTGCTCCTAGCCGTGTACCAGATTCTCAGATACATCAATTCTACTACATTAATGTCTTATCCCAGGACTATCGACTGATCCCCTATTTTCATCTACCCTCCGTCGCAAGAAACATGATTTTTGTTCGTTGAACATTTACCCCCATTTACCTCTCCCCGCATACTTTTTCAGCGATTTTAATATTTTTGTCAACTCTCCCCCCTTCTCTGCTACATCGCTATGACGCCTGTGTATTTTAGAACGCAATATATAGTCCCTTCCACTACTGTCCCCCCCACCCTTTGCCTTTCCTATTCGCCGTCAACGTCATCCAGCGCAGCGTGTTCTATTTGGGCACTGTTGCCTTACTCCTTTCCTCGTTGCGAAACTCACTGAAACCCCTCTCCTGCTGTAATATCATTGGTAGTTTTAGTATATACCCTCTAATCATTCTATGCATATTTCGTTTGTCCCAAAGTTTTTGCAATATTATTTTTCTACCTGCCTTGTCGAATGCGGCTTTTAAGTCAACAAAAGTAACGTAAAGCCCCCGTTTTCGTTTTTCACCTGTTGTTGATCAGCGCATTCAGCACGACAATGTGATTCCTTATTTTGTCCCCTGCCTGAATCCTGCTTGGCGTTCCTTTAAAATGCCTTCTCCTGTTATCCACTTGTTTTATCTGTCTACCATAATACTCGTCATTATTTTATATCCGATATCCAGCAACGCGACCCCTCTATAATTCCATGTTTTCGTCCCCTGTCTTGGGGGTCGAAAAAATCATTGCCACCCCCACCCCTGAATTTTTTGATACTGGCTGTTTCTAATAGATTCACTTGCGATCCCATCTTCCCCCAATGCGCTTTTCTTTTCTATTTTCGAAATAACCCGCCCCAATCATTCTTTATCGATTTCTGCGTCAAGAGCTGGATCTGTTCAAGAGTTGTGTAAAATGTTTAACGCACTGCCCTTGTTCTATATTTACTCCTTCCCGCTTCCGTCTTTACCAGACCTACCGCTTCCCATCACTGTGCTATGTTTTTACTTTCCCTGAATATCTTCCGGAGTTTCTCGAACCATTCTTTCTTGACTTTCGCGCTGAACTCCCGCCATTTCATCCTCTTCTCTTTCAACGTCAATCTTTCCATTCTTTCGTATAATTCGAAGATACATACGCTGAAAGTCTATCCTCCGAGATGTCCAACAATTCCTCATCGTCCGTTAACCTCTGATCGCTTAATGGTTGACTCTCATTTATTTCCCTTTCTTCTTGCCACTGCGCCGCTTCACTGTATCTCACAATTTTTTCCTTTAGAAGATCTTTGACTATTCGGTCCATGTTTTCACATTAGCATGTCAACGGTGTTATCTCTTTCGAATCTTTTCAGTTTCCATCCTCCAGAACATCATGAGGCTCGTCTCCAAGGCTATTATCTGCTTATATCCCCCGGCCTAGCCTCAGAGTCACGCAGTGCATGCATAGAGTCTCCACCCCGTTCATCGCCACCTCACTATAGCTACTAGCGATTTCTCCGCTGCTCACACGGCTTGTCTGCATACCATTTCTTTTTCCACACTCTCGGCAGTCTTTTACATTTTTGCCAACTGTTGATTTTCCGCGGTCCCGCTGCTCCCTTCTTCCTGCGGTACATCAGTTGCATCTTCATCCTCACCGTCCTCTCTCTGTTTCGTTGGTGAGTCCACCGCTTTAGTGCTGGAAAAACGGACGCGGCCCCATGTAGTGGGCCTTTCAATACATGAACTTTTATACATAACTCAATCGATCGATCTGAAATTTGGCACGCAGGTAAAGCAAAAGTATTTGTTTCTTTGGTACAATTTTTGTTAAAATTGATAGATATGGGACAATTTTCACAATTATTTGAAATCACTTTGGGAAGGAAATTTTTAAAAGTAAGTTATTAATTTATTTTTAATAATCATAACTCGAAAAGGAAACATCAAGGCATGATGTCCAAGATCTCAAAATCCTCGTAATGGATGCATGCTTTATATGAAAAAACATCACATCGGATGTAAGCTTTTATATGGAAAAACATCGAGAGTAAAATAGATTATGACGTACATGACGAAAAATCACTCTTTCGAGCTCATAGATAAAACAAAAACCATTTGAGAATGCATATTTACAAAATAATTATCCGATTAAAATTTTTAATTGAAATTTTATTTTGAAAGAGTGATGCTAGTTTGAAAATAATTAATCCAAAACTATTCGTTAATTTGAAAAAAAATGAAAGTCGACTTGTAAGATATTGCAATCGTCTAAAAAATTTAGAAGAAAATCTAAAGATGTGCGGTCTGAAGTCAAACGAATTCAGCTGGAATGCCCCATATATAACATTTTTATGACTTTTTGAATTTTGTCAAATATATAACCGCTCGAGCTGCCGCAATTTTTTCATTATCGAGCTAAATAGTTCTTTATAAATAAAACAATATTCAGAACTATTCGGAATTGTATTTGTGGAAAATTCATAGAACCATTCGGATTTTATGGAATTTTGAATTTTTGGATTACGTTTAACGCTCCAATTCACGACAATAGAACTAACACTTTCTACAGCATCATTTTCCAGCAATATTAGATATTTGAATTGGTAATGACCGGTAGAAAAGTTGGGACTCTGCAATAATTCGTATTATTCAATTTTTATCAACTTTTATTTTTGGAATAATTAACGAATCGAGTCACAACTTCGAACACATACGTAATAACGTTCAGGAATATTTCGTACGAAATTTGGTGATAATTGACAAAGTCTTTTGAATTTTACAGTACATAAAATTTTTATGGTCACGATTGTCGAGGCTTGGAAAAATAAGAGACCTGTAACTCATAAATGTTTTGACCAATTAATCAACAATTTGATCCACAAATATTTCACATTTTTGGCAATGAATTTGGTGAATAGTAATCGATGGGTTTACATCTTGTGATGGTTTCAATTTTTTTGCAAAATATCTATTCGCGCTCCATATCGCGCAAATTTCCAGCTATTAGTACAAAGGGCTTTACCTTTCTATAGAAACAGACAATATCAAACCTCAAATGAGTCTTGTGTTATTTTACTCTTTTATATTTCCTTTGAACAATTTGTTTTAAATATAAATCATAAAGGTGGCTTTGTAAAAGGCGGTAAGCAATAAGGAAACAATTTGTCTACGATTTGTTCTACTTAGTTTGACACATTGTCTGTGATCTAATATAATACGAGTATATCACACTGAGAAAAAGTTATCATTGTATCTCACGCAGGGTCTCTTTTCATACACACAACACACACATCATCCAGCATTGTGAACCCGACCGCGTACATTGTAAATGCAATCGTGTTTTTATACTAGAGTCGGTTAAAATACATTTCGCGAAGAACCACATTTCACACCTCTAGTTTCAAATCTCGCAATCGCGACGAAACGATAATTCTCAACGTTACAAATAACGAATTTGGTCTCGGTGCCAGTGTCTGACGGCGACCACTCCCAGCATGAATAAAACGACGACAATAAGCTTTGAAAATTACAACATACCGTTCAATGAATTTGTAGGATGTATAACAATATACAGTAAGTATATATAATAAGACGTCTGCGCTACAGCGCTTTTATACAGAGCTACAAAGTGCCCGTCCAACCAATTTTGCAGAAGGAGACTTTTAATTAGCAAATAAAATCTTGAAAATCTTGAAAAGAATGTTTTCACTAAACCAAAGCTTTCTCTATGAGGTAGTAAAATAAAGAAAAAAAACGGGATCTATGTAAATTTCACCGACTTTATACGAATCAAAGGAATTTTATTTATATCTCGGCTGAATGGAAGTTTATTTGTTGCCAATTAAATTATATATTCATTTTTTAATTATTTTTTACGTATTTAAATTTGACTTGAAGAAAACTTATAAAGTTTAACTATACTCAAATTGTATTAATATAACAAGTATTCTGCATTGCACTAAATGCAACTGTGAAAATAATATAGAAGAAATAGGAACTCGACCAGGCAGCTATTTGGATAGAGAACGATTTCAAGCCGCGGTAAAGAGAAGTAGAAGAGCGAAAGAGGGAGGAAGGGGGCGGGAGAAAAATGATTGTTCAATGTTGTAACATGAAATATTGCGGAGTGGAGAAGGTTCAACCTTGTCGAGGCGAAAGATTTTTAAGATTAAAATTATAATAAGTAGATACGGCAAGGGCGATGTAGATCATAATGGTATATACACTGTTCCAAATCTGGTATTAAAATGAAACTTGCGAATTATTTATATGAGTCCACACTGATAACTCGTGTCAATAGCCGATGTTCAATAGCTGGTGTTAATAGACATTATAACCTCAAAAGTTTTAACAGATTTACTCATGTAGAGATAAGTAAGTTAGAGCTGTGATAGGCTTTAAGGGTTGTCAAAAATAAAAAGGCATCAGAAAAAGATTGGACATGGCTCGAATTTCTTAAAGGATTGCCAGTAGAGAAGAACAATTTTGAACTACATAAGAAAAAGGGGAGAATTGCAGGAGGAGTGGGAAGAGGAACATATTTTTCTAATATGATATATAAGGCCAAGAATATTGATATAGCTAGTAAGTATAGAAGGTTGTCTCTATTAGACGTAGGGAACAAGGTATACCAAATCGCCAAGATAATGATCGGACGACTGAATGGGTGGATTAAACGAGGGAACAGTACTTAAGAAAAGCCAGGCGAGCTTCAGGGCATGTAGGGAGACAAGCGGCCACACGTTCACACTAAACGGCTTGATTAATAGCACATTGAATTAGGAGAGGATAGATTATCTGTGGCTTTTATGATCTTCCAGACAGCCTTTGATACGATACATAGAGGAATCCTGCTGAAAAAGATGTAGCGAAAAGGTATTGAGAGAACATGTACAGAATGATTAAGAGGGCTTATACCAAAACTGCCAATGTAATTATAATGAGGGAGAGTATTTCCGATATTTTTCGGATAAAGCATTGAGCAAAGGCAACACACAGGACGGGAAAGTATATAGCGGAGGTGTTAAAGATAAATGTGACGAGATTGTCAAAGGTATACCTTAAGTAGGAAATAAGGGCAATAATCGACGGGAACCCATCGACAGTGGTAGTGGAATTTCGAGATGCAACGAAAGGGGCAGGAGGGCAGGAAGATCATGCAGTTAATGTGGATGGGGGTGCCGGGGGAGAAGCTAGAACTTCTGGCAGTATGAGGAAGTACGCAAAAGGATAAGGAAAGAGTAGGTGGAGGGGTGGGTAGGTGGAGAGGTGGATAGATCGACGGGCACCAGGGTGGGAGATGACTTAACCCAGTGGTTAGCAGAAATATTTAAGGTTGACTGTGTGGCAGAGATATGCGGCAGAGAATGAAAAAGTTGAAAGCCAGCGCAAGCGCTGGAAAGATCGTAGATAGGGGAACTAGTCAAGGGCGGGATAAGTTAATCATGAAGGTAAGAATGACAATTGGTAATAGCTCTTACTAACTATAGGATGAGGAGAATGCAAACGCGTGAGGGGGAAAAAGAAAAGGAGATTTAATAAACTAATATCTACGGTAGTGATGACAACGAGGCACGAGGTGCGTTAATGGCTGAACGATGGTGTAATAACCAGGTCGAAGGAGCGGGAAGTGAGCAGAAATAAGTGCATAGACATCAAGCAAGATGCAATTTAGTTAAGAATTGTTTACATATAAGGCGGAGAACGCTATAATACGGTGGAAATAAATATGTCTATCTATCAATCAACTTAAAAAAAATTGTTCTATACGTCATTGATTATTTTGAAACAACATTTTTTTCTGGGTGTTCATACAATACAAATAGATAGTATAAAATGTACATCGTATCGGCACGAATGGCTTTTTAGTGAATTTATTAGCACAATCTGCTTCCATCCAATGCCACTCCGAAATTCTCTCGAATCACCATAACGTAATTTGCCAATCGTTCTCAGGCTTACTTTATAACCAATAGATTAGATACTTTCATCGATGTTAGATAAATGTTTATACTATTTAATTTTCGTCTAACGATTAAGGTGATAAGATGCCCGTTGCGATGATAATTGTATATATCTGCCAATCAGTAACCATAGTGTCACAGTTGTGTGTCTTATAATAATGGTAATAAGCGGGTCACTCGTGCAAGATTTTTATAAAGTCAATACAATTATCGCAGTAGTATGATATGTCGGTAAAAGTCGCTGATCGAATGATAAACGATCTCGTTTTATCTGTGGAGAAATTTCTCTACTAGGTTACGTGTTCGATACTTGACCTAACGTGGTGAAGAAAAAGAACGATATCTTATCCGGCGAGACTTACGAGCCTCCAGAGTTGACCTCGAAATACATTTCCACTGAGAAATTCCCAGTATTTAAAAAATTGTATTTTCTCGAATGGAACTGCTTATCGCATTTATGGTTGTCGAGAATTGTATTATGACAAATACACACGGTAACAATACTCGAGTTATGTATACAAGTTATGTATGCAATGCGAATAACGAGCTGAACGGATATAGATAAAAGTTTTCTCGGTTTATAATCAATGGAAAATCAAATAGAAATGCTATTGAGGTTTAATACTCCATCTAAAATTTCTGACAATGTTTTACATTTTCCTGGATATACCTATATATCCCTGTAAACTGATGAACAATTTCTGTTCGTAAAAAACGTTAGGTTTACGAGGCATTCACTGCTCTGCTATTAAAATATGCTAATCTTGTATTGTTGTTTGATTGTTTTCAATTTGTTACGAATAATACATTGCGCAGCATTGCCCGTCTTGAAGTGTCTTTGACCCTCTACGCTATGAGATGTGCGATACACCTGCAGCCGCAACTATCATCACTATATTGACTGAAGCACAAATGGGGGAGAGGGAAAGGGATGGACGCAACAAGAGATGAATAAGCCAAATGCGAGATTCGCATTCACGCTTGCCGCGACCAGTATAACTGTCCTCGCACAGCTGTAATGCAAGCAGGTGCTTCGCTATCTCAAAACCTTGAATCATTCTAAACATGCAGTTGACTTGGGTAATACCTGCTTCCTTTGAATTTCCGTGTCAGCCATCCTGATAGAATGTTATTGGCAAGGAGCCGCTTGCAATCGACTAAATACACTGGGTATAATATTAGAAAAAAATTTGTGCGAAAAAACGCACAATTCTGAAGATGATATCACTTTAATCGATCCACGTACACATAATCACTCGCTCAGTTAATAATTCAGTCTTTTTCATTCTCTCTTACGAGATATTCTCACTATTAACTTTTTTGTTTAATTTATGTTGATATTCTTTTATCGATTATGCTTTTGCACATTTTAAAGCAAAATCTGTATTAATTCGTTGAGGTTTAATTAATGTGTGCTAACGAGCATTAATGAGCTATACATTGAGATAACACACTGCGATATCGCTGCAGATATCTAATAGTAGCGTTCGTCGTCACGTTATTAATAATACTGGTGTTGTAAAATGGAACGAGTTGCGAGCTCGTTGTGCGTGACACTCTCTCTTTTGCTCCTTGACGCTCGATCGCACGATCGATATGTGCTCACTACCGCTGTCAGCATAGCACTGCCAACTGTGTGCGCGCGCCACGAGACTACTATGTCGCGAGGAGCGAGCATTCGCAGCACCGTGAAAGAAGGCTTGCTGTCACTTTTCTTTGAGCAAAGAACGTAAAGACTATATGTAAAGAACCTCTTATCCACCAATCCCCTCAAAGACAATCGTAAACCGTTAGAACCGCGAAAGACAAAGTAATGCAATAGACACAACCCCATTTTAGTGTAATCCTCCATTGGATGAATATACTCTACAACCATGTGATCCACTGTTCGGAGATATGAACAGATGTATACTTGCTTGGTAATCGTACGCTAAATGTTCATTGCACTCAATACTTCCAACGATGTGAATCTGTTGTGCCGATCAGAAAAAAAACACGAAACAACGTTTCTGTATAACGCTTAGTACCTTAATATATTATCACAGTGATATACAATAATCGCTGATTTTCATCCAGTTGAGGATTACAATAATTGAGGTTGTGTTTCTTGAATTTATTTTGGCGGTTTCAATCGAAGATTGTAATCTTTCAGGGAGTCGCTACACGAGAGGTTTTTTTCTTTTCACAAAGGGGTGGCAAGCCCGATAGAACAACTCACGATAGTCATTCGTGCTGATGGTTCGAACGATCTAATCGGTGCGCTAGCGGATCTACAAAGGTATTTTCTTGAAGGTATTTGACTATAGTTACAGTCAAATGCTCTTCTGGACTCAAAAGCCACTGATTATTGTAACGAAAGCAGGTTTTTCCCGCGTAATTACTGTAATAACAGTCACGTAACGCGCTTCGCCACTCATTCAAAACGACACAGAGGTGCAGAAAAATGATTTACAGATGGGCTTTTACAGTGCTGGCTTTCAGAGACAATTTTCTTAGCACTAAGCGGAGTTTTATGATGAAGAAGGATTTTGCCAATTCAATTGGTATTCAATTTACTCAGCTGCACAACGACGGGTGAATAAGACTGAAACTTTCGGTTAAATCCATGAAATTATTTAATTACAATATCGATATCAAGATTTTTAAGATCGTTTTTTTTTCAGTTCTCGCGGACTTGCCCAACTGTCGACCAGCCTAATTTCAATTGGTTGATTTGTGCAAACAACTATCCTTGCACCTTGTTTTTATAGAATCAACTGTCCATCTAACTCTGAGCGATGCTACGTGACGGTTGGAACTCGGTTTGTTTGAGGTTGGTTTCTTGCACAAATTAACCTTGCCCGATTCTACCCAAATCCAACGAAGATTCAACCGAAATCCAACGGAAATAGAGGTTGTATGATTCCGCGCGTGAGGGCATAAAAGTAAAAAGTTTATGTTCTATACAGCGTAGATATAATATTTTTATTAACTACTACGCTCAGAAATATTTGTGAAAGTTGTGGGAGCACCGCGTGCTAGTCAATACACTATGTCAAATAGAAAATACTAAACGAAAGACAGAGGCTCTTTTCGATTATCCTACATGGCGGCGGCAGCGGCGGCGTGATATTTTAATATTATAGAGAGATATTCACTTGTACGATAATGTATAACAATTCATGGTGGTGGTATTTTCTAAATGTCAACTCATATACGATTATATTGGGTCTGGGAAAAAGTTCGTGCCGTTTTTCCCGATAGATGACATCAATTGCAAATAAGTCAGGAAACACAGATCGCAGCGACACCACTAAACGCTCGTTGGAAAGGTAACACTTCGAGCGTTACTTTGAGTGTATAAACATCGGAATTGGTGCTGTAACGGTAATTTCTTATCGTTAGCATTCATTTTGTTTTCCAAGGGGAAGAATTCGGGCTCGAATACAGGGATAATTAATTGAGACTTCTAGGTAGGTAAAATAAGGTTTATTTGACACATTAGTCTGGTCACTTTCGATGTTCGGTTTCTTGGCACCATTCGCCAGTACAATGCATTTCTTACTCGTTGATTTCTGTGATTATTTTACGCTTCTTTGTATTCCTCGCTACACGTAGCACCTCGATACACCGAGCTACGTAGTCTTTTATTTGTATTGTTCATTGCTAGTGTGCCTGTTACACGATATACACATTCACACCACGCACGTGAATTCACTCTTAAAGGAGATGTCTCTGTTATGCTGATATACTTTTCTATTTACCGGTTGTCTTGCTTCCTTCCTATTCGCTTTAACTACTCGCTATAATCCTACTTGCTTAAATGCTAGCCGTTCAAATATCATTTGCTTAAATTCTACTCGCTTAATTTCTATTCGCTTAATTTCTATTCGTTTAATTTCTATTCGCTTAATTTCTATTCGCTTAATTTCTATTCGCTTAATTTCTACTCACTTAAATATTATTCGATCTGGTATTCCTATCAATTGTTCCTAATAATTCCGTAATTGCTTTTCTTATTAACTAGTTCACTCGCCTGTCATTCCTTCTTCCTCTGTATTCGTTTTTCACTGATCTTAGCAACTTCCAGGAATACAAGTCTTTGGATAATTCACTGATTCGTTTTTCTAACAAAAAGCACGTATCTCGAGAAAAATGTCAAAATTAAAAGTTTCAAACTGATGCTGTGAGAGTTGTATACTTTTCCGCAAAAGCACGTAGATGAAGAGCACATAGACCAAGAGAGGCTTCCCTTTCGCGCAGGCTCTTTCATAGCCTTCCCCTCTGTCTCATTCCCCTCTACATTATTGCTTTGATTTTTTAAATCTAACGCAATATCCAAATTTCGCGGCTTACCGTTACCGCGCCACCCGTCTTCCCCTCGTCACCAAGCGAGACCAGCCGGCCGCTGACCTGCTGTTTTCAGAAGCGAGGGAATTTCTTGGCTGTGACGTAGCTTGTTTATCGCCTAAATTCGCACTAGTTCGATGACCCAGTACCCGCAGTTCTCTGTACGTTAGGACATCGATGTGAAATATATTCCGGCTCGTTGCATCTATCGTGACTTGTTTCTCATACGGTCGTTATCGGTCGTTTTTACTTTCGGTTTATTTTATTCCGATGACCGGTGCTCGAGTTACCCAGTACGTTTGCACGTAATTTCTCTTTTAATTCCCAAGAAATCTAATAAAGACTGCTGACAGGTGTAACTACGTTACAGTGCAGTGGTTGGAAAGTAGCTTGCGTTTGAAAATGGAGAAAAGTAATGAAAAATTGCGCTATATTTTGCAATATTATTACGACAAAGGGAAGAAAGCTACGCAGGCTTGTGAAAAAAATTGTGCTGTGTACGGTGAAGATACTTTATCCAAATCTGCTGCGCGGAAATGGTTCGCTCGCTTTCGTTCTGATTCTATTTTTGATGTGAAAGATGAACCATTTACACAAAGTTGGCTACAAAAAGAAGCTCGATGTATGGGTTCCTCAAGAGTTGAGCGCGAAAAACATGACAGACCGAATTAACATCTGCGATGTGCAGCTGAAACGCAATGAAATCGAGCCATTTCTGAAACGTGTCATAACCGGTGATGAAAAATGGATCACGTACGACAATCGGAAACGTCAAAGATCGCGGACAACGGATGGCGAGCCGTCAAAAGCGTTCGCGAAGCCAGGATTGACGGTAAAAAAGGTAATGCTATGTGTGTGGTGGGACTGGAAGGGAATCGTTCACCATGAGCTACTTCCAGTTGGTCAGACCATTGATTCTCAACTCTACTGTGGCAACTAGAGAGATTACGCCAAGCAATTGAAAGAAAACGGCCCGAATTGATTAATAGGAAAGGTGTTGTCTTCCATCATGACAACGCCCGACCACACACTTCTTTGATGACCCGTCAAAAATTGCGAGAACTTAGTTGGGAAGTTTTTATGCATCCACCGTATAGTCCAGACATAGCACCCTCTGACTATCACTTATTTCGATCTCTGCAGAATTCTCTCAATGGAATTAAGCTGCTTTCAAAAGAAGCCTGTGAAAACCACTTGATTCAGTTTTTCAACCAGAAACAGAAGTTCTTCACCGATGGCATCATGGCTCTACCCGAAAAATGGCGAAACATTGTCGATAATAATGGAGCATATTTGGCGTAAATAAATTCATTTTCACACTATAAGAAAACCAGTTGAATTTTACTAAAAAAACGCCACGAACTTTTTCCCAGACCTAATATATAATCTGATAATATCGAGAGACTGAAGCATCATAGTTATGGTGGACGGCTGTAAAAATAAACATATTTACAAAAAAGGACTACGAAATTGCCGTTACTCATGAATACGCGAAGCGTTTTATATATAACATCGAATTATTATCTAATATAAGATCGTGTTTACTTTAAATAATTAAGCAGCAGTCAACAATCGTAAAAATTTTGCAGCTATTTGGCCGCGGCCTCTTTCAGGATGGGTGACCGGCATATCTATTGCAATATTTGTTAGTTTTTTTTATGAATCTGGATTGCTTGTAGCGATAGAATATGGGTGGACAATTTAGCGGAATAGTTATTTAATTCATTATATTGGCATTGTGAATCAACATTACTCGGATTATGTTGATTCACATCGCTAGGGGGCCTCGGCGCTTTGCGCATCAAACTCCTGTTTACATTACATATTATAAAAATTCCTACTTTCACGTTAGTAAAAACTCTCTCATATGTATTTATTTATATTAACGTGTGACAGAGTATTTGCGTTATCCGCATTTGCGAAAAATAAAAGAATATAGCGTGACACGTAACTATATAAAACGTATTTTTTCTGGATCATACAAGGAAATTTGTGAGGCATCAATCAGCATGTCGTAATGCTATAAGATTCTGTATTTCTCTGCCTGTTGTGGGTTTCACTTCAAAAGCACAATAATGCTCGTCGAACTTTTTAGATAATAGCATTGGTACATTATTAAGCTGTTATTTTTGCACATTACACAGTTTTTCTATTTTTGTTTCAATACGCCGGTCTGCAGCTTCGCGATCGAATTAACACATGTAGCGAGCGCGGATACTGCAGTATCCCACCATAGTGGAAACAACCCCACTAATATGGCAGCACGGACGGTAGTTGCGCATGCGCAGTTCAAAGCCACTAGTCTATAATAGTAGCAAAACTACTAAACATGTAGAAATTGCCGAAGACTATAGTAATTCGGACCGTGTTTGTCGTCATTAAAAGTATAAAGCATATTTACGACACTCGATGGCCAATTTCCTTTCCTTAAATAGATACATTTTACTACTGATTGTGAGTATAGTATAGATATTTCTAGTTTTATAGATAGGATTCAATGTACTACCCTACAATAACAATATGCGCTACTGGTTATTGCTATAAGGACAAGTTAACGAGTTATTGTAACTCCTCAGCCTATACAAGTTAAGTAAATAGTAAACTTTACCTCGAACTTATTCACAAGTATTACATTACGATTATCGTAGTAAATCTAATGTTCCTTCTTGGTACACGTGCAACCAGAATCCTGTATTCGATACTAATTGTGTTTATATTCGCGAGTTCGTCGGCAACGATGATAACTGTTGTTGTAACAGTGCATTGTAGCGTGACCGCTGCAGTGTAGTTTCATTTACCATAATCTTTGTGTATTAGTACTGTGACGCTAATTACAACTTGCAGAGGTATAATGATTGATACACAGAACGTTAAGTATATATATTGCGTAGTGCTTTCAATGCTATATTCAGGTCAGTCTTTACAGTATTAAATAATACAAATGTGATAAATATAACAACATAGCTTCAACTGCAATTCAGTTGTTTTTGATATATGTCATTGTTGTTGTCAAAATAGTTGCTATCGTAAAAGAGTTACCATTGGAAAAATTTATGAAAATTGTGAAACTTCTAAAGAACGGGAATATTTTTTTTCAGATTTTTTAAAGTTTTCCATTCGAGTATTTTTTATTTCGAATGTTATTTAAAAAAAATGAATTTAAAAAAATGCACAACAAGACCAGTGAGGTTCGACAGAACAATCCTGAATCTGGCGCGGAACCACCCATATAACAATTCTCAAACCTTACAACGATGAGCTTATTCCAACGAATAAAGAATGCGTCGGACATGTTCAAAGACGGATGGGCTCACGGCTGAGGAGTCTAAAGAAAGGCCATAAAGGAATCGGTGGCCGAGGTAAGGGTAAATTGACGGATAAATTAATCAATGACCTAACTAATTTACTACGGTATGGTAATCATGCGATATCCGGTTCTGGTGGGAGAAATAGGACAAGGCGTGCAAATTTGAAATTAGCACATTGCTTTCTTGTGATTCTCACTAATCCATAGATTATTCTTTACGGGTAATGGTAATCTCAACTCTGACTTTCGGATAGGAGAAGTGGTATTAAAATTTTCAGTAAAATTGCAAATTTTATAAAGTTTGAACCCTTTGATCAAATTCAAAACCAAGTATCCTTATTTCCTAGCCAATTTAGATGTCAAGTTTCTGTTCGATAGATAAAGATTTACTAAAGTTACTGTAAAAATATATTATTATTCGAAAAATTACAAAAACTCTTACTTCATAAAATTTCCTGGCCTATTCTCGTAGAAAGTTTGAGTTCGATAGTTCAAAGTTTACGAAAGTTAGAGAGCCATAAATTGGAACACCCGTTAGCGATTAAGGTAAAAATTGCAGCAAACAACGGGAATTGCGACCCGACTCGTCTGCAAAGTTTCAGGAAGATCCAATATACCGTTCTGGAGATATAGCGATTTAAATGTTGCAAGTTCAGCACACAAACGCAAACACACACACCCGCGCGCGTACACACGGTCTTGTTTTCTAAATAAGATTTCTCGACATTCTGGAACATTTTAAGTACTCTGATATCAAAATCTCGAGAAAACGCATTTTTTCTCGAAAACAAAGCTTTCCCTATGAGGAATCAAAACGGAGTAATGGTTACACATTACCATACGTATTCCTCGGATGATAATCCACTGCAGGACTACTGCCCACCTGAAACAGATTATAGCTGGTATAAACGGCGTTGCGCAGACGCAGAATACACGTTGAATGACTTTAAATATGACACTCCCATTGATTTTAAAGTTCAAGAACTTTTTTTTCTGTATACAACGATCAAGTTAAACAACTGGCACGTGACGATTTACTAGAAATATGTATTGACGGGAACACACAAAACAGTAATGAGAGCTTTAATGCAACACTTTGACAACTTGTTCTAAAAAGTCAGCATTTTAGTGAAAAAATCTAGGAGATTGCGGCGTTTCTGGCAGCATCAATTTTTAATGTTGATTTTCGATATTTAACAATGAGTATCAGAATTGAATCTATGTATAAGCTGTGTGCCGAAAAGAAGGATGAACCTTGAATCCAGAAAGCTGAACGCCAAACCTCACGTTACAACCTCGAACGAAACTCGAACAACTCGAAGGAAGGATGCAAATACGAGATTGGAGTTATACGTATAAACGGAAGGGCTCCTATATGGCCCTGGTATTACAGAATAAATTTAAGTTAGAATAACAAATTTGTTCTACATGAAAGTCGTTCCTCAAACTTTAATTGCATTTTTCTCGAACCTGCTTTTTTAAAGTCTGTGAGTAGTATATCTCGAAAACTAATCATCCGAGTTCAAATTTGAAGGGTTAGTGTGAAAAATATTTCTACCGGGGATGAACCTATTTTTATGGTGACATTTGAAACATAATTTTTTTCTACGCGTTCCCAAAATGGAATATAAGTTTTATAACTACTTTCTGGAAGCTGAAATGTAACTTTTACAATTTTTTAAATTTATTTTTTCACAGTGATCCATTTTTTGGTAAAAAGAGTTGTTTATAATATTTTTTTTTGTTTCGCACAAAATGGCGAGCAGTTATTCTGTCTACCAGGTCGGCGGCACGCTCAAACCGCGGTACACTTTTCTATTCGTAAGTCAATAAATAATTCTTATTGGTTAAAAAAAAAATTCCTAACAATACACTAATATAAAATTTTTAAAACCCTGGAATCTCAAAAAAAATCAACCCATCACTTTCTTAAAAAAATCCAACAAATAATCCAGATTAGGACACAACTGATAAAGTTCCCCCTTTAAGATCTCGGCGGACTCCGTCGGTCTAATTTCTGTCTCAACTCGCCTCTCGCTTTAAATACTTGTGTCGTAACATATTCTTTATCTGTAATGGTCATCACCCGCTCAAAGCACACCGTACACGATTCGTTATATTAGGAGTGCTTCAAATGTGTACAATGTTATGTATGTTATGTTATGTTATATGCCTTCATATCGCTTGATAGAGCCGCTGCGACAAGCAGAACCACAAATTTACAGCACACTGCGGCAACGGTAGGCTAACAAACGGAAATAATCTTTGTTGGATCGCAACATTCTATAGATTTAAACATTCAAAAAATGATTTAAAAATAATTTATATTCTAAAGCAAAAACTTTTTAAAGCGTAGTGTCATAAATCACAGCTTTTCAAGTTCGATTTATCTGTATTTTTTCATATCATTTAATGTATTAGGATTGTAAGCAAGTTCGATTTATCTGTATTTTTCCATATTATTTAATGTATTAGGATTGTAAGCTAATCTTTATTTTTTATAGGTCATCAAATGCTAGTAAATAATCTTGTCAAGATTTGATATTTTACGATGTGAATTTTATAAATAAGGATCAAATAAACATTCTTTTACGGCGCAAATTTGATTCTCACTGATGTCCATGGTGAAAATTCTTTGCAAGCTTCGACGACCAAAATTTTCCTAATTATGCCGAAAATCCACGATTTTCTTTGCTAACTTTCTCGAAGATCTGTAAAGAAGTTGGAGCGATGCTACGAGTACTGTGGCTAGAAAGAAAAACAAAACTTTGTCATGGAAAGGCGTCCGATGGACAGATATAATGCTAAACTATCGCACTTTTTTCAAAAATTTTTCCAATAACAAGTTGCAAGACTTGCTTTGTTGCACAACTGGTTTGGAGCCCGGTATATACGCAGTAGTCACGGACATGCGGGAAAGTCGAGAACACACTCGAAACCTTGCGGAGTCGGGGATAAGCGAGAGCCGGGTGCCAGACGTGTATTTGATATTTCGCAAGTATATTTGCCAGTAGTGCGGTATACCATACATTAGAGTTGCGTGATGTAAATAATTAACGGTAACTAGTAAAGTGTGATTAATATTAACAAGAATTTTAGATAAATCGTTAAAACAGTAATTTATTATTTGCTACGATTTGGTTTGTGAAAAAAAAAGATTGTTAAGGTATTTTACGTTTTTTTACTGGCGATTCACCTAATAAAAATAGAGTTTGATTTAAAGCAGCTATGGCTGCTTCATTTTTTGGAAACGACAATGATGATGATTTCATAGTAAGTTCTGTTCCGGTCGTGTCTTCGTCAGAGGACAAACTTGGAATATCGCCAATTCTTAACGATATTCCAAGTCGAAATTGATGATGTTTCAACTATTACACTACGTTGGAAGTAGGACGTTTTTGGAATTAATGGTAGCGTTTTGTTAAGATGTAGATAAAAGTTTGGTGTTGACATTGCTTGAAGTCAATTTTGAAATTTTTAATCGACAATTATTACAGATGAACAAGTTGACTAATGTTTCGTCCTTTTCCTGTTTTTTTAACTGTGCTGATGTAACGCAATCTAAGGCAGTTTCGGTTTTTGATTAAATGCCGTTCCAATTCAAAAGTGTGGAAGCACTTTGGATGTTATGCCCGTCATTGAAGCTGTGAGGGCAAAGTATAAATGTTTAATCTGCAAAGCCACTAAAGCGCACCTGTTTTCTGGAATTGTTGACATAAGGGGGTTGAAACGATTCAATAGGGATTTAAAATGATAGAATTCGAAGTATTTATTTATAAGCTTTATAAGGTAAATACGACGGTTGTTTGGTTCGGATCTAGATTCTCAGTTGAATGAGAGTCGAGGATTAAATTCATATGACAATAATATCTTGATTTTCGTATGGAGAAGAATGTAAGTTAATTTACGAGTTTGTTTGTAGAAATTTTAATAGATCAGGTAACGGCTCGCAACATAGAATTGTTGCTTCGGTTGATTGAAATTGTCTTACTGAGTTTATTGCGAGGAATAGGAATTTTTCTTGAATTCTCTATGTGCGCTTTGATAGGCTCAGAAATTTGTATATGGTTGACTTGTGATGGAAATAATGTATGGCACTTGTTGATGGCTCCAGTGTAAACTGAAAAATATCGACGGTTAATATTTCAGGAGTTGGTAACGGCACTCATGTGGCAACTGCGTTTTACAACGCCTTCTGTCTCGGTCTCAATTCACTCGCACGATGGGCTCCACTTTTAGGTGCTTATTTCCGCGGGTTCTCTGCACGCTTTCTTCCACGAAACGCCCCTATTTTATTTTTTATTATTTTATATTTTATTATTTTATATTTTATTACTATAACCACTGTTAATAACACTAACACACTGACACTATCGGAAATGTTTATACAAAATTTTCTCAATACTAAAATACGCGAATTAATTTATATGAGTATGAATTACACTAATGCATAACGAAAAATGACCACGATAATGTCGCTTCACTACTTAACGATTGTCTGAAAGTGAGAGCGTAACGAATGTTGAAACACGCTAAACTCACTCCACTATTGGGTTGCTGCTTGAGGAGTGGGGCGTTCAATATTCCTTTTCCTATTTCCCATCATACCAACTTACCCCACCGCGACAAAAGAATGTTCACTTCAAATAATTTGTGGATCATTTTCTGTTACGTTACGTTTCGTGTGTTAGTTAATTGTTAGAATGCTACTGACTCCAAAAAGTATGTTAAGGTATTCTTTTCACGGAGGAGCGTATTTAGTAGGCGCTGGAGGGCCCCCAAAAATCCCTAATATATATAATACCTTTGGACCCACGTAAAACAACTTTAGAACCCATTATTGTACGCAACAATCAACAAGAATCGAAAATTTATCGAGTGTTGTTTAAATTTTCGAATTCTTATATTTTTTGGCAATTTGGCTACGAGAACTATATGGCAAAGTCGCACTGGCGCTATGTCCACATGGCCCTGTATCGTGTATATGTGTATCAATGTTTAATCTATAGCCACTCAATACATATACTGGTCAGAATATGCAAGATATATATATATATATACGTGGTGTAACCGGTGTCAATAGCAAATAGCTGATGTGAACCGTAAGCGTGTAGCTTGTGGCGTTGCCAAACCTAACCGACTCCATATCGCGCTTGCGAAAATTCGTTTCCAAGAATTTTACCAAGTTCGAGCGTAAATATCTTGTTCAAACACTCTGTGACTCTACATTTTGATCGGCGCTATGGAATCTATGAAATTTTTCGAATGCATAGGGTAGTTGATATCAAACATCTCCCATTGTTTGGTTCGCAAAGTATTAGATTGAAATGTGGACAGCCGACCTTCTCCATAAAGTCACGTATTAATTATCCTATTTTCAAAGCCTTAATTGGTCTCTAAAAAATCGTTGAATTAGCTCAATATTTATCTGGCGTAATGGTATATTACTTTACTATAAGAAAGAATGGGACAATTCTACCGTCTTCGAGTTCGCGAAAGGAATACCTTGAAGCGAAATATAAGTGCGGCGGGTAGACTCGGACATTCATCGGTCTCACGGCAACAACTAATAATGGGGCTGATTAACAATTGCTAAGTCTTCCGGGATTAAAAGTGCTCAAGTGGGAGTCAAACTTTTATAACTAGTAAGTAACAACTAATATTCATAATATTGGACATGTTTAACTTCACCATTTTTTATACTTATTAACGTATTATCAACCCGAGAAAAAATCGGCCGCTTTGCAGGGGGCTTATTCTTGTAAGCCCGTCAATATTGAGCCCAAGAGTTTGTTTGGTGGTAAAAACCGATATTTCCGTTGTCAAACAAAACCCTAATTAAATTATTAAACAATTGAACTTAGTGTTACAATTAATACTCCTTAACTTCTGGACAACTTGGAGCTGGCCGGTTCGGAGTCGCAACTTTTTTCTCTTATAGAAAATCATTATATAATCTCAGCAGATCCATGGTAGCGTAATGCACGCAGACTAGAATTCTAGGATTCCCAGTTCGATCCCAGGCTATTGTGATATTTTTTGGCGATTTCTTTAGAAGTAAAAAATCGTCCAGTCTAGTTGCTTGATTAATTCTTATAGAACTAGTGACAGCAATGATGGATTCGAACGTTTGAGATCTTCCTTTAAGGTCGGTAATGTAGGAATCTAGGCGGCACTGATTCACACTCGAGTTGTAACTAGACAAATTCTATCCAATAAAATTTGGTCGCGATGACGATGAATATTTAGTTATAAAAAAAATTAGAAAAATATTTATTTGAATCAACCGAAGCAAATTTGATTCAGTGCTGTATATATACCTGTTTAGTGTTTAATATATTTCGAAGGCTGCGTAGTGGATTAATGAATTGTCACAGACGTACTCGCTTATTTACTTTTTGCGCATCAAGCTGTCTATGAGATAAATACGATGAAAAATGTACTCTTCATCCCATTGGCATTCACAAGCCCGTACAACATCGGTCCATGGATGTGAATATCATGATGGACTAAGAATCGGTGAAAGGACGGTCGCAAAGGAGCCTCGATTTTGCATTTTTAGATGGTGACCCTGGTGAAAATGTTTCACTAGAAATCTCGAATAATTGCTATAAAAACCTGGAATAATTGTTCTGAAATCGCAGAAGCCTTAGAAATGGTTCGGTTTTGGTTTTTCACACAATTTTTTAAAGATTTTCAGAGAAAAATGTTCAATAGCGAAGAAACCGTCTTATTCTGTGTTCCTTAATTACTGGCGCACGTTACAGGCGTGTGTCAAGTTGGAACTGTGAGCCTGCGGTTGGAGCTAAAAGAGTTCATGCATGTCTTCATTCGTGAAGAGTTGGGACGTGTTTAATTGTACTTTGGAGCAGGCAAAAAACGGTCCTGTGAGAGTTCGTTTTCAATTGCTAGTCACTTGTTTAACCGCAACGAAACCGTAATGTAATCCGGCAAAGTGACTTTTGAATAAAAAGGAACCACAAAGAAACCGTAATCCTAGGTGGGACTTATGGAACATTTTAGAGTTATCCCTGGCGGGTATACACAACCTAGAAGTAACTAGGAACCGACGGTTGCTTTCAGACAAAAGCGACCTCTGATGAAATATCGCAGTAATCGGCGGTTGTTCGACGATAGTCGTTCTTCAGTTATTTATCAACTTCATTCATCAAATTCCTTCAACGTTATGCAATCCAGTATTAATCTTAAACGATGAGCCATTGTTCTGAGGTTGCCTGAAGGAATCAATTATTTTTCACTTACATATCAGGGTTCCGCAGATCGGTCAGGGTGCTGTGTCGTGTCGGGAATAAATCGAGTTTGAGTTGAGGGGTAAATCCATTTATACTTTAGCAGTTTAGATCCGTTATTTTGAATTGTCAAAATAAAAAATTTCGACTAATAGATTTGGATACAGCGAATCTAAAAATCCTCTAAAATCGAATAAAAAAAATCGCATATAAAATGAAAAATATGTATGATTCAAAGGATTAGATTATTCAAAAATATATATTTTATCATTTTTCGAATTAAAAGTTGCGGTGACTAGGAAAGCTACGAAGCCGAGGACTTTTATGAACGGAACTTAACGTTGATGAAACAGAGTTGTGAAGTTCAACACGTAATACATATTACGCGAGCAAATTGAGCTCGTTTAAGATTCGCCTTCGGTTTCAAAGTGACGGCTTCTTTGACAGTCCATCACGCCCATCATCCCATAGCCACAACATGACTGTGTCTTTTCTACATTAATTAGTAGTTTATCAGACGCGCTTGCACAGAGTTATATTGAAGCTGGTAATAAACTATACTCGGGAATCGTACTCTCGCCTTAGAATCGAGTATTCCGGGCAAGAGTTTTCTCTCGATAAAGGCAATATGGAAGACGAAAATCGAATGGCGCATTATATTACACCGAAGTCCTATATAGATCCACGTACTTCGAACGAACATCGTAAAATCGTATTTATTAGTAATTACAGATTACAAATGTGTTCTTTACCTTCTCGGTATCGTCCACTTCGTGCCCGTCGCTAGTCTCTGGCTCTGTAAAATAAATGTTAATAGGTCATAAGTAAGATAATATTCGATATTACGAGCCCCAAGTGAATCGATAGTGTCCAATTCAGGGCTAAAAAATTCGGTAGAATTTCAAAAGAATCGATAATAATTATAATCGTGTTTCATCGTATTCTATCAATTCCATCTTGTCCAAGTTGAAGTGAAGATATAAGGTTTCTATCTAGTGCGATCAGAACCTACAAAGTTTTAGTTGGATCGTAATGACACGATAAAAATATTATATTGGGTCTGGGAAAAACTTCGTGGCGTTTTTCCCGATAGATGGCATCAATTGCAAATAAGTCAGGAAACACAGATCGCAGCGATACCACTAAACGCTCGTTGGAAAGGTGACACTTCGAGCGTTACTTTAAGTGTATAAAGTAACAGTAGTTGGAAAGTTGTTTGCGTTTGAAAATGGAGAAAAGTAATGAAAAATTGCGCTATATTTTGCAATATTATTACGACAAAGGGAAGAACGCTGCGCAGGCTTGTGAAAAAATTTGTGCTGTGTACGGTAAAGGTACTTTATCAAAATCTGCTGCGCGGAAATGGTTTGCTCGCTTTCATTCTGGTAATTTTGATGTGAAAGATGAGTCACGCTCTGGTGGTCCAAACACTGAAAAAGCGGATGAAATTCTTGAAAAAGTCCAGCAAGATAAGCATATCAGCAGTGTCGATATTGGTGTGGAGCTAGGCATTGACTACAAAACTGTTTTGAACCATTTACATAAAGCTGGCTACAAAAAGAAGCTCGATGTATGGATTCCTCATGAGTTGAGCGCGAAAAACATCATAGACCGAATGAACATCTGCCATGCGCTGCTGAAACGCAATGAAATCGAGTCATTTCTGAAACGTGTCATAACCGGTGATGAAAAATGAATCCCGTACGACAATCAGAAGCGTCAAAGATCGTCCACTATGAGCTACTTCCAGTTGGTCAGACGATTGATTCTCAACTCTGCTGTGGACAACTAGAGAGATTACACCAAGCAATTGAAAGAAAACGGCCCGAATTGATTAATAGGAAAGGTCTTGTCTTCCATCATGACAAAGCCCGACTACACACTTCTTTGATGACCCGTCAAAAATTGCGAGAGCTTGGTTGGGAAGTTTTGATGCATCCACCGTATAGTCCAGACATTGCTATGTCACCCTCTGACTATAACTTATTTCGATCTCTGCAGACCTCTCTCAATGGAATTAAATTGCCTTCAAAAGAAGCCTGTGAAAACCACTTGATTCTGTTTTTCAACCAGAAACAGAAGTTCTTCACCGATGGCATCATGGCTCTACCCGAAAAATGGCGAAACATTGTCGATAATAATGGAGCATATTTGGTTTAAATAAATTCATTTTCACACTATATGAAAACCAATTGAATTTTACTAAAAAAACGCCACGAACTTTTTCCCAGACCCAATATTTAGCTATGAAGAGCACTTTCCGATCTCAATAATTTTAGTTGTATATTACGTAGATTACGATCATCACTTTGAGTAATGCTGTGAAGGTTTTAGCTGGCGGTCACTCTTTGTTAAATAGTTATTAACAAACAAAGATTGAAAATAAAAATATAATTTTTCGACGCTGGATGTGTAGTTTATCCTTTCCAGCTCGTATCGTTCATTGAACGTGCCTAGTTTTGATGTCAAAACTTAAGGGGGGTAAGCGTTTGCACTTTTAAAAAATCGATTTTTTTTGTCTTTTTCTATAGTTAAACATTTCAAGAATATAGTCTCAAAATTTGAAGTCGATCAGAGCAAAACTCTCGAAGTTATTGACTTGTTAGTCTCCTCTCGGACAGACATCGCGCAGCTCGCGAGAAGGTATACAGTTTATTCACTTGGGGATCGTTCTGGCATATTGTTCTATTTCGAAAAATTTCTATTTAGTAAAGACAGATAACTAAACTAAAGCCGTAAATACATATTTTATATGTGTATATTATACAGTGTTTACACTGTATCATATTTTAAAAAGAGAGACGAGCGTCAGTTAGTTGTTGTAAGTTCGATCGTGCGCTTATTCTCAGTGATTTTATAATTTTGTCAAGATATTTTCTGTTAAGAAATGCCGAGAGTATTTAAAGTTTCGACCGAAGAGGTACAAGAACTCATTTGTGCAGAACGAAAAAAGGCCTAATCCAAAGAAACAAAATAAGGATAAAGCTAATACAAAGAGTGCATCATCGAAAAAAATAAAGTTGAGTACCACTGCGAGCGTGCCAGAAGACGTTGAAAAACATTATAGAATCATCGATTTTTTGCTTGTGTTCTCAACAATTTCAAGTTTGGTTAAATGTGCTCAGTGTGATGGTTCAGTTGAGTTCAAAAGTTGCACAAAAGAAGGTCTTGGCTTTCAAATCCAGGTAAAATGTGCCAATTGTGATCCACGCTATATACCGTCGAGTGAGAAAACTGGTCATCGCTACGAAATCAACACTCGATTTGCTTTCGTAATGCGTAAATTAGGTTTGGGTTTAACAGGCTGTAATAAGTCTTGCGGTCTAATGGACATTGCAAGTAATTTTTTTATCCAAATTGTCTTATTTGGATACTATGGCATCGATTTGTTCCTACGTCAAAACGACTGCTCAAAAATTTCTCCTTCCCGCCGCAGACGAAGAAAAACAAAAAACAAGTGCAAATTCGGAGTCTGATACTTTGACGAAAAAATTATCTGGCAGCAAATTGTTGAATTTGCATCCTACCTAGCTGCATGCACTTTCAACGAAGGTACTGGTGCTTTTCTCACCTTTCTATCAGATATGAACGTCAGCGTTAGGCCGACCGCTCACGACTGCGCAAGATCGGAGGACAGTTGTCGCATCAACAGGGCCGAGATATAAGCTCAGCAGCAGAGCAAAGAAGCCAAAATAAGGCAAAGACTTGAAAAAAAGAGGCTGAAGATATCGCAGCTGCTGCAGGGAGTCTACTCTATGGAGCTGGAATCGATGATTCAGTGTAAGTTGAAAAAAAAGTTTTTTTTCACTTTTTTAGCTTTTAAAACTTGAAACGCGTTTTTCTCAAAACCACTTTTTAAAAGTTCGTTTACACTGCTATTTAAAAACTACATTACCGATTCATTTCAAACTTGGAACACACTTTCTACATATAAAATACATCCCCCCAACGTTAAGTTTTAGATTTTTTTGTTAAATTAAGGGGGTTTTCCACTTACAAAATGGCGGAATTTTTCGTAAAAAATAGCAGTTTTTACTTTAAATGACCACCAAAAATTTAAACATGAAAAAAATAATAATCAGCGAACGTTGGGGCGAGAATTTAATGATACTTTAATTAAATTTTAATGGTTTTTTATTTCAAATAATTTCTAGCGGAGATACAGTGTGCACCGCAAATCGTCTATTTCCAAAGACGTTCTTGGAAAAGCTCCGTCACCGGCTTGTTTGTCGATATTTTTGCATTAAAAAATTACTGAGTGTTGTTGAAATCATACTTAACAATGTACAAAAGGTTTCAATAAATTTGCTCAATCCATATTTCTAAAAAAAAATTGCAAAAAAATGTTTTTTTTCACGCTAAAACCCTTATACCCCCCCACCCCCCTTAAATAAACTTAAAGAACCTAGATAACCTAAAGAATCTAAAGAACCGTTATTAAAAAAATACACATTAACTTTTTTTGTTAATAACTTCTTAATAAACAGTGACCGCCAGCTACAATCTTTACTGCATTACTCAGAGTGATGATCTGCATAACATATTCTCTGATCGAAAAGTATCCGGAATTTCTCATTTAAATGAGCCACCCTTGAGATATTGTCAAAATCATTTTTTTTCTAGGTTGGTACATCTGTCAGTTATTTATGTTAAGAAAAGTTGAGTTCAGCGCATTTTTTTTGTCTCGAGGCTTGTGCCTGTACGGCACAATGTTCTCATTGCGACTGTACCTGAAAAAGAGTAGAATGCGACTCGAGCAACTTCGGCAGCTCTCAGGTTACGAAGCAAGCTTGTCTAGCAACTACGCCACAAAGGCAGTCTCGAGTCTTGCCTCGAATAGAACAGTACATGCTCGCAGCAGTGCTTATTATAGTCAAGTACTGAACGCGCCATTAACTCTTCGCTTAATAAAGAAATATATCGCTATTGAAATAAAAGTTTATTTCTTAATCCGCTCACCCACGCCTGCTCAAACAGGTTATGGGCCCAGTTAACGGTTAACTGTGGAAAAAGGCTGTGAACGCGGTGCGAATTATCGAGGCGAGCAACAAGTGGCGCGCAACGAAAGTCGGCCTTTGTTACAATGCCGGCCTTAGCGTGTCAGCAGAATGTGCATTCGCGAATAGATTCATCGATGTCGGTTGGAATTTCGGTGAAAGGTGTGAGGCCTTAGGATGGAACGAATTTCTAGGGCTAGAAAGCCCAAGTGAACGCACTATTCGTAATGAACGATGTTCTGGACGTCGTAGATGGCACGCGGACAGAGTCAGCCGAGGGAGCGGGACAAGCGGCCGCGAGGAAGAAAAACATAAGAGACGATGCAACGGCGAAGTTCATCATTCTATCCAATCTCGACGAAACGCAACAAGCGTGTGTGCTATCGTGTATTTCTGCGAAAGAAATGTGGGATAAAATATGTTTAATTCACGAACAGAGACCGTGTCAAATAAGTTAGGACTCCTTCAAAAGTTTCATGCGTATCGGATGAGTGGAACGGATACGGCGGTGCAGTACGTAAGTAGAGAAAGCCCTTTATAGAAAGACAGACAGGGCGTGGCTCCCCCTGTCCCCCGTGGCGCCAGGGTGTGCCTAGACTAGCCCCGCCCTTTCCTCACCCATGCTGCATTCTCATTGGTGGGTCCTTTAGTGTAGAGGGGGCGTGTATGTCCCCGCCACCCCACCCCCCGTTCCTAATTAGTCGTCACAACCCCACCACCCCTACCGCTAGCCCTGATTGGTCCCCCGGTAGTCCCCACCCCCAGACTTAGCTCCGCAGTATGAACGCTACACGCTGATCGACTCGTCGCAGCACTATCTCTGCATCGTGGGTATCGTACAACTCTTCGGAGTTTTATTTTGCTTATTTTTCTATTGTCGCATTAACAGTGCTCAAACGTGTATCGCCTATTTGCAAAGATTTAGAGTTTGTATATATTAATTAGTGCACTCTCTCGTAGTATCATGGCAGACAAAGGCAAGCGAGCTCAGATCGGTGATGGATGCGAGTGGGCTTCTGGTAAGAAGCTGTTGGTGTCACCACCTACGCAATCAAGTCCTCGCTCACCAGTGAATCGTACACCAAACCTGGTGACTTCCGCTCATTGGTCTGACCGACAGTGTAATTCGCGCCTGTCGTACTCTTGGATCGTCTCCTTGTGCAACATGATCGTTACGCCACTCTAACGCAATCAACCAGCTCTACACGGTCATCGTCAGCGAATCTTGCTCCTGCAAACGTCGGCACTCACCAATCGACTGTGCACCATGCGACGGCAAGCACAGACCGCACGCTGCTGCATTAAACGGCACCATCTGCAACCTCTGACGCCGCTCAACCACACAATACACAGCCGTCAACACACTAGGGTGTTAACGCAGTCGTTCACGCATCGGTTCAACTCACAAACAGATGCTCAACGCTAGCAACTGATCAGGCACGTCTTCACCTTGATCCAGGATCGGAATTGACTTTCATTACGGAAGAGCTCTTCCGGAAACTCAATACATCACGCAAGCACTCAAGAATTTCGATCATGGGAATCGGAGGAAGGCCCTCAACGCAGACACGTGGTTCGGTTCAACTCATCATGTGCTCCATCTGCACCAAGGAGAAAGTCACGTTACTGGCTCACATTCGCAACACCATCACAACGCATTTGCCATCACTTGAGTCGGCAGCACGGGGGGGGGGGGGACGCTCAAAGTTCCGAACGCTGAAAGATACGACGGTCTAAAATTTCTAACTGTAATATCATACCCGAAAGATTTTACGATGAATATATTAACAAATGTTGATAGAAACGATGAACACATACAGAGAGTGGTGTTAATTCCAAAAGGATAATGACACAAACGTTAATTTATATAGTGCAGAGTTAGCGATTGTGCACGTAAACGACATGTTTATTACCTGAACCGCTAGGATTACTATATTCAAAGCTCAGAAAATTTAAAGTTCAGAAAGTTGTATGGATTAGAAATTTATTTAGAGAAAAACGAACATTCCGAAAGCCTCAATGTCTGAAGTTCTACTTAACAGCAATGTCATATTTGCGAAGATTGAGGATTCCAAAAATCACAGTTCGCAACGTTCATAGTTACGAAAATAGATTCCACGACAGGAAAAATATCCGAATATCGCACTTTGGATGGCTTGAAGTCCCAGAGATTAGTTCTTTTAAAGGGCAAAGCTCTGAACATCACTGTTTGAAAGATTCAAAGTTCCGAAAGTATCTTTTCTGACGTGTCATTATTCCGAAAATGAAAGTGTACTCAGATCGCATAGTTTGTTCTTCTGCGGTAAGATGGCACCATGAGATTTTGACCCTTCGAAATGTTTACCATTCGGAAAATTGGTCCTTCGGAATTTTGTCTTCTCGCTTTTTAAACTGTCGGGACTTGAAAATAGCGGTTATCGACCTGTTCATTTCCTAACCATCGGAACTTGGAACTATCGACTTTTGATTTGTTTGCATTTCGACTTGCCGATGTTTTGACCATTCGTACCATTAAATTTCGATATATTTAGCTCCCAATGTTTTTATTTTCTAAGTTTTCTCTGTAGAAAGCGCAATCCTTAAAGAACTTGTTTTTCTGATACTAAAATTTTGAAGCTATAACCTTTATTAATAATGGCAATAGAATTCCTGTTATGTACATTAAATTCATTGTTGGTACATTTACCGCTCTGACTAGATTTTTTTGAGAATTGATCTTTTCTAAATTTTACGATTCTGGACCATGAATGATTACTTTTTTTTAATTTCGGGACTTACCATTCGTATCAACTGTAGTTAGACTAAAAAAAAACGATATTTCAACCTATCGAAGTTTTATTATTCGGAACTTCAAGCCTCCCCCCCCCCCCCCGCCGGCAGCACGAACATGGTCTCACATAGTGAAGCTTAATCTGGCGGATCCGGACTTTCTCACACCACGATCAATCGACATCATAATTGGAGCGGAGATTTGTGGACAGGCTATTAAGCCTCATATTATCAAAGGCACACCATCATCGCCTATTGCACAATTATCAATATTTGGATGACTTATCATCGGATCAATCAGCTCATGCCAACCAGAAGTACTCACTGTTTATCATGCTGCCATGCAGCACGATGATCAGGAATTACAAGACATGCTCACAAAATTCTGGGTTCAAGAAGAGCCACCAAAGGACAAACTCGATTAACGCACACCAGAGGAGCAGGCATGCGACGATCATTTTCGCAACACGCATCAGCGTGATTCTACAGGCCGATACATCATTCGGCTTCCTCTCACATCTTCGCCTGCTAATCTGGGAAACTCATACTCAAAAGCACATCGGTGTCTGCAGCACATCATACGGGAAATCTCAAAGAATGCTGAATATGGTCAGCTCTACTCACAACTCATGGACGAATATGAACAACTTGGTCACATGGTGAACGCTTCATCATCATCTGCAAGAGAAACACAATATTATCTGCCTCACTACGGTGTTCTCAGGCCAAACATAGTCACCACTAAATTACGTGTGGTATTTACCAGGGCTATAAATATGTAACCGGAATGTTTGTATATAAAATACACGTTTATTGTATGAAAATGATAAAAAATATTTTATTCGAAGTATTGCCCATCGCTAGCTATACGTTTTTCCCACCTGTCTGACAATTTGTGGATGCCACGCCAAAAAAACTGTTGCTCTTTTGAGGCAAACCAATCATCGAGCCATTTTCGTACATTTTCGTAAGAAGTAAAGCGCTGCTCAGCAAGTGCGTGTCCCATCGATGCAAATAAATAGTAATCGGACAGAGCCAAGTCTGGTGAGTAAGCCGCATGCGAAAGTATTTCCCAACTAAACGCCTCAATCGTTTCCTTGACCAGTTTTGCTGTGTGTGATGGTGCATTATCATGAAACAAAATCACTTTGTGTTGCCTTTTTTGATATTCTGGTCGTTTTTCACGCAAAGCTTGATTCAAATCGATCATTTGTTGTCAGTAGCGTTCAGTATTAACGGTTTCGCCAGATTTTAGCAGCTCATAATTGATCACACCCTTCTGATCCAACCAAACACAGAGCATTGTCGTCCGTCCATAGCGATTTGGCCTTGCAGTCGATGTCGATGGTTCGCCTGGAGTTACCCATGATCTTTTATGCTTAGGATTCTCAAAATATATCCACTTTTCATCGCCAGTCACAATTGGATGGAGAAATGACTTTCTTTTGTACCTGGCGAGCAGCATTTCGCAAGTGGTTTTTCGGTTTTCCTGCTGTCTTTCATTCAGTTCATGTGGAACCCATTTTCCCATCTTCTGGATCTTTCCCATGGCTTTCAAACATATAGAGAGTACTTCTTGTGTCACATTTAATCGATCCGCGAGTTGTTGTTGCGTTTGAGCGTCATCCTCATCCAACATTGCTTGCAATTCGCTGTCTTCAAACTTTTTCGGTGGTCTTCCACGTTCTTCGTTTCTCATGTCAAAATCGCCACTTTTGAATTTTTTAGACCACTCAAAGCACTGTGATTTACCAAGAGCATGCTCACCGTAAGCTTCGACAAGCATTCGATGCGATTCTGCAGCAGTTTTCTTCAATTGGTAACGGAAAATCAATGCTGTGCGCAAATCGTAGTTTCCAGGTACAAAACTCGACATGTTCAACGCTATTACGAACTATGCTGTTGTATGAAACTTCTATTGTTGTGAGTTGAAAATCTTTGTAAGAGATGTCAACAAGGAAATGGCGCCAATGACGCGGTTTGACGGTAACTACATTGACAGCTAGGGCCATCTATGGGCAAATTCTGGTTTCATATTTATAGACCTGGTATATCAGGTGAAGTAAAAAGAAATCCATTATTTTTCCAATAGATGGCTTTAGTTATCTGTATCTCGTGTTGTATAAGTCCGATCGGGTTCCACTAGATGGCGTTAGAAAGATGAGATTTCGTACTAAGAAAACTTTATTGACAGTTTTGTCATTGGTTGACTCAGTTTTGTTTGAGCGCGCGTCAAAGATGGACACTAGCAAAGAGAAAATACGCCATATTTTACAGTTTTTCTTCGATGAAGGCGAAAACGCAAGCCAAGCGGCTGAAAATTTGAATAGTGTTTATGGTCCTGATACTGTAAAAGCCAATCACGCGCAATTTTGGTTTCGTCGATTCCGTTCCGATAATTTCGATGTCGAAGATGCACCACGCACTGGAAGGCCAATTGTCGAAAATGTCGATAAAATCATGGAAATTGTTGAGTCCGACCATCATGTAAGCACTGTTTCGATTGCCTAAGAGCTAAAGATTGCACAAAAACCCGTTTGGAACCATTTGAAAAAGGCTGGATACAAAAAGAAGGTCGATGTATGGGTGCCACACGAGTTAACACAAAAAAACCTCATTGACCGAATTTCCATCTGCGAATCGCTGCTGAATCGCAACAAAATCGACCTATTTCTGAAGCGGCTGATGACTGGTGATGAAAAGTGGATCACCTACGACAACGTCAAGCGAAAATGGTCATGGTCGAATCGCGGTGAGCCGGCGGAAACGGTGGCCAAGCCAGAATTGGCGGCCAGGAAGGTTTTGCTGTGTGTTTGGTGGGATTGGCAGGGAATCATCTACTATGAGCTGCTCCCCTACGGCAAAACTCTTAACTTGGAACTGTACTGTCAACAATTGCGCCGTCTGAAGGAAGCAATCGCCCAGAAGCGGCCAGCTTTGGCCAATAGGAGAGGAATTGTGTTCCATCAGGACAACGCCAGGCCACACACATCGATAGTGACTCGCCAGAAGCTCCGGGAGCTTGGTTGGGAGGTCCTTATGCATCCACCTTATAGTCCGGACCTGGCACCAAGTGATTACCATCTGTTCCTGTCCATGGCGAACAATTTTAATATATAAAATAATAGAGTATATAATCCTAATACATTATAAATTTTTTCAATTTTATATTCAAATACCAATAAGTAATAATAATAGCAATACCATCGATTAATTATTCATTACAGCTGACAAAATTTGTATTCTTCGAATTTTCTAATAATAATTAGTTATTTAAATCGTTCACTTAATCGTTCATATAATTTCTTTGTCAATTGTTCGATTCGATGCAAATAAATAATAATAACAGAAAAACTAATGACAATAAATAATCCTATAATTTTTACTACTGATAGATCTTTACTTATCAAGATTCGAGTTCCAAGAATTTCTCAACTTTCTTTTTAGATGATATTTCTATAATATAATTTAATGACTGTTAATAATAGGAAGATTTTCTATGCTTTAAATGTATTTATTCTAAATAATTTAAACAGCTGAAAGCCGAAAAAAATTTTTTGACGACTGATTCATTATCGAGTAATCTCGTGATCGTTAAAAAAAAGCACTTTCACTACTACTACAACTCTTAACATAGCGTATAAACAACTCTAATGCACATAATATAATAAAAATTAAAAATCAAAAAGTACTATTATTACCATTATTATTGTTAATTACCATTACCAATGCGCCATTTTCGCAATATGAATTGGACAAATTTTAAGTTATAATTCAAAATTAAACGACTTTTTTTTCACTGCATTTTTCATCACTTTTTATTTTCAATAATAAGACAAAAAGAATTTGCAAAAGAATTCATTTAATTCTGTTTCATGGCAAGATACCTTCGAAATTAAGAGAGGTTTCTACCTTGCTAGGTCGAAAAATCTTTCGTGAAAAAAATTCGTGGCGTTTTTTTTAGTCAAATCCGACTGGTTTTCTTATAGTGTGAAAATAAATTTATTTAAACCAAATATGCTCCATTATTATCGACAATGTTTCGCCATTTTTCGGGTAGAGCCATGATGCTATCGGTGAAGAACTTCTGTGGTTTCTGGGTGAAAAACTGAATCAAGTGGTTTTCACAGGCTTCTTTTGAAAGCAGCTTAATTCCATTGAGAGAGTTCTGCAGGGATCAGAATAAGTGACAGTCAGAAGGTGCTATGTCTGGACTATATGGTGGATGCATCAAAACATCCCAACCAAGCTCTCGCAATTTTTGACATCAAAGAAGTGTGTAGTCGGGCGTTGTCATGATCGAAGACAGCTTTCCTATTAATCAATTCAGGCCGTTTTCTTTCAATTCCTTGGCGTAATCTCTCTAGTTGTCCACGGTAGAGTTAAGAATCAATCGTCTGACCAACTGGAAGTAGCTCATGGTGAACGATTCCCTTCCAGTCCCACCACACACACAGCATCACCTTTTTCGCCGTCAATCCTGGCATCGCGAACGCTTGTGACGACTCACCATCCCTTGTCCACGATCTTTGACGCTTCCGATTGTCGTACGTGATCCATTTTTCATCACCGGTTATGGCACGTTTCAGAAATGGCTCGATTTCATTACGTTTCAGCAGCGCATCGCAGATGTTAATTCGGTCTATCATGTTTTTCGCGCTCAATTCATGAGGAACCCATACATCGAGCTTCTTTTTGTAGCCAGCTTTGTGTAAATGGTTCAATACAGTCTTGTGGTCAATGCCTAGCTCCATACCAATATCTACACTCCTGACATGCTGATCTTGCTGGAGTTTTTCAAGAATTTCATCAGCTTTTTCAGTGATTGGACGACCAGAGCGTGACTCATCTTTCACATCAAAACTACCAGAATGAAAGCGAGCGAACCATTTCCGCGCAGCAGATTTTGATAAAGTACCTTCACCGTACACAGCACAAATTTTTTCACAAGCCTGCGCAGCGTTTTTCCCTTTGTCGTAATAATATTGCAAAATATAGCGCAATTTTTCATTACATTTCTCCATTTTCAAACGCAAACAACTTTCGGACCACTGCACCGAATTCGATGTTTATACACTCAAAGTCGAAGTGTCACCTTTCCAATGAGCGTTTAGTGGTGCGGCTGCGATCTGTGTTTCCTGATTTATTTGCAATTGATGCCATCTATCGGGAAAAATGCCACGAACTTTTTCCCATACCCATGATATCCTTTGTAACGATAATTTTTATCGTTAACGTTAGTTTTTATCTTCCGAGGGGAAGAATGCGGGCTCGAACACAGGGATAATTAATTTAGTCTTGTGAGTAGGCAAAAGTAGGGTTTATTTAACAAGTTTATCATGAAAATGTTGGTGTTCGGTTTATTGGCACCGTTTGCCAGTACAATGAATTTCCAACATATAAGATAGTTCTACAGTCTTTTTTTCTCTCTCGATACGCGTAGCTCCTTGGCCCACCGAACTACGTCGTCTGCTGTTAGTACACTTGTTGCTACCGTGCCTGTCACCCGGCCTGTATGCTAGATCCACGCACGTGATTACGATTTAAAAGGAAATGTGTTTATTTGGTTGTTTTCCCGTCCGTTTCCTATAAGGCTTCCACCCACCGGTACTCCTGCTGTTTTCGTGGATCGTTCTCTTGTGCCTGACTCTCAGTGCCGCAAATTTTCGTTTTTCTTTTGTCTTTATGGTGTAGTGAAATTGATTCAACCGTTTCGGAATTCAGAACCCGACTTTCTTCACTATTGTGAGCTGTTCGATCTATGAATCTGAGGATGACGTATCGATGAAAATACCGCCAGAATCTCCTCGTCCTTGAGTTTTGTAGCCAATTCTTCGCGGTAAATTGTGTACCGTGGTCGAACTGTATCCTCTGTGGTTTTCGATACTTTGGAATATAATCGTCGAATATTCTTTTTATTACAGTCGATGTGTTTGCCTTTTTCATGGGATGTAACATGACAAATTTACTATATGCATCCAGCGTCACGAGGATGTGTTTTACCCCGCCCACCGATGCTGGCAATGGTCCATAAAAATCTATCGATACGATATCCCCGGTTTCTCCGGTATAATGGTTTGCATTACTGCACAGCTTGTTTGTATCGCTATTTTATTTCTCTGACAAATATCACAGGTGGCCAGGGTACTTCGAATAATTTTCGCGAGGTGTGGATATGTGTGATATGAACATGTAAAATCCTTCTCTAACATCCTTGAACATTTTCTTGGGCCCAGATGTCGGTACATCGCATGGCAGCCTTTAATTAATTCATGGATCATGCTCTTCGGTATTATGACTCGCCAAATTTTCGATTTCGACAAATTTCGACTATTTAGACAGTATTTTCAGGATCGACAGCACCTTCTTATTGTCCTCGTGCAGCCTGGAATAATATAAAAATAAATAAAATGAATGTAAATACATGAATAGTTCGAATAAACCTTAATACTCATAATTTTTATACTTTTATTGTCTTTTATTGTCGTGTGCAGAAGGTATCAGTATTTAAAATGCACTACCTTATATATAAAATATTTTAATATTTATAAACTATCATTATATACTTTCCTGTCAAGCTGGACCTCGAGAACAGTCTGACGGAACACCTGGACGATGAGGAACACTGTCCGGGCAAGCTAACAAGGTCAGCACCGGGATGACCTGTCAGTAAAGTGGCAGGTCATCCCGGTCGTCTAGTTTTGACCCTACGCGAAACCGGCGACGTTATCATCACCGGTGCAAAGCTCTCGAGCTAGCTGAAAATTATTATTTATTTATTCATTTAGGGCCCCCACCGGTCACTCTCAATTAATGTTTTATAAGCTACGATTCTGTCAGAACGCTATATATATGGTTTTTCGCTATCAGCGTCCTTCTACGGCGTACCGAACATTCGTTCATTTCTGTCAGTCAAAAGTAATTCGAGAGATTGAGACTTCGAGACTTTGATAGTCACCCTACTCGGCTTAATGCATCGGCCACGACGTTCGCTTTTCCAGCGACATGTTCCACCTGCAAGTCACAGTCTTGGATGGACAACACCCATCTCATGAGTTTTTTCGCCGTGAATCTACACGTTTTCATAAAGATTAAGGCTTTATGACCGATTTTTATGTAAATCCGCGCTCCATTCGGATATGTCCTGAATTTCTGGAGTGCCCACACGATCGCTGACAATTCCTTTTCGGTCGTCATGTAGCCGATCTCAGGCCCTTTAAGTGTCCGGCTCGCAAAAGTGACTACTTTGGCTTCGCCAGTTGCACCTTCTTGAGACAGGATCGCTCCCAACGCGTATCCACTCGCATCTGTGTCAAAGGTGTATGGTTTACGAGTATCGGGAACCCGAAGTATTATTTCCTTGCAAAATAATTTTTTTACTTTCTCACAAGTTTTTCATATCCTCATCCCACTTCCAACGGATACCGTTTCTTAGGAGATTTAGCAATGGCGCGGTTTCGTGCGCATGGCGGTTCGTAAACTTGGTATAATAATTGATTAATCCCATTGAACCCCTTAATTGTTTTATTGTTCGAGGTCGCGGATATTCGTGAATGGCTCTGATCTTCTCCGGATCAGGTTTTAACCCTTCCTTTGTGAGTACGTGTCCAAGGAATATTACTTCTTGGGGGAAAAAATGTGATTTGCTGAATTTCAGCGTCATTCCGTGCTCTAGAAATCTTTCAAACAATAGTCGTAAATGGTCGAGGTATTCTTCGTGTGACGTCGACATTATTAATAAATCATCCACGAAACTTATTACAAAATCCAAACCCTTGAAAACCACGTCGAGGGCTCTTATCAGACTTGCTGTGCTCGTTTTCAGGCCAACCGGTGTGACTGTAAATTCATAGCATTTTCCGTTGTGCTGAAATGCTATATATTTCCTTGAGTCCAGATGAAGTGGTATTTGCCAGAAATTGCTCGTCAAATCCAACGTAGACATTACTGTTTTTGCCCCACATCGTTGGAAGATCTCCTCGATCCGCGGTGCATTATTATAATCGTTGACTTAATAATTTTTTAGCTCACGAGCGTCCAGACAGAGACGTACCAAATTATCTTCCCTCGTGACTGGCATTAATGGGTTTATGTAAATGCTCTCGGATTTTTGTATAACAACCACTTTCAGCATTCTTTCTATTTCTTTTTGTACTTTTTCTCGTTGCATTAATGAGACCGGATACGAACGATGATAATAAGGCTTTGGATCTTTTAGTAGGAGTCGGGGCTCATATTTTGTCATTCTTCCACTAAACTTGTCAAGAATTTTACTCCTGCTCTCGACTATCCTCTTGAACTCCTGTCTGATTTCCGGTCTTAAGCCTTTACATTCGGCCATTTTGTCGTCGAACTCCTCCTCAGTCAGGCTGATACTCGTTTCTTCCTCGGAGGTATTTTTTAACTCTACTGCGGCACACATTTTATTTGGTCTAATCGCACGGAAATCCTTCGGATTCACATGTTGCCACACCCCATCACTCAATTTCGCGACTATTTTATCTCCGACTGCTAAAATTCGCTGTTGGGCATCTATCGAAATTTTTAATATCAACATCCCGTCGATCCCAATTAATACTGGCCTTACCAATTTTGGCACCACCAGCACCTGCGATGCCCCTGTCGATCCATACGTTTCCACGTCTACCATTATTTGTTTCTTCACTCGTTCGGTTTCTCCGCCAAATGCTCCTACGGCCCGTGTCGACGTGACCGGTAGCATCGGGCAACTCTTTAAGATTTCTTTTTGCCGGAAAAACTCCTCTGAGACACAAGACACTTCGTTTCCGCTATCTATCAGACTCACTTCCAATATTCCTGATATTTCTACCGGTATTTCCGGACACCTCGGATGTTTCTCATTATACCACTTGCTCGGTATCTTCTCCACCTTCTCATACAAATATTCCCGAGGATCCTCCATCAATATTGAACATACGAGGGTCGATCAATAAACAATCGGCTTGGTAAAGAAAATCGCGTTTTTTGGACAAAAATCATTTTATTTCTCAACATAATCTCCCTTTAGCTCGATACACTTATTCCAACGATTTTCCAATTTTTTGATGCCCTCCGAATAATACGATGAGGTCATCTCTGGAACCAAATCTCTTTCCGCCAAGCCATTTTTTCAGGTTTGGAAACAGAAAGTAGTCGGAGGGGGCCAAATCTGGAGAATACAGTGGATGCATAAGCAATTTGTATTTAAATTCATGAATTTTGGCCATGGCAACTGGGCACGTGTGAACGCGTGCATTGTCTTGATGGAAGAGCACATTTTTCCTCGCCAAATGTGGACGTTTTTTCTTTAATTCGTCGTTGAATCGGGTCAGTACGGCTGCATAGTATTCGCCATTAATCGTTTTTTTTCGGCGGAAGGTAACCGATGTAGATTATGCCGCGTGCTTCCCAAAAAACTGTGGCCATGACCTTACCGGCCGATGGCACCGTCTTCGTCTTCATCGGAGCACGTTCGGTCGGTGAATTCCATTGTTTCGATTGTTCCTTTGTCTCTGGTGTATAGTGATGGACCCATGTTTCGTCCACGGTTACGTAACGATGCAAAAACTCAACAGGATCACGCTTATAGATCGCCAAACACGCCTTTGAATCAGCTACACGTTCTCTTTTATGGTCGACAGTGAGCAAACGCGGCACCCATCTTGCGGATAACTTTTTCATACCCAACTGATCACTCAGGATTAAAATCACTAAGCCATATGATATGCCTGTGTCCTCAGCAATCTCACGCACTTTTAGTCTCCGATCATTTAACACCATATCGTGGACTTTTTCAATTGTTTCTGGTATGACGACCTCATTTGGACGACCTGGACGTTCATTGTCAACAATGCTCGTACGACCGCGTTTAAATTCAGCTGTCCAATATTTAATGGTTCATAACGAAGGTACAAGATCCATATAAACTTCGTCTAGCTCCGCTTTGATTTCATTGTTCGCTTTCTTTTTCAAAAACAAAAGTCGAATCACTGCACGATACTCAATTTTTTCCATTTTTGTAAAAACACAAAAGTTGTATGACTTTCGATGGCTGTCAAACGCAAACTAAACATTGCAGCGAGCTGAAACTTTGACAACAGTCATGTGAAGGATTGCACTACTAAACGTCGCTATTAATTTCTTTCCTCGACCAATAGATGGCGCAAGGCCGACTATTTATTGATCGACCCTCGTATTTCCGCCATGAATGGGAGGAATTTCCTGATTTTATGCTCGCGAACTGGCATATCTTTGTTGCTCTCGCGCCGCGATGCCATTGTCTCGGCCCACCCTTTTTTGTGATTCTGTGGACCAGCTACGTCCGTGCTTTCGAGCAACTCTCACTGCACTCCGTACTTCTTCGTCGAAATGCTTTGTGAGTCGACGGATTATGTCTTCATTACTTAATCTTTCACTCGGATCATGTGCGTTCCCTATCACACGAGTTGCGTATTCAGTTCGCGTCAAGGTCTGACCTTCGGTGTAAAAAGATCCGAATTCTAAGGTTTTCTTCACTTTATCCTGCATATCACGGGCCTAATATTGCGAACGAAATTTCTGTTCAAATGTTTGCGAGTCGTGCCCAGCTCCTTCTACAACCAACCACCAATCGTTGGCTACACCTTTAACGCGGTTCCAATGGTGCGTCGGATTTCCATGGCCTCGATTTCTCCCGCGATACAGAATTCTCGGAACTCCTTTAAAAACCTCATGAGTAGTAGGCGTACACCTTTGCTCCATTCCACTCCTATCCCCACGCCTTCCCCCACCACGCGGCTACCACGCATGAGTGGGTGGTGTGGATACTCTGGTGAACAAGGAAGAGTAGAGATTAGAGCAGGATGTACACATACTTGGAAAACAAAATAAATTCATGCGCGCGCGCGCACACACACACACACACACACACACACACACACACACACACACACACACACACACACACACACACACACATTCACTCACTCACTCACTCACTCACTCACTCATTCACTCACTCACTCACTCAGTCACTCACTCACTTTCACACCCAAGCACCGTCCGCTTCAGGAGACTCTGGTCCTCGAAGCCTTCGTCCGGGTCGCCGTCATCGTACCCGATAGCTATTTCCGCACCGAGAAACCCGAACACATACCCCACCACGTCCAAATTGTCCTTCGTCGTTAGTCGCACACGGTGATTGGAGGACAGCTGTCGCATCAACAGGGCTGAGATACAAGCTCAGCAGCAGAGGAAAGAAACTAAAATAAGGCAAAGGCTTGAGAAAAAGAGGCTGAAGACATCGAAGCTGCTGCAGGGAGTCTACTCTATGGAGCTGAAATCGATGATTCAGTGTAAATTGAAAAAAAAAATTAACTTTTTCAGCTTTTAGAACTTTAAACGCGTTTTTCTCAAAATCACTTTATAAAAGTCCGTGTACACTGCTATTTAAAAACTTCATTACCGATTCATTTCAAACTTGGTACACACTTTCTACATATAAAATACTTCCCCCCAACGTTAAGTTTTAGTTTTTTTTTTTATATTAAGGGGGTTTTCCACTTACAAAATGGCGGAATTTTTCGTAAAAAATAGCAGTTTCTACTTTAAATGACCACCAAACATTTAAAAATGAAAAAAATAATAATCAGAGAACGTTGGGAGGAAAATTTAATGATACTTTGTGTTGGATAATCAGTTGGCGCACGGCGATCGATATTCGCCGTGCGTCGACCTGTTGCTGTGCTCAAGCACACGTCGTTCGGTTGAGCCGAAGATAGCCGAGGCAGGGCTTCGCGAAGCCGAGGATGTGCCTCGTTGGCACGCCGCGTCGAGCGAGAGGATGTCTCTCTCGCTTGACTTCGGTTTCGCTCACCGGCTATCTCGCTCAACTGACTTCAGCGCTCAACGTTAATTTCATATTCCGCAGCCATATTGAAAATTCAGTGACTTTTGCGACGACATCGAGGAACAGTGCACCACTAGCTTGGACTTTTCTCGTTGGCTTTTCGCTCAGGACGCTCTCATCACGCTCAACAGGACTCAAAATCAGGTACGAGTACGTTGCTATAATTTACCGCAAATTCAATGGTAACGAGGAGTTGCATGCTCATCGGTACATCTACATTTTTTGCCTCACTTTTTGGCGGCATTGCAGCACATGTCAAGCCACATTTTTCTCACCATAATTTGCCGGTATAATTAATATAATTATGCAGGTGTACTATATTCACTGTACTTTTCCCCAGAATATCTGCTGGAAGAGTACAGTGGCTATACACTGCTCATTTTGTGCATCCTCACTATGTGTTGTGTAGTGCTACGCAGTGCTGCCTGCGTAGATGGTCTCATACGCATAGAGTACTCAAGCAATGTTATTGCAAGTGCTCTCATTTGTTCACTGCAACCTCTCCGCATTAAGCTGCGGAGAGTTTGCTGTGAATTATAATAACACCTTACGCACTCATACATCTCACTGCGTTGCATGCTCCGCAGCACTGGCTGCGGTGCGTACACTGCTCTCAGTACTCAGAGCACACAATTAATATAATTGTGTGCTGGCTCTCAGCTCAGACAATCACATTCAGTTTATTTATTTAAATTCAATTGTTTATCCTCAGTTTTTTGGTGCATTTATTTATATTATTTTGTTCTTTTTCTAAATTTGGTTTTTCATTTATCTATTCTCACTTTAGTGTTTTATTCAAACTTATATGATTCATTTGTAGTTAAGCGGAAGGTGCAATAAACCACTTTCTCCAAATTCCATCTACTAGTCTGGTTTTATTTCCACCCTGTTGTGAGTGAAGTCTCATATTTTTCCAATATATTCACAGGTTCAAGATCTGTCAAACAACACCATCGGACGGATTTCTCAAACACTTTGACTAAATTTTAATGGTTTATTATTTCAGATTGTTTGAGAATCCGCCTGATGATGGGATTTGACAGATCTGCAATATATAGAAAATAATGAGTCTTCACTCACGACAGGGTGATAATAAACCAGACACGTAGATGGTAATTTGAGACAGCGGTTTATTATGCCTTCCGCATTTCACAAGCAAAATAATATAATTTGGAAAAATATAAAAGTAAAAAATAAATACAAAGTTGATATAACAATAAATGCACCAAAATGAGAATTAGAACTGTATATAAATAAGTTAGTTGATTTTGATTTATGAGCTGAGAACCAGAACACAATTATATTAATTGTGCTTTGTGAGCATTGAGAGCGGTGCGTGTGCAGCTGTCAGTGCTGCGTAGCACGCCACGCTAAGAGAAATATGAATGCATAAGATATGTGAATTATTCACTGCAAGCTCTCAGTAGATTTATTGAAGAGAAGTTGCAGTGAATAGATGAGAGCACTTGCAATTGAAATTGCTTGAGTGCTCTACACGCATGAGACTAGCTACGCAGGCAGCACTGCGTAGCACAATACAACACATAATGAGGATGCACAAAATGAGCAGTGTATAGTCGCTGTACTCTTCCAGCAGATGTCCTGGGGAAAAGTACAGTGAATATAGTACACCTGCATAATTATATTAATTATACCGGCAAATTATGTTGAGAAAAACGTGGCGTGACATGTGCTGCAATGCCGCCAAAAAGTGAGACCGCAAATGTTGATGTACCGATGAGCATCCAACTCCTCATTGCCATTGAATTTACGGTAAATTATAACAATGTACTCATACCTGATTTTGAGTCCTGTTGAGAGCTAGTGATGAGTAAATCCAGAGATAAAGCCAACGAGAAAAGTCCAAAAAGTGCGCTGTGTGTGCTGTTCCTCGATGCTGTTGCGAAAGTGTCTAAATTTTCAACATGGCTGCGAGTATGAAAGCGTCGTTGGGCGCTGAAGTCAGTTGAGCGAGATAGCCGGTGAGCGAAACCGAAGTCAAGCGAGAGAGACATCCTCTCGCTCGACGCGGCATGCCAACGAGGCACATCCTCGGCTTCGCGAAGCCCTGCCTCGGCTATGTTCGGCTCAACCGAACGACGTGTGCTAGAGCACCGCAACAGGTAGGCGCACGACGAATATCGATCGCCGTGCGCCAGCTGATTATCCAACACAGATAATTTCCAGCTGAGATACAGTGCACACCGCAAATCGTCTATTTCCAAAGACTTTCTTGGAAAAGCTCCGTCACCGGCTTGTTTGCCGATATTTTCGCAGAAAAAAATTACTGAGTATTGTTGGAATCATACTTAATAATGTACAAAAGGTTTCAATGAATTTGCTCAATCCATATTTCTAAAAAAAAACGCAAAAAAAGTATTTTTTCACGCTAAAACCCTTACCCCCCCCCCCCTTAACTACGAATCCGGCCGAAAACGACCATACACGAAGAATTCTGTCAACTGGGTTTACGCCAACGGTTGTAAGTGGTAGATACTGCAGACTCTCGTAGATTTGTCTAGTGTTCATGTTGAACACATAGTCAATGATTAAATGATGACCTATACGCTTTCAAAGACGTATTGTAACATATCATAGTTACACTCGCTAGTCTGCAGGATTACATTTCGCTATTATAAGAAGCGAGATTACGCTCTAACAAACGGTAAAGTTCGAGCACTAGGTCGTCGAATTCGAGAGAATAGGCAAAAACGAGCTACATCACGCCGAAGGAATTCCCTCGCTGCCGTAAACAGCAGGTCAGCGACCAGCTGGCCTTGCTTGGTGGCGAGGGGAAGAAAGGGAACTAACAAAAAAGTGAGTCACTGCATGATAAAAAAAATTATAATATAGAAAGATATCAAGCTCAGTGAACGACGAATACTGAGGAAGGAGAAAAGAAAGGCGAGTAGTCTAATTGATATGGAAACTGTGTGATTTTAGAGACAATTTATAGGGATACCGGATCAAATAAGATTTAAGCGAATAGAATTTAAGCAAATAGCATTTAAGCGCATAACATTTAGGTAAGTAGAATAGGCAAGTATAGTGTAAAGCGGGTAGAGTAAAGTGGATAGAAAGGAAGCGAAACGATCGATGAATAAGAGGATTATCAGCATAATAAAGACATCGCCTTTAAGAGCAAATTTGACGCGCGCGGTTTGAGTGTGTATGTTTGATGACAGGCCCACTACCAACAAATAATACCAATAACAGGCTACATTGCTAGGTGTATCGAAGAGCTACACGAACGAAATACATGAAAAAAATTGTAAAATAATCGCAGAAATTAACGGTTTGAAATGCACTGTACTGGCCAACGATACCAATAAACCGAACATCGATATTCTTATAATTGTCTTGGTAAATAAACCCTACTTTTGCCTATCTCGAAGTCTAAATTAATTATCCCTGTGTTCGAGCCCGAATTCTTCCCCTCGGAAGACGAAAATTAATGTTAACAATTAAAAATACCGCTACATGGCGACCGAACTCAAACACAGATAAGAAAGACTGCGGAGGTGAAGTAGGGCGCGCACAAGGCATAGGAATTTGGTGTGAAATTAAAAGCATGGCTACAGGAGGAGAACAGAACATTTCTCTCGAGATCGAAGAAATGCGTACTGAAGCAGGTCAGACGGAAAATTCGCCGAAGTGATAAAATCTTAGCAGGAGATGAGAGACGATTGTCTTAGTAGGATCAAGATATTGACAGAAACCACCAAAGATGCACTCGAAGGAGAGATTGCTACGGCAGAGGGCCGGACGGAGGGGAAAATCAAAGAAGCACAAAAAAATGTGCGGGAGGAGCAAGTCATAAACAATTACGTTCAACAGCAGGTTGGTGGCCCGAGAGTGATCTTGGAGAAGCTGGAAAGAAGAACACAAGAAATGATGGCCGAAATCCGAGCGGCACGAGAGATCACTGAGGAGCACACAGCGAGAATTGAAAAATTAGGAGAAGATACACAAAGGATTGGTACATCTATGAATCTTGGTCAAACCATCGGAGGAGGGCTTAATGTGACACGATTATATACTACGGCACAGAAACCTCCTACCTATAACGGTGACGGAAAGGAGAGGCCCATGAGGTTTTTAAAGGAATTTCGAGAGTTTTGTATCACGGGTGGAATCGAGGATACAGAGATTCGACCAACGATTGGATCTGCGCTGAAAGGAGTAGCTAACGATTGGTGGTTGGTGGTGGAAGGAGCTGTGCATGACTTACAAACGTTCGAACAAAAATTTCGTTCGTGATATTGGGCTCGTGACATGCAAGATAAGGTGAAGAAAAAAATTAGAATTCGGATCCTTTTATACGGAAGGACAGAGCTTAACGCGGGCTGACTACGCAACTCGTGTAATAGGAAATGTACGGGATCTGAGTGAAAGACTAAGTGATGAAGATATAATCCGTCGACTCGCGAAGCATTTTGATGAAGAAGTGCGTAGTGCAGTAAGAGTCCGACAAATAAATAATATAGATGAGTTCTTAGAACTGTTCGAGAGCACAGACGTGGCTGGTCCTTTGAACCACAGAAGAGGGGCGGGTCGCACAGGTGGATACGCGTCATAGGAGCAACAAAAGTACGCTAGTAGGGGAACTGTGCGTGAGCAGACAGCACGGCCGTACCCGAGATATGAAAATCGGGAAATGCCTGCAAACAATGGCGGAAATAGATTTCCATCATCACCAGGACGTCAGAGTGGTAGGGGGAGAGACCACCATGACAAAACAACGGGCCATGGCCTCCAACGAATCCACCATGGGGAGAGAGATCACGGCAATCAAGGCCACCATGGCAGGAGAACCGGACCGGACAATTTTCATTGCCAGAAAATAATCGACCGGCAGGGCCAGAATTTCCGAGGCAGGGGCAACAGTCAGATCACCAGGTGAATAATATAAATCGTGCTCCACAAGGTCTATTTGTGGCACACATGATCTCGAGGGAGCAGACACCGGAATGCTCGAGAGATCTGAACACGAATTCGGGAAACGCCTAGTCGTTGCGCGCAAAGAGAGTCAGAACATCGAATATAAGGAGGGAGAACGGAACGCAACGATAAAACATAGAGAAAGGAAAAGCACGAGACAAAGGATGAACGCAAAGAAGAGAGAGAAGAAGAAAGTGAGGGATCAGCGAAGAAAAGAGGAAAAAGACAGAAGCAGCAAACTGACAGTGATGAAGGATGAAGAAGCGAGCACCGGATGACACGGGCAGGCTGAGTTAGAGGAAAGAATAGTTCAGGAAGACGAAAAAGGTATGTGACCGAAAATCGTTGCCAGAGCTCAGGGAGTACCAGACATCAGAGGGCTAACACCAAAGAAGGTGGACAAAATCGGAAAAGCCAGAGAGATATGATCAATGATGATGGAGGATCCTCGGGAATATTTAAATGAGGAGGTGGAGAATATACCGAGCAAGTGGTATAGTGAGAAACATCCGAGGTGTCTGGAAATACCGGTAGAAATAGCAGGAATATCGGAAGTGAGTCTGATAGATAGTGGAAGCGAAGTGTCTTGTGTCTCAGAGGAGTTTTTCCGGAAAAATGAAGAAACCTTAAAGGGTTGCCCGATACTGCCAGTAACATCGACATAGATAGTCGGAGCGTTTGGCGGAGAAACCGAACGGGTAAAGAAACAAATAATGGTGGATGCAGAAACGTATGGATCAACAAGCGCACTGCAGGTGTTAGTCGTGCCAAAATTGGTAAGGCCAGTACTAATTGGAATCGACGGGATGCTGGCATTACAATTTTCGATAGACACCCAATAACGGATTTTGGCAGTCAGAGATAAAATCGTCGCTGGACTGAGTGATGGGGTGTGGCGACACGTAAATTCGAAGGACTCTCGTTCAATTAAACGAAGTGAAATATGTGCTGTGGTAGAGATGGAAAATACTTTCGAGGGTGAAGCGAATATCAGCCTGAAGGAGGAGTTCGATAATAAAATGGCCGAATGCCAGGATTTAAGACCGGAAATAAGGCAGAGGTTCAAGAGAATTGTCGAGAGCAGACGAGAGATCTTCGATAGAGTCCCGGGACGCATGACGAGGTACGAACATCGAATCCTGTTCAAAGATCCGAAGCTGTATTTTCACCGCTCATATTCGGTCTCGCTGATGCAACGAGAAAGAGTACAGAAAGAAATTGAAAGAATGCTGAGGGTGGGGGTGATACAGAAATCTGAGAGCATATACATAAACCCACTCATGCCAGTCATAAAGGATGATAATTCGGTATGACTTTGTTTGGATGCTTGTGAACTAAACAATTATTTAATCAATGATTATAATAATACACCGCCGATCGAGGAAATTTTCCAGCGGAGTGGAGAAAAAACTGTAATGTCAACGCTAGATTTAACTAGTAGTGTCTGGCAAATACCCATCCACCCAGACTCGCGAAAATATACAGCATTCCAGCACAATGGGAAGTGCTATGAATTCACGGTTACACCGTTTGGTCTGAAAACGAGCACAGCAAGTCTCATAAGAGCCCTCGATGTGGTCCTCAAGGGTTTGGATTTTCTAATTAATTTTGTGGACGATTTATTGGTAATGTCCACGTCACACGAAGAACACCTCGGCCCTCTACAAAAATTATTTGAAAGGTTTATACAGCATGGAATGACGTTAAAATTCAGCAAATCATATTTTTTTCGCAAAGAAGTAATTTTTCTCGGACACATACTCACGACGGAAGGATCGAAATTCGATCCGGAAAAGATAAGAGCAATTCACGATTATCCGCGACCTCGTACAATAAAACAATTGAGAGGTTTTTTGAGACTAATAAGTTTTTACACAAAATTTACGAATCGTCATGCGCATGAGATGGCACCGTTGCTAAGCCTCCTGAGGAAGGGTATCCATTGGAAATGGGATGAGGAGATGGATAAAACTTTTGAGAAAGTAAAGGAATTATTTTGCGAAGAAATAGTACTTCGATTCCCTGATACTCGGAGACCATACACTCTCACGACATATGCGAGTGGATATGCGCTTAGAGCAATCCTTTCACAAGAAAATACTAATGGAGAGGCTAAGGTAGTCACGTTTGCGAGCAGAACACTTAAGGGGGCCGAGATCGGGTACATGACAACCGAGAAGGAGTTGTTATCGATCGTGTGGACTCTCCAAAAATTTAGAACGTATTTAAAAGGAGCCCGGATTTATATCAAAACCGATGTTAAAGCTTAAATTTTTTAAAAAACATGTCGTTTCACAGCAGAAAGGCTTATGAGATGGGTGTTGTTTATCCAGGATTATAATATACAGGTAGAACATGTCGCCGGAAAAGCGAATGTTGTGGCCGATGCATTGAGCCGAGTGAAAGGCGCCAATGATGTACCGTTAACCGATAAGGAATAGACGATCCCTTCCTGGTGGTCGCAGGGACGTTAGCAGATAAAATTCCACGCGAACTCGCAAGGAAATTAAAATGGATAAAAAAGATACAGCGAGAGCAAGAGGACCTACGAATCATGATGGATTTCCTGAACGAGGAAAAAGAAGGAGAAGACGAACGAAAATTCCGACTGGAAAAAGGAATTTTACATAACGAATCGAAGAACAGAATTTGGCGAGTCGTAATACCAAAAAGCATGATCTACGAGATGATAAAGGCCTGGCATGCCATGTACGGTCATCTTGGCGCAAGGAAATGTTCGAGAATGTTGGAAGAGGATTTCACGTATCCACACCTCGCGAAAATAGCCCGAGGTATACCGGCCACCTGCGATATATGCCAAAGAAACAAGATAGCGATACAAATGAGCTATGCAGCGATGCAAACAATAATACCGGAGAAACCGGGGGATTTAGTATCGACAGATTTCTATGGACCATTGCCCGCATCTGTAGGTAGAGTAAAGCGCATTGACGCTCGTGACATTGGATGCATTCAGTAAATTTATTATTCTATACCCCATGAAAAAAGCTAATACATTTACTCATAAAGCGAATATTTGATGATTATATTCCGAAGTATGGAAAACCACGTAGAAACCAATTCGACCACGGAACACAATTCACCGCGAAGAATTGAATACAAAAACTTAAGGACGAGGGTATCATAGCAGTATTTTCATCAATACGCCGTCCCCAAGGTAATATCGTCGAACGAGTTAATCGTGAGCTCGGAAGGTTCTTCCGAGTTTTTCTGATAGGAAATCATGCAGGTTGGGTCAAATGGGTGAGAGTAATCCAGGACCGCATAAACAAGAGCCACCACGAAACAACCGAATTCACACCGTTTGAGCTGCAGTGCAAAAGGAAGCCTTTACGGGAACGGAACAAGTAGATGGGCCTAGGGAAAGATGAAGAAGATAAAATAACGTATGAAACTAAAATCGAGATCATTAGAGATATGATAGAATAAAAAGGGCGGCGTCAAGCGGAAAATTTTGACTCTACACACAGCTTAACGAATTATGAGGAGATCTAGTTCTAATAAAAGCACTAAATATTTCGGATCTATTAAAACAGTTAACATCAAAATGTATGCCTCTATACGAGGGACCATATAAAATTAAAAAATACGTAGCTTCATCGACTTATTTAGTTATAGACTTTGAAAATAAGAAAGAGCGCGGTAGATTTCATGCGAGTATGTTTAAGAGATATAGGACAGAGACAGAAAAGACAGAGCAGAAAGAAGAAAACACGGCCAGCACAGCACACGAGGAAAGGAGCGAGACAGCGAGAAGGCAATCCTCGAAGTTAAAACAACAGGGCGAACGCTCGGCTGTTACGAGGGCCCCAATAATACACAAATCGGCGGTCATCGAACGAGGGATAGTGCGAGACCAACGGGAGCTCGTCACGTCACGACGAAACGGCTATTCCGAGTAGAAGGCGCCATATTCCGAGAGTTTGCGGTTGGGCAGGGAAAGAGGCGCGACAAATGGAACAACGGATAGGCTGAGTGGATGTGAGGATTTGGAGAAAGTGAAAACGCCGGTGGATCGTGACGTAGATCCGGAGATGGCAGAATCGAAGTTAATTGGCTATGAGGGCCAAGGTTTCTGAAGAGGCAGGAGAGAGAGAGGGTCACGTGAACTAATAATTGGTGTAAAGGCCGAAGACGGAACCGGGATTCGCCGAAAATACACAGATTAGCCGGATGTCGTCGAAGGAAATTTTGCATTGATGGAAATTTAAGAATAAATCAATATAGATATAATGAGCGGAGCAGGAAAGTCTATATAAAGAAAAGGCAGAACGGACCCGAAAAATAATATGACGAGCATCCAATACAAATAAACATTTCGAAACGCAGTACGAACTTGAATACCATGCAGAGGTATATAAAATACGCGGTCGAATATATAACTCCGGAAGAGCCTTACCGGGCAGAATTAATAAGTGCAGTAAACCCCGCTCGGTTCTATTTGTGGTTGGAAGGGGATCGGCAGAAAAGAGAGGAGCTTCTGAAGCTTGTGGCTAAAACGAGGAAGGACCACCCGGAGGTTCACCGCCTCACGGAGGAGGAGGCATACCCGGGACGAGCCAGACTTTTTCTATTGGAAGACGAAGAGGATGCGACTTGCCATTTTTTTTTTTCGAGGCGCCGTAATAAAGAAAAAGGAAGGAATCTACGAGATTTGGTTGGGGGATTTCGCGAAAAGGATCTTAATCCTTTGGAGAATTTATATACTGCCCCCAACAAATATCTGGAGAAGCCGTTCTGCGCAATCACCGCTGCGCTGCACAACCTCGCCTCGGTAGGTGAGAGGTGAACCCAACAATCCATCAACAGGTTCATTGCTCTCACTGCTGGGAACTCCATCGACTTTTCTGTGGAGGAACCGGACCCGGTCGTTGAGGTGCTCTGGGTGGAAATCCACTCTAGCCTCATCACCAGGGATACGAGGCTGCCCAACAACTGCAGCGGAGCGGTGATGCAAAATTCATTGAAATAAATGGGCTTTTCCACTACGGACGGGATGGTGGAAGACTAGGGAAGCATTTTCGCCAGGAGAGGTGTAATGAAAGGGCGGAACGCGGAACACCACAGCACTGCACAACGACGACTTCACCGACACCTATGGGTCGACGTCTCGTAGAAGCATCGCTGATAGAGGAAGAGGAGACGGACGAGGAAAGTGTTGCGGAAGACGATGAGGCCATGGAGTGGCTGGCGCTACCGACCCCGGACGAATAGACGATGGCAACTCTACAGGAATTCGAGGCTGTGGAAATAGAAGAAACGTACGAGACTGACAGTGACGAAGACCGGGGAAATGACAGTGACGGAGACGAATAAATAAATAAATATATACAGGGTGGCCGATTTATCTGAAGACATTGAAATATTTCGAAAACTACGCATCGGATCAAAAAAAGTTCTGAATAAAATTTGTTCGCCTGAAAGGGGGTCATCCAATGATATCTAAGTCGACCCCTCACACCTGCCCCTGGGGTGGGGGCGGGGGCAACTTTGAAATCGTAAATGGGAACCCCTATTTTTTATTGTAGATTCGGATTCCCCATAAAAAAAATAAGTAGCTTTTATCTGAAACATTTTTTTTCGATTCGTGATAGATGGCGCTGTAATCGCAAGGGACCTGATTTTTGCGAATATCTCGAGAAATTACACATCGCATCGAAAAAAGAAAAAACACATGTTTAATTTTTCAAAAAGCTATTCAGCGATGCGAAACTCGATCCACCCTCGCCCCTCGCCCCTCCCTATCCCCTGGGGTGGGGGTGGGGGCAACTTTGAAATCGTAAATGGGAATCCCTATATTTTATTGCAGATTCGGATTCCCCATAAAAAAATAAGTAAGTTTTATCTGAAACATTTTTTTTCGATTCGTGATGGATGGCACTGTAATCGCAAGAAACCTGATTTTTGCGAATATCTCGAGAAATTACACATCGGATCGAAAAAAGAAAAAAGACATGTTTCATTTTTCAAAAGGCTATTCAGCGATACGAAACTCGATCCACCCTCCCCTCGATCCCTACCCCATTGTGGTGAAAATGGAAGTTGCTTCAAAATCGTGATTGGAAAACTCTATTTTTTTCCTGGTTTTCCATGACAAAATCCATTGATTTGCCTTTATTATTGATATGAAATTTTCTCACACATGGCACTGTAATAGAAAGCATGTATTCGTTTATCAATAAGTTAACAACTACTTTTAGCATTACCCAGGAACAACGACGTGGACGTAGTAGTTTTTGTTCCCATCGGGGTGCTACTTTTAGGTGAGTCCCCTTGCCTCTCACCATCGAGGCGCTTGTTTTAGGTGAGTCCCCTTAGCTTTCACCATCGGGGTGCTTGTTTTAGGTGAGTCCCTTTGCCTCTCACTGTTCAATAAATTAGATTATATGTTCGAAATTGTGACCTTGAACTTCTAGACACTTATTTATTCTTTTCTCGAATGATTGTACACAGGAGAGGAGCATATCTGCGGGAATTTCAGCGCAAGCGTTTCTTATGCGCTGTATCATGTTTTCACGAGTTGTTGGTGCTTGTTGAAAAACCTTATCTTTTAGATGACCCCACAGAAAGAAATCCGGCAATGTCAAATCAGGCGACCTAGCAGGCCAATTAATCGGGTCACCTCTGCCGATCCATCGGCCATTGAAATCATGGTTCAATACTTCCCGTGCTGTTATTGAGTAATGCGCTGGGCAACTGTCATGCTGAAACCACATAATTTGGCGAATGGGCAATGCAACATCCTCAAGTAGAGGTTGTAGTTCATGTTCCAGGAAATTTCGATATTTGATTCTATTTAAAGTACCATCAATAAAATAAGGACCAATGAGTTTGTTACCTACAATTCCACACCAAACGTTAACCGACCAGGGACGTTGATGTTCAACTTGTCGTAACCAGTGGGGATTTTGCACACTCCAGTAATGCATGTTATGCCGATTAACGGCACCATGATTTGTGAATGTGGACTCATCTGAAAATAGTACATTAGTCAAGAAATTGGAATTCATTTGTATTTGCTGAACTGCCCATTCGCACAATTCTACTCGCAGACGAAAATCATCACCATGAAGTTCCTGATGGAGTGATGCCCACGTAAAGAACGTGAAGAACGTGAGCGAACATTATCCGAAAAACGCTCAGCATACAAGGCAACAGCATCGTCAACATTCCGCCTACATTCACCGAAAATCAGAATCATTTCAATTTTTTCTTCTATGGTTGCAGCATTCATTTCGCACTCGTACTTCAGTTTATGGAATGTAGGGTAAAAAAAGACTTTTACAAAGTTGTTCAATCCTTTATGTCTGACGGTAGTGTACAACCTAAAAAAAAGGAAACGAAGAATCACTGTCACAGGAGAAGCAAATGAAATTGATGTGCTAGCAGCCGTTCAACAAAACTCTCATGTAAGCACTCGACAATTACATCGGGATTCCGGAATTTCTAGAGATAGTATTCTCAGAATATTGCATCGTCACAAGTATCACCCATACCACATTTCACTGCATCAGGAACTTCATGGCGATGATTTTCGACTGCGAGTAGAATTGTGTGAATGGGCAGTTCAGCAAATACAAATGAATTCCAATTTCATATCAACAATAAAGTCAAATCAATGGATTTTGTCATGGAAAACCACGAAAAAAATAGGGTTTTCCAATCAAGATTTTGAAGCAACTTCCATTTTCACCACAATGGGGTAGAGATGGGGGGGGAGGGTGGATCGAGTTTCGTATCGCTGAATAGTTTTTTGAAAAATGAAACATGTCTTTTTTCTTTTTTCGATCCGATGTGTAATTTCTCGAGATATTCGCGAAAATCAGGTTTCTTGCGATTACAGCGCCATCTATCACGAATCGAAAAAAAATGTTTCAGATAAAAGTTACTTATTTTTTTATGGGGAATCTGAATCTGCAATAAAAAATAGGGGTTCCCATTTACGATTTCACAGTTGCCCCCACCCCCACCCCAGGGGGTAAGGATGGGGGGGAGGGTGGATCGAGTTTCGTATCGCTGAATAGCTTTTTGAAAAATTAAACATGTGTTTTTTCTTTTTTCGATCCGATATGTAATTTCTCGAGATATTCGCAAAAATCAGGTCCCTTGCGATTACAGCGCCATCTACACAAATAGAAAAAAAATATTTTAGATAAAAGTTACTTATTTTTTTATAGGGAATCCGAATCTACAATAAAAATAGGGATTCCCATTTACGATTTCAAAGTTGCCCCCACCCCCACCCTAGGGGGTAGGGGTGAGGGGTCGACTTTGATATCATTGAATGACCCCCTTCCAGGCGAACAAATTTTATTCAGAACTTTTTTTGATCCGATGCATAGTTTTCGAAATATTTCAATGTCTTCAGATAAATCGGCCACCCTGTATATCGATGTTTCTGCGTTTTTTTTTAATTTTAGTTAGCGTAATTTATGTAAAATAAGTAGATGTAAGAGAAATTAGGAATAAGGACATCTATTTCGGGATCAAAGTAGTCGGAAACCAACGAAGGACAAGGACCACCGCCGAGAAGAGACAACACCTAAATAAAATAAAAAGAATAAGATATGAATCGAAAAAAAAAGAAAAGAGAAGAAGATAGAAATAAAAAAAAGTAAAATAAGATATTAATAAAAAAAATACATATATAATAATATTAATAATAGTGAAAATAACGATAATGAGAATATAAAACAGTACGAGGAAGAAGCGAAGAAAGAAAAGGGGAAGAGGATATGAGATAAAGGCTTTTGTGACATTATTGCATCAGAGATCTTTGGGCAAGTCGAGAATCTGACTCCCCAAAGATCTCGGGGGATAATGTAACATAGTTACACTCGCTAGCCTGCAGGATTACATTTCGTTATTATAAGAAGCGAGATTACGCACGAACGCACGGTAAAGTTCGAGCACTAGGTCGTCGAACACGAGAGAATAGGCTAAAACGAGCTTCATCACGCCGAAGAAATTCCCTCGCTGCCGTAAACAGCAGGTCAGCAACCAACTGGCCTTGCTTGGTGGCGAGGGGATCGAAGACGGGTGGCGTGGCAACGGCGACTCGACAAATTAGAAAACCACGTTAGATATAAAATAAAATCCAAAAATGATGTCGAGGGGAATGAGGCAAGGGAGCAAGGTATAAAAGAGCCTGCGCGAGAGGAAACGGGGTCTTACATGGTCTTACTTGGATTTCGCTGAAAAGTATACAGCACTTACATAATCAGTCAGAAACTTTTATTTTTCTACATTTTTTAAAGTGCTTATTAACTAGATACGTATTTTTGGAGTTCGGAGATATTAAGTGTATTTTATGAACATCTCGCAATCTGATTTTACGTGTTCGCAACTGAATTTTTTTGCATCGAAGTTTTCGAGGGAACCAACAAAAAAGTGAGTCAGTGCATGATAAAAAGAAATACAAGGGTCGATCAATAAATAGTCGGCTTGGTAAAGAAAATCGCGTTTTTTGGACAAAAATCTTTTTATTTCTCAACATAATCTCCTTTTAGCTTGATACACCTATTCCAACGATTTTCCAATTTTTTGATGCCCTCCGAATAATATGATTTCGGAAAGTCCTCAAAATAGGTCTCTGTTTCGGCGATGATGTCATCTCTGGAACCAAATCTCTTTCCGCCAAGCCATTTTTTCAGGTTTGGAAACAGAAAGTAGTCGGAGGGGGCCAAATCTGGAGAATACAGTGGATGCGAAACCAATTCGTATTTAAATTCATGAATTTTGGCCATGGCAACTGGGCACGTGTGAACGCGTGCATTGTCTTGATGGAAGAGCACATTTTTCCTCGCCAAATGTGGACGTTTTTTCTTGAATTCGTCGTTGAATCGGGTCAGTACGGCTGCATAGTATTCGCCATTAATCGTTTTTTTCGGCGGAAGGTAACCAATGTAGATTATGCCGCGTGCTTCCCAAAAAACTGTGGCCATGACCGTACCGGCCGATGGCACCGTCTTCGTCTTATTCGGAGCACGTTCGGTCGGTGAATTCCATTGTTTCGATTGTTCCTTTGTCTCTGGTGTATAGTGATGGATCCATGTTTCGTCCACGGTTACGTAACGACGCAAAAACTCAACAGGATCACGTTTATAGATCACCAAACACGCCTTTAAATCAGCTACAAATTCTCTTTTATGGTCGACAGTGAGCAAACGCGGTTAACATCTTGCGGATAACTTTTTCATACCCAACTGATGACTCAGGATTGAAATCACTGAGCCAAATGATATGCCTGTGGCCTCAGCGATCTCACGCACTTTTAGTCTTCGATCATTTAATACCATATCGTGGACTTTTTCAATTGTTTCTGGTATGACGACCTCATTTGCACGACCTGGACGTTCATCGCCAACAATGCTCGTACGACCGCGTTTAAATTGAGCTGTCCAATATTTAATGGTTGATAACGAAGGTGCAAGGTCCATATAAACTTCGTCTAGCTCCGCTTTGATTTCATTGTTCGTTTTCTTTTTCAAAAACAAAAATCGAATCCCTGCACGATACTCAATTTTTTCCGTTTTTGTAAAAACACAAAAGTTGTTTGTCTTTCGATGGCTGTCAAACGCAAACTAAACATCGCAGCGAGCTGAAACTTTGACAACAGTAATGTGAAGGATGGCACTACTAAACGTCGCTATTGATTTCTTTCCTCGACCAACAGATGGCACAAGGCCGACGATTTATTGATCGACCCTCGTATAATTCAGAAAGATATCAAGCTCAGTGAACGACGAATACTGAGGAAGGAGAAAAAAAAGCGAGTAGTCTAATTGATAAGGAAACTGATTAGTGTGATTTTAGAGACAATTTATAGGGATACCGGATCGAATAAAATTTAAGCGAATAGAATTTAAGCAAATAGCATTTAAGCGCATAGCAGTTAAATAAGTAGAATAGGCAAGTATAGTGTAAAGCGGGTAGAGTAAAGCGGGTAGAGTAAAGATAGAAAGGAAGCGAAACGACCGGTGAACATGAGGATTGTCAGCATAATAAAGACATCGCCTTTAAGAGCAAATTTAACGCGCGCGGTTTGAGTGTGTATGTTGGGTGACAGGCCCACTACCAACAAACAATACCAATAACAGGCTACATTGCTAGGTGTATCGAAGAGCTACGCGAACGAAATACACGAAAAAAAATGTAAAATAATTGCAGAAATTAACGGTTTGAAATGCACTGCATTGGACAACGGTGCCAATAAACCGAACATCGATATTCTTGTAATTGTCTTGGTAAATAAACCGTACTTTTGCCTACCTCGAAGTCTAAATTAATTATCCCTGTGTTCGAGCCCGAATTCTTCCCCTCGGAAGACAAAAATTAATGTTAACGATTGAAAATACAGTCACAGTATATATTGTAACGGAACGCCATTACAGCGATCCGCTACTAGAACAAAACGCTAACACCACCTAAACATCCTACCTACACCAACAAACACAGATTACAACTAAAGGAGAAAATGAAAAAACTACTAAAAAGTAGATTATCTATTAACAAAATGAGCAAACACAGTGCGGACGAGCATCGGCTGGACTAGGAAAACATAGTAAGAAAGTAGGTACACACGGTCAACCGCAAGTACCCACTCTAAACAGCATGGCGTCAGAAATAGGCCCACCTAATAAAATAAACTACCACAAAAACAAACACAGCTCGCAAGAAGCTCGCAAGAGCAAGACGAGGGGCAGGACAAACAGCAATACCACGCACTACAGACCGGACCCCAGCGTAGTAACCCCCGCCCTAGTAGCAAGCAGGCGGAACCACGCGCAACAACAAAAACGCCTTACCGTACAAAGAGGGCACAGTCGGCATTACCCTTTGAACCAACCACACCACACAGACGGCAATGCGCTAAGAACGCCACAGTACGGCAAAATGAAAGAAGAATTAGTGGAACTCTTGAAACTCCACAAATTCTCAAGAGGAAACGACAAGGGGATTCCACATGAAGCCTCACCACATACCCCCACTCAGGAATAAAATATTAATAACAGAATAACAACATAAAACAAACCAAAATATAACAAAACTCAATTAACAAATTGAAAGTAGGGCAAGACCTACACCGACAAACACACGGAAGCAAAAACCACATAAAACTCAGGGAGTAACATCTAAAAAACACATCATGAAACACCAAATTTGCAATAATTAATTAAATGCAGCAAAATTCGAATCAGAAGTTAGACAGGAAAAAACATACAAAGTATAAGTAAAACCACACATGGAAAAAATAGTAAAAACATTAATCGAACTAGTAAAAAAATCTTAAAAGAAGTTTGAACCTCCTGCGGGTAGGAATTTAACACAGACCAACAAAGACTCAACCTCGCTAGAACCTCGGTTGAAACTCTGAAAAGACAAAGCCCGGCTAAATATAGAAAAATAGAATATAACGGTACACCGACACACCGACAAGACTCGGGGCTCTTGTCGAATATTACTCTGCGAGACGAAGTGCTGCCTAACAGCACACCTAAATTCAATTATTACTTATAAATTCAGCATGTAACGAAACCAGTGTTCTTTCGAGCAAATCGATTCCCCGGCATAGGCCGTCGTTTGATCGAACGAACCCACTACGATAATTACTAATAGTTTGGGATTAATCATGGCAGAAATTAGTGTTCTTTCTCTCAACTGATTCCCCTGCATTGCGCCTTGGCCGCCCCCAATCACAGCGTCAGGGCACTCTCCCATTAACGTGTCCCCACGCATAGCGCCGTGGCTACATGTCTTCTGAGGAGTGGAGAAGTACGCGTGTCTCTAGGTCAAGGGAGTGGCATCCCGACTTGCTGCACCGCGCGCACTAGGTTCGTAGGGTGTACCTGTGTGGGTGGGACCACGTCAGGGCCAGCACCAACTATCACTTGTTACGTACGGATACCTCGGCTATTCATGCTAATTAAGAGACCGAATTGCAAGCCTCTTAATGACGCGATAAGGTAGCTTAAATAAGCGTGAATAAAGGCCTCGGTATCCGGGGTACAGGAAGAGCTAGCTGGTCATAGCTGCGAACCCGGTATCTTGTGCGAACAGCGAGCTAGGGACCCAAACAATAATAAAGACGAGTAAGATAGGTAGGTAAATTCAATCCCCCCCCCCCCCCATCTAACAGTACGACACTCGCGATCCCACTATAGGCTCACCTCGGGAACACCAGCAGGGGGGAGTCTCTAGATAAACCACACGAACGTTTAGGCCAAAACAATAACATATCAACATAATAGGCTACCAACTAGACGTCCAATGATTAAACAAGGCTGACCGGTATGTCTAACGAATATTGTAACGGTATTTTTACGTTAACATTTAATTCTTTCTTCTTCTTAATTCTCCTAAACTAAACCCTAATTATTTATTTTAATGCCACCAACTTTCTCTTCTTAATCTGGCTTTTTAGAATATTTCTTGTTCTATTCACCCGGTCCGATACTGTCCGCTATTAATCTTTATATTTGTTCCTCCACTAACTTGCACTGTATTTTTTTTTATCTGTTAATGTTCAAATAAATTTGTAGGGCTGACTCTCACCCTTTTCTGTTAGAATTCTTAGATTTAATATGAAATTTCCAGATTTAGCAAAAATTCTACTGCTGTGCACCAGCTAGTTCTGACTTTGTCGACTGTTGAAACGAATAAGAGGGCCTCCTTGGTTTGCAGCTCGCTTTTATACCTTTCTCTCCTTTCCCACTCTCTTATTTTTACTCTTCTTTTCTATTGTCTCATGTAATTTCTTTTGTTTCAGCTAGCCCCGCCATCCTGCCCCTACATCCCCTCACTGCCCGAGCGAGGCCAGCCGGTCGCTGACCCGCTGTTTTTCGGCAGCGAAGGAATGTGACAGGATCCAGCTTGTTCGTGGTCTCGCCTAGACTCTACTGCAAATTTATTGTTTCCTACTTCCTTCTCGTGCTATTTTCTATCTGTGCTTTTCTGTGTGTGTAATAAATAAATAAATGTCATAAATAAATGGTTTTATTTGCAGTGATTTTTTTTTTTTCCTTTTTTAATTTTATGCTGTTTTTCTTTTATCCTCTTAAGGTTGTGACTACGTCACAATATACCAAGGAACGCCCCGTATGAGGACCAAAACACAGGCAGTAAGAACAACTAGGCCACACCTTGTAAAATCAAATAGAGACACGCAGCACACCAATCACAATCGAGCGTTCACAAATTAACCAGGAATAAGCCGCATCTGTAATTATATAAATCGCGTACAAGCAAACGCGATAACCCCACACAGATAAATTGAGTATTCAGCTCCGTAGAGGGGATATCTCATCCCCATACGAACAATCGAGACAATCCCGAAAATAATTGGAAATCATTCTACATACGTAATCTTAGTAAGGCGCGCATTAGCAAACACGATGACCCAACATAGATAAATTGAGTGTTAAGCTCCGTAAAGGTGATATCTCATCACTTTACGAATAATAAAGTCAGAACCCGAAAATAATTTGAAATCATTCCACATACGTAATTCTAGTAAGTCGCGTATTAGCAAACGCGATGACCCAACAGAAATGAATTGAGTTTAAGCTCCGTATCGGCGATATCTCATCACCATACGAACAGTCGAGTCAACAACCCAAAATACCGGAAGCAATTCCGCATACGTAGATGTAAGGAGAACCTCACATAACACCCAAACGCGAGCGAAAGTTAGAAAACCGTACGAACGACCAGATCGTCCTATGAACTTCCTCTCATCCTCTTCATAATTAACAAACAGTCAGTGCGTTACACACAAACAAACATACAAAAAAATACCCTACAAACACAAGACCAATGATGAAAGGGTAACGAACCGCACGTCCATCACGGACACATGCGAATCAATAAACTCAAGACTGAGGTCTCACAATAAAACCAATTAAAGAAAAATAACAACAGAATCAACCACTTATAAAACCAACAAAACCAAAACACACTTCTCGTACCATCCAGCCCAGAGCACGAACCGATTTCGAGCAACCCATCCTCTCCCTACGATCTAGGAAGGATCTCGCTCGAAATAAAATAAAAACTACGCGATTTCACTGAGCCGCTTCAAAGACGCGCGAAATGGGGATAAAAATAAAGTGCATTAAATCGCGAAACGTTTCAATATATGCAAAATTTATTTCACAGCATCGTCGATCGTCACGACTACATGGTGAAGATTTCTCCTCTTTCTTATTCTCTTCCTCTTCATCTGCCGACCAAACATCCATGTATGATTCTCCTTTAAATGGGTGCTCGCGAAGCCAATTTTTTATTTGGAAAGCCTGGCGAATTGCACAATGCGAAGACGCTGTATCATTTATCATAGCGTGTCTGAAGCATTTTCGCAAAGATTTCGACACAAATGTGTATGGTGGAACGCTCTCCTCGTCCTCCAGGTTCGAAATTTCACGATTAGTAATATCGTGAAGAAGCCTTAGCGCGATAGACTTTTCGTGACCGTGTGTATAGATACGTCTTGATTTTCGCGAAATTTCACGCAAGTTAGCGTAGGCTTGTTTACAGGTCACATCACCCTCGTACCATTCAAGACCGTGAAAATATTTCGAGAGAAAATTATTCTGGCTTCTCGAACGCTGCGGTAATTCGGCAAAGGGACACGGCGGTGCGACGATCCAATGAGCAGGGTACGGTCTATCCACTGCTACCACGGCAATTTCTTTCGGAATAAATTCCGAGTCTTTACCACGCATTCCCTGTATATCCACGACGATATCCATTTTCACGTCTAATCCGTACAGATGCTCGAGTTCGACTGATTAGTTACTCGCGGACACGCTTCTACGTGTCTTAACACGAAATAATTTTATGCCGACATCAGCACATTTTTCGCTTATCCGGTAAAATCCACCATTACTTGCCGAGAGGCATCAATTTCAAGGACATTATCATATTCCGCGTAGACTACACAATTTACCGTTGAAGCAAGCGCATCCTCAAATCGTACCTCTATTCTCACACTACCGTGCTTTATTCAATTCCCATGTGAATTGCTGTTCGACGAAAGATCGGGTATCAAATCAAAAGCAAACAGACAGTATCCATCGCGATAATTATCGCGATCGATCGAATTACCATCGTTCAAGAAATGTATTCCAATTCCCGAAAACAACGTTTGAAAAGCATCCACATATAGATGATTTTTCGTGAAATCAGGTTGTAACGGTTTCGAAGGTATTTGAGCACCATCTTCATACAACATGAGATAATTTATCTTGTAATTTTGGAAATTGAATGGATTCATACTGAAGTCGCCGTTAAACGCTTTGTTATCGACAGAACCGATAATTATACGCTTCGGCAATTGACCTAGCACGATATTATCGATAGTCTCTCCATGAACACCGGAGTGTATTGAAACGGCCTTTACCTCGATTCTCGTAAGAGGATATTTCGCCGTAGATATTGCCAGAGTTCTAGCATGCGAGAGCAGCACACCAGGAGCTATTTTTGTTCTACGAACGAGAAGCGATGCCTCGAGAATCTTTAAGCCGTATTGACCATTCTTTGTATCGCCCACAAGACAAAATAAATCTCTAGACCGTACCAGCCGTAGTCGCATTTCGACACCGTTTAATAGGAACCGCTAATGATTGAATATATCGCAATGCAGATGGCCGAGAAAGTCTACAGTTTTTCCGACATTTAAAAATTGTTTTCTCTTCACAAGACCCGTATTTCCCGATGTTATATCATCCATTTTTCCAGGGGTATCATCGTACCAGAGAACGCTCGTGAGATGCAAATTTTTGGTTGCTGAACCGTGATTCAAAAGTGTTTCTATGTACGCTCGATAAGCGTCGGCATTATTTGGAGGTGAAACTACTACTGTGTTCAAAAAGTAAGGTGAATTTTTTATTTAAACTTCCCGCGTTAACCGAATCGAACAAATGAATTTTTTTTTCAAGTTGGTAGGACTGTTAGTGATGTTATGCCGGTACCGAGTAATTGGATTATTCGGTAGTCGGTATAATATTAAAAGTTATTATTTTTTGGGATCGTTTGCCGATAAGGAGATGGATCTCGAGTAAAAGATGGAAACGCGAATTTATATAAAAGGAAGTATTTATTATAAGCAACGGTAACTTTCCGTTGCCTATTTATATATCAGAGTAAGAAGTACAATAATGCGTTGTTTCGAGTATTAAACGAGGAACCAACCGTTCTCTTTTCAATCTAATGTAATACTGTGCTTTCGTAAAGCAGTTGCTAACTGTCTTCACGAAAATCCCTTAATTCGCAATTTTAGCGTTAGCCTATCGCCGAACGCCAAGCGAGTCGCTCATGCTGCGTCGGCGTTCTTGGGGTCGTTCATACGATCGGGCATTGGACTTCGTTTCCTGTCTTGAACGAATTCCAATGTTACTTTGCTATGGAATATTCCCGAATATACGAAATACGGAGTGGAATATTCCGCGGCACAACAGTGACATCTGTGACAAATTACATGTCAATATCATCATTAGTTTTTAGTTTACGCTTGGTTTTGTGAACAAAGAAAAGTGAATTTGGCGATTTTTACGATGTCGAATTTTGTTGAGCAAAGAAGTGCTATTAAATTTTGCTTGCGGAATGAAATTTCCGCCGCTGAAACGTATCGAATGTTACAAAAGGCCTTCGGTGACGGGACTATGTCACAGAAAAATGTTTACAAGTGGTACAAAGACTTCAAAGAAGGCAGAGAACGTGTTGATGATTTGGAACGCTCTGGACGACCATCAACGTCAATTGATGAGCAACACATCAAGAAAATCAAGGAATTGGTGCTCGAAAATCGTCGATTAATAATTCGAGACCCTGCCGACATGCTTGCAATATCAATTGGATCAGTTCAAGCAATTTTGAAGGATCATTTGTGCCTCAGAAGAGTCAAATCGCGTTTGGTGCCAAAATTTCTCTATTTTTTCGAAAAAGAGCGTCGCGTTCAAGCATGTGAATCAATGATTTCTGACTATCAGGACGTCTACAAACAAATTATTACGGGCGATGAGACTTGGATTTATGCCTATGATCCGGAAACAACCGATCGATCGAGCGACTATCGTGCCAAAGGTGAACCGAGACCGAAAAATCCATGCCAAAGTCGCTCAAAGATCAAGGTCATGTCGACAGTTTTCTTCGATTATCGTGGTGCATTACGAATTCCTTCCCACTGGCCAAACTGTCAACAAGGAATATTATTTAAGTGTTATGCGTCGTTTGCGTGAAGCTATTCGCAAGAAAAGGCCAGAATTATGGAAAGACAACACTTGGATTTTGCACCACGATAATGCACCGTCGCACACAGCACTGGTTCTTCGTGAGTTTTTCGCCAAAAACTCCACTCATGTCGCTCCACAACCACCGTATTCGCCTGATTTAGCACCGTGTGACTTCTGGCTGTTCCCAAAGCTCAAGAGACCACTCCGGGGAAATCGTTTTGAGTCGATTGAAGAGATCAAACGTGAATCGCTACGCGCATTGAAGGCTATACCTGAGGACGACTTTTTAGCATGCTTCAAAGATTGGAAAAAACGTTGGCATAAGTGTATTGTAGCTAGGGGGGATTATTTTGAGGGGGACGAAATCGATTTGGAAGAATAAATAAAAAAAAATTATTTTGAAACAAAATTCACCTTACTTTTGGAACACAGTAGTAGTTTTTGATTCAGGTATACATCCACCTGCTTAAACATAGAATGCAAGAGATTGTTTACAGGGCCGATACTTACTTTCGGCACTGTACCTGCGGCAATTTCCGTAGAAGGAGATGTTATTTTCACTCTCAGACTAAGCATAGTATGCGCGGGATCGATGTACTCATCACCCTGTCCGGGAATAACAAATTCAATAGGTGAATCATCTGTTAGCGAAGAAATTGGCTTATAATCAATAAGCCAATATACGGCTTATTGAATTGTATAATTATACATCCAATTCGAGCCTTCGATAGTAGTTTGCGTTGGTGGGAGTGAAAATAATTCAAATTCCGCCAAAAGTGCCAATTTTTTCACAGGCCTTGCGTTTGAGATTACGGCCAGATTCCCGTGCTCTCTCGCGAATAGCATCTTTCACAGTCATATTTCTATCGAAGATATCACCGGCTACGTTAACACCAGCTCGCAATGCCTCTTTTCCAACTGCTTTAGCGCCCTTCTTTAAAAGTGGTAACACTCGACGAAACAGGCCTCCGAGAAAGCTGCCGATACCGTGTCCTCGTTGATTAGGTGTTCCGATATAAACATAGCTAATACCGCCGTACCCGTGACGGCCCCATCCGTGCTGCACACTGTCAATATCATCCATAGCGGCGTAATCAATCGTGGGACCTTTTGAAATGTAGTGTCACAGTCAACGTTCCCTGTTCGAATGGTATAGGATTTCCAAACTCGTCTCTTATATCGATCTCGATAGTGTGTAAATTGTTGCGCAAGAGAGTTATATATCGTGGCGTTGAAAACGAGTTAATTTTTATCGAATCACACTGACAGTCATCAGCATCAATGGGAACAATTTGTAAGAGGGGTGTTTGTACATCGCCTGTAATATAGCTCTCGCAGATATCGGTGTATAGAAACATGCTGCCTGGTATAGCACCGGTGAGAGATGCAGCCCTCGACCCTGTGTATTCGCAATGCGGTTCTATCATTACAGACCTACAGGCCTCTTCCGAGAATCCTAGTAGCCTTGCGATAGCATTCGATACGCGAAAGTCGTGGTATCGTAGATCGTCGCATACGCGCGCCACTTCGAACTGCCCGCTCGGAAGCGATTTAAAGCGTAAATGACCGGCCACGTGAGGTAACTTATTTATACTCTCCAAAAGAGCGTCTATAGAGCTATATGCACCAGGTGCAACTTGGTCTCTATCAGCGCGTCTCCGTGCTAAAAGATTTAAACCCGATAAATCATAATCACCATCCTCAAAAGTTATGAGATTTCCTACAGTAGGAACATGTAAAAGAGTCATCAGATAAGCAATTTCCAGAAGAGAAACAGACCATTCTCCGTGCAAACATATCTGACGCGGTCGTTTTGTAATAAATTTTGTCGTCGTATTATCCGGAAAATACTGCACACTATTGTTGCTCGGTAGTACGACAAAGAAAGAGCTGTCCTTGGAGCTCATATTTATCAGGGACGGTCATTCCGAGCGTTCTTCCTCTTTGTCCTCTTCTTCTCTTTCGTCTTCTCAGATGATGGAGGCACTCGTACTCGCGATAATTCTGCCTCGTAGAAAAAACCGTAGATAGTCTCGTTATTCACATTGTGTAAAATATATACGAATGGTTCTCGATTCACTGATATTCATTGAATCTTGAATAACTCGTTACTCCAACCACGTTCATATCCTTTCACGAATGCTGCTTTAGCTGTACTGATACATATCAAGTCACCAACGCTGTATTTAGGCTTTTTAGTTTTTCTCGCGTTACGCTCGTAACGCCATGCTAAATTTTCTCGGGCTATAGAGGCATTTTCGAGGGTCACCTCGCTCGGAAGAATACGCGTTCCACTCTGTCTAGTGTGATTATATGCATATAAAAAATGTTGTAAAACATCGATGTAACGCTTATTTCGCGTGTATGTAAAGTAACGCCACATTCGCTCTTTTATTGTGCGATTAAAACGCTCGGCAATCGAGGCTTCTATATCGAGGTTACGATCAGCGCGAAAATCGATATTTTTTTTCTTGATAATTTGCTGAAATGGAGTGCCGATAAATTCTTTGCCTCGATCAGTTTGCAATTGCTGCGGGCAACGATTGTCACTGCCTACGAGTATGCGTGTGAGACCGCGGGCTACATTTGCGCTCGTTTTGTCACGCAAAGCCTCGACCCACGCGTATTTGCTCAACATGTCGATAACAACAAGCAAATATGCGTACCCATCGTTGTACGTAGCTATCGAGCGAAGATCAGCTAAATCAGCCTCCCATACATCGTCTATATTACTCACGTTGTACGTACGACGGAGAAATCGTCGTCGCACGAGACGACGCATGTTATATGAATCCTGTGTCTCGAGCCATGGTAAAACATTTTTTCGCGCTACTCTTCGATGGGCCAGATTTTTTGCTCGAGAATAGGAGGCAGGATGAGCGGTGTCATAATAGATTTTTTGAAGAATTTTCATAATTTTAACGATGACCAGTTAAATGGATTCTTTTTCTTTTTCTTTTCTAACTGTGTGGGGGATCGATATTCACTTTGGTGTCATTGGCTCTCTACTTGTACGATGTTTTTTAATTGTTTGTCCTCTTCTTCCTCCCCGTTCTCCCCCTCGATGATGTCGTTGTCCGCCGTGAGCATTAAATCTCTGTTTAAGTGTGCGTTCTTGGCCTCGTTGTTGTTGCTACTGTTGCTGCTGCTGCTACTATCACTATCGCGTGGTAAATGAGACGCCGCTGCGGTGTCGAGGATGATGTAGGTGTAGGCTCGTGTAATAACTCGGGATTGCCGATAAATTCGCGTGGCATCTCTATCGTTCGCAGGAGCTTGGCAAAGTGAGATCGACCGATGGGATTCTTCTGCCGTCTATGGAAGCAGCACCGTTACGAGCCTATGTCATTTTTTTTACCAACGGGGCGCTGCGATGCAAATTGCGAAGCAACGATATTGCTTTAGATTAAAATTTTTTTGGTACGCTATCCATAATAAGTGTGTCATTGAGTCGAGATTTGACTTTGTTCAGTAAAACGTCGTCGATTTTATTCTCGTGACTATCGAGTATTGTTATTTTTCGTTGTGACGAAATATTCGGTACTGTATTATCGTACTCGACCGAGTGAAGATAACGCTGTAGAACCTGCTGGTACGCTATCTATTTCTCTCTCTCTCTCTCTCTCTCTCTCTCTCTCTCTTGTACGAGTAAGAGCTCAGAATTTCACTCAGCTCAGAGTCGAGGCGCGATAATGGCGTACCGGTAGTCTGTTCGGAGGGCGACGGGTCTGTAGTAGTAGTAATAGCAGCAGTAGTGGCGAGTCCAGCGAGACGATGTATGTTATCATGAGGAATAAGCACCATATTTCTGGCGTATTCCATGGCTCGTGTAGACCAAGACAGGCACAAGAAGCAACTTGAGAAATCCGACACAGTGCTCGACGATAATCTTTCTCTTACCGCTCCAATTTACCCTTTTGGCGGCTAGTCGTCGAAGAATTGTCGCGTGCCTCCGAAGATGATTCTTATGCACGTTGTTCAGACTCACGTTTCCCTGTAAAACGTTTAGAGCACACTCGCATACACTGTACGAGCGCTACATCTGCTTTGCGCAAAATTGCACGCCGTTGCTCTTGCTTCAGATAACACAGCGCCTGCAATATAATTATTTGCTTTTTATCGAGAGGTCCGTGCAACGCCATTACAAGCGCATTACTGGTACATCGCGCGTCGTATCGCGAACCTTTATTGCTCTTTGAGGCACGTACACGTAATGGTATTGGTCATCGGAAAATATACAGGCGTGAAATCGACAATTATCAGGCGTGAAATCGACAATTATCAGGCGTCGATTGTTTTAAGTCGAATAATAGATAGCCGTGCGGTGCAGCTGTTACATCGAAATATACCTCCTGCAAAAATCTCGGATTCTCGAGACATACCTGGCGTGCCAGATGTTGAATTTGCCCGCGATCTCGCGGGTTTTTGAAGACAATGATATAATTACCGTTGAAGGAGATATCGTGCTGCCCGTGACCTTGATGGAAGAGATTTTGCGTGATGAAGTTCACACTACGATTTTTGTGATGGCTGCCTTTGGTGAAAAGATCGACCACGGTATTGTTTGATGCCTCGCGCATTAGATCGTCAATGACCACAACTTTAGGTCTTGTATCATTCGAGTAGTCTGCTGCTTGCGGTAAACCCTCGCAAAATTCGATTTTGTCACCGTACTTTGAATACCCGGACTGCCACTCCGAGTAATAAAAAAGTTTACGCTCGGACGGGACATCCGTCATTTCGCGCATGTATTTAAAGAATTTTTTGACAACATATGTTTTACCACAGCCCGTAGGACCGCTTATCACGGCTGTCCATGGATGTTTCCAACGTGTATCCATATCGATGAGTGTCAATCAAAATCAGTTGACTCTTCAAGAAGCTTATACCGCAACGGCGGCGGCGGCGATCCCGCGGCATCAGCTATTTTCGCGGCCTTGACGAGCTGATAAGGCGCGGCGCGCCTGTACTAGCTAATGAGGTGCGGGCCCGCGGTATCATATAATATAAGCTGATGTTTACACCGCATGTAAATTAAATAACGATATTTATTATATTTCTCACAAATAAAGCAATATTTTTATTTCATTAATGCATACATCTCTATGTGCAGATGTTACGATTCATGTATTTCTAAACAGCAATATTATATCCACGGAAGTAGCACGAGAAAGTCAAAACAAAAAGAAAAACTCGATAAGAAAGACGGGACAAAAGGAATCAACGATGAGAAAGTCAGAACAAAAGGGAACGGTAGAGAGATAGCAGCTATTGCTACGAATAGCAGCACAAAAAGAACAAGCAGACAACGGTTTTATTAATAATAAATAATAAATCAATATTTTTTTAACATATTGTACACAGTAAATACGATACATGAAATTAGACAAAAAGATTATTTTCAAATACCGCGAATTCAACCGTCAAACTATATACTTTATTGCGTTATACCAATCAGCGTATTTCACAATAGCCATACGGTACAGTAGAGTACTTCCCGTACAGCTTTTGCTTCGTGTTAACAGATTCGCATGATTTCGTTTCTTTACGCGTTACTTTACGAATTAAAAAATAATAGGTACGCCCCTAGCTCCTGTCACGAAGGATCGTAATACGTTATAATTTACGTAACGGCTATTAGCAAAGTTTAGCGTGATACCCTTTACTTTACATTTTTCACTAATCGTACCGTCGGGTTTACGAACAAGGTATGCATAAACTTTGGGCCTCCCGAAACGAACGAACTTATATAACTACCAGGCCCGTATTCTCATACTCTTTGCCACTAGGGCGACTCACGTAAATACAGGAGTCCGTATCGCAGTACAATATTCGTCGCCCGAGCCTTCCAAGATGACTTTTAGTGTAGATGACCAAGTATAGTTTTACGCGTTCCTGTACCGTCATGTATGCTGCAATCACGGCGTTTGATGTCGGGGATGGTTGCATAGCATTGCGGCTGCTCACATAGTTCACATACATGATCTTGTGATTAACCGGTAGCATTCCCGTCACCTCAATCTCTGGACTCGTTAGAAAATTCATTTGCTCTGAGCGCGTGAAAACGATAACGGTTTTCGTGAGATTCTCGCGTTGACCAAACTTTCCCCAGAATGAATTAAGAGCCAATTTTGCGAGCGAACGTAAACCCGGATTTGACTGCAAAGCACTTCGCTCGAGATATACACCCTCAGACTCCTTGTACAACGCTATACAACGCGCTATTGCTTCCTCGTCATCGTTACAGTCTGTTGGCGATCCACTCGACTCCTGTTTTATTTTTAGGAATGTATCGATGTACTCGGCAAAATGACCGCCTCGTCGCGTTGTCGAGTCATACTGGATAACAACGTATTGCCAAATTTCATCGATACGCGTCACCTTATATCAGTCGTGTCCTCGTGTATGCAGCCCGCAGGTATGTCCATGTCTGTACAGCACGTTATACAGAGGGAGAACAGTAGTTTCCCATGCATGCAAACAGGTAGTACGGGGATATACAAATCGCGCGGTGCTACTACGGTACACTTCACGAGACCCTCGACGACACTTATGTTAGATCGTTTTCAAATCCTACGAGTTCTCGACACGCGTCACCTACGTACAATATCGGATGTCCAACGGGATATTTTCCATTCTTACACACCCATGGATACAGCGAGCACACATCCACATAGCGTATCTGCTCCCCATTCGCGACGTTGTACAAGCTTAAAAAATTTACCGTTTCATCGCCAAAGAATGCATCGCTCGGTTCGAGAGGCGCCTGCTTGACCATGGCGTGATTTTTCACGTAAAACGACATTTCCTCGTTATTCTCGAGTAATCTGTCAAAATCGCATTTCAATATTTCGCTTAAAGTGTACCCTTTCAATCTAATTCGCCCGGAAGTAAGAATGGTACGCTCGTATCGCTCATCCATTGTATCACCGAATTTAGTTCGAACACCTTTATTCACGCGATAACATCGCGGCATCCATGCCAAAAGCAGCCGTGAAATTGAAGAACGTGATGGATCCCCGCATCCACGTAGTATCCGTCGACAGCCGGTAGGCCGGTCGGAGAGCGATACTCTCTCGTGTGTCCAGCATGAACGATAACGCAGTTGCGCGACTGCTTATCGCTCCAGCGGTACCCCCCTGGTGGTAACACCGCAATGCGATCTTTCTGTAGAAAATTCTTTCGGAATACTCTCATACATGCTAATGCTATCGTGCATGTTTCTGTAAAGGGGCGCACGCTTCCGCAACGTATAAGTAACTCTCGCAAAGCTAGACACGCTCGTCTCAAAACCGTCGCAAAATCAAATTTATAATCGACGCGACTCTATTCTTCCTCATACCATTTTAAAAATCGCTCGCGATCCGGTGAGAACATGGTATCGGGTGAGTAAAAATTCAGAGCCGGCAGAGGTCCTGTGTAATTACGATATTTCGGTGTGTTGAATAAATGGGGGAATGTACCTTTTGCCACCTCATCAGCGAAACCGAAGGTCTTAGGTAAAGCGCTAAGAGCCATGGGTAAATAGTTTACACTATCGAGAAAAACGACATCGCCAATCTTCCTCGAGACAATCTTCGTACCATTCATAATCAGAGAGGGCAACTGTGTTTTTTGCACTTCGATTAAATACCGTAGAATAAGTTGCACGTCAAAACCTCTTGCATTATGAGCAATACAGATGGTCTTTTTAGATATAATACTCGTACATAATAATGTATTCAATGCCCACATAATCATGTCCTTCGCACGATTCTGTAAGACGTGTGAGAACATCTCGTACACCGCCCTCGCTACTAAGTCAGATGATCAATACCGTCAGGTGACTGACGAAAATAAAAATCTGTCTCCCGACCCTGCATCCTAAAGCGTGGATAATATCACCTCCCCGTATAGCAGCCCTTCCATCGCCAGTCTGTCCACCTGCAAGCATAATTAAACCATTTAATAGAATTTTTATTTCATTTAATTAAATTTTTTGATTGTCGCTAGCTATATAGTATGTATATAAATTGTGTAACGTAAGAATTACGAAATTATATTTGCTTCCAGTCCTCGAATCCGTCAACTGCATCCGGGAACCCCCGACGCATTCCGTAAGCCAACTCGATTGTCGGCGGTCTCGGCACAGTGAATCGTGCAAAGCAAAAAACGTTTGGGTCCGACTCGTACCCTGTTATTTTGTTTTTACTATTATTATCCCCGTAATTTTTTTATTTTTGTCAGCGTAATTGTATTATTAAAAGTTTACCTGAATCTACCGATCTTCCTCCTCCTCCTCCTCGTCATCGTCCTCCTCCTCCTCCCGTTCTTCTTCTTCTTCTTTTTCCTCGTTGTCTGTATTGCTATCGGTATCATCGCTTGAACTGTATTGTCGCGATGACCATGAAAATACCGTATGTTGGTTTATACCCGCAGAACGGCTGGGTAAAATGTATCCAACGATTCCCTGCAGTGCTGTCACCATCGTTGTCCCTGCGATGATCTTCTGAATCGGTTCTACCCTCCTGCTCGAAATCATAGGTGTCGGATCCCATTTCTTCTTCTTCATACCGTCGAACTATATAAAAATCTTGTGAAATAAAGGAAATAAATAAAAAATAATTAACGCAGTACATTACTTACGTCTTTCACTGAGTATGGATTGCAGAGCAGGCTCATTCAGCCAACCTCGTCGACGAATAACACGCACCACCAAATCAATAATTATTTGATTATCAAACAATCCAATATTATGCGCGTCAACTAAATCGCGCTAATGACACTCCCACAGCATACCGCGAATTTTACGAACAACCGCTTGTCGAAAGTTCCCATAGGGTGATCTGTAAATTTCTTCTCCCCTACCGCGAACTCAACGACGGTCTACGCTTCAATATAAACTCTATCAATTTTCTTATCAATGAGCGCTTAACCACTCTGACCATGATTGTGCTGTGCGAGTAGTAGTAACCACAGTAAATCAGACAATTAACTAGAGATTCTTCAAAGCGGCGCGCTTTTATATATATTCCTTTAATACGCTCTTTCTCTCTTTCTCTCTTTCTCTCTCTGCATATACTGCAGCGATGTAATGAATACGACTAACCAAGAAGATGGCCGCACACGATCACTTTACTAGAGCAAGACCTAGGGAAATATTTAGCGATGGTGATGTAAATGTAAGGCCCGTCATGTATTAAGTTATTAAGTTTCGCTGATGCATGTCATATTGTTTTCATCTAATTTCAAGGCACTCGGCCATGAGAAGAATCACCAAATTTCGTCGACGAATATTATTTAGTTTTCATGACACGTCTTATCTGTATGTCAAGGTGTGCACATGCATATACGTGTGCGAGAGTATGCAAGAACTTTGGGATATATTTGTTGCTGCTGTTTCTAGGCTGCTAACGAGAATGCGACAAATATCAAAGGATATTGGTGAGCAATTTTCAGTCGTATGATTTGCAGTATCAAAAGAAGAGGCGATGCAATTACATGGTAGAGGGTAATCTGTATAAAACGGAGTATAAACACCACTGACGATTTATTCGATAAGTTACAGTCTACAAGAAAACAATAAAAATGGCAAATAACGGTGCTACGTCTCACACGATATAGTATAGCGAACCCCGTTATGTACGGTTTAAATAAATCATTTCATAAAATAATCGTCGCCGTCTCGAGTTGAACTCTACGTGTCTTACACTAGTGGTAAAAATATTGTCGAATACTTTTACTGGAATTACACTCAGTGCGGACGAGTAGCGAGTGTTTAAAAGTGATTTTTCTAGCGTACAACGATATTTCGAAGCTCATGGGGCTGATGCCGAGAAAATGTATAATACCCGCATAGAGCACAGAGCGCATTACACACTTTTAACCTCGTGTTACCAGCACAGAGCTGTCTCATTTGGTAAAATAAGCGATAGTGCTAATGAGGAATACGAAAATCAAGAGGAATCTGGAGAATCGAAACGGAAACGCTTCCGAAAATACTCTCCAAACATTGTTCTGCAGCGGCCGACATTTGATATGCTCGTCGAAATAAGTAGAAGAGTTTATATTTATATGCAGGTTCTAGAGAGCAAAAGTGAAACGATTCAGCGGTGTATGAACGAGGTGGTATCATATGCCCGTGAAAAGATAGTTGTCAGTGAAACGCCTTGTGCAGCAGCGTATGAGATCATCGGTTCCAAGGAATTCTTTCAAGAAGCGCTCGAGCACATCACGACTTTGCTAGCGCCGGAGGATACGGAGCTTATGAAAATTATTTTGTCCGAAATAATTGTGCTGTATCGTGGTCATATCGCGGATCATGCATCGGATGTTGCGTTGCGAACGCAATAATTCTCCGTATGTGTAGCTATTTGTGAGAAAGACACAGTTGTAAATAATTGTATATTGTACATTTCGCTCGAAATATTATATGGTATACACTGAGGACAGTCATAGAGAGAGAGAGAGAGAGAGGGAGAGAGAGAGAGAGAGAGAGAGAGAGAGAGAGAGAGAGAGAGAGAGAGAGAGAGAGAGAGAGAGAGAGAGAGAGAGAGAGAGAGAGAGAGAGAGAGAGAGAGAGAGAGAGAGAGAGAGAAAATGTGAATTATCACAGTCCTAAAACTAAAGCATCAGCAAAGGTCTGCGACAGAAAGAAGACGGAGCTCTCGTCTTTGCTTCATTAACGCAGCAGATCATGGAATACGTGCCGATGTGGATCAGCAGCGAAGCAGCAGAGCTTGTTAAGTAACAAATAAAAAATAATTAAAAATCGTGATTTAAAAGCATGTAATATTTATTTTTAATTATAAAAAATAATGTCTTGCATACACACCGACACCGAGGGTTCGTTATTCGTGTTATAGAGAGCGAGAGGAGGATACGCTGTACACATATATCTAGCTTCGGAAAAGAAAAGTGTCACCCGCCATCCTCATCCGTAGTTGACATCGGTGGTAGCAGATCATCAACGCCGCCAACTTTGTATAATGAGACGAGGCATATCAGGTAAAACAGTATCGATTATTCTGTACACATTGTTTTTATTCAACAGTGCCTTCAATTAAATGTAATACCTGTTTCATTCTTTTTTCAGAAGTACACTGTGATGACAACATCCCCCAGCGAAAAATAATTTAAAAGCAATATTACGAGTGACAATACAAATTAATTCCTTATAGCGATAAAAATAAAATGAACGGTGGAGAAATCTCGAAACACGGATTACCGTGTTTGCAGGGCTGTTGCATACGACGGTAAATGTGTAAAGTGATTTCCATAAAATATTAATTAAGTTTTAAAAAATATCCTATTTTACTGTGTCTGTTATTTTTATAGCGTAATAATTAGAAAATTATAATTGAAGTCTCTCTCTCTCTCTCTCTCTCTCTCTCTCTCTCTCTCTATAGTGATACTATAGTGAGACTATAGTGATGCTACCAGGCAGTAAGCCTATAGTCTCAAGAGAGGTGTGAAAAACAATCTAAGAGGAACACCTTAATTACTATAATCAAAGAGAAGAAATTAACGGGACAAATGGGCTACAGGAGATGGGCTACAGGATGACTATCAAATATAGTAATACCCTGGTATACCGGCAGAGCTGGGAAGAAGAGCGGGGAAGTCGGTATAAAAGGACACGACATACCACAGTCGAGAGAGCATTCTGTTCACAGACTTTCGCCAACATCCAGAACCAACCAAAGGAGGACCAGCTAACCAACCAAAGGAGGCCTAGCTAACCAACCAAAAGAGAACCAACCAATCAGCTAAAAGGAGGACCACCTAGCCAACCCAAGGAGAAGCATCTTCAACCACACCACTCCAAGGACCAGGCCTGATACCTCTGACCCAGCTAAAACGAATATCTCCCAAGGCCAACTACTGAGCCACCAGCCTTTCAAACAGCCCAGCATCCGAGTCGACAAGATCTCCCATCGAATATAAACCAAGTGGTATGGATAAAAATATATTAAATCCATAGGGACTTAAAATCACCCTAAAAACTAGCTAGAGACGCTCCTGTGGTAGTTCCGATGCACCGATGCACCAAGGATGCACCGCGCTGATGCCTCCACCGTAGCAGCAGCGGGGCCAGCGAGTAGATCGCGTAGTCAGGAGAGCTCGAGCGGGAGCTCCGTCCCCACCATGGCCCACTCAATATAGATATAGGATAGGCTAGCTCCGAAGGCTAAGAATAACAACATAGCCAGCATACATAAATTATCGATGACAAACCCGGTAGGAAAACATTCTCTCTTGCCTGGTATAGAAACCACACAGCCATACCATTAGAGAAAATCTTTCAACAATTTAATATCAAGTCTCCTACTTCGTGCGGACACGATTATATAGGCACGCGTAAGCCCGGGTCAAGTTTTTGTAAGGTGCATAATCACCAAAAATTTAGTAAAACGGAGTGCATTTAGCTATCATTTAAATTATTCAACATTTCTCTGTATAATCTATTACATCTGTCTAATAAACCATACTTTTACCTAATACAAATTATTTAACTTTCACCTATATAATTTATTTAATGTGTCTAATAAACCATACTTTTACCTAATACTGAAGCCTGTATTAATTTCCTCTCTGCTCGAGTCCGAACTAAAACCCTTTAAGGGTAATGATAACGTAAAATACCGGATACCTAATTATGATGCATAGGAGGTTGTTATCTTTATTCCCGTGATACTCTCTAGCAGCATCTCGAGCATTTAGTCTGTCTTTGGCATCCTACACGCAAACAATAAAAAGCAATATGTATCCGCGTTACGGCAAGGAGATTTTAAGTGACGCGTTTTGGTGCCGAATAATTTTAGTCGAGAGTGTGATGAGCGTGTTCCTGCGTACACAGGAAATGTGCGATGCGTACGACGAGCTGGAAGAGCTCCTACGTAGCGTGTATTTAGTGGAGCGTCGAGGAAAACCCGTTGAACTTGGCGAACTCTATATCGGAATGTCCTGTATTGTGCCTCTTTTCAATAGAGTTGTCCGCAGCGCAGTGGTTTACCCGGACTTTGATGGATACTGCGAGGTGTTGTTAGTCGATTTCGGCGAGATCATTTACATCGACTGGTCTTACCTATTTCATCCGGAACCTCTAGCAAGTATGCTGCCGGCTCTTGTCATGGAGTATTCAATATACGGACTCAAACGCGTAGATGTTGTAGGTATTGAGTATCTCATCGAAGAAGCGTGAGATTATTAGCGTGAGATTATTGTCGTCTGCAGAAGGTATCACCATTTAAAATGCACTACCTTATATATAAAATATTTTAATATTTATAAACTATCATTATATACTTTCCTGACAAGCTGGACCTCGAGAACAGTCTGACGGAACACCTGGACGACGAGGAACACTGTCCGGCCAAGCTAACAAAGTCAGCACCGGGATGACCTGTCAGTAAAGTCGCAGGTCATCCCGGTCGTCTAGTTTTGACCCTACGCGAAACCGGCGACGTTATCATCGCCGGTGCAAAGCTCTCGAGCTAGCTGAAAATTATTATTTATTTATTTATTTAGGGCCCCACCGGTCACTCCCAATTAATGTTTCATAAGCTACGATCCTGTCAGAACGCTATATATGTGGTTTTTCGCTATCAGCGTCCTCCTACGGCGTACCGAACATTCATTCATTTCTGTCGGTCAAAAGTAATTCGAGAGATTGAGACTTCAAGACTTTGATAGTCACTCATCTGAGTCCCTGTTCGCGCGTCAAATGTAACGGTAATTTTTATCGTTAACATTATTTTTTATCTTCCGAGGGGAAGAATTCGGGCTCGAACACTGGGATAATTAATTTAGACTTCTGAGTAGGTAAAAGTAGGGTTTATTTAACAAGTTTATCATGAAAATGTTGGTGTTCGGATTATTGGCACCGTTTGCCAGTACAATAAATTTCCAATACGCTAAGATATACGGTAGTTCTACGATCTTCTTTTCTCTCTCGTTACGCGTAGCTTTGTGGCCCACCGAACTACGTCGTCTGCATTAGTACACTTGTTGCTACCATGCCTGTCACCCGGCCTGCCTGCTAGATCCACGCACGTGATTTCGATTTGAAATGTGTTTATTTGGTTGTTTTCCCGTCTGTTTCCTATAAGGTTTCCACCCACCGGTACTCCTGCGGTTTTCGTGGATCGTTCTCTTGTGCCTGACTCTCAGTGCCGCAAATTTTTGTTTTTCTTTTGCCTTTATGGTGTAGTGAAATTGGTGTAGTGAAATTGATTCAACCGTTTCGGAATTCAGAACCCGACTTTCTTTACTATTGTGAGCTGTTCGATCTATGAACCTACAGGAAGGTTTGTTTTTCCTTGGTGTGCCTACTTAATCTTCCAGCTCCGGTAAGGAGTCTGTTGGATAATCAGCTGGCGCACGGCGATCGATATTCGTCGTGCGCCTACCTGTTGCGGTGCTCTAGCACACGTCGTTCGGTTGAGCCGAAGATAGCCGAGGCAGGGCTTTGCGAAGCCGAGGATGTGCCTCGTTGGCATGCCGCGTCGAGCGAGAGGATATCTCTCTCGCTTGACTTCAGTTTCGCTCACCGGCTATCTCGCTCAACTGACTTCAGCGTCCAACAACGCTTTCGTACTCGCAGCCATATTGCATTTTTGAACACTTTCGCAACAGCATCGAGGAACAGCACACACGGAACTTTCTTGGACTTTTCTCGTTGGCTTCTGACTCTGGATTCACTCATCACTCTCAACAGGACTCAAAATAAGGTACGAGGACGTTGTTATAATTTACCGTAAATTCAATGGCAACGAGGAGTTGGATGCTCATCGGTACATCAGCATTTTGGTCTCACTTTTTGGCGGCATTGCAGCACATGTCGGGCCACATTTTCTCTCACCATAATTTGCCAGTATAATTAATATAATTATGCAGGTGTCCTGTAGTCACTGTACTTTTCCCCAGGACATCTGCTGGAAGAGTACAGCGACTATACACTGCTCATTTTGTGCATCCTCATTATGTGTTGTATTGTGCTACGCAGTGCTGCCTGCGTAGCTAGTCTCATGTGTGTAGAGCACTCAAGCAATTTCAATTGCAAGTGCGCTCATCTATTCACTGCAACTTCTCTTCAATAAATCTACTGAGAGCTTGCAGTGAATAATTCACACATCTTATGCACTCATATTTCTCTTAGCGTGGCGTGCTACGCAGCACTGACAGCTGCACACGCACCGCTGTCAGTGCTCACAGAACACAATTAATATAATTGTGTTCTGGTTCTCAGCTCATAAATCACAATCAACTAACTTATTTAAATTCAATTGTTTATTCTCAGTTTTTTGGTGCATTTATTTATATTATTTTGTATTTTTTCTCAATTTGGGCTTTCTTATATCTATTCTCATTTTTAGTGTTTTATTCAAAATTATGTGATTTATTGTAGTTATGCGGAAGGTGTAATAAACCACTTTCTCTAATTTAACATCTATGTGTCTGGTTTATTCTCACCCTGTCATCGAGTGAAGCTTTATTAGTTTCAATATATTTCAGATCTGTCAAATACCATCATCAGACGGATTCTCAAACAGAGTCGTATCATTTGTACAAGCTCTCATACGAGCGTTCCGCTGTAATGCGTCGCGAATCCCTATCCCTATCTTATGATATAGTCCCTATAGTATCTTGCTTATTCCTAGATTTCTCTTTAACTCCTGATTATTTCACTTATATATTACCCGCTTACGTACTACTCGCAGCTCACCCGATTAACTGCTTTTATTTAATCGATGAGGCCTAATTTAAATCTAATTGTTGATTCACTTATTTTTATAAATTGTTTATTATATCACACCTGCCTAATAAGTTTTTATTTAAATCATTTGATTTATTAAACCCACTCGCCTGCCTTCTCTCCTTTACTTGTATTCGCTGGTCCTATATTTGATCGCTTCAAATGTCTATCTCGTCTTTTACTGTGATTTTCTTTGCTGGTTCGAGCATTAGAATTGCAGACGTAAGAGAGCGTTTCCTCTTCCGCAGGCGCTTTTATAGTCTGCCCCTCCGCCGCATACCCCTCTATATCATTTTCGGTTTTAATTTCAAAATGTAACGCGATTTCGTAATTTTTTATGCTGTCACCGTCGCGCCACCCGTCTTTCCCTCACTCCGAAGCGAGGCCACTGGTCGCTGACCTGCTGTTTTCGGTAGCGAGTGAATTTCTTAGGCGTGACGTCGGTTGTTTACACCAAGCTTTGCTCTGGTTAGATGACCAGTGCTCGCATTTCACAGTGCGTTCGCTCAGACTCTTTCCTATTGTATAGGCGGAATATAATATAGCCTGCTAGTGTGGATAACTATGTTACACCTTATGGTGTAGATCGTATTTATGGAAAACTTATGCTACTCATTCTATGTGTATAAACAAATTTTGTATAAGCACTAATCCTTTTCAAAATTGTACAATATTTTTTAGGTATTTCGAAAGTGTCAAATGTGAGTAATTACAGTTTTATGTTTAGGAGACATTTCTGCTGAGAACGCGCTGCCAAATGTTGTGTCAATGCAACATTTTCATATGGCGAGCAAAGGAGAAGAGAAAGATGTAATAATCCGGGTTTTCAAAATAAAGGAATATCTATACGTTTATTATTTAGGCCGTTTATTATTACGGAGCTCATCGGAGCGTCCTTTCGATTTAACGTTACATCTCAGACTGTTCGTCGTTTTCAAATATCGTAGCGTCTCGTTCTCGAATCTTCGATCACGTGACACCTCTATCTATATATCTAAATAAACACATAATAATATTCTGCTAATAACGGCTTTCGCCTTACAGCTTCGGTCATCCTGGCTTTGTGTTCGCCTCGAACAACGACACACGAGTTATCTTTTTGCAAGATACCTGTCTACCAATAAAATCTTAACGCATACATTTACTTAAGCTAATCCTATGCACTATCCTCCTCAATGTCCGGGAGTTTTTCGTTCGATCGCATTGCTTCAAGTTGATCCGCCCAACTACCCGTTGGATCGAATTCAGCCAAACGATGTAATAGCTCTGCCTTCGAGCCTGTAGTTTTCAAATTATTCTTCAGCAGTACCTCTTTGAGGATTGTCACAGTAAATCGACTTAGATCCATGGCCTCAAGCTTGCTACATATAAACAAGTTTCGGCGAATACTTTTATTCTATACCGCACTACGTCTAACTTTCGTGTCCAACACTCGTCAAATATAATTGTTATCGTTGTGCGACCACAGCTCTAACACCGTATATTATTACCTCAAGGTATCTGTCGAGTAATGTTTCTGTCCTCGAGGTCGACAATGTTTCGGCGAAAATAACGGTATCAGCTACAACACGTACACGAATACAATAGCGTACACTCGATCTAACCAGTTTACCTCGACTTCACGACACCAATATCAGAGGCTTCACTCGTCTATGCCCACGTTATAAACATTCGTTTGTAGGACCACTGCTCGTACTTCCACAAACTAGCAATAGGAAAAAGCGTACCCAGTGCGATAGCACACAGCATTTACGAATTCGAAATTAATTCACGAGGTCTCAAGAGTTCTACGACGGCACATATATATGCACAGCTATACGACCCTATAATCACTCTCGTAAAATTAATTATCACGTTTTCTTTTCTTGAGAACGGCACACAGCATGTCTCAGTTCCTTCACTTTTCGTAAGACGAATTTCTTTACTTGAGAACGGCACACAGCATGTCTCAATTCTTCCACTTTTCGTAAAACGAATTTCTTTTCTTGAGAACGGCACACAGCATGTCTCAATTCTTTCACTTTTCGTAAAACGAATTTTTTTACTTGAGAACGGCACACAGCATATCTCAGTTCTTTCACTTTTCGTAAAACGAATTTCTTTTCTTGAGAACGGCACACAGCATGTCTCAATTCTTTCACTTTTCGTAAAGCGAATTTCTTTTCTTGAGAACAGCACTCAGCATGTCTCACAATCAGTTCATTCTTATGGAGATGTGAGGTTTTAATCCCACTTCTGAATTGTAATAATCCGGGTTTTCAAAATAAAGGAATATCTATACGTTTATTATTTAGGCCGTTTATTATTACGGAGCTCATCGGAGCGTCCTTTCGATTTAACGTTACATCTCAGACTGTTCGTCGTTTTCAAATATCGTAGCGTCTCGTTCTCGAATCTTCGATCACGTGACACCTCTATCTATATATCTAAATAAACACATAATAATATTCTGCTAATAACGGCTTTCGCCTTACAAAGAGAGTAGCAAAATAGAAAATCACTTTCTCGTACACATTCTCGATATTTCACGGCTTGGTATATACAGTAACAGACATTATTTATTAAATTGTTATAATTTTCGTAATACGATTCAGTATTCTCAATATCGTAATTATCCATGTACAAATTTAATTGGAGTATTTACTGCGGACCCTGGAACAAAGAATTCTCTGAATGACATTGCCATGCTATCAATGGGGTCGAACTGCGTGGATAATACAATATTATCGATGTTTTAGAAAAGACACCGTCGAAAAAAACCAGAATTATTAGTGAGGAAATGGTTTACATTCCGATCTTTCAACTGCGACAACCATCTCCTCTCAAAAATCTCGGTACGTAATGCAATAATCGCTTATCACGATTAATTTGTTTATTTTTCCAATACCTAAGATGTTATTGAATTGTCCATTACAGAACCAATGGTTGAAGATAATTCTCCAGCGTTTTTAGAGTACACGACGCTGCAAAATGTTGTCATGGGAAACCCATCATGCACCGGTGAAAGCGTTTCTTGCGAAGTCTCTTCATTCGAGCCGAACTATACGTTGCCCGTTTTGTCTTCGACAATGTGCGAACTGGAGTCAGGAGATAATCATGACGTAAAAGATGACGATTTTAAACCCGGAATGGAAAATACGTCGGGATCGGACTCAGACTCTTCGTCCAACGATTCAATTGCTGAAAAACCTAAGGCGATCCAAAAAAGTTTCTTTAATATATCTCTAGGCATGAACAAACCAGGAATCTCTGCACCGGATGATGCAAATTGAAGGGTAGCACCATCAACAAGTGCATCATATTCAAAGAAACATTTTTGTCTGTATTGTCGAACATTTCAAGTGAAAATAGCCCGTCACCCAGAGACAATTTATGGAAAAGAAGAGGAAGTGAAAAAATTTACCCGACACGCGCCCAAAATGAATAATTATTTAAACGATTTATGGAATTGCATGACTTTATCAGAAAAAAAATTCTTTTGTCCGCTGAAATGAACGTTTTTGGGGATAAACATAATGAAACTATGCAATTACTTCCAAATTTTCAGCGCATATTTAGTGATATTTCAGGTGTTCAAAAAAAGATTGTCAATCATTTTTATGGGAAAATTCCGCCTGGTGACCGCCTGTGACCCCCCACAAAGTTCCGCGGCCGCCATTATGCAGAATTTCTTCACTGCTGGTAGTCTGAAAAAAATAACCAAACGGCATTTTAGTTCTTACACGTGTAACTATCGTTCAATAAACCAGCAAGAAAAAAATAAATGTGTTGGCGAAATGATCACTTGTCAAATAATTTTTTTTTCCTGATGGATCATTGAACGATAAGTACATGTGTACGAAGTAAAATGCCGTTTGGTTTTTTTTCAGACTACCAGAAGTGAAGAAAAAAAAATGTACGTAAAAAGGTCTACTTCAAGTATATCTGAGTTCTAGGTTAATATATTTATATTGTAAATGAAAAGACGTTATTAAAAAGAAAAGACAAAATATTTAATTTTTTATTTTCAATACATTTTTACGTACATTTTTATTTTCTCGGAAACTACGATAAGTTCCACGATGCCAATTTTTTTTTAAAGTTCTTCACACACTGCTGAATGTCTTGTAAAAATAATAGCATTATTACATGTATCGCATTAGATGAAAAAAAAATCATTTATATTTTTTTAGCTGTAAAATGGGATAAATTGCATTGAATAGTTCAATGAAAAGCGAAAGTTTTTTAATTGAAATTGAAACTTGCAAATTGCTTCCTCTAGATACTTTATTTATATTTTTAAAAATTATTATAACTGGAAATCTTAAAATTTACAAAAATTATAGCGTCAACAGACATTTTTTGGAAATTTCAGTGCCGTAAAATTGGTAATTTTTTAGTAATTTCAACAAAAATTGTAATGAATAAAAAAGATGTATAGATTATGTATAGACATACATGCACGCACACACGCGCGCGCGTATTCGGACATTTTTTATAAATATGATTTTTTGACGTTTTGAGACATTTTGAACATGTTGATATTGAAAACTAGAAATAAAATGTTTTGACCGTCACAAAGCTTTCTCTATGAGGAAGCAAAACAGATTCGTATGTAAACACACCGTAAAAGAGGTACCATTTTTTTCAACATTATTTTCAATTTAATAAAAAATGAAATTCCTCTTGGTATTTGGAAGTTTTCTTTGTTTCGGATGTACATCTCCGATTTGGGCATCGGACTCGTTGCTTCTTATAGTGGAAGAATGAGTAGAATGAGGACAATAGACACGACGGTTTCGACAGCATATAGTAAAATGGAAGGAGTATTTCGTCTCCCCACCAAACAGGTAGAAATTCCTCAAGAAGGGAGTGACCTCAATTTTTCTGGTCGTTATTTCTTAGCTTTATTGGTTTTGACTTATCTGAAATTACAACGGGCCGTCCACTGTATTATAAATCAGTGACAACTGTTGTGTTGAAGAATATCAATATTTAAATGAATTCAGATTTTTGTACGGAGAAATAAATTATTAGCTCGAACAATTCGATTGCGATATAAGTTATTACTCGCGCCTATGTATCCTGTTTGAATGCTTGTTACTTCTTACTCAGCTATAGTAAATATACTCCAAGCAGAACATTTTGGACTTTAAATTCGAAGTGCGGATCAGACCCTGATCCAACACAGTTCAATATAAATATGGCCTTAGCAATAGACAAGGCCCGATTCGGATCAGTTCCCGCGTCGTAAATTATTTACTGGGGTTCGGCATATTTACCTCTATGCAGACTCACGAATTCCCTCTTATTCACAGTCATTTTCTATAACTTGTGACGAAGCCAGCACGATTAAAAAATTGTATTCTATTTAGAAGGACATAAAAGTTCGACTCTGCCCACACGTGTACTCTAAGATAAGTCGAGTGATACTGGAAGCCAGACACGAGCGGTGTCTGGCTTGCAAAATCTTATCTTGGAAATATAATCCGTATCTCCACATCATCGTCAATACCCCTGATTGTTCTTAGCATGCTTTATTTCATCCATTGATACCCAAACTCTCGCGAAAGATATTGAGATGTACTATATATATGTATAGATAAAAGTATTAAGAAATTTTTTGTATTCGGAATAAATGTGGTTAAAGGTGTCACAAAAACGTAATCATTGAGATTAGTGACAGTTGACCTTAACTAACCTGTTTAGCAATAGCTTAACGTACTTAAAAATTACTTAACTGTACTATTTTTAGCAAAGAATTTAGCTGAAATTTCGTCTATCACGGTTATTCGTCCAATTGTCTGATTGATCCTCAAATCCTCGAAGCAGAGAAAGCTTTTCTTCTCGCCGTCCACTGATTCTCTCCATATGAGTAGACGGTGGAATTACGCTCGAATCTGCCTCGAGAACGACGAAGCTATATCGACCAACCATGACCGCAAATATCAGCATGTTTACGAGGATCAATCCAGCGAAGAAGAAGAACTCGTAAGCCTGTAAGAGATAATGTTAAAACTATTTTTTGTCAGATAATTAAAGACAGTTGAGTATATATATATATTTTACAACATAGTTACTTGACTTTTGAAGAGTCGCGCTTGAGTTATAATGATAACCATCAGATTGCCGAGAGCAACACTCACGTACCAAGCTGCGATCGTCACAGTCTTCATGCTATTCGGCGCCTGTTATCGTAATGTTACACATTTTTATACTGAACTTTCTGATAATCTGTGATTTTTTTGTTGTCACCTGAGTGAAGGAGAACTCGAGTCCCGATATAGCGAACATAACTTCGGCTATTGAAATTAAAAGGTACTGCGGTATCAGCCAGAACATATGGATCTTGTTCGATGGAGTCATTATGTATAATCTATGAAACTGTAGTATAGCAATCAATTAAAACGTACCAAAAAACGTACAAATCCAAAATTATGAACGATCAACGATTCTGCCAAGCACATTTTGTGAAACTAAATTATACAGCTCAACTAGGAGGTAAAAGTTTTAAGAATGCAAAAGCGTGAATTACCATAATTTTTCCACTTTGCTCCCTTAGAATCAACTCATAAACTGCACCTAGCTCGAGGAATACCTGTGTTGGATGATTCATCAGCGGGCCATCGCCGTCTCGTAGTAAGTATTGAAATCTAAAAGAAATTCATAACACTCGTCAGACTGACATATACGGTAAATTAAAAAAAAAAATTTTTTTTTAAACTCTCATAAAATATCGATTAGTGCTGCATCATGCTTTTCTGCACATATTGCTTTGCTTTGCATACAGTTTTGCTTCCGAAGAGAGGAAGCTTTGTTTTCGCGAAAAGAAAAGTTCCATATTTTTATATCAAGATATTCAGAATTATCTGAAACATTGAGCAAATTAAGTAACGTCTAAGGACGATCGATATTGAATTGACGCCGAGTCTATAAAAGGATTCGCATTTTTTAGGATTTTTTATTTATTTTATTTTCACATATTTATTTATTTATTTATCAAGTTGGTCGTTTAACTTTGCCCAGTTGAACTCAAATTTTCTACAGGAACGAGCTAACATACAGCGGTGTTACATACTCAATTTGGTAAAGATCGGTAGAAAGATTAGGATTTTGTAGCAATTTGAATTCTTTAAAGTTTTAATCTCGTCTACTTTCTCACGTTAATTATGTCAACATTTAATGATTTTTCGCGTGAACATTTCCGGCTGATCAAGATCGAATTAGGAAAATGCATATTTACAATCCAGGCTCGAGTTCCATGTACGTCGATTCTGATATATGAATCCCGTCAGGCACGAAATACTTGTCTTCAAGTCCGTTCCGACTCTCTAAAGAAACGGTGACATTGTTGAGACCCCCCGAGTCTCTGAGGAATATGACCCTGTAAAATCAGATAAGAATAATTTGACGCGTTTTTTGATAAGGCGAGAAGAGACGCCTGAACGATCGCTAAATGCGAGAAGGACACCACGTGTCAATGGTAGTAAATCATAGAGTAGTTTTTATGAGAGAGTCTCATACAAAGACTGAGCTATTAGTGGCACTGTATTAGACGTTTGTTGTAGCACGGCAAGTGTTGTTGTCGATGTGGGATTATGATCGTTCTTAAATTAACAACTGGTATGTACCGGAGCTTCGGCCGTCCGCTAAGGCTCTTCTTGTACGCATCCGGTTCAGCGACGAAGAGATGAAGAGACTTGCCAATGAGGCCGACAATCATAGTGTCCACGCGATACTCAACAGCTTGAACTCTCGTAATCAGGGTTGGTTCGTCCAGCTTCACGTCCCAGCATTGAGGCGGTGCGATGAAATAGATATCATACCCTGTGGAATTCCTCGACGAGACGTTGAACACTCGTTTCTCGCCGGCAATGAGAGTCAGCTCCGAATCAAACGATGTGAGAATTCCAATATCACATCCAAGGGTGTTGATGAAATTGAGGGTGGCCTGACCTCGATCCGGAAGAACTGGATAGGTTTTCTTAAAGAAAAAAAAAATCTATAGTTCGTTATCGTCATTCAACAGAAAAACTTCAACGGTTACGATAACAATTGATAAAAGAGTTATAAAGTACAATCTCAATATAATATAAGGTCAATAGCCAAAAGGGTTAATAGTATTGGTCTATAGATTTCTAGAATTTTAACGTTATACCTCCAATTTCAATTCGAGTAGTCCACTGGCTATAAATGCGAGCCCAGCGAAAATTCCACCAATTAACATACGTTGGAGTGGTGAGTAAAGTGTCTCCGAGAAACAGGGATATATACTCTTATCGAAAAGAGGTATGAGCATCAGTACTATCGCTGGATTAATTACCTAGTAACACGAGAAATATAGCCGACGTTCATCGACTTTCTCCAATATTTGGTAAAAACGGAGCAAGTTATATCTTATCGCGTAAGGTTTTCTTTCGCATTAATATTTTATGATCCGGTCTTGCACCGACAATGCGTGAACTAGTGTAACTACAGTCGTGACCTGCATCTGATCCGGTAGTATCTGAGTTCCCAAAAATTCACCATTCATTCTCGAAGCTTGAAACGTCCATCGCGAGCCCTGTTACACCATATAGCTATTAACAAGTCTTTGGAAAATTTTGATTTATAAATAAATAAAAAATTTACTTGCTGATCAAAGAGACTCCAAAACAGTGGTAACGGTATATACAGAAACAGAACAGCAAGAACGATCTTTATATCAGCTATTAATTTGGGAGAGAATTGATCCTGAGCGTAATCCAGCCAGTGATTGGATCGCGGCTCAGAGGCACGAACACTGAATTTTTTTCTCGTCGCGTACTACGAAAGATAGAATAGATTAGATACGCATCGATTTCGTCATTTTTCTATCAACTCACGAGTATGCAGCTTATGAAATTAAGCGTGATATTTTCCTTCGGGTACTTAAGACGGTAAAGTGGCTTTCCAAGTAGAAAGAGAACTGGAAAATGGTATAACTATAATGAGATATTATTATTATGATTGTCGGTGGCCTTGTGGCTTCATCAACTTAAAAAATCCGATAGAATTTGAAAACAAATGATAAAATTAATAGTCATGTTCAATCGTATTCTATCAGTTATATTTAGTTGAAATGAATATAGATTTTCGATCTAATGTGGTCAAAACCTATGAAATTTTTGTGGTATCATAATAATACGATAGAAATTTAATCTCTACCTATATACATTTTCACATAATTAGTATATCTATCCATAATAATATTTAGTTGGCTCTCTAATAGGAATATAACGCTATATAACTCATACTCTTATAGAAATTGATGTTAAGTGGATCAATAAAAAATTATTTTACCAAAAATGATCACTAATTTTATATCGCGTAATCGCAATTAATTTGTCGGGTCGTGCATCAAGTAACTCTATATAAAATGCAAATAATATATGTTTTATTGTCACAAAAAACTGGATGCACGCTGAATTACACTGTTGGCCTATAATAGTATGTGTTTTTTATCGGGGAAATGAAGGTTCATACAACGCTAAATAATAGGACGATGGCTATGGAAGTTGGAATCCGCTAGGGAATGTATAACAACTGACCTGCCGAAGTAATTAACTCTGAAAATGAATGGCGCTGAAGTCTCGCGCCTATGCGACACTAAACAACTCACTTTCAGCAACTCAATTTTTATTATTCTATAACTATTTAGTATACTCCCGCTACATCGAAAGCGTTTGGAAAATAACGAGAGGGGGGGTGTAGGGTATATTTCAGTTAATTTTAGCCATTGTTTATAATTAAATAACGTAGAGTGATAAATCTTAAGCGAAAATGTTTAGGATGTTAAAAAAGATCTCTAACAATCTTTCTGACATCGATAACACAGGGATCCAGGCGGCGCTGACTCTAACCGGGTTGCGAACTGCCAAAAATATTCCATCATAGAAATTTGGTCAATAACATTGTCGCTTAAGATTTATCACTGTCAGAAAGATTGTTAGAGATCTTTCTGAGATCGATAACACAGGGATCCAGGCGGCGCTGACTCTAACCGGGTTGTGAACTGCCAAAAATATTCCATCATAGAAATTTGGTCAATAACATTGTCGCTCAAGATTTATCACTCTAAAGAAACATATGACCGCATATTGATTAATTAACTAATCTGAATAAAGATTAAATAACGTAGCCAACATACTAAAAACAAGCTGTACATTGAAACTTGCAAATTGCTTCCTTGAGATTCCGTACGATGCTCAAAGTCCTCTCTATAAGAAACTATCTTTCTTATTTTTCGCGTCCTCATAGTGAAAGCTGTAAGCATCGAGCGGAATCTCGAGAGAGCAATTCGCAGATTATCAAGATTGTCGAAAAAATTTAAATTTTTTTACAACCGAACCGTTTGACCGATCCACTTCAACATGTATACCAACTTTCCTTTTAGAATACTCTATTAAAAAAAAATCAGCACGATATCTAGATATTTGCAGAAATTAGAGCGATTTGACGATTTTTCGAAAAATTTCAAAATTTATGAAATCTGAACCGTCTGGTTGATATTCCCGAATTCAATATGAACCATCCTTTTATGATACTTTATCTATATTAGGAAAATTAGCCGGAAATCTTTTAATTTACGGAAATTGGAGCGTTCGCAGTCATTTTTTGAACATTTAAGAATGCCGTAAAATTCGTAATTTTTGAGTAATTTCAACAAAATTGCAGTGAATAAAGAGGTTGTATAGATTGACATCTGTGCGAAACGGGAGCGCTGTAGCTCAAACCGTTATCGACTTATAAACGATTCAATTTTACAGTGCCAGAACACAAGCACAAAAACACACATCCATATTGTAACGTACTGGTCAACTAATAACGCGCGGTGCACACATCGAGGCACCGCTACCGCGCGTTACTCACACCGAATAGACCGGCCTATACTTGTCAACTCATGACGCGCGGTGCACAGAACGAAGCACCGCTACTGCGCGTCACCCACATCATGTAAACCGGCACGTCGGAGGCAAAGCCCCGTTACTCGGTTCAGAAAGTACCAGTAGAATTAAAAACCAACGACGAATTTTAAAAAGAACTAAGGCTATCGATGGGCTACAGGAGATGGGCTACAGGACCGCCACCAGCTATAGTGATATCAGAAGCATGGGACGAACAGAGGGGATACTGGTATAAAGAGACCAGAAATTCGGCATTCGAGGAACAGTTTTGTTCGCAGGTCCCGCCAACGCAGAAGTCCATCTACCAGGAAGGAAGCCCAAATGAGCCATCGCTAGCTGCAGCCGCACTGGTACAAGCAGAGCCCAGCTGTAACGTCAGACCCACACTAGACGGGTAGCAGCTGAGCCGATGCAGCGCTCGAGTCCAACGTACTGCGGGACCTTTCAAAACAATAACAAAGCGGACTCTCTCTAGCAAACAAGGATAGACGATCCAGCAGACTTTTCTCTCCAATATAATCGAAAGAGGACAGCAAACCAAACATTTAAAAGACCCACATAAAACGAATCACGATAGCGTATGGCATAATACAAGGAAATAATCTATACTATAATTCTTAAAGTTTGGATTTCCGTCCCTTAAACTCCTCCTAGACGGAGCGTGCTAGGAAGGTGATTTTGGACATTTTGGAAAGGTCTCCTGATTTCTAGGTCAACGTAACTATTTTCAGCTCTTCAAGTTGAATCCTTAAGGAGTTACGGACATTTGAATTTTCTAAGAGTATTATTGAATTTTGACGTTTAATTTTTATTTTTAAAAAAGCAAAGTTATTCTTTGTAGTAGGTATAGCTATACACAGGTGTTGAAGGATTGACTTTGGTAAACTATACTTCAATGATAATGTTTAAACGTTCAATAAATACATATTCTATTTGAAAATCATAGCATTTGGTTTTATTTAAGGTAACGATACTAAAAATAAACCTGGGCGAAGCCGGGTACGATACTAGTATAAATATAAAACACAATCTCTTAGGGAAAATATAGGATGCGATAAGACTTAACAAAGTACGGCCCTGATGTGTCGAATAGCTGTGCATGCACCCTGAGTGCATCTCGCTGACGCTGGACTGCAGCGGCGGTCAGGTGGGCGAGCAAGTAGGCCTTTACAGGGTACCAGCGGAAGCTCTACTCCCACCCACGGACGTGTGACGTAGAAAGCGAATATCGATAGACTCAGTAAAAATTCGAGGCTAGTCAGAATTCGGGTGACTATCAAAGTCTCGAAGTCTCAAACTCTCGAATTACTTTTGACCGACAGGAATGAACGAATGTTCGGTACTCCGTAGGAGGACGCTGATAGCGAAAAACCATATGTATAGCGTTCTGACAGGATTGTAGCTTATAAACCATTAATTGGGAGTGACCGGTGGGGGCCCTAAATAAATAAATAAATAATAATTTTCAGCTAGCTCGAGAGCTTTGCACCGGTGATGATAACGTCGCCGGTTTCGCGTAGGGTCAAAACTAGACGACCGGGATGACCTGCGACTTTACTGACCAGGTCATCCCGGTGCTGACTTTGTTAGCTTGGCCGGACAATGTTCCTCGTCGTCCAGGTGTTCCGTCAGACTGTTCTCGAGGTCCAGCTTGACAGGAAAGTATATAATGATAGTTTATAAATATTAAAATATTTTATATATAAGGTAGGGCATTTTAAGTGGTGATACCTTCTGCACACGACAATGAAGGACAATAAAGGAATAAAAATTACGAGTATTAAGGTTTATTCGAACTATTTAGACAGTATTTTCACGACCGACAGCACCTTCTTATTGTCCTCGTGCAGCCTGGAATAATATAAAAATAAATAAAATAAATGTAAATACATGAATAGTTCGAATAAACCTTAATACTCGTAATTTTTATACCTTTATTGTCCTTTAGTGTCGTGTGCAGAAGGTATCACCACTTAGAATGCACTACCTTATATAAAAAATATTTTTATATTTATAAACTATCATTATATACTTTCCTGTCAAGCTGGACCTCGAGAACAGTCTGACGAAACACCTGGACGACGAGGAACACTGTCCGGCCAAGCTAACAAAGTCAGCACCGGGATGACCTGGCCAGTAAAGTCGCAGGTCATCCCGGTCGTCTAGTTTAAACCCTACGCGAAACCGGCGACGTTATCATCACCGGTGCAAAGCTCTCGAGCTAGCTGAAAATTATTATTTATTTATTTATTTAGGGCCCCCACCGGTCACTCCCAATTAATTTTTTATAAGCTACGATCCTGTCAGAACGCTATATATATGGTTTTTCGCTATCAGCGTCCTCCTACGGCGTACCGAACATTCGTTCATTCCTGTCGGTCAAAAGTAATTCGAGAGTTTGAGACTTCGAGACTTTGATAGTCACCCCAAAATTCTATGAGCAGCTGCCGGCCACTTACCGACAGTACACGTGCTCAAATATCTTATACCCAGTGATCGCGGCGGTAAAAAAGAATTATCGACCGACGTTTATCTTTTCCTTATATAAATCATATTATTGATCAACCTTTATCTTTCCATTATAAATCATATTATTGATCAACGCCGATATTTCCGTTATAAATCATATTATTGACCAACGTTTATCTTTTCATTATAAGGCAAATCAGATTCTCATACATTCTTTAGATTCTCCAGCGTACACGATTATAAAGGCATTCAAGAGCCCGGGAACAACTTCTTGTAAGGCGCTTGGTAGCCAAAATACCAGGAAAAAGGGCTCGGGACCGTAAATTAAACTTCGTATGATTTTTCTATCAATGTATCGCATAATTTACACTCTGTTTTTTTAAATAAACCCTACTTTTACCTATTACTGAAACCTATATTACTTTCCTCCCTGCTCAAGTCCGAACAAAACCCTTTCAGGGTAATGTTAACGATAAATAACGTTACAATATATATCCGGACATTGTTTCTAAATACCATTTTTCAACGTTTTGGAACATTTTGAACACGTTGACATTGAAAAGTGGGAAAAAAAATTTTCACCGTCACAAAGCCTCCTCTATGAGGAAGCAACAGTAATTAAAACCTATAAGGACCAATAAAAATAAATGTAGGCAGATAACTAACTTCCTCACTAACCTAAAGAACGTACGGAAATAATTTTTAGTTCATTTGTTGTATTTTGAGTAGCTAGTTCTTTCGTTATTTGCCTATATTCTTTTATAAGTCCTTACAGCCGTTAGCCATTTTGTTAATTCATTATTATCCTATTATTAATAGCTTATTATTAGTGATGGCTACAATCAATTAGAATGAACTCTACACTCTCCTTCCTACCCACCCCTTCTATTTTCTGAAACCGGAGTTGACGGGAGTATACCGAGTATAAAAATTTTCCGAGTATTCAAAATTCGAATCCCCCAATATAACAAAAATTCATTACTGATTTTCAGAGCTGTATTTGTACCTATCGATAGAGTGCATTTGACTATGAATAATAATAGTAGTAATCAAAGAGGAAAGTACTAATAATAGTTCTAATCAAGCGCAAAGTTATTCACAAAAACGGTAGTTATTCTAAAATGAAAATCAGATAACGTATCCGATATTTACGATACACACGATTGAGTCAGATATACTTTATTTCCTGTAATAATCTATAGGATTTTTTAAGCAGGGTCGTGAAACTCGTATCTTTCATAACCGATTGCACGCAAAGGGAATTTCATTAGTTGTGTATTACAGTTAGATCGCCGGATTCAGTATAGAAAACGGGTATCAAGCCGATATTCTTCGATTCGCATATTGAGGGTCTCGGCAAATAGACAAGCGAAAAGAAGAAGAAATATAAATTTGTCATGTTTTTGCGTGACACTCACAAAGTGCAGTGACCATAAGTGCTGCCGGAAATCCGAATCCCATAGCATAACAGGTGTCATCGCCGAAGCAGGTAAAGGCCTTTCGCAATATCGGCGTTAGTATCATCCCCATGAAGCCGCCGAAGTTTATCGTAAAGTAGAATATCGAAAAGAACTCTTGCAGTCGCTTCTGCTGCTGTGGCAAGTAAAATTGATCGCCCCCGAATGCGGCCACGCACGGTTTTATGCCACCCGTGCCCCAGGCTATAAGTGTCAGTCCAACGTATGTCATGCCACTGTAGGATGAAATAATTTCGAACTAAGTTTTAAGCAGCAAGCATTCTTAAATATATAAAATAATGAAAAAAAGTAAAAGAAATAAGAATTAAAAATTAAAGAAATGACAGAATAAACAAATAAATCGCATAAAAATGATGTTTTATCAAAAACAAGCCGAACGTGAACTAATGATACAGTCAAATTTGAAAAAAACTTGAAAAATGTAGTCAACTTACATGGGCCAAATTGAGATGGGAGGCGTCGCGGCAAAGCACATGAGGATATTCCCTATCCCATAAATAACTGAGAAGTAGAGGATCGTTCTGAAATGAAATTTCATAATGTGGTTAAATACATTTTTTAGTTGTTCGTTTACTTATTTTTCTTTACCTGAAACGACCCAAATAACTGTCAGCCAAAATTGCACCGGCAACTGGCACGAAGTAGCACAACATTATAAATACGTGATATATCACGGTCGCTCCATTCTCGTGAAAGAGCAGAACGTTACGTAGGTACAGAGATAGTATCGCTGCGATTGATGAATGTATTATTATTATTATAAAAAGTACATTCAAGCTGTATGCTCATTATATCATAATGGGACTTACTCCTCAATCCGCAAAACGAGAATCTTTCGCAGAACTCTGTGGCGATGATGAGAAATATCGATCTTGGATATTCCGTTGTATCCTAGACAACAATGTAATTTCGACAAATTCGTTACAACGGAACAGACAATATCTTTGTTGAAAAAAAAAGAGCTGCATTATCCAGTGGAGGTTTCCAACGGGAGCAGTCGTATATAGCCATTTGCGAAAAAAAAATTCTAATCTATCTAGGACGATTAAAAAATAAATCATTTAACGCTGATCCGATCATAGTAATGCAGCAGCAATAGTATCAACGTAGTACTCTACGCGCATACGACTCATGAATAGTGTGGCGCACAGTGAACCCGACCTGCACTCGATGCGAATGATTTATTCGCCTAAAGTGCTGGGCAGTGTTCGGTGAGAAAGCGAGAACTCGTCGCGCTGAGTTTCGTTATACTTTAGTGCATAATTATGTTATCGAGACATACAGGTTCCGTGGTACTTGCGAGCAGGTGACTCTCGTCACCAGGTTTCCTATACATTCTTGAAGAAAATTTCGCGATACACTATCGAATCCCCACCCCCTTGATTATTCCTGTCGTGAACGGTCCGGTCACGTTTATCCGTCCTCCTGTCGCGAGAGAGCTTCCTCAGGCGCTGATTAACTTATACGAGCTCGAGCGATGGTCTGCACTGCTGTATCAGGTTATGCGTTGACGGTGAGAAATGTGTACGCGCATAGACAAGGGACAATGCTATGAATTCGCCTCGTGGAGCGAATTTTTCAAGAGATCGAGTGAAATTTGTTTGTAAATTAACGGGAAAGGGGTGAACGACTTTCCAAAAGTTTGGAGCATCGAGCTCTCGCGCGAGTGATCTGTCAGATTGGTATAAGTATTAACGCATTGCACGAGGCACTGTGTAACGGTATAGTGTTAGAATTGCTCACTCCGCGGTCCCTGCAAAAGTGAGTTGCTAAACGGTTGCGTGGGTGGCTTGGAGAAAATATCAAAAAAGGCGAATGAGGAAGATTTCGTTGACCACTGGTTACGTCTCTCTAACTCTATCTTTATCTTTCTTTCCCCGCCCCCGCTTCTGCCAATTCGAACTATACTATGGGCTTCGACGTGAATCGCTTTCAGGGCGAAGTCGACGAGGAACTCGTCTGCCCTATATGCTCCGGAGTACTCGAGGATGCCGTCCAGGTAATATTGCACTTTATTCAATTGAAAGAAACGTGATCTCTCGAATTAGTTGTTTCTAGTATTTATTCTGTTGATAATATATTCGAGGGCTTTAACAAAACGATAAAGTTTGAGCAGTTTCTGAGGACTGGTAGGTGAGCGATGTGTTACAGGCTCCGGTATGCGAACATGCATTCTGTCGAGTATGCATCAACGAGTGGATTAGTCGTCAGCCCACCTGTCCGCTGGATCGCACACCTATCACTTCTGCTCAGCTCAGGCCTGTTCCAAGAATACTCAGAAATCTGTTGGCTCGTCTATGCATCAACTGCGATAATGTTATGTACGGCTGTCAGTCGGTGATTAAGCTGGACAGCCTGGGTGCTCATCTTGAGGAGTGCGAATTTAATCCAAAAAGACCTATGCCCTGCGAACAGGGTTGTAGCCTCATAATACCCAAGGACGAACTCAAGGATCACAACTGCATCAGAGAACTCAGAAATCTGATACAGTCTCAGCACCAAAAATTAAATGATATGAGAAGAGAACTTGGTGAGCAACAGTTTCAGATCAATGAACAGAGACGAGAGATAAATTTACTCAAAGATTTCATGAGGGCCATGGGCATCTCCAATCCTGCTATGCGAGCTATCACTGACCAGATGGAGCGGGATGAAGTAATACGTTGGTCCGCCTCGCTACCTCGTGCCAGAGTCACTAGATGGGGAGGAATGATCTCTACGCCAGATGAGCTTCTACAGGTAAAAGACCTAATACTGTCTCCATTGATATTACAATATTGTTTTTCAGTTTCAAGGACCACAAAAGTAATCTATCCCTTAATAGTAATTATTCCTTTATGCGTCATTCATACTATTTTAAGTAATGAAAGTAGCATGTAAAACAATATTTTTCACAATGGGTTGAAGTTGGAAGTGCAGAGACTTTTGCCAATTGCAGAAAATACTTAATCTGTAGCATTCATTTTTTTTTGTTTTTCTCTTCATAAATAAGATTCATTGAAAAAAAAAAAATTCCAGTAATAATTGAGTAATTTGTTACTTTGGTATAAAAATTAGGTAATCTTTGCCAAAAAACATTTGGCAATGACGTCAAGAACAATTGTTTACTGTGGTTCAAAAATTATCTTTGACCATGCAAATTTTTCTGCTTGTCATTTTCAGTACTCATCTATTTTTTGGAAACAACATTTGGCAGAGATGTATGAAAAAAGTTTTTTTTAAACATACAGGTCTGGCCAGGAGCGAAAGGATTAATTAGCTTAACATTTGTTTCACTTTTTTTTTCAACGAATTAAATTTTTATAAATCTCAAGTTTCAGGTAATTCCTTAAGTGTTGTACCGTCGTTTAAATAATGAAAAACTCTATATTGTTGCAGACAATGATTAAGAGAACGTTGTCCGAACACAACTGTCCACCGCACGTGATCGACGAGTTAATGGAAAATTGTCACGAGCGCAAGTGGCCACCGGGATTGAGTTCTCTCGAGAAACGACAGAATTTGCGACGCCAATACGAGAATTACATCTGCAAACGAGTGCCGGGTAAACAGGCAGTACTAGTTCTCTACTGCGATAACGCACACATGCCCGAGGACATGATGGTCGAACCTGGACTAGTTATGATCTTCGCTCATGGCATCGAGTAACGACGTAATAAAAGAATATACACGAAAGTACATGAGATCGAACGAAAGAAACGATCTGCAACGTGAGTTTTTGACAGTTATTTGTCTACAGTAAGAGTCATTATTTTAAGTGATTATAGCTGTGAATTGTCATTTGTAAATGCAATATCAAAATATAACATGCACACTGAGACTGGGTGTAAAGTGACAGCCGGGGAGAGAATGATATTGAGACCGCGCACATGACAATTATCATAGATTGAACAGAGTTAAAATAATTTGTTAATGATTGTGGGATAAAGTTCACCGAAAGGACGGCCACTTTTGACAACGAGAAAAATCGCACAATAAAATCGTAGCAACTTTTTGTTTAAGAATTGAGAAAATTCGTGCAATGATCTTGAATAACTGTTCGTCGGCATTTACATGTCCGTATAAATGTAATTGGGCAATGCATTGTCGAAAACGAACCATGTTAAACTACTCGGTGATAAAAAAAATTCTTCTGTTCAGAAATGTCCCATAATTGGCTCTGGGGTCAATATTCCCCGATGACTTCACACAAACATATTTTTTTAATATACAAAAAAATAAAGACAAAAATTAAATCGAAATTTGTGTCAAGCGTATGATTTATTGTTAGCGAAAAGACTGTGATAACCCGCGTAATAGTTAATTTTAAAAAAGAGAAAGACAAGAACAAAGTTTTCACGATTATATGGTACACTGCTATTTACTTGCAATGTTCGGGATATGAACGGCTACGCGTATACTCGTAGAAACGTTAATTTTTCGACTACGACTTTATCATAGATAAAATTAGCTGCCTGCCTGCCTTAACTACTTTGTAACTCTTTCATTATTATTTTTCTTTCTTTCGCACTGTTGAGATATTATTGTTAGCAACCGTTCTGTGCTTTTTGTCGTTGATGATGCGATGTTTCCAAGCTAGAATATAATAACATGATTATATCTTTTTCTCTCGTGCAATGATGAACTTTGCGTGGATTTTTTCCCTAGTCTTGTATTTCGGAGCACTGAGAATAAAGTTTAGTGCGAATTCAACGACTTACAAGGTACATGAGGTTACATTTTTGTTCGTTTTTTAAATTTTCATTTTATTTTTCCTTTGTAATAAAAGCGTTGCATTATATTAATCGAGTGTTGAATAATTATTCGTCGCAATAACGAAAAAAACCACAATTCATTAATCAGTCGTTTATTGTTGGACCTCTTCGTATGTAAATCTGTAAAAATATTAATTGTTCGAAAGCTCAGATAATCAGAGCTTGGTAATGAGGTAACACTGTTTTTTTAAAAATATATTTCAATGTCTTCGACAATATCTTCCGTTCTATATGGTTGGGCATACGCCCGTTGTAACTTTGCCGTAAGCTCGTTCAGGATCCAAGTTTATCGGTTTTCTGTTAATCATGATGTTTCTTATGCATCCAACGTACTGTGCGTGGGAAGTGCTTCCTCGCAGTTTTTTCGCAAGCAGAGGATGTCCTCCGATAAATATAGGATGTTTCGTAAGGACTCCGGCTGGATTTTTGGCGCCTATACCCGGTGGCGCGGCTGCGTGGTCCACTGACAATAGAACCGCATTCTTTTGTTTGATGGCTACAAAAAATATATATATATTAACTTTGAACTACTGTAGAATGCACTTGAAATAAAAATTAACAAAATTGTGGATAAACAGTCGAATATTAAAAGTTTAAAGAATTCCGTCAGGTTTTTGAGCCAAAACTGTTTATCACGTGGTCCGTGGTACATCGGTCGGTATATTATTAGGTGCGCAACTAAGTTCCCGCTGTTTTTTTTTTTATGAAAATGCAACTTTATTGTGAAAAAATGTTTACAAATGAATCATTCAAAATATTGCCCATCGCTAGCGACAACTTTTTCCCATCTTTCTGGCAGAGCTCGATTACCGTCACGGTAGAAGTGTTCGTCTTTTGAGGCTATCCACGAATCAAGCCATTTTGAGATGTCTTCATATGAGCTGAACTGCTGATTAGCCAGACCATGTGCCATCGAACGGAACAAGTAATAATCGGACGGCGCAATATCTGGCGAATATGGCGGGTGGGTTAGGACTTCCTATTTGAGCGTTTCTAAGTAGGTTTTAACGGGTTTGGCAACGTGAGGCCGAGCGTTATCATGCTGTAGAATCACTTTTTCGTGCCTCTGCTCGTATTGTGGCCGCTTTTCGCGCAGTGCTCGACTCAATCTCATGAATTGAGTTCGATACCGTTCGCCAGTGATGGTTTCGTTCGGTTTCAACAGCTCATAATAAATAACACCGCCCTGGTCCCACTAAAAACACAGCAAAACCGTCGCAGCGTGAATATTCGGCCGACGACGTAGAGCATGACCGGGCAGTCCCCATAATTTGTTCTCTTTGGGTTGCTGCAATGAATTCATTTTTCATCGCCCGTAACGATGCGATGAAGAAAACCCTTCTTTTTTTGCCGCTGGAGCAGTTGTTCACAGGCGAAAAAACGACGCTCAACGTCTCTTGGCTTCAAATCATAAGGAACCCAAGTTCCTTGTTTTTGAATCATTCCCAACGCATGCAATCGCTCGGAAATGGCTTGGCGGGTAACTCCTAATGCTGAAGCAAGCTCTTTTTGCGTTTGGCACGGATCCTCATCGAGCAATGCCTCCAATTCAGCGTCTTCGAAGGTTTTTGGCCTTCCTTCATGCGAACGGTCGTCAACATCAAAATCACCGTCTTTGAAGCGACGGAACCAATCACGGCATGTTGTTTCACTTAGAGCAGCATCTCCGTAAACTTTTTGGAGTTCTCGATACGCTTCAGCCGCAGTTTTCGTCGAATGAAAGAAGAAAAGCAACACTTCCCACAAATGATGATTATTTGGCACAAAATCAGACATTTTCACACAACCAAAAGTATATGACGCAAAAACAAAATCACTAATGTGTCAAAGCAGTTTGTTTACCATATGTCTAAGCTTGGTTCATGACGTTTTGGTTATGTCCCAATCGACCAGCACTTACTACTGGAGCCATCTCTTGAAAAACAGCGGGAACTTAGTTGCGCACCTAATATATATAAAATTGACTTTTACCGAATTATATCTTTCTAATAGGCACCCCACGTAAGTCGTGTGCAATTGGTACAACTTAAGACAGATTTGCTGAGTCGTGGAATGGCTCGAAGGCTCGGTAGTTCTGTTTACGTTTTGGGACCGTTCTGTTGCATCTTAAATCGTAGGCCAAGGCGTTAATAATAAAAGTTGAAAAAAATTGAGACAACTTTAAGTTTTACATAATTTTTTCTCTTCAATCATTCTAATAAGTATTGTTATTTCTCTTTTTTCACCAATTATGGAAGGAATTTATTTACCTCGAATGTTGTGCCAATTTCCGTCACACAAGGAGTGCGGCGACGTCGGCTCGAAGGAAGTCTCGATAGGTCCCTTGGCGGCCTTGACGAGGAACTTGATCGTTCCGTTGACCATTTCCAGCAGCAAATAATCACGTCGTCCGTGAATGGATAAGAGATGCCCAGAGCTGGAACGTGGCTTTATATCCAAGTTTATGTCGACATTTCGGCCAACGATGAATTTGTCCATGGCCTTAAATAAATTAGTGCCGTCGCCGGGATAGAAGAATAGACCTGGCTCGACGTGTTTCGAACAAGGTATGACACCCAACTTGTCGGCCGGTTCACCAACAAGATGCCCGTTCATCATAAAATTGGTGACGCATCCGTTGAATGATTTGTTTAGTCCAATATTCTGGAAAACGCTCTCTGATATTTCGGGCCATACTCCGCCAACGTAAAACGGGGGATTAATATTAATAGTCTTCGTATGACCCTGAGAGTATCCCGTAACTGGTAGATCATCCCCTACGATTAGTTCGCCCAAGTTTCCTTGTCTTTTGAAGACGACAGTGTGCCATTGATTGTCATTGATTTTCGACAAGCTTGTGATCATCGCCGGTCCACTGCCGCAATCAAATTTGTAGTGAATCTTTCCTTCTTGCACGTAAACGGCAATCAGATCCTGGTTGTTCAAATCTGCGCTGTAAAATACAATACCGTCGTCCGCCAGAGTTTGTATATCAATCTGAAAGTCGTAGTCGTCCTTGTAACGTCCTCGCAAAGATTTGTACTCGAATCGGCTGTTTCTTACTGTACCGAATCTCCACGCATTCTCGGTATTGGGATCGGTGGTTGGGAAATAAGGCAATCGGCACTGATCGACTGTTACAGGTGGTGTAAGTTGAACCGTCGTTGGAGTTTCATCAGGGGATTCTTTGGTCGTGGGAGGTGGGAGAGTCGGTGGAGCTCGTGGTCTTCCTTCTAATGGTATGTTTCCACCTATAGTATTACCATATTCGGCCTCGATGTCGACGTCGATAACCTTGGGCTGCAACGGAGCTAACGTGGTGGTCTCGTAGTCGTTGGTGATTGAGGGCGGCGGCCAGTTACCGGGTACCGGTTCGATATACGGCGGGAGTGGTGACTGGTCGCCTCCCGTGCATTTTCCTAGGAAAGCATTAGGACGTTCCTTCGTATTTGCGAAATTAATAATACCTCCGTTAAGGGTCGTGTCGCCTATGCAGCCAACGAAGGGCATCGTCGCTTTGGAGCCTCCCTGGTCGGCGCCGAAAGCGTACGGCATACCTCCTATGTACAAACTACCTCCGACAATGTTTAGCGGAGGTGGCGAAAAATCGGAAATGTAATTCTCCGTGTCGTCGATATCAAGTCGGAGTGCTTGTTCGTTGTGCGTAGCTGTTACGACGTGCCACTCATTGTCGTTAAACTTTATACCAGCGGAACTCGTGCTCAACTCTTCGCCCTGACTTTTGAAAATCAGACGACCATCCACCAGCGATAGCAAGCTATTCACAGTCTGATCGGTATTCGCAGCGTAGAATATCAATCCGTTCGTTCCCTGAGTTCTAAATTTAAGATTGATCTGCAGCGTTTTTTCCGCCGTTACGTTCGTCCATCTCACGTAGCCCGGAGTCTTCTCCTCGAAGGAAACAAGACTCGCGAATCTCACAGGACATCCCGGCGTGACGCCCAGAGCGTGTACGTTTCTGCTCATGTCTATCGTAGTCTCAAGAATGACTACGTCATCGATACAACCATCGAATCCAACTTTTGTCACGGTATTGTAATGATAATCATATAGAGGATATCCACCAATGTAGAAGACATCGGTAGCTTGATAAGCCGCGTTCTTGCCGGGTCCTCCAGCCTTCGCGGCTAACATGTCGTCGATCGTCAAGACTCCGATAATATCGAGTCTTCTCGCCTCCACCGTGTGCCACTCGCCGTCGTTGAACTTGTCTTTGGATGTCAGCACGGCCTCGCCGTATCCCAAATTGAATCGGTAGACCACCCGACCATTCTGCATCTCCAACGACATGAACTGCTGTCCCTTGCTGGTTAGATAAATCAGACCGTCCTCAGCGAACGTCTTGAATTTCAGTGTTATCCAAAATTTGTCCGGTTTCCATTGTATCTTCGCGGCTTTCATACTCATAATGACGTATCCATTTCTGTCGAAACGGTAGCCCGTTGTAGTCGCGAAATCGACGAGTTTATCCCGTTCATTAGCGCCTAAACGATTGTTTTCACCGTGAAGGAAATTCCAGAATGATACTGGTCTGTCGCCCACCACGAGATCTTCCATTTCACCCTCGAACGACGACGAGGTTACGGCCTCTTGTATCTGGAACGATGAGGGATATCCACCGACAAACAATTTCGACTGGTCCTTGTCAAGATTGAAAATCGCGTAAGTTCCTGGCAACGCCTGTTCCGCAACATACTCCTTCTCCTTGCTCTCGCTGATTTCTTCCCGCACAATGAGTTTCACGTTCTTGCCCGTTCGATCGACGATTATTTGACGCCACACGTCGTCGGAGACGAAGTGTTTACTTATCACTTTTTCCGGTCCAGAGCCGAGATCGATAATCAGCACTGGATATCCGCTCTCAATCATAAGCGCCATGAAGTCGTGCGTCTTGCTTCGAGGAAGATTGGAATCCTCGTTACCGAGATACAATATGAAGACGTTGGTCTTGTTTGTGCGCAAGTAGACCGATACTTTCGTTGATGTAGCGAGAAGCGGAAGATTCTCCGGGTTCTTGAGCTCTAGTGTAGTATTCCTGTGAAAAGTCAAACCCCTCTGGAATTTATCGGCCAACTCCCGGGCATTAGCAATTTTGTTCTTCAAATTCTCAATCTTCTTCAGCAAATCGTTTCCTGTAGCGTCGATGGCCTTTTGCGTCTCGCTCAATCTGTCCAAAAGTTCGGTTATATTCGGCACGACTTTCTTTACTGAATCCAGTTGCTTATTCGCCTGGGAGACGTCTTTTATAGAATCTGTCGTGTCCTTCGAGAGTTGTTTGGTTTCCTTAAGATCTGCCGGTATTTTGTCGACGATTCCTCTCATATTGCCAAGCGCTTCTTTCACCAAATTGTCAATTTTATGAGCTTCCTTCGTCGATTCGTCTATCAACGACGACTCTGGCCCTTGAAGATTCTTTAAGATGCGATCGAAGTACTCCAGAGACTCTTCGCTCTTCTTATTTTGCTTATTAACGACCTCGGCGTCTGCCTCGGCCCGTTTGAGGTCTTTCTTCAATCTGCCCTCTGTTTCCGCACGAGCATTCCTTGCCGCCTGAAGCAATTCGATAGAAGTGTTGCGAGCGTTCCTCGTCCTCTCTCCGATACCCCGAGACATGGTAGTAGCATTGATAGCAGCCTGCAGAGCATCTGACGTGTAATTCCGCGCAGCCCGAATCGGTTCTGCGACGTCGCGATAAGCAGAAACCGCTCTAACAGCACTGGTGTTGCGAGTGTCCGTGAGAACGTTGTCCAGCTCGATGGACTGATGGTAAAGACCTTCGGCATGGCTCAAAGCTTGCTCGGCGTCGTTCTCGATGCCCAACAATTCTTGATCGTTTCGATCGATGGTTCCCCTCAACCTTTCGCCTGCGGTATCGATCTCGTTGCGGCGTAACTCATCGATATTCACTGCCGCCTTCTGGAGATAAGTGTTAGCGTTTTTATTGAGACCCTGGCCAGCAGTTATATCCTCTCGAGCCTCGCCAGTCGAATTCTTGACTACGTCGAAATTACCGATTTCCATGGATTTCTTGTTTTCACTCACCAGGTCTTGAGCGATTTCCGCTAGTTCGCTGGCTTTGTCGGCCATCAGGAAGAGATCGTTGATTTTCTTACTATAATGGCGCACATGTGCGCCCAGCGACCCGGCTACCGAACTCAGATTACTGACCGGTACATTGTACTCCATCATTTCCGAGACTATTATGTTTGCCTGACCCAATTGATCAGAGGCAGCATCACGGAACTTAGTGAAAGTCACGTCTTGAATCTGCTTGAGTATAGCTTCGGCCTCTTTCAAGGAACTGTCGACCTTGGAACCCGTACCGCTCTCGATACTGAATGCCAACGACTGCACCTCAACGATAATCGTATTAACTAGATCAATTTCTCTAATAACGTCGCTCTCTAGATCATTCATATCTTCCAGAGTCTTTTCCGCTCCGTTCTTCGACTTTATACTGTCCTCGGCGGTGTACTCGACTCTTCGCTTCTGCGCCAATATCTCGTCGTCCAGACCCTTGATTGTCGTCTGCAAGGGTACAAAATTGATACGCGTAGGATCGAGAAGCCGAACTTGAGGATCTAAATCATTGACAGTATCGTTAATAAACTTGAGACGCTGGTTGGTGAAGTAACTTGCTGCTACGGTATTGAATTCCTGGGAGACTGGTGTGAGCAAATTGGCTAGTTCGTCGGTAACGTCTAGTAGATCATGAACGCACGAGTCACACTCGTAACAACCGTCGCCTTCCTTGAGAACGTAGCGATAGGGGCAGTGATCGCATTTCTCGCCTATTACACCTGGCAAGCAGGAGCATTGACCGGTCGCGGTATTACACGAGGCGCCGATCGAGTAGCCCGTATTGCAACCGCATGAGCTGCAGCCCTCAGCTCTGTAGTTCCAGAATCCTGCGATGCATCGATCACACTTGCGTCCTGTAACACCAGGCTTGCATCTACACTGTCCAGTGGTCTCGTCGCATTGAGAGCTTTCCGCGGCGAGACCGCAGTCGCAGGCTTCGCATCCGTTGCATGTATTAAAGCCGTAATGATCGATCTTGCATCTATCACATTTTTCTCCCACAACGTTATTTCTGCACTGGCATATACCGTTGTCATTGTCGCATTTTTCCATACCGCAAGAGTGGCAGAGACAGCTCTGACAGTCCTTACGCTCTACGGCATCACCGAAGTAACCGGGGGCACAGTAATTGCAGGCTTCGCCATAAGTGTTGTTAAGACAGCGACGGCATTCGCCCGTTACAGAGTCGCAAGAGTCGATCTCGTTGGTGTCGATATTTCCCGAGCATTCGCAGGGTCTGCAGAAGTCTCCGTCAGTTTCCGGGCTGCCGTAGAAACCGGCGGCACAGGACTCACAACGCGCACCCCAGTAACCGAAGATACAGTCGCAGCTTATCTTGTCGCCACCCGGATTCACCTCGCAACCTGTTGCAAAGTTGTTCGAAGCACTAGGTAGTGGGCAGGCGCATATCAGACAGTCGGTGGGCGAACCGCCGGTAGCATTTCCATAGTAGCCTTCCTCACAAAACTCGCAGTGATCACCGGTAGTTCCGTTCTTGCAGTCCTGTAATAAAGAAAGTTAATTATTTGCTATTTACATTTGTTTCTACTTCTTTTCGTGATTATTAAGCCGTGGCATGATTATGAAAAGAGGGTTTCTTTAAACTACGCTACTTCCTCTTATCTGGAATCAATACGAAAACAAGATTATTGCATGATTTTGCGCATTTTTTAATTAGACAGCTGCAATTGGAAAGCCTCCGCACCGTAATTTCTCCTTGTCATTGACGGTCGTTAGCCAGTATAGTAGACACTCTATATTTACTATTTCTGCTTTAAAGAAGTCAAAGATCCATTTTCACTTGACGATAATCATACACAATAAATGAATATTTTTTTAACAAGAAGAAGAAATATGAATTTTTTCTGTATTCCACGAAGGTCGTTTGTGTAAATATTGTATAGACACACCCAGAGAATAAAATTCACTAAGTTATCATGAATTTTCAGTATTCTCATGCAAATACTGTTATATTAAAATATTAATTCCTAAATATAGTTTTGGGTCTCTTACGTGGCAAACTCCAGTAGTGACGTCGCAAGTTTCGGCATGTTTATTGCACTGGCACTTGACGCAATATCCTCCTGAAGGACCAGACTCGACTCTGTAGTACCCCGGGGCGCATTCCTCGCACGATAATCCTTCATAATTCGGGGGGCACTGGCATTGTTCGACGCTACTTGCGAGCACGCTGTTGTGTGAATAATTTTCCGTAGCCTCATCGAGAATAACGTCTGAAAGAGTAGCTTGGAGACTCGCATTCCAGTACGTAGCTCTTATGTAGATTCCTCGCAGGTCTTCAAGAACGGTGAGCAATTGTTCCCGCGTAACCGGTAGATTCGTTGGTGTTAATAGATTGCTCTCCACGAGTTTGAGGGATGCTTTAAAACTGATGAAAGAAGGTGGTTGTTCGTCGCAGTAGTAAAACAAAAAGCTACCAGCACCATAGAGAATAACATCGGCGCCACGCACGGCATTTCCGAACGGCCCGGTGCTATGATAAACCGTATAATTCAGCGTACCGCCGTACGAAGTCAACTTCTTTCCGAAATAATATCCTGGCGCGGAGAAATAAACGATTTTTGAGAGAGTCGCGCTATCGCTGAGATTAACAACTATACTCGTCACATTGACCTCTTCGGGTATCGTCGAAAGAAGAGTAACATTTCCAACGGCTTTTTCGTCGACAAGAACAACCTCCCAGTCAATCATATTGGTCGTATGTGTTCTGTAGAGATTGGCTGAAGCGCAACGGGTAGTTTTACCGAAGCAAAAACATTTGCTGCAACCCTCCTCGCTGTCTGCTTGAATATTAAAGGTACCGTCCTTGCATACGTCGCAAGCCGATCCCTGCACGTTGGTTTTGCAGTAGCACTCCGCTGTGTACTGATCGCAAATAGCCTCTGTCGTTCCTCGGACGTCGCAGTCGCATCTCTCGCAGTAAGGGAATTGCGAGTAACCGGCGTGGCACTTGTCACACTTACGGCCAACGACATTTTTCTTGCATTTGCAAGAGCCATTGAGGAGATCGCACTGAAGATTGCCGTTGAGTACGCCGACCGGTGTGCAGTCGCACTCCTCACAACCGATTATGGGGTGGAAGCCGTAGGTACCGGACTCGCACTGATCACATAGTTCTCCGATGACCCTCGAGGGACAGATGCACGCGCCGCTTTCCGGTTCGCAAAGCGCGGTACTCGGACAGTTGCAGGGCTTGCAATTTGGATAACCGTAGAATCCTGTCTTGCAGATCTCACACCTTCGACCGATGATATTTTCCTTGCAGGGGCATTGACCGCCAAATTTAGCGCACTCGAAGCTCATGGTTCCCGCGGCGACGCAGTGGCACGGCAGAGCTCCGTTGTTGTAATCCGTCGTCAGAGAAAATACAGAGTCCTTGCAGAAGCCCTCGTCGGTTACGTTCAAGTGGAAATTATTGTTTCCGCATCGTTTAATAAATTCCTTTGTTTGATCAAACTGTATCTTCTTTAGGAACTTCTCGTTATACTGCTCCGCTGGAATAATGAGAATGTAGTCGAGCCAGATTCCCATTCCCCTTTCGGTCTTGAAGGTCAGTACGACGTTCTCGATAAGCTGAAAGCGATCGCTTATTCCGTCCGTCTGTCTGACGATGCTTCGACAGCCGCTATTGCTCGGACAGTGATCAATCGGTAGTATTGCCTCGTAGAACTTGCCGTTCTGCACCAAAATTTCAAGCTCGAATCCGGGATGATCGGGCTGATAGTACTGAACGATGAAGATGTATTCGCCGGACTGTGGTACTTTTGTTTTGACATCGATGACCGCGTCGTCGTTCTCCAAGTAAATGAGCTTCGTGCGGTTGTCGTAGATCCCCGCAGGACGGTTACCGACTTCGAGAACCTCTTTTTCGGTCTCGAATTCTACCTTCTTCGCGTCCGCGGCTCCAGGGAACATTCCTTGAACACATTTGCCATCCTTTCGGACACAAACGGACTTGGGCTCGATGTAATCCAAGGACCATTGATCGTACGGTATCGCCACTACGGAATCTATAGCTACGTTTGAATTCGGTTCACCAGTAAGCACTAGACTAACGTAATTCGACGGGAAATTAAATGCAGCAATTTTTCCGTATCTATCCGTGACGACCTGTCTGCACGCACTGGTGTATTTACACGGATAAAGCGTCGCTTTCCCCTTGCCAATGCTATTAGTTCCAATGAACAGAGTCGACAAAGTGTTCGCATCCTTGGACGTCATATAAGTCACAATGAGCACGTGAGGTCCTGGTTTAGCGATTCTAAGCTCAAAGTGAATCTCCTGCTGGTCGTTGTTGATAAGCGGTAACTCGTCCTCTCCGACCTCGGCGAGTACAGCTCGATCGGTGAAGTACTCATTGAGTGGAATTCTTACGCCATTATCGTCTACGAATCCACCGGCCCCACGGACCGAATCAAAACGCTTAAGATTCGGGTAACCGTAGTGCCTACAAAGACCCTTGTAGCCGATTTCGCAAGGAACATTCACGTCTTGGGTAAGAAGAGTAGCCTCGTAGTATTCCGAGGGAAGAAGAACGAAATAATCGAGGAAAAGACTCTTGTCGGTTTTTATGCTGACAGACCAGTAGCCGGGATTCATTACGAAGGGTGATGGAAGGTTCCCGTGAACACCAGCGACGGTGACGAAAGCCGGCTCTATACTGGGTTTAAATTGAACCTTGAACTCCTGCTCAAGTTCCGAAGGATTGTCCGGCGTTATAACGATCTTTCCTACCACTGGCTCGTTGTTCAGATTAACAAATCTGAGAACCATGAGATAGATCGACGGCTTATGAATATCGACTCTCTGAATAATTTCGTCCTGAAGAAATTCAAAAACTGCGTATCCCTTCCAGCTGTAGCCAGGAAAGTGTTTTTCTTCATAGCCGTAGCGGACGGGAGTACTTGCGGAAGTTCTTCCATCCTCAGCTTCGTACTGAAATTGATGAAGAGTCGGGAAGTAATGAGCTTTGAGTGGTTCTTTGCAATTGAGACCGCTGACTCTCGGCTGGCAAGAACACTGCCCGGTTTCTTTGTCACAGATGTTGCTTATCGAGCCGCCGATGTCGCATCCGCAGTCCTCACAGCCGAAGAGGTTCAACTCTTGAAGATTGTAAGTGCCGTCAACGCATTGGGAGCAGGAACGACTGGAGACTCCGGGCTTGCATATACACTGTCCGCTCTTAGGATCGCACTCGCCGATGCTACCGATCACACCGGGAATGTTGCAGCGACACTCCTCGCAAGCGTCGGGATTCGAGGGCAGTAAATTCCAGTAGAGAGGTTTGCACTGATTGCATATTCGTCCCTCGACTCGATCCTTGCACTGGCAGAGTTCGCCGGCGGGCAGCGAACCACAGCCAGTGAAAGACTTGACGACACCCGCAGGATCGCAATTGCAGCCCTCGCAACGCGGAAAATTGTAGAATCCTTCCTTGCAAGCGTCACAACGAAGTCCATCGAAGTTCTCATAACACTGGCACTCACCCTCGCCATCGCAGGATACTCCTATCGAGCCGTGACTGTCGCAATTGCAGGGTACGCACTCGGGATAGTTGAAGTAGCCGGGACTGCACTGGTCACAGGTACGACCAGCAAAATTGTCTAGACAGGAGCATTTTCCCGTAGAGTCGCAGCTCACAGAGGACGAACCGATTTTGCTGCAGTGGCAAGGTCTGCAGTTAGGATAGCCGTAGTATCCGCTAATGCACTGGTCGCATCGGGTACCCCCGTAACCCTCTTTGCAGAGACAACTTCCATTCTCTTTATTGCAGACACTTAACTCTGTGCCCCGAGCGTCACAGTTGCAGTATGTACAAATTGGATAATTGTAATAGCCGTTTTCGCATGTATCGCATGATCTACCGCCGAAGTTGTTCTTGCAGGTGCAGTTGCCGCTCACGACGTCGCATACATCATTGAGCGCGCCTACGCGGTTGCAGCCGCAGGGTAGGCAGTCCGGGTATTTATAGTAGCCCTCTGCACAGAGATCGCAATAGTGACCGGCGTAATTTCGTTTGCAGGGGCAAGAACCTTCTGTGGCTTCACAATGATAGCCATCTGTTCCCTCCAGTCTGCACTCGCAAGGCCTACAATTCGGATAACCGAAGTAACCGTAGCTGCAGGTGTCGCAATTCGGGGCCGTGAACTCTGTACGACATTCGCATTTGCCCGTCGAATCAGCACAGTTACCAGTGGCGTTGAAGAAATCACAATTGCACGCTGAGGGCAATGAAATGAGATTTTATTTTATATGATGATTCAATTAATTTTATACGTCTTTCTAATTCTGGAATGAGCAAATTCGAATCTACTCCTTAGTTCGCAAAAATGTTGATCGAACGATTTTTAAATTAAGTAGTTACCGATTTTCAGCTATGATTTTTTCACAGCTAGCATTGTGTAATTTATTGTATTCAATTGTGTATTAATGTATTTATGAAATGCATTCTATATTTAAATGTTATGTGTTCATTTGAGGAAAATATTCATTTAATGCTATTTTTATTAAGGTGATCTGGAACATGTATGGATGCAAGAGAGATAGAACTAGTCCTGCAGTCCCGAATTTCTCCACCGAGGTTGATCTGTCAAATTCAAGACGAGAATGTCGTCCTGCAGAACTGGCCAAGAGCAACGTTCTCAGCTTTTATCCGACAGATCTACCGTGACTACAAAATTCTGATTATAGTTTTTGCTACCGATCGAGTAGTTCCACATCACCTTAAGGGGGCAGCATCAGTCATCAGGTCGAAAAAAATCATTTTTTTGAAATTATTTCATATGAGAGTATAACATCTCAGGAATAAGCTGTGAAAAATTCAAGTCGATCAGACTCAAACTCGCAGAGATACCGGTTATTTCGTAATCGTGTTCCAAGTGTAGTGAAATCATAGTGCCGGAAAATTCTGAAACTGCATATATCGTTTTATAAACTTTATAACTGTTTTTTCGACTTTATCCACTTTAGTGAAGTGTTCTAAACAAGGCTGCAATGGAAAAATTAAATTTCAAGAATGTCAATCGCGTAGAATTGGATTTAAAATGTAAGTTAGAAAAACAAATCATTATTATACTACTGTGTTCAAAAAGTAAGGTGAATTTTTAATTTAAACTTCCCGCGTTAACCGAATCGGACAAATGAATTTTTTTTTCAAGTTGGTAGGACTGTTAGTGACATCTGTGACAAATTACATGTCAATATCATCATTAGTTTTTAGTTTACGCTTGGTTTTGTGAACAAAGTAAAGTGAATTTGGCGATTTTTACGATGTCGAATTTTGTTGAGCAAAGAAGTGCTATTAAATTTTGCTTGCGGAATGAAATTTCCGCCGCTGAAACGTATCGAATGTTACAAAAGGCCTTCGGTGACGAGACTATGTCACAGAAAAATGTTTACAAGTGGTACAAAGACTTCAAAGAAGGCAGAGAACGTGTTGATGATTTGGAACGCTCTGGACGACCATCGACGTCAATTGATGAGCAACACATCAAGAAAATCAAGGAATTGGTGCTCGAAAATCGTCGATTGACAATTCGAGACCTTGCCGACATGCTTGCAATATCAATCGGATCAGTGCAAGCAATTTTGAAGGATCATTTGTGCCTCAGAAGAGTCAAATCGCGTTTGGTGCCAAAGTTTCTCAATTTTTTCGAAACAGAGCGTCGCGTTCAAGTATGTGAATCCGGAAGAAATCAATGATTTCTGACTATCAGGACGTCTACAAACAAATTATTACGGGCGATGAGACTTGGATTTATGCCTATGATCCGGAAACAACCGATCAATCGAGCGAATATCGTGCCAAAGGTGAACCGAGACCGAGAAATCCATGCCAAAGTCGCTCAAAAATCAAGGTCATGTTGACAGTTTTCTTCGATTATCGTGGTGTGGTGCATTACGAATTCCTTCCCACTGGCTAAACTGTCAACAAGGAATATTATTTAAGTGTTATGCGTCGTTTGCGTGAAGCTATTCGCAAGAAAAGGCCAGAATTATGAAAAGACAACACTTGGATTTTGCACCACGATAATGCACCGTCGCACACAGCACTGGTTCTTTGTGAGTTTTTCGCCAAAAACTCCACTCATGTCGCTCCACAACCACCGTATTCGCCTGATTTAGCACCGTGTGACTTCTGGCTGTTCCCAAAGCTCAAGAGACCACTTCGGGGAAATCGTTTTGAGTTGATTGAAGAGATCAAACGTGAATCGCTACTCGCATTGAAGGCTATACCTGAGGACGACTTTTTAACATGCTTCAAAGATTGGAAAAAACGTTGGCATAAGTGTATTGTAGCTAGGGGGGATTATTTTGAGGGAGACGAAATCGATTTGGAAGAATAAATAAAAAAATTTAATTTTAAAACAAGATTCACCTTACTTTTTGAACACAGTAGTACTTTTATTTACACTTAAAACTTTAATCGCGTTTTTCTCAGAACTACATTTTTTAAGCCCGTGCGTAACATAACTCAAAAAGTAATGCGCCGATCTTAATGAAATTTTGCATGTATCTTTTATATAATAAATACTCGCGGTTGAACGATCGTTTTTATTTATTTTTTTTTGAAAATCTTTTTTACAAGCAATAATAGGCTGATTTTTTAAGTGAAAATTGTACCTTTAAGTTCAAAACCATGCCAAAAATTGAAAATCGCATATTTTTCAAAATAAATTCGTTCAACCGCAAAAGAAACTAATATATTAACTAAATCTTTTACATTTTTTAATTTCAGATAATCTTGTGAAACCACATACTACGCACCGCCTACCGTCTTTTTTTTTTGAAGCGCCGACGAACCACTGCCACCAGTAGATAAATAATGAATATTTTTTAGTGACAAAATTCTTGAGGATACTTTAAACATTACTCTTTTATATGTAAAGACTTTCAAGTAATTATATTTATTCAGAACTGAGAAAAAAATTACCAAAAAATGCTTTTTTTCGACCTGATGACTGATCCTGTCCCCTTAAGATGATGTAATACCCGTTGGTCGGTAAGTAAAACTGTAATGCAAATTTCTCTGAGACGATGAATCTTTCGGATAAAAGAGGAGAACAGTCAACTGCGACGGAGAATTCTACGGTTCACAGTTCTTGTTTTATATCTAAAAGAACATCTGTCTCGGAGAAATTCCCAATGGGAAAGTTGTGCTATCTCTCGCGTACATATGGCGATCTAAGAGAGACAGACAGTGTGTAGCAAATAATTTTTATTGACAAAAAGATTCGGTTTTGTCCACCTTTGATTTAACGTAATTTAATAATTGACATTATACATTTATTTTCAGTTTTAAAAATAAAATGAAATCACGAATATGCGATGAGAGTTGAACATTCAAGTAATATACTCACGTTGACAAACATCCGTATCGTTAAGAGGATTTCCCCGAGGTCTGTAGAATCGGGACTTGCAACGATTACAATTTATGCCTTCCGTATTGTGATTACAGTTCTGGCAGATACCACCTCCCTCGTAGTTACCGTGGATGTCGAGAGACAGATGTTCCTCGTCGGTTTTAGGATCGTAGGTGCACTCGTTCGAGTGACCGAAGCAATTGCAGGCTAAAATATATGATCAAGAGATTATTATTACATTCATTATTCGGTGACGATCGATTTTGTAATCGAAAGAAGGTTGTCGCACTCGTCCACAATATAATTAGATTCTCTCCAAAATTTACACCAACTTTACTTTTGTAATACTTTATTAAAAAAATATAAATTAGTACAATATCCTGAAATTTTCAAATATTAGAACGATTTGACAATTTCGAAAATTTTCAAAATTTATAAAATCTGAAACGCTCGGCCGATGTTTCCCGAATTCAATACGAATCGTTCTTTTATTATACTCTATTTATATTTAAAAATTAGCCGGAAATCTTAAATTTTACAGAGATTAGAGCGTTCACAAAAATTTTTTTTATTTTAAATGCCGTAAAACTTGTAATTTTGAGTAATTTCAACAAAACTTGCGATGACAAAAGAGGTTGTATAGTTTAACATATGTGCGAAGCGGGAGCGCCGTAGCTCAAACCGTTCTTGAGTTATAGACGTTGGCAATTTGGCAGTGCCAGAACACGCACACATACACACGCATCCGGACATTTTTTGAGAAGATGTTTTTTTGAAGTTTTGGGACATTTTAAACAAGTTGACATTGAAAACTGGAAAAAGAAATTTTTCACCGTCACAAAGCTTTCTCTAGGAGGAAGCAAAAGCATGAGATTTGTTTGAAAATGAACTTTTGTTATTTACTGCCTGAGTCAAATCGACCAATTTGTTTCTCAGTGCGGAAAAATATATTTTATACTTAATATAATTTTTATTTTTCCTCACTTATATTTAATATTTATATTTAAAAAATATATTTTATATATTTCGCACTTACGTTCGCAAGTAAACTTCTTGAACGTCGTGGACTGCTGCCACTTTTTCTGCTGGAATCCTGGAAGACAGGAAGCGCACTGCGGTCCGTGGGTATTATGTTGGCATCTGCATACGAGTTTCTTGGGCTGCGAGGGATCCTGGATATCACAGGTGTCAGCATGGCCGTTGCACATGCAGCGACCACCGATACTGATGTCTTTTATGGAGTAGAAATACTACAAAAAGAATCCAATGTAGTTCTTACTCAATCTTACGTTAAAATATATGAATAGTACACTTATATTGAAAAATACCAAAATACCAAAGATAGTTTCCTGAATGTTGCTTCCTCATAGAGGAAATTTTCTGATGGTCAAACATTTTTTTTTCCAATTTTCAATGTCAACGTGTTCAAAATGTCGCAGAACGTCGAAAAATGATGTTTAGAAAAAATGTCCGTCCGCCCGTCCGTCCGTCCGCGCGCGCGCGCGCGCGCGTGTGTGTGTGTGTGTGTGTGTGTGTGTGTGTGTCTGGCACTGTAAAATTGAAACGTCTATAACTCGAGAACGGTTTGAGCTACGGCGTGAACAATTTTTCTTGAAATTACTTGAAAAAATTACAAATTTTACAGCATTTTGAAATTCCAAAAAATGTCTGAACGCTCTAACTTCCGTAAATTTGAAGATTTCTGGGTAATTTTTAATATATAAATAGAGTATCAAGAGGACGATTCCTATTGAATTAGGTCAATAGGATCGCTCTAATTGTTGCAAATTTTAACATGTGCTGATTTTTTCCCATTTAATAGGGTGAAAGTAAAGATGGTATACATTTGGGAGAGAATCGGTCAAACGGTTCGGGAATTAAAACAAGCCGCAAATTGAAACTTGCAAATTGCTTCCTCGAGATTCCGCACGATACTCAAAGCTTCCTCTATGATGAGCCAAAATTGAGAAACATAGTTCCTCATAGAGAGAACTTTAAGCATCGTGCGGAATCTTGAGGAAGCAATTTGCAAGTTTCAATTTGCAGCTTGTTTTAAATATTCAATGGCTTGAAAATTAAATATCCTGCAAATTGTGTGTGCACATATGGCTTCTAAATTTATTCCTTAATAATAAACAAAGCCTCTTCTATAATTATACGTCGTGGGAGGAGATCGGATAAAACTGACCAGTTTCTCATCTTTCAGTAAACGGTATCTGACATTTTTTTACGTATTTACTTAGCACCCTAAAGAGTTGATAAACATATATTGGAGACCTCTTAATTCTAATTTTCTGAATGTTATCAATTTTCGTACCTTCCGCTTTTTATTGTTTCTTACGACATATCTTCAATCCCTAGAGGTCGCTACTTTTTGTTTGAATTCCAGAACATCACCGACACGAACAAAACTACGCGCTCTTGATGATGAAATAATTATTAGTTATTATCTAGCAATTTTTTTATTCGGATATAGTATCTAATAATGATTTATTAATAATAATAAAAAACTCAGTGATCATTTACTGAAAGAGGTACAAAAGTTTAAGACCAATTTGTGTTATCTTAATTATATTCTCGAAGAAATTTTTGTATGGAATCAAAGCCGCCTCTATGAGGAGGCTTTATTTTAGGTCGCTTGGTTAAAAACGCATAAATATTCAAAAAACGAGACGTTGCTAAATCTAATTATTTTTTTAACTTGAAGTTTAGTCGACTCTTGTGGAAGCACAAGTGGTCTCCGCGAAAAGGTCTCCGAGTTTATCGTCTTCCTGGGAGCGCTCGGGACCGATACACTCGGTTCATTCAGCGATAAATGATGGTAATTGGGCCATTACCGCGGAATGATTCGTTACGGATTTGAAAGAAGCACGAGTTAAATCCGGGCTGTCGTAAAACTTTGCGATTGAAATGTCATCCGACGCTCCCCTATATTAGCATCTTAAGAGCGTACATATATATTTGTATATTTAACGTTATACGTACACGTCTCGTTACAGTAGGATCCTGTCTCGCCACGGACATCAAGTGTCCGAGAAGATTCTTCGTTCTTAGGAATCGAAAACGCACGTTTGTCGCTCTTGTCCACTCTTGCAACAGTGTCGAATTAAAATATTGCTTGGCCGAGGGACGATTATTGAGAATGGAAATCGGTATCTCGCCACCCTCGAGAGGCACGATTTTTGAGTATTCGGTGGTACAGATAACGCTGTCGTCACGCGTGATGGGTGTATGACTATCCACACCGAAATATGTGATGCAATCACTGTCCGAGTCAGAAAAATATTGCCAGGGAGACCATGTTTTACCGTAATCTTTGGATTTTTCCAAAACCCAGAGTCCAGGACGTGGCGAATTGCCCATACGAACGTAGACGTAAGCTACGTGAAATTCCTATTTAAAAAAGCAAAGAATAACAAAATATAAAGTTTAGGACAAAAAGGAATTTTGTTCTTCTGCTCTGCACGTTTTTAATTCTCGAACGGATCAGTGTATCGGAGAGTCAAAGTGTAGTATACAAAGAAGCAAGGAGAACGAACTGAGTACATTTTCCGAAAGGGACTACGAACGCCAGATGTGGCTCTCGACACCCACCTCGCTTTCTTCGTTCAACGCTCTCGAACTCCGTGAGTTCTCTGTTGGTCTCTCTATTGAAATCCCGAGACACATGTGCAGTACGCAGTAAGCATATGAAAAACCCACGAAATAGTCCTACCGCCGAGTTTACGCCTTCTGAGAAAACCCTGGTTAGCTTTATAAGTGCTCATACAGAGCCATTGGATATTCCGCATAGTGCTTAAAAGAAGTGTTTCGATAAGATGCGCTTAAAGCAAAATGAATGTTCTCATATTTTTATGAATTAATGTAATGAACGAGAGATAAAGAGAATTGCTGCTCGCTTATGTTTTCCACAGAACACTGTATCTACAGTGATAAATTCATTTCCTTTTTGCCCCAGGAAGTCGCCTACCACTCGATATGAACTATGCTCTATATGAGCGATAGAAGAGCGATACGCTCGTTAAGATATTTCTTTGGCCCTCCTTTATACTGCACATGACGAGATGAAGATAAGTACTGAATATATTTGTATTTTAAATATCCTCTTTAATTTTAAAAAGACTCGCATGTTTTTTGTTACATACTTGGACTTTGAAACGCAGTCTTATTATAAAATTATGTTTAATACAACTTCGTTAAAATTGCATATTTACATATTAGTTTGTTTAACTGAATGAAAAAAAACACTGGTGCTTCTAATAAAACTGCAGAGTTCAATTGATTTGTTGTTTATAAAAAATTTAAAAGTTTCATCTGAGTCCATGTGGATTATGTTCCGAGTGATAAAAGAGTGATGGGAATACTCGTAGAGATATTTCTTCGACTCTCCGATACTGCATATGACGTGGAAGTATAATACCCTTGCAACTTTTTTTGCTACCTAATTAGTCTTCTGGCCCCAGTTTAATACCAAAATTGTATTTTGTCTAACATCATTGAAATTACATATTTACGTACACGTCATTCGTTTTTTTAACTCTGAGGAAAGGGTTGATGGCAGATGAATACAATTTTGTCAATGTGATTCATTCTCGTATTAACTTGTGAATCGTAGATTTTACCTGTTCCAGATTGATGGTCAAATCGACCTCGTTGTACTTCATGGATCTAGAAAGGGGTGGCGATTGCCACCACGTTTCCATACCGTCCACCGCATGCTCGGGAGGATGATTTTTTTCCGGATTGGATGGATCACAGTAATCGCAAACCTGTGGAATAGAAAACAAAATATTTTTACCGTCTCTGCGCTACTTCACGCTCATACGCGACCTTTTCACAAGTCTCTCGTAAGTGTTTTTTACGCTCCTGCTTGAGTTATCTATTTCCTCCTGTATTTCTCTTGGTTGCCTTTTAAAATTACACGATTTACGCATACCCTCGTTATATCCGGGCTGATAAAACATATTTTGGAGCATCGAGAGACTCCAAGTTATCAAGAATATTGAGAGGTCAGCAATTTTATCTTTTTTCTTATCCTATTCGAGCTGGCACTCCCTCATCATTCTTACGATATCTCTTATTTATTTTGGTTCTCTTATACTAAACCGTTGAATAAATTATTTTAAGAATGCTCACTGAAAAAAATTTGACCGCCCAATATAATACAAGCCACGACTATTAGTTTCTCATCAATTTAAACGAATTTCTAGTGGATCTCCTGCTGAACTACCAAATACTTTATGGTCTGATATAGAAGCTGAAACTGACCATTTCTCAACGATTTATCTCGAAGTTATTCTGAAACTCATACTGAAATAGCAAACAGATTGCAAAAATGGTCAAAAGACCATTTTTTTCTAATATAAAAGCCAGGATTAACTGCTTTTCATCGGTCAATCTAATCTTTCTTTTGGATTTTTCACTTTATTACCGAATAAATAATTTCGAGATTGGTTCACGGGAAGAATTCCTTTCTTTTGTCTAATATGGAAGTCAAGAATAACTGTTTCTTATCGATATGACAAATACTTAGCGCTCTAGATTTTCGCGATGGGTTTTCGGGGAATTCGCACTCATTAACATGCCTCCGGCCCGTTTAACTTTTTTTCATCGTCCATTCCTTTTTTTTATAAATCTCAGCCGAGCATCACTCTTGGAAGGACCCTTTGATCTTCCGACAAGTGGTTCCCATGCTAATCTTTGTATAGTCCTAATGTCTGGTTATTGTCTGGTGATTGTCATCGAAAGAAGATTATCTTCACCACGGTAACGAGAAAATCGTAGACAAGTATTTCAGGCGGACTATATTCAAGACCAATAATCCAGAATCTCAGCGCCCGACTGAACAGCGGGAAGACCCCGAGGGAGGCGAAAATTGTTCCAATCTCGTGTAGGTATACCCTCGCACTATGATGCAGGGATTCCCAACCGGCACTTAATGAAAATATTATCGTGATGCATAATGCAGTCAAAAACCATTACAAAAAAGGATATCACTTTAAAACATTTAATTATGATAATAGTTATCTTTGCATATCAAAGTTTATTTTTACAAGATTGCTCATCTGCAGCGATTTGTGTTGTAAAAATGGGTGTTCGATACTCACCTGCCCCTGAATAAGATTTATATCTTCATTCTGATCAGAATTCGCTCCAACTAATTTACAGTATAGCTCCGGTCCGGTACTATTCACACCGCATGTGGCAGAAGCGATGATTTCTTTTCCCTCTGCCAAATTGAAATACGGTGGGGTGAGATTTTCATTTTGAACTTGCGACACTAGCACGGAAAGGACGACCAGCGGCCCCCAGAAGAGCATGTTCACCACGTTGCCGATCATCAGCCGGCTACTACTTTAATCTCTTTTGTTTAATCAATTTCAATTATGTTTATCGAACCGTTTTTATTTGTTCAACAATAGCTGAGGGCAAATATCGGCTCTCGCCAGAACTTTTTATATTTCCCGTAGAGCTACACCACCCGTGGAAGCCATATGAAGCCTGAGTGGCATCTGGATCCACACTGAGGACCGAATGCTACCGAGATTACTAAAAGCCCTGAAAGGCCGAGGTCCAACGTGCGGGGTCGCTGATGCTGATGCTGGTTGGGAGAGTCGGGGTTGACCGGGAAGCAAACGCATACAGAATGGCATACAGTATACGCTCTCGGATTTTCACTACGAGAACTTGCCGGCTGTACATCTTTACCTTCGCACGTTGTTGTTTTGACTGGAAATGCCTACGCGTTTTTCTCGAACATGCGTCTTTATAAACTTGCACGTTTTTCTCAATGCATCTACAAAAATGTATTCACACAGAAAAAATTGATTGGTAAAATGTATTTCATATAAAGTTGCATGTAGTTATGTCGTCAAAATTGTATTCTTCAAAAATGAATAATGTATTTACGCCTACCATATCAACATTGAAAGAATATAATTAGTTGGTAAATTTATTTAGGAAAACAAATTTTGTGTCGACGTAAGAAAACAAGAGATTTTTTTGAAAACGAACTTTTTTCGCTGAAAACAAGTTATTCACTGCATGACTCAAATCAATCAATTTTTTTCTCAGTGCGGAACAATATGTTTTACTCGTATAAAAAGAAAAAAAAATCGACAAGGACCCTTTACGTTTACATTTTTAATCAAAAGTTTTATTCGATCAGAATATGAGTACTTTGTGATAAGAGATAAACCTTTCAGAAATTAACTATATTTCGAGATTAACGGATTTTATGGGATTTTAGGTTTTTCGAAAAATGTTAGAGCCATTTATCTATTTAGACCGGGTTTGACTCGCTAAATGGCTACAACTATTAATCGGCCGAGTATCTCATCATATCACTTTGTAACAAATGTCCAAGGAATAACCTAGATATCGGTAGATCTCAAATATTGTTAGAAAAAAAAATTATATATTAATGAAAATAAAAACCAGCTTTGAATTACAAAAATACATCTAAACGTATTTTTGTTCTTTGAGCTACAGCAAACCACAGCTTTTGATTTTTTTAAGTCGCACATAAATCAATTTTTAAAGAAAAAATCGAGAAATAAGAGCATTTCATGTTAACATGTCCTATGAGTATTAAATCCTCGTAAAGCTGTTGTCATCATAAGATCTGATTTTTACGAATTGTCTTAGGTATACATTTTGGTTTGATTGACAGGTTTGGTATGGTATGTCTCATTTCGATCAACAACCGAAACAACAATGTTTGTTTAAATAATCATTTACGAACCGTGAATTCTAAAGTATTTAAGCAAAGTAATTTGCCAATTACATTGTAATACGATCATTACAACCCAGACTATCAGAATCTAACTTTTACAATACATATATATTAATTAGGAAGTACGGGGTCTCGATCGATACAGCTCTCATTTTTCATTTTAGGTTCTTTACGAAGGAAAACGAACGAAGGAAAAAGTACGCATACATATTTCTAACTTTCGTCTTTTACAATTGATGGACATTAACCAAAGACTACACTTACATCAATCAAGCCGATATATATTCATATGCACAACGTGTAATTCAAGTACTCACAAGAGCGTTTCTGACCCATTTATTCAACAGTGACTGGGAGCTTTTGATTGCCTCCGACGTTCACACTCGCCCACACATTCTTAATTCTGCGAAACTTTGAGATTTTCCAAGGGACCGCTGCTGCCTCAACGTGCTTGAAGACAGGGTGATGGCCACACTACCGTATATTGCCAATAGGCTGTTTTAGAAGATTAAGAAAGGAGGAATAAGAAAGAGCTACACAAGCTAATCCCTACGCAAACACTACCGATACGAATAGCATGATGCAAACACAAGATTCTTCTCTTTTTGCCCATCGATTGTATACACGTATTCTACAAAAAAATGCCATTGTATAAGATAGATAACAGCGCAAAGGTCTACAGTTCCGAAGAAGCGTGATAATGACAGAGAGACATTGTTGTGTAACTATCACTTTATTTCTCACACGTTTTTTCGTGATTGCCGCAATTTGCCTTTCTCAGGAGTCAAAAGTAACACAAGACACATCGTCAAAAGTATTTCAATCATATCTTTATCACAACAGTCGCAAATTTCAGACATCACAATATTGGATGAAGTATATATCGCTGAACGCATAACTACATCGATTGCTCTATCGACCTTACCCAAACTCATTATCGATCATCGCTGAATATTACTTCGCTTTTGTAGAAAATTTCAGTTCAATTTATGAAAGTGTACAAAACAGGGAGATTGAATTTATTTTCCGAAGATTCAAAGTTCTATAAAATTCAATCCTCTTTACAAATATCGGTTAAATTCAACGTCAAACATTGCCGAACGTGTCTCCGATTATAAGGAACAATTTTGCACGATAGTCTATGTTTTACGGGAGTTAATTACGGATTAACTACGCCTTTTTTATAAAAATTATTATCAAAAAGATTTTTACAAAGATTATAACAATCAAAGGGAAGTTACGATTGAATATTCAAACTCCTGTGCGGGCACACACACGCTCACTGATAGATTTTCTAAGTCTTTTTCTATCACTTTTCTTCTTTTATGAAGAACCATGGCACGATGTATCGGCGACTAGCTAAATCGTTTGCAAACTGTAAAAATCGACTTTACAGTCTATCGTTCTAGTGATATTTTAAAATATTGTTAGAAAGGGCCGGAGGGGGAGCAGTCGGTAGTCTGAAAATGCGCCACATGTAGTTTGAAATGGAATTAGATACTCGCCCAAAAATCGATTTATAATGTGAATTTTCGCGAGCTCCGAATTACTTTGAATTGACTTAGATACTACTGTGTTCAAAAAGTAAGGTGAATTTTGTTTTAAAATAAATTTTTTAAATTTATTCTTCCAAATTGATTTCGTCCCCATCAAAATAATCCCCCCTAGCTACAATACATTTATGCCAACGATTTTTCCAATCTTTGAAGCATGTTAAAAAGTCGTCCTCAGGTATAGCCTTCAATGCGCGTAGCGATTCACGTTTGATCTCTTCAATCGACACAAAACGATTTCCCCAGAGTGGTCTCTTGAGCTTTGGGAACAGCCAGAAGTCACACGGTGCTAAATCAGGCGAATACGGTGGTTGTGGAGCGACATGAGTGGAGTTTTTGGCGAAAAACTCACGAAGAACCAGTGCTGTGTGCGACGGTGCATTATCGTGGTGCAAAATCCAAGTGTTGTCTTTCCATAATTCTGGCCTTTTCTTGCGAATAGCTTCACGCAAACGACGCATAACACTTAAATAATATTCCTTGTTGACAGTTTGGCCAGTGGGAAGGAATTCGTAATGCACCACGATAATCGAAGAAAACTGTCGACATGACCTTGATCTTTGAGCGACTTTGGCATGGATTTTTCGGTCTCGGTTCACCTTTGGCACGATAGTCGCTCGATCGATCGGTTGTTTCCGGATCATAGGCATAAATCCAAGTCTCATCGCCCGTAATAATTTGTTTGTAGACGTCCTGATAGTCAGAAATCATTGATTCACATGCTTGAACGCGACGCTCTTTTTCGAAAAAATTGAGAAATTTTGGCATCAAACGCGATTTGACTCTTCTGAGGCACAAATGATCCTTCAAAATTGCTTGCACTGATCCAATCGATATTGCAAGCATGTCGGCAAGGTCTCGAATTGTTAATCGACGATTTTCGAGCACCAATTCCTTGATTTTCTTGATGTGTTGCTCATCAATTGACGTCGATGGTCGTCCAGAGCGTTCCAAATCATCAACACGTTCTCTGCCTTCTTTGAAGTCTTTGTACCACTTGTAAACATTTTTCTGTGACTTAGTCTCGTCACCGAAAGCCTTTTGTAACATTCGATACGTTTCAGCGGCGGAAATTTCATTCCACAAGCAAAATTTAATAGCACTTCTTTGCTCAACAAAATTCGACATCGTAAAAATCGCCAAATTCACTTTTCTTTGTTCACAAAACCAAGTGTAAACTAAAAACTAATGATGATATTGACATGTAATTTGTCACAGATGTCACTAACAGTCCTACCAACTTGAAAAAAAAATTCATTTGTCCGATTCGGTTAACGCGGGAAGTTTAAATTAAAAATGCACCTTACTTTTTGAACACAGTAGTATAACATACGTTATTTCTGATCAGAGATAGACAGAATAAAACATTTTAGTCATTTAATTACCGCCCAACTACCTCAGCAAACACTCACTAATTCCGAGTGGAATTAATAATTTATCTCAATTCAAATATTCGTTCCTTATGAAATTATAATAGTAAATGAAAATCAGATACTAATTCCAGAAGGCATTTGTATTTGAATAAAAATCTAATCCATATTTCACAAGAATTTGAATTTTAATAAATATCAAATCCATATTTCACAAGGAATTTGTATTTGAAAGAAAATATATTACGAATTAGTATTTAAATTTCCTCGCGGACTTGCTCAACTTTTTACCAACCGAATTCCAACTGGTTGATTTGTACAAAAACCAACCGATTTCCAACCATTCTGCTATGTGACGGTGGGAACTCTGTTGGTTCTAATAAAAGCAACCGTCAATTCAACTTTGGGCTTTGCTAAAAGATGGATAGAAGTTGGAACGTGGTTAGTTTTAGTAAAACTAACCATTAATTGAAATTGCCTCTGCTATATAACGATTAGAACTTAGTTCGCTTGAGGTTAATTTTTTGCCTAAATAACCTTTTGTCCGATCCTGGTCAAATGAAACGGAAATCCAACTAAAAACCAACCGAAGTAAAGATTGCATGAGTTCGCGCGTGTTTCATTCAAATATTAGCACCTTAATTCTAGGATTGGTGTTTTATTTTTATTTAATTACTAATTATTTAATCTTTGAAATCCTTCGGGAATTAGATTTCGATTTTCATAAAATATTCTTTTATTCTTCTTTTTGTGATGTCCCATATCGAGTACTTACTTGTTACGCTTCATAATTTTTTCACCTACATATGATTGGCATTCCTCATGAGTGACACCACATCAGAGAAAAAAAATATCTAAAACGCAAAAATTATTTTTAGCTGACTAAATAAAACCCCCCAAAATCACAATGTGTTTGAAACTTAAGAAAACTACATGAACATAAGCAGTCTCCTATTCTGACAATATAAACTAAAAACATCCGTAGCTCGTATTGACAATTACGTTGTTCACTTACTACATTTGGATAAACTTTATATATACAGGGTGCGCCATCTTTTATGTCGATATGTAAACATTGAATAACTTTAAAAAAAAAAAGAAAACGTGCAGTTCACACGCGGTAGAAGTGAAACTTTGTAATCTGGGTAATTTGCGAGAGAATGAGAAATATACACTATGAAGAGGTAAGCAAAGAGACAGGGAGAGATTGATTAATTTCTTATTTATTGCCCAAAGAGGGAGAGGGAGAGTGAGAGAGATAAACAATGTGACTCGAGGTAATATTTTATGAAATATATAAATCGCTATATTTAATATAAAAATGATTTTTTATTATATAGTTTTTTACATCGGTAAAATTAGCTCATATATTATCATTATTTTCATCATTCTCAATTTCCAAACATGTTACTAACGGCTTATGGTAACTGAAATATGATACAAATGTTTTGGTTTGAATTTTATTTAAAAATCTTTGAAATACTGCATCTATGGTAGTTCCTGATCTTGTTGTTGGCTCATTTCTGTTATTTGACATTTGTAAAATGAAGGTATTATTAAAAAATTCTATTAACGGTAATGAAGTTGGTTCGGCAAAATTTATGTTAAAATCTCCACTTAAAATCATTGGTAATTCGTGGTATTTTTTTTTAAGTATTATCGACACCTCTGGCGTATATTTAATTAAATTTTCGTGAATGAATTCGATGATAGACTCTATTGCTTTATTTGGAGAATTGTATATAGCAACAATTAGAACCGTTTACCCGTTTTCTAAGGTGCTACGACAAGCACACATTTCTCTTATATTTATTAGAAAGATGCACGGACAATGATTCTGTTTGATGCGTACATATATCAATTTGTGGAGTAACAATTCAAGCACTATCATTCGTATTGTGATATATCGCTACTCCACCTGCTCTAATATCGCGTTTAAATTTCACTGCAATATCGAAATTCGGAATATCAATATGATCGTCATTATCCAACCATTTCTCAGAAAGTATTCAGAAATTTGATTTTGTTGCAATTTTATCCGAATTTATATCTGCTACATGAGCACGTAGACTTTGACAATTAAATGAGAAGATTGACATTTCTGATCTGTTTGTAATGAATTCTGTCATTAATCCTCCGATTGTTTGCAGTCTGTTCAATGAAAGCCTTTCGGATTCCGCTTGCAAGCCCATCAGAGATGCCGCTCTACGTCGCCCATGATAAAATCGTTGATCTCCATTATTAGTAATAATATATAGACCTTCAATACTGGTAACACGTGATAACGCTACGTATACGAGTTGTTGAGGGTGAGTTTTCTCATACTCATACACAATCTCACTAAATGCACCTACCTGAGATTTGTGTATTGTTATAGCACATGCTGACACTAACGGAAAATGATTGCGTTTTGCGACAGTCGTTTTATTCGCAACAAGTGGAATTGTAGAAGTTCTTCGATCTATCGAAACAGCCTGTCGACTGAGGTTGTGTCTTTGTATTGACGCAGCAGCTTTCTTACGTATCTTCTCACCAGTTTTGGTTGACTCCGGAAATTCTAACCATAGACGACCTATTTCACCAGCATCATTATATTCTATGTGGACCTATTTTCCTGTAGCACCATTCGCTAACCCATCTGATACGTCGATATTGGAGGTTAATATATCTGATTTGTTTAATACCGATTGGACTTCATATGGTAATCCTCTGGCATCAATAGTAGACATCTTGTGAAGTTTTTTATGCATAGCGGCTTCTTGCTGAGCTCCTTGGTAGCCAATATAAACATCTGTTGCTATGGAATTGACTTTGTCGTCTGCACAATTAAAAATGTGATTATTATACTCACTAACAGATCGATTATTGAAGAATAACCGCACACCATCCGGACACAGTCCGTCAGCCCCTTCTTTTGTAAAGAATCTTGATTCTATCAACTGCAGCTTATCTTCATCTAATAACTTTCCATCGCCAATTTTTGTCAATATTTTTGATGTTCAGTTTTCGCACCTATTAAGCACACACTCAACTCATGCACACGCTACACTCACAATCATCTGACGACTCGCGTCATGTGGTATAGCTCGCAGGCATGCTATATCGATTTATCGACCCAGCGCACTCAAGCACATTGTCCGTCAGCTTGCATCCTCCATCGAAGCTCACTCAAGCGGTCAACGCTGCTAGCGTGGCCCCAGCGGCAAGACCACTCACAAGGCTCACTTTCCATCGCTGGCGGCGAATCACAACTCAAGCAAGCTGTGACGTACGTCCGCCCTCTTGATACTCTGCCTCGTGGTCGACGGATGTGGCCATTTTCGGACTCGAGTGGTACGCGCTACACATTCCCGCGTAAATTCACAGAGATATTCATTCGTTCCACTCACGTTTGTGTGCACTCAGTATTGTAGCGTATTACATTCTTGGTCAAATCACCCGTGTTTCAAATCAGTGTCAGTGCGAATCACAGTAGATCAACAGAACTATCGCAACAATCACATTAAAGTCAACGGCGTGGTTCGGCGTTGGCAGCATAGACGCCACGCAGCCTCGCGACACACGTTGGCTATAGCTCACTCGCCAGCCTGCCGTGTGGCTTCAATAGAGCTTTACAATCAGACCACATCACCAGGATCATCCACACGGATCAACAAGTCCATTCAACAGCCTGAGATCCCACTCAACATTAGTACATCATCACACAGGCCAGACAAATCAAATTACACATTTTTTGTATTCAACAGGTATTTTTTATGCAATCACCGTTAATTAATTAAATAAACGTTGAATTATTATGGTTAATTACTGAGTGCATTCAATTGGTTATGCTTGTCACCAGGATCCTTAATCTTAATATTCGCATCTGTCACTCGACATGCTACGTGCGAATGCATCGACCTACTATTCGTCGACAGAATAGAAATACTCAAGTGATACATATTCATTGCACAGAGCACTATATTCATTGTTATTTCTTATGTTTTACTCAGGCTGACTAGGCGCTGACTCTGCGCACTTGTCTATTTCGCTCGTAGTGCTTCGTAGCATCAGTTAGTTTTCATTTTAGAATTCTTAATAATTTTTGTGAAACATTATCAAATATTTCTAATTCACTCTCAATCATTTTCATACATTGTTTGGTCTTTTTCGAGCTAATTCAAACTCACTCACACTCTTCTTCTTCTGTGAGCTCGTAGAATTGCAAGCCTCGCCACAGTGTAGGACCTGCTGGTGGTCGTCTCAGCTGTTTATAAATTGGGGTTGCTCGAACCAGCGGTAGTTGACGTAGATCTCCAATTAGAATTTAATCCAGTCCTCCAAAATTGTCGTTGAAATTACCAGTGATCTGTTTTAATCTTGCGTCAATTTGCTCAAGCAGTTCAGCACCGATCATACTGATTCCATCTATGATTAGAACACGAACGTATTTAAATAGTGAACGATATTGTTGTACGACTTCCATTGACAAAGGAAGTAATTTGAACAAACTTATTTTTAAAGCTGTGTGGACCGTTGTTCCACCAATTGCTACTGCAGCTTTCCCAGTTGAAGCACAAGTTATGTAAGCGTTACAATATTCATCATTCTATGTGAACCTATTCTAAATTTCCATTAACAGTTTTATTACAAATGTTTTTCCACATCCTGCAGAACCCGTGAAGTATATTTGCAATGGCGAGGGTCTTTCGGACTGAAGATGTGAAATAACATGCATGAGAAGATCCTTTTCACTAGAAGTTTCACGAAGTAAAAAAAAACCGATTTCCATATATGAGGTACTTTTATTCAATTTGGTCCTTTACAATTTATTTGGACTAGTTTTTGCATATAAAATCAATCAAGTGGCCGCCTTTATAGGCCAAAGCAAAATGTGCCCTTTTTGCTGCGTTTTCCATTACTTTTTCGAGCATCTCTGGCGGTATAGCGATGATTTCGGCACGAATGTTTGCCTTGAGCTCGTCAATGGTCTGAGGCTTGTTGGCGTACACTTTGCTTTTCAAATAACCCCACAAAAAGAAGTCCGGAGGGCTCAAATCTGGAGATCTGGGTGGCCAGTCAATGTCGCCATTTTTTGACATCACACATCTAGGAAATTTTCGTTGCAGAAACTGCATTGTTTGATTTGCTGTATGGCATGGCGAACCGTCTTGTTGAAACCAGTAACCGTCCAGACCTTTTTCACACATTTGTGGGCAGACTTAATGAGCCAACATCCACCGATATCGATTCCCATCGACTATTTCGCTTTCTCTGAAGAAAAATGTGGAAAAATCTCGTGTGGATTCTCTGTTCCCCAAATGCGGCAATTTTGCTCGTTAACGGCGCCAGAGAGTGTGAAAGGGGCCTCGTCGGTCATCAAAATTTGCTTTCAAAAATCAGGTCCAGTGTCAACCATTCGAGCGACTATTTGGCCGTATTCAAAGCGACGTGGACGGTCTGTTGGCAATATTCTTTGAGTCAATTGCACTTTATACGGAAACAAATGTAAATCATGTTTCAAAATGCGCCGCAAAGTGGTTCCACTGACGCCAAAATGCTGAGCACGATGACGATACGACACATGTGGGACTCGGCAACACTCTCTTAAAGCTTCAACCAGTTCATTGGAACGTCTTGGGCGTTGATAAACGGCACGTGGATGATCTCCCACTGTCCCGTGCTCAACAAAATTCGACACCAAACGACGAATAGTGTTGTCAGTCGGTGCTTGTTGGCCACGATATTTTCGACGATATGCATGTTGAGTTAACACAATTGAACGACTATTTTCAATGTACAGCGTCACTATTTCGGTGCGTTATTTCGGTATGAAGCGATTCATGGTTAAAATTGTACTGAATTGACGTTTCAAAAACATGTCTACTCAAGTCAATCGGTTGATAAATGTCAAAGTTATTCAATGTTTACATACCGACATAAAAGATGGCGCACCCTGTAGTATATGTTATGTTATTATGTTATGTATATGTTGACATTGTATTGTAACAGAGTTACACCCATGAGCGTAGGGATAAGTGCAATAATAATCGATGCCGTAAAATAGAGGCACACTTTCGATCATCGATTATTATTGTGAACGGCTGGAGAGCCCGAAGAGAATTATAACACGTTAGGAAAGGATACGAGGAGACCGTGAAACGTGAGTGACACGAGTCGACGGCTGTCCGATTCCGAGCAGAGAGGAGGGACAAAGATAGAATATTTTGATACACCTGAGCGTTCGAACGAGTACAGATGTACCAAGGTTCGCGGGTGATAGGCCATCGCCCCGGATAGAAAAACTAGAGCTGTCGCCGCTCCGAAATTCCCTCGCTGACGTAAACAGCGGGTCAGCGACCAGCTGGCCTTGCTGGGAGGCGAGGGGAAGGCGGTGAGCGCGGCGACGGCGGATCGCAAAATACGACGAGATGCGTTAGATTTTGAAATTATGAGGAAAAATAGGCAGAGGGGACTGAGGCGAGGGGAGGCCTATAAAAGGTCGGTGCGGGGAGAGAGGAGCTCTCTTAGCTCAAAAGGCTCAATCAGGAAGAATAAAATAAAAGATCAGTAAAGAGTACAATTAAAAAGTGAAAATCCTAAAGGCAAAAGAAAGATACTAAAAGTAGAGTCGGGGTGCATTTCGGACAGTAAAGCAAGTGAGTGACACTCCGAGGCCCGTGGAAAAAGAGGACACGAACAGGCGAGTTGTCGCAATCTAATTAAATAAACAGTTAGGTCGTGTATAACAAGTGCGATCATAGAATCTAGCTAGTACCTAAGTTAAATCATATAAGAGCATAGAAATAAATTCAGCCGAATAAGCAGGTAGTTTTTAAGGGAATAGGATTAAGAAGATAAATCTAAGCGTGTAGAATAAGTGCATCGAATTGAGCGAACATATTGGAGGAATAAAATCAGTCGTGTGGAATTTAAACTTGCGATATAGACGAGAATCGCCATATCGTGTGAGTGGAAGAGAGAAAGAGTGAGAGCAGAACAGGAGTGACAGAGAAAGAATTATAAACAGAGTTTATACACTCTGTCCACAGAGAGTCTGATGCGTGTGGCTGTATGTGTGCGGGTAACGAGTCAATACCAAGGCGTAGGAATATAACTGAAGCTCGAGCCCGAGGATACCAAGAATTGATGTGCGGATAAGAGGAAATAATAATGAAATAATCGAGGGAAATCCCGATTTTCGATGCAGAATAGTGTATCGAATTCGTAGTAGTCAGAGAATAGATCTAGGTGAAATTAAGTGCATAGAATAAGTAGTACATACAAGCGGATAGCATATAAGGCGTAGAATTAGATCGAGTAATTAAAATCGCAGTCTACACAGGAATCGCCCGGCCGAATAAGTGTGGAAGAGAAAGAATTGTAAATAGAGTTAATACACTCTATCAAAGAAGCGAATGCGTAGCAAAATAGCTAGTGGAGCGGAATATTTATGCAACAAGTATACAGTAATACCGCTGGACGAGGAGCGAGAGAAAGCGAAATAAGAGTAAAAGAGAAAGAATTGTAAATAGAGTTAATACACTCCATCGAAGGAGTGAGTGCGAAGCAAAATAGCTAGTGGTATGATATATCTGTGCACCGAGTATACAGTAATACCGTTGTACAGAACCATAACAGACTTACGAAGAATACCGAGAATCTGTGCACTCGAAATAATATAATAATTGTAGAAATAATCGCTAGAATTAAGAAGTTAAAATAGTCATTATGCAGAATGCGAGTGACCGTAATTAAATAGTGACGTTTTTCTATGAAACTATTTCTCCTGGAATAAAGCCTGACTGTCAACCACTACGAAGTCTCAATTAATTAGTCCTGTGATCGAGCCCGAATTCCCACGAAAAATAAAAATATATGTTAACGATAAAAATTATCGTTACAGTATATTATAAGCTATATATGATATATTAATGCCTTGAGTATCACTGAGGCATGTATCGACACTCAAGCAGTTAATAAAATTCAATTTAAAAAACAGAAAATTATGGTATTCGCTTGCTCTTCAATGTCTAATACTGAAGTTTAATGAGCGAAACAGTTTATAAAATATAATAAAAATAAAACATTAATTTTCATTTGAATACAAGTTCCTTCTGAAATAAGTATTTTATTATTTATTTAAATACGAATTTCTTATGAATCTGATTGTTAAAAAAATTTACCGAATCCCCCAGGGACGGGCCACTATCATCTTTTAAATTTCAACCAACCTTTGGAACTTGGAATTTTTGCCCAATTTTAAGCCAATTTTTTTTTAGCACCATAATCTATGGTCGGCTGCTGAATTGGATCTTCACACTTTTTTTGCACGAACCCTAATATTTCAATGCGTAATCTATGGTTTGCTTAAATAGCAATGGCTGCTCAATTAGCGTGACATACTGCTACATAAATATTATCAACATTTTTTGTTGCTAGTAATGGCATGCCGTAGACTCTGCAGTGAGAAATTCGCTGTACCTTATATGAATTATGCAAATGACTTACTCCGGAAATTCGTCTTCCTCATGCTATCATTGTATGGATCTGGTTCGTAGGTATTGAATGTCAACTATTTAATTCATATTTCGGATAACGTGAAACATTTTTATTTGGCGCTAACCCAAATCTTGGCGTTTTGGGCAGAAAATTACTTAGGGAAACTAAAAAAATTGATACGGAATTCGAACAATCCCTTAATTTAGGTTGTAAAACGATGAGTGGAAGTTGATTGTCTCCCTGTTATAAAAGGAGTTATGTTTCAAAGAGATCTTGCAAGTTTCCAACGAATCAATCGTCGTGCCCGTAGAGGAAATATTTTGCAAAAATGTTTTGAAATACTAGCAAACAATACTCACTATACGATTAATTTGCTGCACGACTGATTTAAATGAGAAATTAATTAATAAACTAGTTTCTGTACAATCTGACTACTAGTGCGAGCACGAAGTGCAACGTTGGCGCGTATTGCTTCGCCAATATAGGCCCTCGATAGGGCACCGAAATGCGTGATTTCGTGTCGATGCAGTCCGCATCCAGTGTTCTCAGCATTTACTCATTGTTTGTCAACATTCGCATTAATACGTCGCGCAGTGGGACAGATCTGAAATAAGGTGGCCAAAAATCGAAAAAATGATAGTCACCGAATGAGTTTAGTACCATAGAATCTTGTAGAGGGGGCTTTGGTGCTTGTTATTCCAAAAGGGAAGTGAGATATCTTTTATACCCGAGACGCTACGCTAGTTCACAGTTACCCATTCTCAGCACAGCGTAAACCACGTGTAGCGGCTCCGAAATTCACTGCTACTTCAAGTGCGTGTAACTTTTTACTCCAGTGTCCTTTTTCAATTCTGTTTGATGGAGGGTGTTAAGAAAGGTATGTAGAATATTTACGTATATAATGTTTTCATTAATTTATACTCGCGTGTGTTAGAAATCATGTCAAAGATGTGTCTACATAATGGTTTTTCTTGTAAAAATGTTTACCATAAATTAGCAAAAAAGTTATCTATTCTGCGGGAATCAAGAAGTTGAGATATGGAGCATATAGTTTACGATGTTTTGTAATAGAATCTGGAAGAAAATTCTGCCCTTCTCTGCCTCTGTACTTTTGAGGTTAGAAATACGCGACGCCGAGCAGCTGCTTTGTTAGGTAAGGGTCGACGCAGAGACACACAACAGGGGTCCGGGACTACCTGCTATTGAAATATGTAGAAAAGTATACCGTTGCTTCTTTTGATAATTTTCATATATATACCGGGTGTCTTATTTTAATGTATTATTAAATTTGTATCATCTTTGCAATTAATCATTCGGATAACACTCCGCGAAAATATTATTGTGTATACAGGTAATTTTTCTTATTTATAATTAAATAAAGCTTATTATATGAGAAATGTGTTTTTACTTAATATTACATCGCATTATGTCTGTATTTTAGAATCGCGTATTGATAAAATATTTTGTTTTCAAATCCATGACGAGGATCGACAATCTTTGAAGATCTTGTTGTCCAACCTTAAAAGAAGATGGAAACGATCTCAAAGAACAACAGAACGCTTTCTTCAAAACAATGAAGAGTAGCTTTGTTCTTCCACTATTATTAACGTGAGTATTGAAATTTAATACAGAAATATGTAAATTTAATTCGAATTATTAAAAAAACTGAAAGTAAGATTCAAAATTTCTCACAATAATTCCATTATGCACTCTACAGAATGTTTGGACGACTAATGAAGAACCTGCGGATTCGAGTATGGCGACAACGAGTACGGCGACAACGAGTACAGCGAAATCAAAATCCACGGAATCGAAGAAGCGTCGTCGACCAAGTATGGAGTTCGAGAAAGCAAGTGATCGAAGCAAAAGAAGAAAAGCCACTGATTTACGTAACACAGTAAGCACATTGGAATTATCGTTAGCTACTCAAATGAGCCTTCGTTCTTCTGGGGCCACTAGTGCTGCCAGCATCGTCAAAGAAATGACGACAAAGTCACCAACGCGACCTGATAAATACAGAGCAGCGTTAAAATTATCAGCAACTCCTCGTATTATTAAAATGTCTGCCGATGAGGCATTGTCCGATGTCGTTGAAGGAAAGTTATCGAAATATCAGTACATGCTTATTAGAAATTCAATGAAAAAACACAATGCTCTTACATATCCCTGTTATCAAACAATTACACAAGCCAAACTTCGATGTTACCCATCAAATATACAGATAACTGAGACTCGTGTGGAAGTCAGTGTACAAGCACTCTTAAATCACACATCAGAAAGAATTTTACATGTTCAAAACGACACTATAAAAACATTATCTCCAGCAATTTTAGAAAATGCCAACCAAGAAAATGCCAATTGGTCAATTATCTAAAGATGCTCAGAAATAAGGATATCAAAAAATATCGTGAAGGGGTTTCCAGAACAAATTCACGCACAAATACAATGGAAGATGTGTTTCATTGGCTCCTGGTATCTTCGGATCCACTTATTTCGAGCATGAGAAAAATGAAACCCAAAAAAAGTACAAATTTGTCATCGAAGGCCCTAGAGCTTTTATTTTTCCCTGATGATGATGAGTCTCAAAATGTTCTAGAAATTTCTGATAAGCATGATACTGACTCTGATTTCGAACATGATAATTCTCCCGACAGTGATAGCGACTGATTTTTACAATTTTTTCTTATTCACTTATTTTCTTAACTGTACGCATTATTACATAATAACTGCTACTCCGACAATTTTTTAAATAAAAATCAATTAAACACAAACTGTTTTGTATTTCGCAATTGTAATATTATAATCGTTATTACCAACCTTGAATACCCTTATATACCAATTTATATGAAATTCCGAACAATTTTTAATAAAGTGGTCGGCCATATTGGATCCGCCATTTTGAATTTTGAAATTATACTATGGAATTCGTAATCAGCGACCTCGAAAATCCTTGGTATATACAAATTTATATGAGATTCCGAACAATTTTTAATGAAGTGGTCGGCCATATTCGATCCGCCATTTTGAATTTTGAAATTATAATATGAAATTCGTAATCAGCGACCTCGAAAACCTTTATATACCAATGTACGTTTAAATTCAAAACTTCTTTCTATTTTTGGCCAACTTTTCTGAGATCTGTCCCACTGTGCGTCGGTGCCGCATTCGGTCGTAAAAACTTCAACGAATTGTGACTGTCTATATCACTGTAAAAAAAAAAAAACGAGGTGTATTCATTGTGTCGGGTTGTGTCATTTGTCATGAACAGAAAGAATCGTATTTGCAATATTCCAACTCACAGGTTAAAATGATTCATTTTTCCTAGCTTTTGTAACTTGATATAGCCATAATTTTTGTTGTTTGTACGTATGATAATGTATGATAATGTATGATAATGTATGATAATGAGTGTGAGTGAGTTTGATGTATTGACAATGGTTCACATAAAATTATTCAGAACTCTAACAACTGAAAACTATCTGATGCGACAGAGCACTATAAGAGAAATTGATAAGTGCGCAGAGTGAGCACCTAGCCAGCCTGAGTAACACATAATAAATGGCAATGAATGTAGTGCTCTGTGCAGTGAACGTGTATCGTTTGAGTATGTTTAATCTGTCGACCGATAGCAGGTCGATGCATTCGCACGTAGCATGTCAAGTGACAGATGCGAATAGTAAGGTTAAGGATCCTGGTGACAAGTATAAATAATTAAATGCACTCAGTATGTAACAATAATAGATTCAATGTTTATTTAATTAATTAACACTCATTGCATAAAATACCTGGTGGATACACAAGAAATGTAATTTGATTTGTTCTGGCCTGTGTGTTGATGTACTGGCGGTGAGTAGGTTCTCAGGCCTCTGAGTTGAGTTGTTGATTCCGTGTGGTTGATCCTGGTGATAAGGTCTGATTGTAGAGCTCTAGTAAAGCCACACGGCAGGCTGGTGAGTGTTCTGACGCCAATGAACGGTGCGAGGCAGAATGGCGTCTCTGCTGCCAACGAACGAACCACGCCGTTGACGTTTATGTGAGTGCTGCACTAGTTCTGTTGGTTTGCTGTGATTTGTACTGACACTGATTTGACACACGGGTGATTTGACCAAGAATGTAATACACTATAATACTGAATGCACACTAAAGTGAATGGAACGACTGAATATCTCTGTGAGTTTACGCGGGAACGTGTAGCGCGAGCGACTCTAGTGAGAACAATCGCCACATCCGTCGACCACGAGGCAGAGTATCAAGAGGGCGGACGTGCGTCACAGCTTGGTTGAGTTGTGATTCGCCGCCAGCGATGGAAAGCGAGCCTTGTGCGTGGTCTTGCCGCTGGGGCCACGCTAGCAGCGTTGGCCGCTTGAGTGAGCTTCGATCGAGGATGTGAGCTGATGGACAATGTGCTTGAGTGCGCGGTCGATAAATCGATATAGCATACCTGCGAGCTATACCATATGACGCGAGGCGTCAGATGATTGTGAGCGTAGCGTGTGCATGAGTTGAGTGTGTGCTTGGTAGGTGCGAAAACTGAACAACATGAATAAAAATGCTGTATTTTTTATTGTCGAATTCGACGAATCTATCAAAGACAATTCCCCGATAATGAATTAAGTTTCGCAGCTATGGGTAGCATCGATGGATTTCGGGTTACGTTGTCAATATCCGAACGCCGCTCAGGGTAAAATAATAAAAATGGGTAAAAACCCAAAAAGAACTGTGTCCATTGGGGGGATTGGGGGGATTATCCTCTTATTCGTATCATCTCCGAAGCACGTAAGTCAAACAATGTTTACATCATATTTTTCTGTTAGATTTTTATGTTTGTGTTCCGCCAATGTATACTTGCGTATGTATTTTTTTGTTTGATTGTTCCTGACAACTAACTTGTAAGAGTATTAGGGAATGCGTATGTAAAGTATAAAGTAAATAGTTCTTATTATGCCATGCCTTGATACATAACATGGAAAAAAGAATTATTTGATATTTTGCCTGTTGGTGTTTAACATTCTGTACATTTGTTAAGCATTCTGTATAATTTTGATTGTATTCTTTGTTTTGTTTTTAATTTAAGACGACAATGATCAAGGCTTGCGAAGCCTAAAAAACTGCTTGTAAAACATGGAAACTGCATCAAGCACTGATACCGATAATGATGAACCAAATTTTACGCTGTTGGATACTGTTTCCGAAAACCGATTGTTGTTGTACCTCGATAAAGAGACTCCGCTTTTATTTAATATCATCAGATAAAAACAGACCAATCAACTGAGATCGTGCAATATCCGATGAAAACGAAAATGGTACATTCAAATGTGAATTAAATTCTGGACAATATTTTTATTGTATTACCTGTGAGTTCATACAATTTGTTTTTAGGTAATTTGCTGAGTCATATCGATGACAAACTAAACAAAATCAAACTAGAACTGATACTGAAAATAGAATCCGCGAAAAGAAGCATCCAATACGATTTCGACAGAAAGATCAACGAGATTAATAATAATACGAGTATTATGTTTTCGTCAAATTCATCCTTGAAGTACGACTCGGATGCACGAAAAAAATTATTGTTACGCTTGCAGGTAAAAATGAAGAAACAAAAAATTAGCTAGTTAGTATAAAGATGGTTTAGAGACTATTTTCATGCGTACGACAATAAATACAAATATCGACGAATTTTTTTTCGCTTTACAGATCATTTTACTGAAATCATCTATAGCCGGAACAACCTCGATTCAAAAAGACATCGATATTATGATTTCAACGATCATGAGTAAGGCTATACAAATGAAATATAATGGATGTTAGGCCGAACGGTTAAGAACGTTGGAAAGATATTCACTTTCAGCGTAACATCAATATTTAAATGTATGAAAGGTATTGTAACATGGTTACACTCATGAGCGTAGGGATTAATGCAATAATAATCGATGCGATATAATAGAGTCACACTCTCGGGCATCGATTATTATTTCGAACGGCTGTAAGAGCCCAAATAGATTTCAGAGTGTAAGAACACCTGAGCAACAGACTCGGTACAAGAGCACCGAGGTTTGCAGGCAATAGGCCGTTGAACCCATGCTACGTCACACCATCGAAATCCTCTCGCTGACGTAAACAGCAGGTCAGCGACCAGCTGGCCTTGCTGGGAGGCGAGGGGAAGGCGGTGAGCGGGAAGACGGTTGTCGTCAGAATCAGGAAATGCGTTAGATTTTGAAATTAGGATAAAAATAGGCAGAGGGGACTGAGGCGAGGGGAGGCCTATAAAAGGTGGGTGCGGGGAGAGAGGAGCTCTCTTGGCGTTATTGCACCGATAGTGGAGGACAGTAAGAATCTATAACGGAAAATTAAAACTACAAGTGAAAATACAGTGGTTCTCTCTAAAGTACGATTTGTCGAGTCGATGGTTGCTTGAAAATACGAGAACGAGTGAGTAGCATCTAGAGGACATAAAGAAAAGACAGGCGAGAAATCTCGATAGAATTAACAATCATCGGTTAAACAGTGAGAAAAATCGTCAAATATCGAGATTTAACAAAACTATTGGTGAAGAGAATAGGCGCATAGGTTTAATTAATACGATTAAGCGTGTAGTTTTTAAGAGTTCTCAATTAAGTGAATAGAGTCAGGTATAGGAAAGTAGGTGCATCGGAGTAAGCGGATAGTAGTGTATAAGGAAATAGAATTAAATAATGTAGATTTTAAATCGGAAATATAAACGGGAATCGCCCAGTTCGATGAGTAGAAGAGAGAAGGAGAGAAAGGGTAACAAGTGTGAAAGAGAAAGCATTATAAACAGAGTTTATACACTCTGTCAACGAGTGAATCTGACGCGAGTGGCTGTGTATGTACGTATTAGAAGCTGCTGGCTCAACACCAACTCATTTACACGTAACAGATATTCGAGCCGAGAGTACTGAGAATTTGGGCTCGAATAAGAAGAACTGATGTAGAAATAATCGCCGGAGTCCCCGAATTTCAATGCATAGATAATATAAAGAATTGATTCTAGTGAAGTAAAAAGGAATCGAGAAATAAAATAAGATATAAATAGATAACCGTAGAATTAGGTGCATAGGATTAATTAACACGTTTAAGCTAGTAGTGTATAAGGAAAAGAATAATCTCAAATCGGCCGTATAAACGGGAATTGCACGACTAGATAATCGGAAAAGAGGAAGAGAGAAAGTAAAACGAGAGTTGATGAGAAAGAATTGTAAACAGAGTTGATACACTCTGTCCAAGGAGTGAGCTGAATGCGTGCGGCGGTGTGTGTGCGGGGAACGAGTCAATACCAAGGCATCGACACGTAACCGAAGCTCGAGCCGAGAATACCGAGAATTTGAACGCGAATAAGCCGAAATAACATTAAAATAATCGTCGGAATTTCCAACTTCGAATGCACCATCCTAGATAGTAGATGCCGGGAACTGTAAAATAACTTGTCATAGAATAATTTATTTTGTTAATAAACCCTATTCTCACTCACCTCGAAGTCTAATATTAATTAGTCCTGTGTTGAGCCCGAACTCCCACGATAAATAAAAATTATTGATAACGATAAGGAAAATACCGTTACAGTATGGTAATTGGCATACTTTACATTTAAAAAATCTTAATTCAGAACTAACTGTGTATACTTGTTCGGTTATAGAGATTTTGCAAGAAAATTATTCCAATGGCCCGGAACTTGTCGGACTTTCGACGAAGCTAAATTGTAAGTAAGGTGGTTCGCCAGAGCTGGTGAACGGGATGGTGATTGTCGTGAGCGCTCAAGTCAGTTTCCTACGCCTACAACTACACCCTCATCGACCCCCTCCATAGCATGATTGGTTTCGAGCCAACATTACGTTGACGTTATATTTCTAAGGAAAGATTTCGTACTTTGATAGTTTTTTTATGCATTAAAAATATTTATTTTCATTTTTATCAATTATTTGAAAGTTACCGGAGTTTAGTGCTTTTGTTTTTATGTTCAGCCAAAGATACAGTTTAAAGTATTGTTTTGTTTTTCGGTACTTCAAAAATCATTGATCATAGTTACTAAATATTCTTCGTATCACTTAAAGTGAAAATTGATCTCTGTTTCATGACTTTAATCTCAAGAGTTCATTTCTGTACTGAGTAAACAAGAATTTGAACAGTGAAATATTATTTGATTATTTCAGAAATGTTATTTCATTATTTGAGAAATAATGAAAACGTTATATTCTCGTTGATTTTCAGAACACATACACTTTAGTCCAAATTTTATTTTCTGGTTATTCATTCAATGCGTTGTTTTATGGCATAATTATGGACGATTGTTTTGAGAAAAATGCCATCTTTAGATGCTTCAAAACGACTTTCTTACATGTGCATAAAAAATGGATGGTTTAGTTGATTTCTGAAATAAGTAATTACATTAACGAGAATACGATTGTGTATTTATTACAATATAATTTTCCAACCCTCTACCAAAACCTACAATCTGAAGACTACACTGAAACGAGAGAGCAATAGTGAGAGTGAGGGTATCTCTGTCTAACAGGCGCGTTGGTGGGGGAATAAGGGGAAAAGGAGAAGAGTATACGTTATGAGACGTTATCCTTCCCCTTCTTGCTTTCCCCCTCTTTTACCACGGAGCGAGAGAGAAGGCCTGTCACTGGCCATATCTCTGTCCTTCAGTGTTGTCTTCAACGCGCCCATAAGGACGCTCGGTCTATGAGTATAAGTCTATGGGTACATGTGGCCCTGGTTGCCCTGATTTATCCTCCAACTCCCAAGTAGAGATAAACCTCCATACTTACACAGGTGTGCTGCTTCTCTTTCACTCCGCCGTATCCGCCATACTAGTCTACCTCTTTCTGCTCAGAGCAGAAAATGCTTATAGTGGAGCATAGCTTCCGGACGTAACACGGGTGGCGTTGATACACGAGCCCAACAATATGGCAGCCCATTCGAATCTACCAAGAAAATTGAGCGAAAGAACAGTTTTTTGTACGAGCGTATATATTGCTCGTACAAAAAAAGTGGCTTGAGAAATTCATTATTTTTCACCCTACTTTCGAATGTAATAAAAATGGAAAATATGCAAGTTCCCTATTCCTCATTTTTGAGATTAATGGTTTATGAGATATTGAGTTATATATGAGGTACTTCACGTGAAGTGGAACGGTTTTTGACCGAGATCAGTAATTTTGTTGCTTCAATAGAATTCACTTTCTTTTTATCATGTAAAGTCTCCCATAGTTATAGGTCGCAATTTGAAGTGGTATCAATTAAAGATACTGTGACTATGGATTTACCAGAATTTATCATTCACATTTTGTCGCCATATATTGTAACGATATTTTTTTATCGCTAACATAAATTTTTATTTATCGTGGGAATTTCGGGCTCGATCACAGGACTAATTAGTTTAGACTTCGTAGTGGTTGACAGTACGGCTTTATTCCAAAAAAATAGTCTCATAAACATAAACACTTTTTAATTTCGGTCACTCGAATTTTGCATAGTGATTATTTTAACGTCGTAATTCTAGCGATTTTTTCCGCAATTTATTATATTATTTCGGGTGCACGAATTCTCAGTATTCCTCGGAAGTCTGTTATGGTCCGGTACAACGGTATCACTGTATATTCGAGGCGCATATATATCCTACCGCTGGCTATTTTGCCTCGCACGCATCCCTTTGATAGAACGTATCAGCTCTATTTTCAATTCTTTCTCTTTTACTATTATTATGCGACAGTATCTCGCTTACTCGCTATCTTGCTACGCATTCGCTCCTTTTGTAGAGTGTATCAACTCCACTTACAATTCTTTCTCTTACACTCGGATTTCGCTCGTACACACTTTATTCCTATCTGTTAATCCTATGCATCTTAGTTCTACCTATTTCTTATTCTCTACTTTTCCTAATCCTATCTTCTACTCGGTATCAAAATTTGGGAATTCCCTCGATTATATTTATTATTATTTCCTCTTATTGGAACATAAATTCTTGGTATTCACGTCTGGTGCTTCGGTTACAGGCCTGTGCATTAGTCTTGACTCGTGAGCCCCACACACACAACAATACGCATCGGATGCTCTTTGGACAGAGTGTATAAACTCTGTTTACACTTCTTTCTCTTTCACTCCTGTTCTGCTTCCACACTCTCTCTCTTCCACTCTCACGATTCTGCGATTCTCGTCTATACCACAGGTTTGAAGACCACACTATTTAATTTTATTCCTTAAACATTACTCGCGTATACGGATGCACTTAATTCTTGGCTCTTCTTTCTCCACTTAATCCTACAACTATTATTCCTAACTATCTCTAGAAATATCCCACTTTAATTCTCTCGACCAATCGTTTCTTCCTGGTTTCTTAATTATCTCGCCTGTCTAACTCACTGCATCTATCACTCTGGAACGAAACTTGTGTGTCGGTACTTGTTAAAAAGAAAACTGTTCCTATCGGAAAGAGAGCCTTCCTTGCGGTGCAAGCGCTTTTATAGCCGTCTCTCCACCCTAGTTCCCTCTACGTCATCTGAGACTCCGGTTTTTAAATTTGTCAAATTCGCTCGATTATGTGAGCTACCGTTGCCATGCCCCCCCCTGGCTCTCCCTCGTCGCCGAGCAAAGCCAGCTGGTCGCTGACCCGCTGTTTTCGGCGACGAGCGAATTCCAGAGGCGTGACGACACTAGTTTTTATACTAGGTCTGGGTTCGTCGGCCTAGCGTCCGCTGTACTCGACGCTTCAAATATAATTTCGACTCTCATAATCGTTCGATAATATAATATAATCGCTCGATGGTAACTATGTTACAATATCTTGGCCATAAATGAACGAAAAGAACGTTTTCACCACCGAATTTCGACCGTGCAATTCCTTTTGTTGTAAATAAAAAATAGCTTAAATATGGACCGAAGTCAGGACCACAAGCCATTTCATTTCACGTGAAATACCCCATACATTATAAAATCTGAAATTCTAGAATAATCTGCCCCAGACACAATCTGCAACAGACACAAATTTAACAATACCTACGAAAAAATTTCATAACATGAGCCAATTAAAATTCCAACCTCATCAGCTACTTCTCTGATTGTGATTCGGCGATCATTCATAATCATTTCTTTCACTTTTTCTACGTTTTCATCGATTTGTGATATGCTGCGGCGTCTCTAGGGCGCTCGTCATCTTCAACGTCTTCACAGCAATTTTGGAAACGAGTATACCACTCGTAAACCCTTGTTTTACTCATAGCAGACTCACCAGAAGCAATATTTAATATTTCTAAAGCTTTGCTGCACTTTATTCCATTTCTATAGCAGAATTTAATATAAATTCTCTGATCCATTTTCAAAATCGCCGATCCTACCAAAACATATGTGACCTTTTTCACAGTTGACAATAAACTAAGTATCCAATATGGCTAACACAGTACAGCAACTTTTCAGACAAGTTTACCAACAGAACAACGAGAAAATCGCGCGAATCGGACTAATACAACACGTGAAATTACTAAATTCCCTTCATTGTTTTAGCACACCTCATAAAATAATTTATTTATTAAAAATTTTAATTAATTTAATATTAAGCGTAAGCAGTGGTAAGACTATCCTGCAGCGACAGGATTATCTTAACAGTCGGGGTGGCTTCATCCCTCCTGCCTTACCGTTGCCCAGTAGTTGGCCAGATGATGACTCCTCCGCAGAGCCTTGCGCGGGTTGCTCGCGGACGACCCACGTAAGTTTCGTAGGGTGATAGGGTGAGTACACCAGTGAATGAACAGGAACACGTTCTCCATGAAAAAGTAGCGTTTCAGCGTAGACTTTAGTTTCCATTTTATTTTGTAACGAAATCGAGGCTTTAGCCAACAGCTTCACTTGTCACATACGTGCGGTTCTCTCGTGAAGTAATACAATAAATTATTTTCGAGAAGCGTTTTCGGCTAATCGCTAGAAATGAATGGAAATAATAAGGATGCCCGCTATTTTTCTTCACTTGTTAGACATATTATTTACTTTACAAGTATCGCATAAGTTGTGCCGCGGAATATTCCATAGCAAAGCAACATTGGAATTCGGTCAAGACAGGAAATGAAGTCCAATGCCCGATCGTACGATCGACGCCAGGAACGCCGACGCAGCATGAGGCGACTCGCTTGGCGTTCGACGATAGGCTAACACTATAAACGCAGACTAAAGGATTTTCGTGAAGACAGTTAGCAACTGCTTCACGAAAAGGCAGAATGAATTTAGACTCAAGATAGAACGGGTTGGTTCCTCGTAAAGACTCGAAATAACTTTTTATTGTACTTTCTTACTTTGACTTTTAAATAGACAACGGAAAGTTACCGTTGCCTATAATAAACACTTCTTTTTATATAGATTCGCGTTTTTATCGATAACTCGAGATTCATCTCCTTATCGGCAAACGATCCCAAAAATAAAAACTTTTTAATATTATACCGAATACCGAATAATCCAATTACGCGGTTCCGGCATAACATTTGGTGGCAGCGGTGGGATCTGCCGAAGTTAAGTGATTCGCGATTTATTAGGACAAAAGTGTTTTGGACAAAGTTAAGAGCGACACTAACGTGACGACTACAACGCGTGCAAGGACACCAGTGTAGTTCGTAAAAACCCGATTAATCTAATGCGAAGACGCGAACTGAACGTCGGTGCGGGGTGACGTATCGGTCAACCGTTTGAAGTCCCGATTGACGGTATCACGTCAAGTCGCGGAGAACCGCACAAAGTGTGCAACCGAGTACGCAAAACAACTACTCGAGACGAAGCCGTCGCAAACAACTACTCGAGACGAAGCCGTCGCGCAGTCATTGCCGACGCACAGAAGACGAGCCCAGGAACCACCAAGAGACGGGTCAACGGTACCAGGGAGGATAACTGGACCAGCCTTCGAGGGAAGCTACGAGACAACAGGTCTACAGCACCGGAGGAACTGCACCCGAGAACAACGCCATGGAAAGGACCGTCTACCAGATCATCTTTCTGTAAGTGGTGGTTACATTACTATTACATATTGCCGTGACAAGAAAAAAAAAAAAAAAATATTTGCCAAAGCCAGAGTGGAACCGATAGTTGGAAAAATATTCCACTAGATATATATTTCTCTTGAGATTTTGTGGGAATATTTTTAAGTAGAGTTCGCCGCGAAATTAGCAAACATGTCAGAGCCTAGAGGAGCCCGATCAAAAAATAGGGGCAACTCGCTAGACGACGTTGCCCAGCGCAGAGGTAGACCCCACAGCTGGATTAGCCGCGGCCGTAGGGGACATCGTTTACGAAGCGCGCAGGGCGCTATTTGGGCTCTCGCCGTCGGGGCGAATCCCTTCGACCAGACAAGGGGCCCTTGCAGACTGACTGACGGCCCAGTTCGGCGTAAACCCACGTAGGGGTGCGTCATTCGGGGATTTCGACCGCGACGCTAGCGACGACGTGTTTAATATGGCCACTGGCGAGCGAACGCCCGAGCACATCACCGAAGACATGGGTGAACGGGAAATAGAAAATATGCGAACCATAGATCGTGTAGGTTTTTCAGCAGCTACCGGTACGACAGCCCGGTCGGTACCAGCAAGAGTACGCGATCGGTTGGAAGCGGTCGACCGAAGCCAACGCGAATTGGAAAGAGTTCGACGACAGTATGAAAGGCTGCAGCGCGAGCACGATCGAACTCATCCGGTCCCTACGAGAGCAAAACGCCGAACTATCGTGGAGGCTGGAAAATACAGGGTTGGAAGAACGTCCGATACCACGTCCGCGGTCGAGGCGAACCCGATTTGAGGAATCGGATTATCCCCCTGCGGATCCCGTGTTCCAAAGGGAATAACAGAGGGGGTCGGAAACACCGAGTAGGACGCTCGATCTTGGACTTGCGCTAAAAAACATCAAGCATTTCGACGGAAGCAACGCTGACGAACTCGACGCCTTCTTACGATCATGCGAGTAGCGCCCCGGGATCAAGACATCCTGTTAGAACTAGTGCTCAGCAGCAAGCTCGAGGGTAGAGCGTCCAGAGAAATGAAGCACAAAATCATCCACTCGGTAGCACAGCTTAAAACCGAGCTGGAGGCCCTGTACGGGAAGCGGAAGTCTTTGCCTGCGTTACAAGTAGATTTCAACTCCCTCCGGCAGGGCCAGGGAGAGGACATCGCGGTATACGCCGCCAGGACCGAGCGTATCACCGTCGATATAATAGAAAAGCTTTGCGAGGAAGCCACTACGATGACGGAAATGCGCATCATCGAGAAAATAACACGGAAGAGCGCCCAAGCCAACTTTGAAAATGGACTGCATGGGCAGGTCCAAATTCTGGTGAGATCTCGTAACTACACCACTCTCCACGAGTCGGTAACGGGAGCCATCGAGATCACCAACATGGTGCAGCCAAAGGGAGGGGCAGGTGGAGCGTTGAGCCACCCCAGAAGGTCCCAGGGCGCACCATCCCGGCAGAGCGAAAATTGTTTCACGTGCGGGAAAGCTGGACACATGGCACAAGACTGCACCCGGAGATCGGGAAGAGTGAGCCTGCCAATGCCCAGTGAAAACAAGTCAATACACAACGTAGACATCGTGTGCAACTACTGCCAGAAGAAGGGCCACGTGTGGAGGGACTGCAGAAAAAGATTGTCTCAAAGTAAGAACGAGCCAGCACAGACGCCACAGCATAATCGACGCCCAAGGAACTCCGGGGGCCAGAGTGAAAAATCTACAGTCAATGCCGGAACGAGTCGATTAGAGACCGATGCCAGCCCGCTGGGAACGATGAGAATAAACACGCTCACGGCCCAGCAGAAACCTGTGTGCAGAAAGAGGAAAACAACGCAGCAGTTACTGCAAGTAACGCTGCCGGCGTCCTGCGCAACGGCCAGCGACTTTCACGTCATCGCACCGTTGGCTGTGACCGGTGTACTCACCCTTAAAGCGGACACCGGCGCCCAGTGCAGCATACTGAAAGAGGGATGCCTCAAACCCGAGACCATGGTGAGCAGGTGCTCTGTGAAATTACAGGGTGTGGCGGGCGAAAAATTCACCCCCCTTGGTATAGCTAAAATTGTGCTGGAGACACCGGCGCTAAACGTGAAACATTGGTTCTACATTGTCCCGAATAATGTGCCGCTAGGAGTCAATGGATTGCTGGGCATGGATTTTATCAAGCATTACAAGGCCGATATCCTGCACGGAGAGACACTGAAACTGTACGGGCACTGCATGCCGCTGCTGGACGGCACGACGAAGGTATCTTTGCCGCCACGCAGCGAGACAGTCACCTATGCCGCAACAACGAGCAAATTCGTTGGGCTACTCTCAAAAAGGGAACTCAGAAACGGAGTGATTATGGGAGCCTGCATCACGCCGCCGCACGGTAGTAGCTGTGCAGTAAGTCTTATAAACACCACCGAGCAGCCTGTTGAGGTACAACGCCCCGTGGTGGAACTCGAGTCGCTAGAGATAACGACAGTGGGTCACGGTCTCGAAGCCGCGAAGACCGAAATATGCACCGTCAGCGCAGAGCGAGGGGCAGACCGCCTCGCGCGACTAGCTCAAGAGCTAGACACGGGAAATCTCAATAAGGAAGAGCGCGAAGCGCTCGATGAGATTACGAGGGGATACGAAGATATGTTCCAACTACCAGGGGACAGGCTGCCGTGCACGCCTATGGTAGAACATGTGATACCTCTTAAGGATGGGGTGCAGCCCATTAAGGTGCACCCATACAGGCTGCCCGAAATCCACAAGAGAGAAGTGGAGAGGCAGACCAGCGAAATGCTTGCGGAAGGCATTGTCCAACCCAGCCGGAGTCAATGGAACGCGCCGCTGTTGGTTGTAGCGAAGAAACCCGACGCCGACGGAGTGAGAAAAATGCGCGTAGTAGTGGATTTTCGAAAGTTAAACGAAGCCACCATCGGGGATTCATACCCACTGCCCAATATCACGGAGATACTGGACCAGCTGGGACGAGCCCGATACTACACGACCCTGGACCTCGCCTCAGGATTTCACCAAATTCCGATGACACAGCAAGACAAGGAAAAAACTGCATTTTCCACTCCGCAGGGCCATTTTGAGTATAACCGAATGCCTTTCGGACTCAAAAACGCACCACCGACCTTCCAGAGACTGATGAACTTGGCGCTGGCCGGGCTACAAGGAGTCAAGTGCTACGTGTACCTCGATGACATCGTGATACATGGAAAAACCTTCAAGGAGCATAACGACCGGCTGCGGGAAGTGCTACAGCGGCTGAGAGAGGCAAAAATTGGTCGTGCAACCCGGCAAGTGCCAATTCCTGCGAAAGGAAATGCAGTACCTCGACCATATAATCTCTGAAGAGGGAGTGCGAGCGGACCCCCAAAAACTAGAAGCGGTAAAGAAATTCCCGGTGCCGAGAGACGTAAAAGGAGTACAATCTTTCCTCGGACTAGCCGGTTATTACAGAAAATTCATTAGAGACTTCTCGAAAACTGCCAAGCCGCTCACGGAATTAACCCAGAAAGGGTTTTAATTCGAGTGGACCGCAGTAAGGGACTCCGCGTTCGAAGAATTAAAGACGGCACTTACCACGGCGCCGATACTGCAGTACCCCGATTTCACGAAGCCTTTCGTCGTAACAACAGACGCCTCAGACAGAGCACTTGGCACTATCCTCTCGCAAGGCAAAATCGGAGACGATTTACCAATATGCTACGCTAGCCGCACCATGTCGAAGGCCGAACTGAATTATACGACTACAGAAAAAGAATTACTCGCAACAGTATGGGCCCTAGCTCAATTCCGGCCATATATTTATGGTACCCGTTTCACTGTGGTACACGGACCACGAACCGCATACCTGGCTGTTCGGAGTAAAGGACCCAGGTTCGAGATTGATGCGGTGGAAAATTAAATTGGCGGAACATAAATTCAACGTAGAGTACAAGGCAGGAAAGCGCTATACAAATGCAGATGCGCTAAGTCGAATATGCCTTACTACGAGGGCCCACGCGAGAGCGGAGAGCGAAGTCCGTGTGTCGAAAGAGGACAGCACGACGGGGCAGATAGACACGACGAATGACCGCACAAAGCGAACGGCCGAAGATACCCCGTATACCCATGGTAGCTCGCTGGAGCGAGAGGCCGAGCTCGCCCGCGAGAGAGACGAAGACAGCTGCACAAAGCGGAGAGCCGAGAATACCCCGGACCAGTCCAGCAACGCGGCAGAGAGAGGCCGCGCTGGCCAATGCGCCAGAAAAAGATAGAGAGATCCGCAGCGTGCATGCAGATCGCTCTACTGAATCTCACAGCCCCGCCGAAAAGCCGTGCATTCGGGGAAGGGGCAGACCACGCAAGCAAGCAACGCAAGCCACTGGTAAGACTGCGAGCACCGCTGACAAGGACGGAGCGGGCCCAGCACAGCATGGCGGACCCGCGAAGCGCGGAAGGCCGCGAAAAGTAAACGTAGCAAGGCCGCTCGAGACAGGGAGCGACCCAACGGCGGAGCTACCGGTGGGCACACCGAGTGAAGAAACTGCGCGCCGAGCACCGCACAAGCCTGCTGAGGAAGCGAGGCAAGGCGGGGGCCGCAGCCCGCAAACCTCCGGCAGCACAGACGGAGACAGTGTTACGAAAGAGCGCAGCGACTGCCGCAGTGGCGTAGCCATTCCCTTCTTCGAAGATCGCCTGAAAATCATAAAAGAATACCACGACACCCCCATAGGAGGGCATCAGGGTATCAGGCGTACGCTGCGTCGGATCCAGACCAAGTCCGACTGGCCCGGCATAAGAAGGGATTTGGAAAAATATATAACATCCTGCGAATTCTGCCAGAAAAATAAAATCGGAAAGAGGGAACGAATGCCGATGGTGGTAACAGACACCCCATCGAGGTCATTTGAAAAGGTTGCGGTCGACATCGTAGGACCGCTACCGAAAAGCGTCTCCGGGAAAAAATATATACTTACGATTCAAGACGCACTTACCAAATACAGCGCGGCGGTCCCACTGCCGAACCAAGAGGCTTCGACAGTAGCCAAGGCGCTCGTTGAAGAATTGATCTGCCGGCACGGAACACCGGAAATAATATTATCGGATCAAGGCACGAATTTCCTCAGCTCGACCTTCAAGGAGATGTGTCGACTACTCCGAATCAAGAAAATACAAACGACTGCCTACCATCCAGAATCAAACGGCGCACTAGAGAGATCGCATCGCACCCTCACTGAGTACCTGAAAAATTTTATAAACGAGGATCAAGGTAACTGGGACGAGTGGCTGCCGTACGCGATGTTCACGTACAACACCACTCCACATACGGGGACCGGATTGTCACCCCATGTATTGGTGTACGGACGCGAAGCGGAGTTACCGACCGCCGTGAAACAGGAGCCCCGCAGCACCTACGCTTACGACGACTACATCCAAGAGTTACGCGAACGATTACGCGCCGGATGGACAGTAGCTCGTGATAATCTGTAAGGCGCGAAAAAACGGTCGAAGACCGCGTACGACCACGGCGCGCAGGTGCAAGAGTACCGCGTCGGCGAACGCGTACTCATTCGCGACGAGACGGTGCGCAGGGGGCGGTCGGCCAAGCTGACCCCGAAGTGGACGGGACCCCACGAGATTGTGGAAGCAAGACCTCCCGTCAATTACATCGTCCAGAAGGGACGGAAAACTCAGACGGTACACGCGAACCGTCTAAAGCTATATATCGAATATTAAAAAACTAAATAAATGTGGGAAAGGAGCTCTACGGAGTACAAGGAAAGGAACTCCAATGAAATAACGACGATTGAAATTAACATAATTTATAGAAAAAATCTCGTAAAAAAATCGCAACGAATACAATTTTAAACATTAAAAAGATAGGAATTTTTAAAATCATGCCCACACCGTGGGCAGGAAACTAGGGGACCCTCCTGGAAAAGCCGACCCAGACCGATAAAATCGGGAAACGGTTCCTCGTCATCGCCGACCCAGATCCCTAGGCCCCATAGATTGTCGACTGCCCTGCGACAGCTCTCCCGGCTGCAGCGGGCAACCAACGCCGCCACGATTTCGCTTGAGCGACTGCGTCGGCCTCGTCCTTTTATTACGAGAGCGTCCTGAAAGAGATAAAAGAGAACCTTATAAAAAATCGTATACGCACAAAAAAAAATTTAATAAATAATCAACGGAGAAAGAAGAAACCTTACCACAAAATCAAGCACCTCGGGGGTTAAATCCGCCCCGCTGCAAGCTACAGCTCCATAAAATCTCGACATGTAGAAAGATACGGACGACGTCATTGATGGTCGAAAGCAGATTTAGCAATGCTAACATCACGAGACAAAATCCGCGAGACCGCTAGAGAAAAGAAGGGGTACTAGCGCAGTAAGCATTCTCACGCTTTTTCTCCTACCTCCTTACAGGTTGATAGCAGCAAAAGGTGGACTAGCAAAACCCACGCAGCATCCTCCTGACTACGTCGTCAGCGCGTTTACAAGCACTCCAGGCATCTACTACGAAGAAATAGGAAGCCTCAAGATAATCCAATCGCCATGGCGGTTGATCGTCAGGCTGGACCTCGCCGCTCTAATACACCGAGGAGCAGAGATCAGCAAAAGTCTACAACGGCTCACAGAGTTGTGCAAAAACGAAACCCGCATCAATGACATATGCCCCATCCTCAGCGATTCCGTACTAAGAATGAAGAGAAGGATAGAGATGGGGGTATCGACCATATTCGACCTCCTCGGGACGCGCCCCGTTCGAGAACGCAGAGGGTTAGTAGATGGCCTTAGAAGCATAATCAAGGCCATCACGGGAAACATGGACGCCGCCGACGCACAGGAACTCCACGATGAGATAACGCACCTTAAGGCGTCCCACCAGACCTTGAAGGAAGGGCTGAAAAATCAAATACAGGTTATCAAAACCACTCTCAGCCTATTTAATGAGAGCGCACTTCACATACAGGCCAACGACCGGACTCTACAGGCCCAAATGCAGCATATGAACAGCACACTCAACAGAGAGGTATACTACGTAAAGAGACGCCAACACTTAGACGAGACGCTCGACGCAATGAGTATTGTGGTCGAAGCATTACTCAGCGACGTACAGGAGTTAGTGTGGCTGGTGGACGATATAGCTAGCGGTAAGCCCAGAGCAACGTCCCTGCCACGACGCACACTCATAACGCACCTTGTCGAAGCACTACCACACCTACCATCAGGCAGTAGTTTCCCAGTCGCAATAACGCACGACCAAGTGCCAACACTTATGCGACTGGCAGATACCAGGGCCTACAGCGAAGGGAACGCGGTAGTGCTCGTGCTGGATATACCGCTGATCGGGCAGCAACGGTATAGTATACAAAAAGTATACCCTATACCCATGCGTGCTGACAACGGCAAATACTACTACGTAGACGCGACAGAGACCCACGTAGTAATAGATCTCGAGAACCGCCAATACTTAAGGATGACATCCGACGCCATAAAAATTTGCAAAACACTGGGCAAATCATACATCTGCCCACCCACGTTTCCAACAATTCCGATTACGAACGATGCTCCTTGCGAAGTCCTCATCTACGCGAAAATGAATACTAATAACGGCAAGAAATGCGGAAAAAGGGTCATCAAACTAAACCATCCCCTTATCATCTCAATGCAACAGCGAGGGCGATGGCTATACGTCGCGCCAACCCCTGAACCTGTAGGAATAAGTTGCGGAAAAACTACTCCCACTCAACACGAAATATTACACAATTTAGGTATACTGGCTTTGGTAGGCGTATGTATAGTAACCGCCCTAGATTTCAACATTAAAACCATCGGGCGGACATCACAGATCATCCGGGAAAACTATCTCCCATCTTTCAATTTAACAGTAACGGAGATTGAAGCCCAGGCGCCCCCTACGCAGACCGAGAGGACAATTCCACTGCAGAGCGTGCTGCGAGACCCGGAAGAGCTTCAAAAGCTCGGAGCCCGAGCAGACCAAATCATGGACAACCTCAATACTGTCGGAGACGGGATGCAACACATCCATAATCTGAGTTTCTACTCACTGGGTGCAGTAGCACCAATAGCCTTGGTTGGCTATGTTCTGTTTAAATGTTATAGGTACCAACGAAACCGAACACCAACAAAGACAAGCGAGGTAACGACCCCGGAAACAGTCGAGGTAAACATCAACTTCGAGCCGCTCGGACGACAATAGCCAGAGGAGCAACTGCGATCCGAGCTGGCCAGAGTATGCTCCCGTCCCCCCAACCGAGAACGACTCGCTCGGCACGAAAGACGATAAGAAGCAAAAGGAAAAACTTCATCGTTACAAATGAAAAAATGAAAAATTTTATTGTATTGTCATAACATCAAACCGTAACAAATTGTAAAAGGAAATACGGGAAACCAGGAGGGGAGGGATGTTGTGCCGCGGAATATTCGTACTTCGTACATTCGGGAATATTCCATAGCAAAGCAACATTGGAATTCGGTCAAGACAAGAAACGAAGTCCAATGCCCGATCGTACGATCGACACCAGGAACGCCGACGCAGCATGAGGCGACTCGCTTGGCGTTCGACAATAGGCTAACACTAAAAACGCAAACTAAAGGATTTTCGTGAAGACAGTTAGCAACTGCTTCACGAAAAGGCAGAATGAATTTAGACTCAAGATAGAACGGGTTGGTTCCTCGTAAAGACTCGAAATAACTTTTTATTGTACTTTCTTACTTTGACTTTTAAATAGACAATGGAAAGTTATCGTTGCCTATAATAAACACTTCCTTTTATATACAGTAGCGGACAAAAGTTTAAGACGATGAATTATCAGGAGTACAAATTGAAAATGCGGGATTTTTTTCTATTTTTGAACGTTTATTCTGAAAAAATGGTAACAAATGAATTATTCAAAGTATTGTCCATCGCTAGCCACAACTTTTTCCCAGCTTTCTGGCAATTTACGGATACCGTCGCGAAAAAATTCGGCCGGCTTGGCTGCTATCCAGTCATCGACCCATTTTTGGGCTTCTTCGTAAGAATGGAAGCGCTGGTCAGCTAGGCCATGTGTCATCGATCGGAAAAGGTGGTAATCGGAAGGAGCAATATCTGGGCTATACGGCGGGTGGGGTAAGACTTCCCATTTCAGCGTTTGTAGGTATGTTTTGACCGGCGCTGCAACATGTGGCCGAGCGTTGTCATGTTGCAAAATTACTTTGTCGTGTCTTTGCTCGTATTGTGGCCGTTTTTCTTTGAGTGCGCGGCTCAAACGCATCAATTGAGTTCGGTATAGTGCTCCTGTGATGGTTTCGTTCGATTTCAATAGCTCATAATACACCACACCCAGCTGGTCCCACCAAATACAGAGCATGAGCTTGGCGCCGTGAATATTTGGTTTGGCCGTCGATGATGATGCATGGCCGGGGTAACCATATGATTTTTTGCGCTTCGGGTTATCGTAATGGATCCACTTTTCATCACCAGTGACAATGCGATGCAAAAAACCCTTCCGTTTTTGCCGTTCGAGCAGCAGTTCGCATGCAAAAAAACGGCGCTCGACGTCTCTCGGCTTCAGCTCATACGGCACCCAATGTCCTTGCTTTTGGATCATTCCGAGGGCTTTTATACGATGGGAAATGGCTTGTTGTGTCACTCCCAATGAATCTGCGAGCTCTTGTTGAGTTTGACACGAGTCTTCATTGAGTATTGCCTCCAATTCAGCATTCTCAAACTTTTTCACTTGGCCCGGCCGCTCTTTGTCCTCAACGTCAAAATCACCACTTCTAAACCGCACAAACCATCTCTCGCACGTTGAAACCGATGGAACATGACTCGGATAAGCCTCGGAGACCAATCGATGTGCTTCAGCAGCACTTTTCTTCAAATTAAAGAAGTAAATTAAAACTTCCCGCAAATGCTGTTTTGTTGGCACGAAACTCGACATATTGAGAGCTCAAAAAAACTATGAATTTGACACTGCGACAAATTGACACATACTGAAAATTAAAGCTATAAGACGTAGCTTTGACATGAACATAGTCACAGTACTGCCTGATGCGTATAGCGTTAGTAACGCCATCTGTTATCAAACCCGCATTTTCAATTTGTACCCCTGATACAATTTGGTTCATAGATCTGTCATACAAGTACTAACGTTTCTTTCGGCTTGTTGTTTTTTTACAATACATGTGTACGTTTGACCTTCATAATGTAGAAGTCTCGGTCGTCAAATGTAAACAATATAGATTATACAATTTTTTTTTTCTTCCAACCATCTGTAAACAGCGGACATTAGTTTAAGACGATCTGTCGAACAAGATACCCGTAGTCGATCCACGCAATAATTTGATATATTAATACTGTAAATAGTTTGTGGTGTATCATTCAGTGTCTTAAGTTTAATTACGTACGAAAAGAGTATAGGTAAAGCCCGTAATTTGTCATCAACTGAACGAAAACTAATCGTGTCTCTACGGAAGCAAAATGAGACATTTTCTTCAATTGCAACTCAAATGAATCGATCAGAAACTTCTTGTAAGCAAGCGTGGTACAAGTTTGTGAAGACTGGGGACTATTTTGATCGACCAAAAAACGGTAGACCGCGGAAAACCACGCCAACGCTGGATAGTCGGATTCATCGATTAAGCGAGAGAGATCGTTTTCGTTCAGCAGTCGATATCAGAGCTGAAATATCCAGTAATAATAATGCACAAATTAGTGTAAGAACTGTCCGAAGACGATTAGACGAATTCAATTTGAAAGCACGAAAGCCACGGAAGAAGCCGATGCTCAGTAAAAAGAATAAAAAATTACGACTGCAATTTGCTAAGGCTCATCGGCATTGGACAAGTGAGGATTGGCAAAATGTGCTATTTTCGGACGAATCCAAATTCAACCGAATTTGTTCTGACGGGATACTGTATGTAAGACGTCGAATTGGCGAAGATTTAAATCCTCGATGTGTTTTACCGACAGTTAAGCATGGAGGTGGAAACGTAATGGTGTGGGCATGTTTTTCTCGCAATAGTCCTGGACCAATACGCCGAATTAATGGAATCATGGACCGTTTTCAATACTTGGATATATTGAAAAATACTATGTTACCGTATGCCTACGAAAATATGGGTGATCATTTTATTTATCAACAAGATAATGACCCAAAGCATACGGCTCGGGTAGTGAAAAGTTTTTTTCAAGATGAAAAAATCACTTTATTACCGTGGCCGTCGCAGTCGCCGGATTTAAATCCAATTGAAAACTTATGGTGTACCATAAAAAGAAGGGTTCAAAGAAATAAACCAAAAAATTTTGACGATTTGTACGCTTTGCTTGAAAAAACGTAGAATGAAACAACTGTGGACGACTGCAAAAAATTAATTGATTCAATGCCTCAAAGATGTGCTGATGTGATAAAAAATAATGGACTGTAGACAAAGTATTGAAGGGAGGAAAATATCTGTATATTTTCTACCAAAAAATATTTTTTTACGTATAGTCTTAAACTTTTGTCCCCGAAGATATCAAACAAATTTATGTTTTCTTTGTTTATTGTATCTAATGTTGTTACGCGCAAAATTGAATTTATGTAATAAATATATGAATTAATGATTAATTAGCTAATACAAAAAAAAATCCACTGAGTCAATTCTTTTCATAAAAAAAATCAACGATTACTTTTTTTTTCCTCTCAGTCTTAAACTTTTGTCCGCTACTGTAGATTCGCGTTTTCATTGATAACTCGAGATTCATCTCCTTATCGGCAAACGATCCCAAAAATAATAACTTTTTAATATTATACCGAATACCGAATAATCCAATTACGCGGTACCGGCATAACGACTTTTATGATATATATAACCTCAAAATACTCGCAAACTGTTAGTGTTTATTCACTGGTTCTGATAACCGCGATTTTCGTAGTGCATGAACGGCACTGTTCATTCACTAGTATACGTAAATCCAGTTAATGAACGATATGAAAACAACACCGTTCATTCATTAGATCCGGTATTTCGAGTAAAAGAACGACACAAATTTCGATTATCTAGTAATGCTGTGAGATGGTGTTATTTGATTAAAAATATTTCTCGATAATACTAATATCTATCAAAATTGAATTATATTCGTTTCAAGGCATAAGCGATATCTAGTAAATACCTGATAATTATTTTTTGAGCATACTGTATAAGGTTAAAGCATAAAGAACACCGACATTTTTTAATGGTATAATTTTGCTAGATAAATAACAAAAACGGTACCTAGTTTTTTTCCGAAAACTATATGGTCTTGTGGATTTAGGAAAATTACGTAATTTTGATCCTGTAATTTTTCAAAGATATCGGGCACAGGGTATCGAAGGTTTAAATACAGTGAAGAGGATTTAGAGCTCGCTTTGGTAGAGTTCCGAACCAAAACGTCAACATTATGTGGTGCATCAATAAAACATGGAGCAACTCTCCATAATAAAATCTTGGACAACATACCAGGAATTCGAGAAATGAGCCCGCAAACCGTACTATCGGCAGAAGAAGAATCCAAATTAGAAAAGTGAATTATTAATAAAGCCAAAGTAGGCTTTCCTATGCACCCTGAAATGGTGAAAGATGCTGTACAAAGTGTTCTGAAGGAAGATGGTCGAGAGAATCCATTCGTCGATAACCTGGAAGAAAGTGATTGTCGCTGTATCTCAAACGGAAACCAGAAATAGACAAAAGAAACGCAGATTATTTCTGAGGCGAGAGCGGCTGTAACGGAAGAAAAAATACGAGCTATTGAAAGATGGCAATCACATATTCAATTGCGATGAGATTGGAAAGCGCACGTGCCCAAAGACGGGCATTGTTCTCGGTCCAAAAGGATTAAAAAATCTTTACGAAATTGCAAGTGGACCTGAGAAAGAATCGAGCACGGTATTGTGTAACTATTCCGCCGCTGGGGAATTCCCACCTCCGACGGTGGTCTTCCCTTACAAAAGGATTCCTAACCACATCGCTGACTCACTTCCCGACGCATGCACTATCGGTCGTTCAGATTCTGAGTGGATGGTGTCAAGCACTTTTTACGAATGCGTGGCCAACGCATTGTATCCATGACTAGTGGAAAAGAACATAGAGTTCTCCGTCATTCTTTTCCTGGACGGACACAAGTCACATTTGAGTCTCGAACTGTGCACGTTCTGCATTGAGAAAGGAATTATTGTGTACTGTCTACCGCCGAATTCTACACATATCATTGAACCGTGTGACGTATCGATGTGGCGACCGTTGAAAGTTTGCTGGAAAAGCATAGTTCGATCTCGTAAGCATGAATCAGTCAAAGCTATTACGAAGGCAAACTTTGTTGCCTTGTTTAAAACGGCATTCGACGAATCAACCAAGAAAGAAACAATTACGAATGGCTTCAGAGCATGTAGACTCTTTCCAGTCAACCCTGCGGTTGATTATACAAAGAGCATCTCAAGACGACGCAAATGCATATGGAATAAGGCATCGAAGGACCCTCCGACTCCTGACGAATACGGAATACCGAAGAGAGTTATAGAGCACACTTTAGGAACGGGTGCAACAGATACACTCATTCGAACATATCATGAATGCGATAACTTCGACCATTCCCTATGTAAAGTGTGGGGACTGTGCACGGAATTATCAGGTGGTTTGGAGCTTTCCAATGTGAACGAGAAAATCTCATCTAGTCAAGAGTCTGATCTCGCTGTCAATGCTGCAACGGATCAGACACAAGAATTTGAGCCTTCGCATTCTTTGGATGGACTCGATGCACTGGATATGAAGCACCTATCGAGTTTATTGGAAGTAACATTGACTTCTACCTAACCGATATTGCAAAGGAACTGAAAATTCCGGATGGATCGAATCTCGTGGACTATCCAACCGATCAGGTTCTTATGACATCTGCTGACATGATCAATACTACGATACTGGAGTCCGCCAATCTCAAAACCAAGGAGACCACAAAGTGTTCCAGCAGATAAACCGTCCCACTAGATTGATGCAGTTGAGATGGAGGAAGCTACAGTAGAGAAGTCCGAGTCCGAAAATTCAGAAACCAATGAGACTGATGTACTGCCTATGGTTCTAGCAGATCAAATATCCAAGAACAAGCCGACTATTTTAAGTAGTGTGGTTATTCGTCAGGCACTCAACACAAGTTCCGATGATTCTACTGACCAAATGTGGAATTAACACCTGCATTGGCCCAAACTTGGCGACAAAGCACTCAAGAAAGGACAAAAAAAGGGCTGACTGAGCAGGTGCCCTTTGCGATTACATCTAATAAATGGAGAGAGATTTAGGAAAATAAACAAAACGAACTGCTGGAGATACAAGAGATTACTCCAAGTTGCGTTAAGAGAAGAGAAAAAAACAGAAGGAAGAAGAACAAGCTAAAAACAAGAATAAAATTAAGAAGGGATCCAGAAAAAAATGATACCTGTTTGAAAACAAAAAATAAAGTCGTGAAGAAAGTCAAATATGCAGACGAAAACAATAATATTACTGATGAGGATATCGCGAGAGATTCGCCAGCAGGCTCGAACACGTTGGGTGAAGAATAACTCTGATGAACAATCTTCAACGGTAACGGAAAAAGAAAATGCTAAAACACCAGCACAAAGAGGAGCTAAGGGGAAGGGACCTGTGAAAACTGCCGGTAAAGAAACGAAAACAGACTGAATAACGAAGTATAGATCGGGCCAGAATAAAAGTACAAAATGATTGATAATTAAAGTTCCTAATTATTTTTGTTACCTACACTCATTTTTTGAAAAATTTGTGATAATTAGTATTACTGTTGAGACTGCAGATATTTTATGTGTAAAATCTTGCGAAATAAATGATACGTCAATAACTATAATTAGGTACCTACCTACCTACTTCATTTGATACCCACTGTTCATTCACTGGGTTAGGCTGTTCATTTGCTGGATTTTTATTTTCACCTTAAATAGGTTTTTTTACATAGATTTCTGTGCGAATAACACGTTTGAACGAGCTATCCCCAATATGTAGGATATAATGTATTGAATACAACTGGTTTTGTAAGGCAATAACAATCCAGTACAAAGAAAACCTTCTCTAAAACTGACCGTGCGCTTGATCGTTCATTCACTGGTGCACTCACCCTACGCAGAGGCTTTGGTGAGAGCATCTACAGTATTTTATCCGCTCGACGTTATAAAAAGTCAGGTTCGACGGTTATTGTCAAGACAATATTTCTTTTAAATTTAATTTTTACTTTTGTTTTTTTAACTTATTTTTCACCTTTGACAAAACGTTCTTTATGAGAAAACCGAAATCGATCAACATACTTCCTCATAGAGGTGACTTTGTCAAAGACGGAAAATAATGAGAAAGCGACGTGCTAAGTTCTACTTTGCATCCGAGTTTACTATACGACGGCATTAAGAGTTAATGGTGAAGTTTATGAGAGACAGTCTGCGAATTTAGCGACGGTCTAGTAGTGTTGATTGTACATGCTGTTATACCATCTGTAATATACCGAAACGTGACATCGCTGCTCGTCAGAGCGCAAATCTTAATCGTATAGATTTGGCACCTCTGCCTAAACGCTAACAGCAAGCTCGGGGCGTCTTTCTCCGAGAGCCAGTCGTAACCTAGCCGTTGCTTGTCTAGGTCCAGTCATTACTCGTATGAAAATAAAGACTCGTTATCTGTTCATCATTTATATTCATTCCCAAACTGACATTCGTCCCCTCGACTCAGTACATTACACCATCCTTTAGCTTATTTAAACTTCAAAGGCTTACACTTAGAGAAATAACTATAAAAATTGCTATGATCTTACATGCCCGGATAACATTTTGCTACCAGGTATGTAACAACTTCCCTTCAAACCCTTCAAATTTCTGAATAGTGTTTTGAAAACATAAAAGTAAGGTACATCCGCAGGTATATTTGCAGCCTAAATTGCCTCCATACGTTGCGACGATGTCAAAAAGACGAGCAAAAATACACAAAAACTCTTGTGAATTATTTAAGCGGTAAGATTTAATGCCTGTATGATGTTTGCGTCACAAGTTATCGATAGATTTAAAATAGACGTTGATTCTTTAACTAAACCGGGTGTCGTAACCCGTAATATATTATTACCGGATTCTGGTAGAACGTACAAACCTTCACTGATTACTTATTTGATGGCACGAACAGACGCCTCTCGACGTAGGCCGGGAGTCCTAGCACGCGAGTAAAAGCGAGAGAGGTATATGGATAGATAAATGGAAACGTATTTATTCTTATTACAAGAGTTAGCGGTATGATGAACAGGTAAGTAATTTATAATGGGTCAGTACTACGACGTTATCTCGTTAATCGGGCGTACACCGCCGGTAACAGTATTCTCACTCACGCGTTATACAATGCAACGTAATTCGCCCTCGACGCGGGCCTAACACAATCGGGTCTTTGTCTTGGGTCTCTACCGTCGTATACCCACGAACGGCTATCCTTACTCGAGCACGTCTCGTGGTTCTCTGCTGCCGGCCGGCGTCTTCGCTTGCCCCTGTGGCTCGCGCTGCGCGGGCTGGCGCATGCGCCCGTTGTTTGCGTGGTTGCTTGTCGTGCTTTGTTCCCGCGCACCGGATGCGTGGGTTACAACATCGGCCATTCCTGCAATGTCCTCGTCCTCGAGGACCATCACGTAGTCCTTGAGATACGCCGATGACCGTCGGTTTCGCGGTGTTTGTCGTTGCTGACTGGTGTTGTCTGCACGGTCGCTGTTCATGTTGTTATTGTTTGCAATGGGAAGTCCTTCGGATTCGTTTTGGCATCCACGAGTATGATTGTTTGTCAGCTCGCCGGTGTTTTCTTCCGCTTCTTCGTCACCGGGGTCCTCGTCCTCGCTGTTGGTTCTCTCGTCCTGGGTCTGCTCCTGTGGTTTCCATAGTTTCAATTGGGACGTGTGCGCCGTCGTGGCGTATGTTCGACCAGTGCGGTGGCGCAAGTCCGTCACCAAATATGTGTCCGCGCCTTGTTGTTTTACGACCGCCATCGGTCCTCTCCATTTAGGTTCCAATTTTGTGCTCTCGCCCGTCGCTGGCGGGACTGTCGACATGAATACGATGTTACCCGGATGGTACTGCCGTCCTGGAACATGATGCAATTTGTGGTAGTTCGTCCAGACTTGTTGCCGTTCGGCGATCCTGGCCTTAATACGGTGCTGTACGTCCGCGGGATTTTCATAGTTGTTCACACCCTCCGTGAGTACGCGTTCCACCGCGGGGGTGCGATCCGGTTCGTAACCAAATAATGCTTTAAACGCCGATTCCCTTGTCGTTGTATTTATGGATTCATTTAGATGACGCTGTACCTACTCGAGATGTTGGTCCCATCTGCGTCCGTCTTCCTCGCCCAGTGATTTTGTTAACATGGGCACTTATATCCCGTTGATCCTTTCAACCTGCCCGTTTGCTTGTGGGTGTCGAGGCGAGTTGAGAGTATGATGTATTGCTTGGTCTTCACACCACTGTTCAAACGCGTTGCTTGTGAATCCCGTTCCGCGATCTGTAATTATTCGTTTGGGGGGTCCGTATTCACTGACGATTTTCCGCAATGCGGCCAATACCGGCGTTGTGCCCGTGTCCGTTACTGCGTACAGATGCACGTAGTTCGTCAAGTTGTCTACCGCTGCCAGGATGTACTTCCGTCCACGTGTCGATGTCACGAACGGACCTACGTGATCTAAGTGTATTACATGGAAGAGTCTCTCTCCGGGTGGGATGGGATGTAAAATCCCACTGGGTTTTCCTGTTTTAGCTTTGGTCATCGCGCAGGTGAAACACGCCGCGATCTGTGTCCTTAGATATCGCTTGGCTCCTGGGAAGAACATATGCTTGGTTAGTTTAGCGTAAGTTCGGCTTACCCCCGGATGTCCCTGGAGGTCATGGTAACGGGTGGCCAACGATTTTCGCATGGCCTTGGGTGCCACGAACAGCAACTGGTTGCCCTGACGCTTATAAACGATGTCGTTTAGTAGTTCGTAGTTTTCGATCTCACTACGGTCGTTCCCGTTCCGTTGCTCAGCTGTTGATTTGAGGATTTCCTTCTTTTTTTGTAGACATTCGTCTGTAGCTTGATAAGCGGCTACTTCGTCCATTAGGCTCGTGATGTGCCATATTGGTTCGATTTCTTGGCCCGCTGTAGCTTCCTGTGGTTCCGCTAATGGCATCCTGCTGAGTGCATCAACGTGTGCCATCTTCGTGCCGGCCTTGTGCACGATATTGAAGGCGTATTCGCTGAGGGTGTTGGTCCAACGGATCATCTGCGGGTTTTGCGTACGTTGTTCGCAGATGTAGAGTAACGCCTGGCAATCTGTAACTATGGTAAATTTTATGTTTGCGATCATTGGTCGCAACCTGGTTACTGCCCATACCATAGCGAGCAATTCTAGCTTGCTGCTGTGGTAGTGCCTCTCGACGTTGCTAGTTCTCCGGCTGATCGCGTAGACGAGCTGCCACAAGCCCTTCGTATTGCGCTGTAATAGCATTGCGCCCATTCCGCTCGCACTTGCGTCCGTATGGACTTCTGTGTCTTTTTCCGGGTCGAACGTTTGGAGCACCGGCTGTTGGGTTAACGATGTCTTCAGGTCCAAAAAGGCGCGTTGCTCTTCTGCACCCTACTTGAAGTGGCCTCCTGACTTTAATAGCTCGCACAATGGCGATGCTCGGTGGGCAAATTTGATAATGAATCTGCGAAAGAAACCTGCCAAACCCAAGAAACGTCTTACCTCCGTTAAGGTCGTTGGTGTGGGATATTCTGTGATCGTCCGGGATTTTGCTTCGCCTGGTCTTACCCCTTCGTGGCTAATCTCGAAGCCTAGATAGCTGACTTGTGAACATAGGAATCGGCATTTCTTCAAATTTAGCGTCAGGCCAGCCCTTCTTAATGCGTCCAATACCAGTATGATTTTTGGTTTCATCTCCCCCCAACTCCTTGCCGGTATAAGAATATCGTCTAAATAGAATGATACAACCTTGTCCCTTAACGGACCCAACGCATTGTACATGACCTTGGAAAAGTAGGCGGGTCCATTCATTAGCCCGAAGATCATTCGCGTAAATTGCACGGTTTCGTCCGGTGTGATGATTGCTGTCTTCGGCCGCGCCTTGTCTGACAATGGTATCTGGAGGTACCCATGTGCGAGGTCGAGAAGTGTAAAAACGGTAGCACCGCGCAGTTGAGCCAGATGATCGTCGACGTTTGGCAGTGGAAAGTGTACTCTTTCGGTCTGCAGATTTAATTTTCGAAAGTCCACTATGAGTCGTGATTCTCCGTTCTTTTTCCTGACCAGTAGTACGGGGCTGGCGTACGGTGAGTCGGTGGGTTCCACAATACCCGCCCGTCTCCATCCTTCTAATATCTTTCTGATTTCCTCCCGCTCGTGTGGTGTCGCTCGGTAAGGTTTGTTTTGCACTGGTTTACTGCCTGCAATTTCGGTGATTTCCATTTTTGTGCACGTGGCTTTACCTAAATTTTCCAGTGAGAGCGCAACGCAGTCTCTGTAGTCGTTTAACAATTTCGTCAATTCTTCTTTCACTTCGTCGTCCTGTCCTTCCCCAACAGTTAGTTGTTGTTTTTCGATTTCTGCGCCTAGCACTCGCTTAGGGGCCGTCCATAAGTCTTCGATGGTTCCGCGAGGTACATAGTGTGCGGGTTGGATCGTCCTTGAGTGTTGTCCATAGTTGGCGAGTGGGATGGCTGCGGCCTTGCCGTTGTATGTTACCTCCATACAATTTATGGCCTGTGCTTCCACTCTCACCTGTGCGTTATTTACTTGTGTCGTCGTCAGGGTTCGATCCATTTCTTCTGCCTGAAACATGAGACTATTTTCGCTGGAAGTGAATAGAAGTTCACCATTTGTTTTTGCATAATTGACCCATGGTCTCTCCGTATATGTTCTCCCTATGATCACCTCATACAGCTGCGCTCCGTCCGCCACTATGCATAACGGTAGGCCAGGTACCAGAACTCCATCGATGCTGACGTCTGCCTTCGCTTGACCGTGTGAGAGCTGAACCGCTGCGTTCTCCCCCCATCCTTTCAGTTCGGTTTTAGTAGGCTCATAAGTCAGTCGTTCGCTAATTACGCGTGACGCCTGTATGGTGCATACCGCACTGCCTGTGTCGATGAGTGCCTTCATGGGCCGATCGTTCACGTAGATGGTTTTAACGTATTTTCTTACGTCGTTTGGTACTTCCGCTTCTACCTGGTTTACGGCGCGTGAGCCGTAATTTTCCTCCGCCCTACACGTTCTTTCTCGATGCCCAACGGCGTTACATCGCCGACAACGCATTTCGGCCCTTGGCTCGGGGCATTCACGCGACAGGTGCCCAAATTTTCCACAATTGTAGCATTTCACCCCGCCGTTGTCGAATCTAGGTGGTTGGCGTGGCTCCGCATTCCAGTTGGTCGTGGTAGGTCTTTGTGCGATGATTCTCGTGACTGGTGTACCCCCTTCTCGTCCATTCCGCTGACCATAACTGTTCTGTTCCCGTGCGTATCGTTTTTCTCGCGATTGGCGTGACTTGACTGATTCAACCAAAGCAGCATAAAATTCTCCAGTGGTTTGGTGTGAGATCGATGCTAACCCGAGGCCGTCTTGCGGATGACGCAGACCTTCCAACATTTCCGGTTTAATTTCTTTAATGGTCATGTTCAAACCCGCACAAAGAATTAATTTTGCGTGAAAATAGTCCTGGATAGACTCTGACGCGCCCTGGTAGCGTTTCGTCATTGTACGCCATCGTTCGCCATAGGTCTCCGTCGCGTTGTACATTGTGCAGAATTTTCTTTCGAAATCGTCCCACGTGATGATGTCAGCTGATTCGAAACGTAGCCAACCCCTCGCCGCTCCTGTAAGTTTCATCTTTGCGATTTCTAGCTGATAATTTTTGGACCACCGCTGGATCCGACCCATTTGGGTAATGTTTCGCAACCATTCTCTTGGTGATAACGAATCGTCGTTTCCCGAGAACGTCTCCATGTTCTTAATTAGTTCGGATGACATGTAATGTGCCGGTCCACTTGAGTATCGCTCATCGTTATATTCGTATTGTAGCCCATCGTCGGTGTTTGGCGGTAGGTGGCGCGCGCGTCGTGGTGCGTTCCGTGCCACGTGGTCGTAATGGTCCATGTTACCATTAATAGCTTCACTCACGTGCCGCAAGTGTCGAGGTACGTTGCCATCATCGTTGTCACTATTGTGGTCGTATTTTACGTGGTCGCACCATTGTACGCGTCGCGGCTCGATACGTTCTCGGCTCGCGTGTCGTTCAGCGTCTGCGTCATCGTAAAAGTACTGAGGCGCGTGTCGCGACATGTGACGCTCGTTCGTCTTTCGCGCGTGCTCGATGACGTCACGCACTGTACGTTCCCGTCGTGGTTCGTTGAGTTCGTAGTTGCTCAATTGCCGATGATTTCTCGCGTCGTCGTTTGGTGTCACGCGAATACGCGTGTCTCGGTCGTAACATTCACCGCACTGATCGCAGCGCTCGTCCCTCCCGTTCGGGCGTAGTGACATTTCGTTGAATTGTTTTCGTACGAAATTTTCGCGTTGTCTCGCGTCATTTTCATAGTCACGACACTCGCGGTTGCTAATGCTGTCGATCGGCCTACGCACATACCGCGGGTAGCAATCGAGTGGCTCTATCCATTCACCGCGATTTGCCGTGGGTGCGTACATACCTCGAATATTCGCGCCGGCATTCCGCCCTGCCGCCTCTCGGTTGCGCATCGTGTATCGCCGCGTAACAGTGTCTCCGTCGCACTCTTGCTCTCGCTCATTGTCTTGGTGCCGCCACGCGTTTGGTTCCACCGATACTTCGCGCGTCGCGCCCCGCTCTACATTATTCTGTTTCTTAGCGAAGGGAGGCGGGACCTCCTACGGTCCTCCTCTCTCCCGTAGGCTATGGATTTCGTTAGGCACAGGTGTGCTACTTACGGCTGGTATAGCTGTCTTGTCTTGGTGCCTTGCGCCCTCGTTTCCTCGGGCGGTGTTGCTCGTGCCACGTAGGGGCGGTTCCCCCTCGGCCGGTCGGCCTTCTCCGACCATCTCTCGGATCGTAGCCTCGAGTACTGACTGGTCGTCTTCCCCCGACAGGCTGCCTGTAGGTGGGGTCAGAAACTTGTCCGTGTGCTCTTGCTGAAATCGGTCGAACGCGTCGGCATTTGCCATTGTGTGCGTCGTTCGTCGTTCCTCACTTACACAACCCGACTGCCTATGTAAATTCGTAGCGCGTGTTTGCGCGCGTCCCTAGCCGTCACTTACAATGTATCACTTTGTTCTTATGATCGTTATATTCTTTGTCATTTAGAATTTCTACACTTTGTCTTTTTGTCGTTTACACACGTTGTCTTTATACACACTTTGTCCTTTTATAATCTCTGCACTTTGTCTTTTTATCGTTTACACACTTTGTCTTTATACACACTCTGTCCTTTTATAATCTCTGCACTTTGTCTTTTTATCGTTTACACACTTTGTCTTTATACACACTCTGTCCTTTTATAATCTCTGCACTTTGTCTTTTTATTGCTTTCGCGCGAGTCTATGTCGTGTCTCTCTCTCGGTTAGCGCGCGGAATATCCCACTTCTGATTTGTCGTAACCCGTAATATATTATTACCGGATTCTGGTAGAACGTACAAACCTTCACTGATTACTTATTTGATGGCACAAACAGACGCCTCTCGACGTAGGCCGGAAGTCCTAGCACGCGAGTAAAAGCGAGAGAGGTATATGGATAGATAAATGGAAACGTATTTATTCTTATTACAAGAGTTAGCGGTATGATGAACAGGTAAGTAATTTATGATGGGTCAGTACTACGACGTTATCTCGTTAATCGGGCGTACACCGCCGGTAACAGTATTCTCACTCACGCGTTATACAATGCAACGTAATTCGCCCTCGACGCGGGCCTAACACAATCGGGTCTTTGTCTTGGGTCTCTACCGTCGTATACCCACGAACGGCTATCCTTACTCGAGCACGTCGCGTGGTTCTCTGCTTCCGGCCGGCGTCTTCGCTTGCCCCTGTGGCTCGCGCTGCGCGGGCTGGCGCATGCGCCCGTTGTTTGCGTGGTTGCTTGTCGTGCTTTGTTCCCGCACAACGGATGCGTGGGTTACAACACGGGTATCTCCACATCTCTGACATATAGTTGCAACCACTTTCCATTACTGTGAATCTGACCTGCACAATTTTGTCGACAGGTTGCCGATACAAAAATAGCCAGAATCGCGTGTCAACTTGAATAAGCCGTATCTGTTGATACGTACTCACATGTCCCTCCTCCACTCTCCATATGTTTTCTTTTTCTTTTTATTATGATGGTGAACCATTTTTTCGGGATTTTCATATCAACGTGTTCAAAATGTGCCAAAACGTCCAGAAAACACAATTTTTTTAATACCTGGATGAGTGTGCGGACGTTCGAGTTGTGTGTTTGCGTGTGTAATGGCACAGTTAAACTAGAATGTCTAATCAGTCTAATGTCTATAATTCAAGACCAGATGTCATCTTATACACTCCGGCTATTCACCATCTACCGGTGGCTAGAGGTGTCGAATCTACGCTGTGCTTTTCTCACAAGGAAGGATAGTTTGGTGTCCCCCTCCGATTTTGATGAAACTTACGTATGTTGTAGAGCATCGAAAACTAAAAGACACGTTTCTTTTTTATCGGCGGAAAAACATTTCTAAGGGGTGAAATCGCCCTTCAAAGTTAGGCATGTCGAGGGGTGATTATGCTGTTTCACCCAGAAAGCGTCAACCGATTTTAATGAAACAAAAACCAAAATACTCCTCATTGAAGACAATAAAAATTCCACGTGAAGTTGAAGAAAAAAATTCATTTGCAGGGGTGAAACTGCATAATCACCCCTAACTTTAAAGGGCGATTTCACCCCTTAGAAATGCTTTTCCGCCGATGAAAAAAAGACGTGTAATTTAGTTGTCGATGCTCTACAACATACGTGAGTTTCATCAAAATCGGAGGTGGACACCAAACTATGCTTCCTTGTCAGTGTAATTGATTGCGAAGCTGACGAGTATTAGTTTCCACACTTGGGGACGGCTCTTCTAAAGTTTATTGCGATTTCTCAAAATTTGTTGAAACTAGAGTGATCACAGTTTTTGGAACGAAGTTCCTTATCGCACGGTATATGCTTGGCAGGATGGAGGCTAGACCGAGAAAAGTGTAACATTTGGACTATAGCAAAACGTCACGACAGTTTTGCTATAATACGTTAGCACGCTCTCTCTCTCTCTCTCTCTCTCTCTCTCTCTCTCTCTCTCTCTCTCTCTCTCTCTCTCTCTCTCTCTCTCTCTCTCTCTCTCTCTCCATCGCTTGGAGAGGGGCGGGCCGCAGTAGCGTATACGGCTATACTATGCCTCTCTCTCTCTCTCTCTCTCTCTCTTTCTCTCAGCGCTCGGAGTAGTGGGGACAGGCAGCTGCGTACGGAACTCTGCTATACAAGCCACGCGGCGTGCGCGTTATGTATAGGTATATTACTGCAGTCTGAAAGCCAAGCGGCGTGCGCGTCAGTTGTATTCTTGTGTGCGTATGTAGTTATTGTTATTAATAAATAATGAACAATGAATTGTGAACGTGATTCAGTGATGATAGTTGAGGATAGTGATGATGGAGTCAGGTAAGTACCAGTGTTATACTGCAGGCATTATACTCTGTTCTTCAATAATGAGAAATACTGCATGTACAAATCTAGTTAAAATCAGCTTCAATGTGTTATGTTTCTTGTCAACAAAATTTAATATTACTTGTCTTGTTGAAACATAAGTTATTGCTCGGTTATCTGTATTCGTATATGCGTATGTGTTTACAAAGCCGTGCGCGTCCTAACCTATCTTCACTATTTAAAGTTTAACAAGCCGTGCGCGTAATCTCTATATGAGGCATTCTTAGTGAAAATGACCTGTTTTTTCCCTCGTATTTTTTTCCCTCTTAGTATGTTGTAGGGCAATATAAAAAAACACTGTACACAAATTTTTAGATTTTTTTCGTCATTAGTTTGGTCACAGATAGCAAAATAGTGATTTTTCAAAAAGGACGTTTTTGTTTCGGTTTTAAATTTTACAGTAAATTCTTGGATAAAAAACAAAATTTATCCATATTTTTTCATGATGGGCAAGCCCATAGGTAAAGTCCTAAAAAAATAAGTAGATCTACGGTAATTATGCCGTTTTGTGGCTTTTCCCAAATTTTAACTTTTTTATTTACCAAAAGCTATATTTAGTCATAAATGTGAGTAAATAGTTAAAAAAAAGTTGGAAAAATGTGAATTTGAAGTCAATTTACCAGAAAATTCGAAAAATTGAAGAAAAATTGTTGGAAAAAAAATTTGTTATATAGTTTTTCTACTTTTTCCATAATATTCTTCAAATTGAAGACAAAACGCATTTGTGTGCAATGAAAATTCAGTGAATTATAGTTAAAAAGCTGAAATTAGGCAATAATCACTAAACTCGATATTTAATTAAATTAATAATCAATACATTAACTATAAATTTTCCACAAACAGACAACAAGATACACATATACATATACATATTTATATACATATCATATCCTCATATATATATTTATATATACATATACATATTTTATTTCAATAGCGAATCAACAAAAGCATCGACTACTCAGATACAAGCTACAAGATCAAAAAAAAAAATGAGCGAGTCTGCTAGTACTCGAGATAATGATGTGTAAACATCTTGTGGCGATAGAATTCAGCAAATGGATCAGCTTCCGCAACGCGTGTGGCAAGCAAATCAGCCATAGCATTGTCAATATCAGGTTCTTCCAGAGCAATACACATTTGTTTACAAATTTCAATCGTCTTGGCTATATCTAATTCTGACTCGAACTCTTTCCTCCGTTGTAAAATGATCACCTCCATTTCATCATATAGCTGCACAAATTTTCTTTCCGCTAGAATCTCCGTTTCTTCATGATGGAAAGGCAGATGCAGAGTTACCATATCGCGCTTGTACTCGTCAGCCTCAGCGACCATATCGTAATTACGATAGCGAAGTATTAGGGGATCTGTCTTGCGTCGTTTCCATTGGTTATTATCACTAATCGTGTAATATGCGGCAGCCTGTGCCAAAGTAAGTTGTTCAAGATCGGGTGGCCGCTTTTTGTATCTTTCAAACCAATTTGTCTTCCAGACATCGGTTGAATTACTGTCAATCTCTTCATTATCCAATTGTTCCGCTGTTTTCCTTACCCGTTGTCGTTCGATTGGCCAAACTGTTGGTAGATAAAGGAATACGGTCGAACTGTATGACGTTGGCAGTCGTAACAAATATCAAGCGGCTTCTTGACTCGTCATTTCAACAGCGTTAAGTATGTCAATACTGAGCTTTCGTGTGATCTCCATGAAATCAAACTTTGGATGTTCATCCATCGTTTTGATAATCTCACGTTGAAGATTACTTATACTACGATTAGTCTTATTTACGTACTCAGCAACGTATGCGGGACACGAGTATTCCTCAGTTATATATTGAAAATCAGTGTTCGACCCAAGGACGTTAAAAATGAATGGATTAAACGGATTGATCCATTTCTCTGTGGTTTTCCGTTTGATAAAAACCTTAGGTCTGTTAATTCCCGCTCGCAATACATCCAAGTAAAAATCATCCGAAGTAATATTGTGCTCTTCGAAGAAATGTTCAATATCTCTATAGTCGTTCTCTTCAAGTGACTTCTACATCCGTTTGTTTAATTTTGCAAGCGCATTTCTTCGAGGATCATCGGCACTCATTGGGATAAGAATTACAGTTGTTCGGCTAGGCATGAATGGTGCTTCGAAACGACATTGTTGTGCTCGAGCGCTACGTATTTTTTTGTAACAAGTAAACGTATGTTTGTGGGTTTGAAGTTTCGTGTGTCCGGAAGTGTTTTCTGGTGAGACGGATATTAACCGACCTATTAAATTTACAGCTGCTGACATATCTGAACCAACGGCATTTACAGGTGCATTATTTAACCATATCAGTAGATGAACATGAGGGCTGCCACGATGTTGAAACTCGATACGCTTGAAGTAATGAACAACATAATTATCACCGAATGGACTATATCGTTTCAATTGAACAATCCCTATTATAGTATCGACGAGTTTGTTAAAATGGATGGCACAGATCACGGGGTCTTCGTTGATTAATGTAGCTTTAACATTATAATGAAGTCTTCGAATTGCCTCATCATCAATTTCAGCACCATTATTTCGAATTTTATACAGCAATTTGAGTAGTTTTGGCCATCCAATTTCATTAGCACTCATTGTAAGAAAGAATGTTGGCTTACCAAATTGTCGAATCATCGCGAACAGGTCTTTCTTACGTGAAGCCCGGTAATACGCTGAGTTGGGGAAATGGCGTAAAAATGCGAGATTCTCTTCAATACATCCGTGTACGTATTCTTCTGATTCTATCTCTGCTCTTGTCACAGTATTATTTTTGCCAATGAACTTAAAAGACATTTAAAGTGAATCACGAGTGCGGATTCGCATAATTTTTATGGCCATATATAGCAAATGAGTAGGATATACGCCTCGACGATCAGCCCTGCGTAACTCGCTTGTTGTCATCATGAATGGAGTCACTCGAAGTTCTTCTTTGAAAGTTCTGAATTGGCCGAGATAGATGGACGGAAACGATAATTTTTCACAATGTTCATCAAAGAGAATGCATTTTGTTATGGTGTTTTCTCCGGGAGCAATACGAATACATTTTTGTTCATTCCAAAGCAAGGACTGCTGGTGAGCTGTTAAACTTCCTTCGATGCGGATCTCTTCGCTCACCTCATCATAACTCGGTTCGTCTGCGGCTGCTGTTTGCTGTTCGTCAGTTGAAAAGAACGCGTTATTAACTGTGATATTATAAAATTTGTACAGTTCTTATTGCATTAAATTCTCAACCCAAATTTTGACGACACGCTTTTTTACATATCCGATAAGATAATTGGTTTTGTGATTTTTTTTCGTGCTATATGGACATTAATAGCATAATCATCATCAAGTTCTCGTGGAAGCAATTGAACCATATTATCTACTGACGTTTATAACTTGTTCAAGGATTCCGTACTGACCATTGCTATGTCGAAGCCTTCTGATCGTCATGAAGGGTAGTCTTGGTGAGATCAAGCGCTCCGTGATTATATCAAGCTCTGGTAAGTGAGCCGGCTTTGGTGGATAAGTAAAACCGTTCGATTTCGATAACGTTGGTATTTTCTTCTTATGTAGTGACACGTAACAAGTACCACAGATAAGCGCAGTTTCGAAATTCATGTCAGGAAAATCAGCTGCAAGAATATCCGTTGAACACGGTGGCGGCGCTCTTAGGTCCATTTCAGTCCATAACCGATCGCATACGCTGCATATTGCACCGAAGTTGTTATCGAGGAGTTTTTTTCTGAATTCAGCGTGGGCCTTGGCATACTTTATATATTCAAAATAATTAACTGCTTGTTGTTCTTCTTCTTCATCACATGCAGCATCCTGTGCTTCACCTATATCCGATGTTGCTTTTCTTTCCATAGGGTTGCCGTCTGCTGCTGTTGAAGTCGATGGGCCCACATGAAATGCCGATGTCGCTGGTCTTAAAGTTGCATGATCAACGATGCTTCTAAAGTTATCCAATCTACTCGTTGATGGTGCAAAATTAAGAATTGAATTGGCAAGACGTGGTCTAAAATCTCGCGTACGTTGAGTGTTAGTGCGAGCGATATTTCGCTGCTCCACTCGTCCTGCTGCCAACTTCTCTTCACGTTTTCGTTTCCTGTACATTGTCATGTATTCTGCTAAATTTTTACCCATTTCTGAAATTAACAAATTATTCACTTAGAAAATTATAACGACATCATTATGATTATTTTCAATTTTATTTTATTGCAAATTAAATATTTAATTACATTTTTTTTTCATTTTTTCATACGTTTTATTTATATATGAAGCCAAGACGTCAGTTTTTGAGTTATTTCAATCAAATTATTTTTCAATTTGTTAATATCATTATTCCCATTGTAAAATAATTAACCTTGAGAAATCATTAATTTATTTGGAAAAGTTGATTTTTTTGTATAAAGATAGTCAATAATCAGTTAAAATTTTTGTTTTTCAGTTTCAAAAATCAGTTAAAAATATTAAATTTCAGTTTTTTGTAATGAATTTGTATATCATTAATGAACTTTCAATGAATCTGTTTGAAATTGTTATCTTTCATAGAAGTGGTTTACAACACAAAAACGCCATACTAAGCGTATAGCTGAACAATGTGTTTTAAACAATTACATTTTTCAGTTAAATAAATTGATTTTAATGAGAAAGTTTTTTAATTAAATATTTAAAAACTAATTGAAAATAATTATTTTTAGTTTTTTATTCGAGAGATATTCTTCATGAAAACGGTTCACGACCTTAAAATATTTTAATAGTATAACTAATCGACGTGGTATATATTTTTAGTAAAAATATTTTCAGTTTACTTACTGGCAGTATGTTATTGCACTTCAAAGAATTAAATTCACTATATAAACTTATATTTGAATATGTATGCGATATATATTATATATGTAATATATATATCAAACAATCTTATATAATTATTCACACGTTCTCAATAAATTTAACGGCGCTAAAACTAACAGCTGATTCTCAGTCCGCTAGGGGAAGCAGTGGCCGAAACGTGGCTAGGCTTTGTACACGTCACAAATCTACTATGTGGCCCTAGCGGGTTGTGCGAGCCAAAATTTGATTGGTAATTCTAAACTGGTAAAGTCGAAAACTTTCACTCAAATATTGACTGGTAAGCAATTTTTCCAGCATTGGACTGAAGCGATTTTGGTTAGACTGGTAAGTTACTACCAGTCATATTTTGGATGGTAACGGTTTTCGCAGGTCTGCTCATTTATCGCTACCAGTTTTATTTTCGATGGTTATTGGGTTCTCCTGGCCCCGCTCGATTCTCGCTACCAGTTTTATTTTTGATGGTTATTTGATTCTCGCTACCAGTAGAATTTCAACCGGTATTTTCATTATCGCTCCGTCTAATTTTTACTATTATTTTCATTTTCGCGGCCCCGCACGGTGTTTGCTACAATCGAGTGTCTCCGGTCGTGATTATCTTTAATTTCTTTTTAATATCTCAGAGATTATACCATAAATTAAAAAATGGGATGAAACTGAATACACGGAAGGGATTTTGGGATCTTTAGGGAAGTGGTATCAGAATCTTTTATATTGTTATTTCCGTTATAATTTCTTTTTTTCATATAAAGGGTGGTTAAATTTTAAGGGCCGATGTTGAATGTGAACCACACCTAAACGTTAAGTTTTGTTCTGCATTTCATTTGACATTTCTCAATTTCAGACTAACTCAATTTGAACCATGGAAAGATACACAATCGAGCAACGCGTTAAAGTTATTCAGGCTTATCATGAAAATGGGCGTTCAAATCAAAATGCATATCGTGCACTTCGTGATTTTTTCGGTCAATTTAATCGTCCAAATGTGCGTACAATCGGAAAAATCGTGCAAAAATTTGAGCAAACCGGGTCTGTAGGAGATATTAAAACACCAGTGCATGCTCGTACAGCTCGTACTGCAGAAAATATTGCTGCTGTTCTCGATAGTGTGGCTGAAGAACCGTCCACCTCAACTCGTCGTCGTGCCCAACAATTGCACCTCTCACGCTCGTCGTTGATGAACATTATGCATAAAGACTTGCATTTATACGCTTATAAGGTGCAATTGACTCAAGAACTAAAGCCTCTTGACCATTCCAAACGTCGTCAATGGTCAGAATGGTGGCGAGAAATGGCAACAGTGGATGATCAATTTTCGAAGAAAATCATCTTCAGTGATGAGGCACATTTTCACCTCAGTGGATTCGTTAATAAGTAGAATTGCCGCATTTGGGCGAATCATAATCGAAGAGTGAGCGTCGAAAAACCAAGAGTGACTGTTTGGTGCGGTTTATGGGCTGGCGGCATCATCGGGCCGTATTTTTTCCAAATTGAGGCCGGTCAGGCAGTTACTGTGAATGGTGTTCGCTATCGTGAGATGATAACGAACTTTTTATGGCCCGAATTGGAAGATATGGATGTGGGCGATATGTGGTTTCAACAGGACGGTGCCACTTGCCACACAGCTAACGAAACAATGGCTTTTTTGCGCGACAAATTCAATGGCCGTGTTATCTCACGTGGTGGCGATGTCAATTGGCCGCCAAGATCATGTGATTTGACACCGTTGGACTTCTTTCTTTGGGGTTATTTGAAAGAAAAGGTGTACGTCGATAAGCCAGCAACAATTCAAGAGCTAAAGGATGAGATAATTCGGCACATTAACCACATAGAACCTCAATTATGCCTAAGCGCCATCGAAAATTTGGACCATCGGATGGAGGTGTGCCGCCGAGGTCGCGGCGGCCATTTGGCCGATATTTTGTTTCATACATAATTGAACCATACTATATTATCATAATAAAAAGAATTGACAATAATTTCCTAAATAATTTGTGTTTTATTCAAAATCAACATCGGCCCTTAAAATTTAACCACCCTTTATAATTGCCGTTACGATAAAAAAAGAAATTCTACAAAAAGGCAAGCAACCGGTACCTCGTCTTCGGTTGCTGCTGTGCCAAATGCCGGGTATATCGTACCGCATTTGGCGAAATGAAGAAGGACTACAAACCGAAATAAGTTGATTCTCGTTGTTAATACAATTGCATTACTTTATGTAAAAATCATCAATTTATTTACTTTCATAAATTGGAAAATTCGCTGGCCGTTGGCTTCTGGCATATTCTTTACGAAGAGCCAAAGAAAAAATATATTCTATCGGTCCACTGAAATATTGGAGTGTTATACAATTTTTTATTTTATTATCACTGGATTTTTCATTTGTTTATTACTTATTTATTTCTGTGTCAACAGGTTGATACGATCAATTAGCTTTTAACAAGAAATGGTACGTCGTGTTCGGTTGCCGCTGTGCCAATTGCCAGGGATATAATACCGTATTTGGCGAAATCTGGAAGCTAGGACTACAATCCGAAGTAAGTAGATTCTCGTTATTAAATACAATTGCATTACTTTATGTATAAAATCATCAATTTAATTACTTTCACACATTGAAAAATTTGCCGGACGTTAACGTCTGGCATATTCTTTACGAAGAGCTAAATAAAAAATATATTGTATCAATTCACTAAAATATTAGAGTTTTAGACAATTTTTAAATTATTTATTTATCTCTGTGTTAACAGGTCGATGCGATCAATAAGCTCTTGATAAGCAGTGCTTCCTATTGCAAAGTATACCCCGCAAGAACACTTTCCCACGACTGGTCAAACTCTTTCTCATGCTATTATACCCGACAAGTGGAATTGATCGGAATACACGACGATCGCGATGAAAACAATATTCTCTGGAACAAAGAGATATATTCCGCTGACACGGTAAGATTTCTGACTGCTTTGACTATTCAAATAATCATATTGATGTATTCCGAATCCAAAGGATAACAATTCATTATTTATTCTTATTCGCAATCCAAATATTTTCAGAGATAGGTTTTCCATGAAAAAACAGAGCAAGGGAAACTCTGACTAGTAATTCTACAGCTAACTTTTCTTAGTTTTAACAAAATATCGTAATTGTTTAATGCGGAGATCGTAGAGCTTGCGATTCGCGTCACCTAGCGATGTACTACAAATTTCTATTGGTCTCGCTCACTCCAGCACAATCGTCAGTGAATGTCGTTATTTTATTCATATTTATGGTTAATTGAAAATGCTATTCGAAATTTTGCCAAAAAGAACGATTCGTAATTCGTCAGAAATTTTGTGAAACCTTTGTTGCTCTCGCTACCGCTGATCGGCCAAATGTTACTTTGTTTTAGATCGGATTGGATCGTAATGGTCAGTTAACAAATCTTTTGACTGAAATCAAAAATGTCCTTGAAACATTGGTTGATATCCGAGGTCCCTACAGTCCGATCTATTACCACAAGGAGAAAAGCAAACTATGTCTTGGAAAAGCTTTTATAGGAAGAAGTAGTCTGATAATGAAAACGTTAGTTTCATTTTGTCATGAGCGATCGGCAAAGAAATTAAATGAGCGCCTGAAGTTCTAGAAATTGGTATATTTGCATTCGACCTTGCATTTTCTGCTACCAGTGACCATCCTTAGGGACTATCCGATATAAATTTCGAACAAAAGTTTAAGACTGACAAGGGAACCACATGGTCGTCGGATTTTTGTAATTTTTTTTTTTTTTTTTTTTTTTATACTCATGGTATGTAAAGCTGAGACCCCAAATATGAATATCCCCAAGTAATACGACGCCATATTCAGAAATTCTCGAGAAAATCGACTTTGAAGTTAGAGCGAGCAACTGAAATAGAGAAACAAAAACCGAACTTTCAACTGAGTGAATAGCTCAGTCCAACTGCAATGCTCAAGGCCACCCAGCACCCTACAAAGGATGCCCTTACATTAAATTAGCCATCGCAATCAAGAAAGATAACCTCACCAAAAATAAAACAACACTTCAACGAAATATACAGAATATCGCCAAAACCACAATCCCAAATTTTTCTTACGCTCAAGCCCTCTCTAATGCAATACCTCAGCAAATTCAGAACTCCACAAAGCATCAGACCGAACAAATAGACCCGATGACAACGCAGAACCTGATTAATCAGCAAAACATTCAAAACCCTCCTATATTTGGACCATACCCCCCAAAAGCACCGGAATGGCTCGCAACCTTCAAAAATGACATAACAAATTTATTAACATCCCAATATAACGCGCTCTCTGCTCAAATAGCCAACAACTCCAACAGGATCGACTTCATCTATAACTCACTCTATGGATAATACAACTTACACTCACAATATATTAAAAATAGCTGCTATCAACGTAAACTCAATTATCTCAAATCACCGTCGTCTCGACCTCATTAACTTCATATCCACTCATAAACACGACATACTATTATTGACCGAAACTAAACTAACCCATCGACATCAATTACGCCTCAAAACTCACCATATTATACGAACAGATCGCCCCAACGCCACCCAAGGAGGTGGTACGGCTATCCTCATAAAAAAGAATATTCATTTTGAAACCATTCGATCACCTTCATCTTCATTAAACAATATACTTGAATACACTATAGCTAAACTTACCCTCTCCAACAACAGATTCCTTTACATCGTGAGCATCTACGCTCGACAGGATAACCGGACCCTCTTTTTACATGAATTGGAATTACTATTCACCAAACTCCACCTCGATAACAACAACAACTATTACATCATGGCAGGTGACCTTAATGCGCGCCGCATAGCATGGGGAGACTCCACGAATAATCAAAGGGGTACTCAATTGGCCCGTTGGTCCAATACAATTGAAATATCTTTTAAGCTAACCATCTGTCCCCCAGAAGCACCTACCTTTAAACCTAGCAATTCCTATCTTGACCTATTCCTTATTGACCCTAGACTATCATCCTCGATCAACCCTGACTCCACTTCCCACACTTTACCTTACGACAGCGACCATACCGCAATCGAACTATCATTCTCCTTGGCGAGCGGCGGCCTACACCCTCTCGGAGTGCAACCAACGGACGGTCGTCTCAACTTCGGAGGCACTAAATGGAATAAGTTCCGACGAACGTTAGATAGAGCATACAGAACTCCCCCTGAATCTAATCGTACCCTGAGTCTCTCCGAAGTTGATGACCATTTGGCCGCCCTTACCGAGGCGATACAGGCGTCCATTGCGGTAGCGGTCCCCCCCTTTAAACCCGCTTACCACATCCTAAATTGTATTAATAATAGCATCCTTTCACTCCTGAAGAGGAAAAACAAACTTGTTAGTATACTACACACCCTACATAAGCTACGTATCCCCAACACCAGCCTTCTCGTAATGAATTCTAAGCTATTACTTAAAATGCTCACCCATCAAATAAAAAATAAATTCCGTAAAGTCACCGAAAAATATTGGAACAACCAGATCAGATCTATTAGCCACCGGGACTCATCATCGTTCTTCCCTAAAGTAAACAGATTGCTCAGAAACGCTCAACATTTCAACATTGACAACATACAAATCCACCAACATAACCTTCCTATCCTACAGCGCAGTTCTTGTCCCCTTCATAATACACCCATTGTCAATAATAAATACATTTTCACCGATCCCAAAGATATCTTAAATATCATAGGAGCTCATTACGAAAACATAAATTCACCCCGTCATATTAACACTCACTCTAGAGTAGCCGCAATCGTCCAACGCACCACCGCAACGCTTAAAACATCATTCAATCCCACACGCACGTCTGATAACCTCATCACTCACTTCAATGCCACAAACCCAGCTACTAACCCCACTAATAATCTTACTCTCCACCCATTCCCATTTACTAACATACATAAATTAACACTACTCATCTCGAATCTCCCTAATAAATCATCTTGTGGTATCGATAATATCCCTCCTCTTATCTTAAAACACTTAACCCCATTAACTATTACCGCATTAACTATCATTTTTAACAACGCCATTAACCACAAATATTTCCCCACTATTTGGAAACTAACTAAAATTCTCCCCATCCTAAAAAAAAATAAAGACCCAACTGACCCGTCAAGCTACCGCCCAATAAGCCTCACCCCTAGTTTATCTAAACCTTACGAATCAATCATAAACTCTTCCATAAACACCTTTTGCACGGCAAATAATATCATACCACACTCACAATTTGGATTCAAATACGAACATTCCACGACTCACGCCATACATAAACTCTTATCCGACATCACTAGACAAGTGGGCAACCGTCGTCTAGTGGCTGCAGCCCTCCTAGATCTCGAGAAAGCCTTCGGTGTGGCTTGACGGGCTCCTCTATAAACTGCACCAAAAACACTTTCCCGGATGGCTAATCCATCTGATCTGGGATATGATAACCAACAAGAAATTCATTACATGGGACACACATAACACATCCTCATTAATTTTTCAATCAACGGAAGGTCTACAACAAGGCACAGTTAATTCACCCATCCTTTTTAATATTTTCACTAGTGACCTACTTTCCCTCTTCAACCTTAACTCAAACAATAGTAACACCTCTGCCATTGCCTTTGCAGACGACTACATCATATATACACAGGGCAACCATATCACTGACATCCATGCCGAACTTTCGATCACCGTCAACAAAATCAATAGATACTTTTCCACCTGGAATCTTAAAATAAACCCAGCCAAATGCGAAACAATCCTCTTCAGGAAACCCAGCTCCTTCCTGTCCAAATCCAATCGTACCCTTTACAAAAACTTCTCCATACAAACCTATATACCGGGTACTGACCTACTTACACCCATTCCTCACAAAACTTCTGTCAAATATCTAGGTGTCCAGATAGATTCTCTACTGAGAGGCAACTCTCATGTACTGGTACAATTGGCCAAAGCTCGAGCAGCCTTCTTTCACAATAGTCGCATCTTCTACAATAACTATCTCTCAGTCCGAACCAAAATTATACTATATCTATTACTAATCAGACCAATACTCACCTATGCGGCACCGATTTGGTGGAATATTAATCATACGATGATGGAACTCGTACGAGCATTTGAGCGTAGCTGCCTACGTACATGTACAAGGTTACACCGATCCTCCTCCACAGACTACCAACACTTCATATGCAACTACACCATTTACAACACAGCCAACATCACTCGCATCGATTCATTCATCATCAAACTAACCAGAGACTTTTTTCAAAAACTATTTACTCACACTAACCCTATTATTAAAACATTATCAATATATAACGCAGCACAAGCTCAAACAGAATTAGCAAAAGGATACGTCACCCCTGAAGCCTTCATACTTTGTGATAAGAAAGGATACATTCAAGATGCAAACAACATCCCAATCCTGTATCATTGGCAGAGGAACAGAGCCAATAAACGCATAGGCTTTGACCCTACACAAGGAACCGCCAATAACCCATCATTCAAATTCAGTACTGCTCTTCCTAAATGTGATCGCTCCAACCCAGCACGGCTCAAACCCAATAAATATCAATGGCTCTCACTTAACGATACACACATGGCCCAGCTCTCGGCTCGACTCAACACAGATAGACATTAACTACATTTACCTCACCTTATAATATGCCCGACAAATACTTTGTCTTTGATCAGAATAACTACTATCACTAATTATCACAACGACGCTCAGTACGATTATCCATTGCGCGGCTTCAATAAGTCGCCCAACCCTCTAGTCATTATTTTATAATTATACTCTAACTCTTACCTTTCCATTGCGCGCACTTAGCTATACTTAAACCTTATTTATTATATTCTCTTCTATTAGTTGTAGTTCTATTAGCTTAATTGTACATTAATAATTACCTGGTCAACAGCTATGAGGATGCGAGGGGGGGGGGGGAGTTCCTGGGCCGATGATTGCCCCCCCCCCCCATCCCCCCTTAGTAGGGGTTTTCCTCTTTTCTCTTGTGATAGAGTTTTTTTTTCCCCTTGCAAACATATGCCACCTGACCAATGGCCTATATACTTTTAATCTCCATGATTAACTACCCAAATATTGTGCACCCGAAATGTATCAAATAACATGCGAGTAACGAAGATGCGTTAATATACGTACAAGCTACTATGATCTTCTTATTTAGAATATAGCTACTAGGTTTTATTTTATTATGTATTTATTTAAAAAAAAAAAAAGTGAATAGCTCAGTGGGTAGCGCTGGAGTCTGGTAATCACTGGGTAGTGGGATCGAGTCTCGCTTTGGTCACTTTTTTTTTTTTTTTTTTTTTCCAATTCAAATACCTACGTATTTTATATTTAAAATGCATTAAATATTTGCTAATTACCATATTATTATTAACAAATTATATCATTTTTTATGAAAATTGCACGTGGAGCGGAAAAAGCCATGCGATGTTTATTTTTACCGTCAAGTAAAAAATTTCATCAAGCGTATGCAAAACTGCGCATACCTGATCGAAGAAGGCCGCGAAATCAACGATCGAGAAGATTGTATTAAAATCCATTCAATCGTTCATCATCAGTTATCCTCTCCGACCTTCGGTAAATCGATCAGATATGCGTGGTTCGCTTTAAAACTTTGTGAAACTAGAGAAATCTTTGAAAACGTCAATGAAGTTTGTTTTCCGATTGATGTTTTAAAAAAAAAATGCGTCTGTAAAAACGCAGCATTCGTGCGGTGTGCTCGATGCCGTGGAAATTTCTGTTTCCCGTGTTTTTACGACGCTTATCACTGTGGCTCGTGCGATCCTGTTGATAAACAAATGGATACGATGTAACTTTAAATAAAAAAACATTATTTTTCTACCCGAGGTTTTTTCATTTTCGTTCCCAAAACTTTACTTGTCATTTTTTAAAATTAATTTCAAATAAATGTAATAACACGTGCAATATTCATAAAAAATGATAATTTGTTAATAATAATATGGTAATTAGCAAATATTTAATGAATTTTAAATATAAAATACGTAGGTATTTGAATTGGAAAAAAAAAAAAAAAAGTGACCAAAGCGAGACTCGACCCCACTACCCAGTGATTACCACACTCCAGCGCTACCCACTGAGCTATTCACTCAGTTGAAAGTTCGGTTTTTGTTTCTCTATTTCAGTTGCTCGCTCTAACTTCAAAGTCGATTTTCTCGAGAATTTCTGAATATGGCGTCGTATTACTTGGGGATATTCATATTTGGGGTCTCAACTTTACGTACCATGAGTATAAAAAATTACAAAAATCCGACGACCATGTGGTCCCCTTGTGAAACACCGGGCTTGACATGAAATCGACTGTTTTATAGCAGATTCCTCAGCGAAGGAGGAACTCCTCTGAATTTGCAATCGGATCCAGAGCCACGCGACCTCACCTGCTACGGTAAAATTCGATTTAGTGCGGACATCTGAATGAGCTGTAAGACGGAAATACGATTGAAAATACTCTCTGTATGTATATGAAAAAAAAAATTATAACGGAAAGAACAATATAAAAGATTCTGATACCACTTCCCTAAAGATCCCCAAATCCCTTCTGTGTATTCAGTTTCATCCCATTTTTTAATTTATGGTATAATCTCTGAGATATTAAAAAGAAATTAAAGATAATCACGACCGGAGACACTCGATTGTAGCAAACACCGAGCGGGGCCGCGACAATGAAAATAATGGTAAAAATTAGACGAAGCGATAATGAAAATACCGGTTAAAATTCTACTGGTAGCGAGAACCGAATAACCATCCCAAATATTACTGGTAGCGAGAATCGAGCGGGGCCGCGAAAACCGAATAACCATCAAAAATGAAACTGGTAGCGAGAATCGAGTGGGGCTGCGAGAACCGAATAACCATCCAAAATATAACTGGTAGCGAGTAACCAGCGGAGCAGCGAGAACCGAACAACCATCCAAATTATAACTGGTAAGTGGGATTAACCAATCTATTCTTGAATCGCGCGACTTTACATGAAAAAAGCCTACCAGTCAAAATTTGAGTGAATGTTTTCGACTTTACCAGTTTGCAAAATCGCACAACCCGCTAGGGGGGTCACTAATTTCTCTGGCGATCTATTCTACCGACGCCTAATCGCATTCTAATTCTATGCCGTACCGCGAGTGCTTAAGTAGCTGCGCACTAGGGTATTGCGCATATATAGATAGGGCACTACCCCTTACATACTTCCGTCTCATTTGCTCCAATTTAGACCCATACCGCCGCTAAAGATGTTTACACATCAAAAAACAAATGCGCAAACATGTAAAGAATATCGTGAGAGAAAAAAAATACAGGATATAAGAGTACAAAACATCAGTGCACAAAGATCTGATGAATGTCATGAGAGAGAAAAATTAGAAGAAATTAAAAAACCTAAAACGCATAAGCAAAGATCTAAAGAATATCGTGACAAAAAAAAACAAAAAACAAACTAATTGAAATACAGCTAAAAAATACTGACCATCTTCGACAAAGATCTAATGAAGAAATTAAAAAACCTACAACTGATGCACAACAAACATTACACGATATAACAATGAAGAAACAAAACATTGAATTACAGCAGCAAAATACAGACCATCTTCCAAGGTAACATATCACATTATAAATATTTACATTTACAGCTTATTAATTTTATCTATTAAAGATTATCATCATTATTAGCTGATATATATTTATTAATATTTTTTAAATTATTTTATTTTATTGTTTTATTTTATGTTGATATTATAGCAACATCGACTACAAGTCGTACTGAATATATGAAGGAATATCGACGGAAAAGAAAATTAAAAAATCAAAGTATTCAATTAAATACCTTGCTAGCAAAATATCATTCAGATGCGTAAGTAATTTATTTATCTTTCTACTGTATATTCTCTGTGAAATATGATTTATATTTGTTCGATATTTTTTTGTGTGGTTATTTTTAGATCTCCCGAGAATTGCAATTCACAAATGCAAATATGTGACCATCCAGAACAAATAGAGCAAAATAATTCATTCCAAGCTCCATATCAGCAGCGTAGCAACTGTGCACAGCCACAAGTTCTTTTTTATCATGATACGGAGATTCCTTCAGACGGAATTTGTTTCTTTTTTTCTAAAGGGTGGTTAAATTTTAAGGGCCGATGTTGAATGTGAACCACACCTAAACGTCAAGTTTTTTTCTGCATTTCATTTGACATTTCTCAATTTCAGACTAACTCAATTTGAACCATGGAAAGATACACAATCGAGCAACGCGTTAAAGTTATTCAGGCTTATTATGAAAATGGGCGTTCAAATCAAAATGCATATCGTGCACTTCGTGATTTTTTCGGTCAATTTAATCGTCCAAATGTGCGTACAATCAGAAAAATCGTGCAAAAATTTAAGCAAACCGGGTCTGTAGGAGATATTAAAACACCAGTGCATGCTCGTACAGCTCGTACTGCAGAAAATATTGCTGCTGTTCGCGATAGTGTGGCTGAAGAGCCGTCCACCTCAACTCGTCGTCGTGCCCAACAATTGCACCTCTCACGCTCGTCGTTGATGAACATTATGCATAAAGACTTGCATTTACACGCTCATAAGGTGCAATTGACTCAAGAACTAAAGCCTCTTGACCATTCCAAACGTCGTCAATGGTCAGAATGGTGGCAAGAAATGGCAACAGTGGATGATCAATTTTCGAAGAAAATCATCTTCAGTGATGAGGCACATTTTCACCTCAGTGGATTCGTCAATAAGCAGAATTGCCGCATTTGGGCGAATCATAATCCAAGAGTGATTGTCGAAAAACCAATGCACCCACAAAGAGTGACTGTTTGGTGCGGTTTATGGGCTGGCGGCATCATCGGGCCGTATTTTTTCCAAAATGAGGCCGGTCAGGCAGTTACTGTAAATGGTGTTCGCTATCGTGAGATGGTAACGAACTTTTTATGGCCCGAATTGGAAGATATGGATGTGGGCGATATGTGGTTTCAACAGGACGGTGCCATTTGCCACACAGCTAACGAAACAATGGCTCTTTTGCGCGACAAATTCAATGGCCGTGTTATCTCACGTGGTGGCGATGTCAATTGGCCGCCAAGATTATGTGATTTGACACCGTTGGACTTCTTTCTTTGGGGTTATTTGAAAGAAAAGGTGTACGTCGATAAGCCAGCAACAATTCAAGAGCTAAAGGATGAGATAATTCGGCACATTAACGGCATAGAACCTCAATTATACCTAAGCGTCACCGAAAATTTGGACCATCGGATGGAGGTGTGCCGCCGAGGTCGCGGCGGCCATTTGGCCGATATTTTGTTCCATACATAATTGAACCATACCATATTATCATAATAAAAAGAATTGACAATAATTTCCTAAATAATTAGTGTTTTATTCAAAATCAACATCGGCCCTTAAAATTTAACCACCCTTTATAATAAAAATTACGAATCTATCAATGTCGCCTTTATAAATTCGACGGCAGCTACTTGCTTCGCCCTTCGTGAACTCGTGGTTGGACAATAAAGAGGAATGTGAGGTACCAAATTTTAATTGTTCACTTTAATTACTCACTTTAAACGTGATTCTGTTCGTTCAGGTGGAGTTGCAATATATCAAAACAAAAGTGATACGATTAATTTTGTAACACCAAATATGGAGGTAATAATGAACAATATTCGGGACTTGCACGTAAGATCTACAAGTGTTGCAGATTTATGTGCAGCAGAATGTGTCATGGAAAACGGTGTCACCTTAATCATGGCAGTCATCTACGTATTAACAAATAACAAAATAATAGATATTCAACAATTCATTCATAGAGCACTGTTAGAGTATTCTAAAGATATATCTCAAACGCTTAGCAGATACAACAAAAATTTACATAAACTTCCACTCATTTTGGCTGGCGATTTTAACATCAACTTTTCTAATAAAAAGTCAAAGCCACTGTTACAATTTCTTTTCGATGAATTTGATTCAAGAATTAACAATGATCCAGCAGAATCTACAACAAGATACAATCCCTCTATCGATGCAGTTTTTTCGAGACACTTACATAACATTCAATCGCAAACATATGTGTCCTATTTTAGTTATCACAAACCAATCATTACTATGATTGACTGCACAGATTAAGTTTATATTTTGTTTATATTTTTTTGTACAATAATTAGTAATAAAAAGTTGATTCCTAAAAAATATATTAATTACAATGTTATTACCATTCCCTCATTTATTTTATTTTTTCATTTAATTACTCTCCAACGCTGTTAATTTATTTAATTGTGCCTCTTATTTAATACATAATATATAGTGAAAGAAACTTCGTTCCAACCGGGTGTCCCACCGACACTTCTTCTTTTTTTGTTAAAATCAAAATTTCATAAATCCTAAGCCGAATGCTCTATTTATATAAAAAAAATATACCCGATATCTCAAACCATGCTGAAGCTAGACCGTTTCAAGAGATTGCCCTAGCGGGTTGTGCGAGCCAAAATTTGATTGGTAATTCTAAACTGGCAAAGTCGAAAAATTCGTCTCAAACATTGACTGGTAAGCAATTTTTCCAGCATTGGACTGAAGCGATTTTAGTTGGACTGGTAAGTTACTACCAGTCATATTTTGGATGGTAACGGTTTTCGCAGGTCTGCTCATTTATCGCTACCAGTTTTATTTTGTATGGTTATTGGGTTCTCCTAGCCCCGCTCGATTCTCGCTACTAGTTTTATTTTTGATGGTTATGCGGTTTTCGCGGCCCCGCTCGATCCTCGCTACCAGTTTTATTTTAGATAGTTATTCGATTCTCGCTACCAGTAATATTTGGGATGGTTATTCGGTTCTCGCGGCCCCGCTCGATTCTCGCTACCAGTAATATTTGGGATGCTTATTTGGTTCTCGCGGCCCCGTTTGATTTTCGCTACCAGTAGAATTTTAACCGGTATTTTCATTATCGCTCCGTCTAATTTTTACCATTATTTTCATTCTCGCGGCCCCGCTCGGTGTTTGCTACAATCGAGTGTCTCCGGTCGTGATTATCTTTAATTTCTTTTCAATATCTTAGAGATCATACCATAAATTCAAAAATAGGATGAAACTGAATACACGAAAGGGATTTTGGGATCTTTAGGGAAGTGGTATCAGAATCTTTTATATTGTTCTTTCCGTTATAATTTTTTTTTTCATATACACTTAGTGAGTAACTAAAACTGTAGGCAATAGGATTTCACTCTCCTGCTGTGTGAGAAAGACAGCTATATGAATAGAGTCCCTATAAATAGAGTCAGGACAATGTCGATGCGATTTTTTATTGGTTCCGCCATTTTTGCGCAAAACCCGTGTATACCAGGTGTATGCATAAGTTTTTTCCGGTTTAACTAAGAGATGGCGCCAGCAAAAAGTACGCAGCGTATTAATTTGACACATACGTCATTTTGTTCGTTTGACATTAACCTACAAACACACACAAGCTGAGTCCGCCAAAAACTAGCGTCTTTGTTTTATCGTTCAGTGATCATGTCGAGTTTTGTGCCTGAAAAAGAACATTTGCGGCACGCATTGCTTTTCTTATTTAATCAAAAGAAAAAGGCTGCTGAAAGTCAACGTTTGCTGGTAGAAACATATGGTGAATACGCTCCATCGATTAGAACATGTGAGACATGGTTTCGACAATTTAAAAGTGGTGATTTCAATGTGAAAGACAGTGAGCGCTCTGGTAGACCACAAAAATGCGAAGACGAGCAATTGCAGGAGTTATTGGATGATGACCCAACTCAAACTCAACGGCAATTAGCAGAAGCATTACATGTGTCACGAGAAACAATCAGCAGACGTTTACGAGTAATGGAGAAGATCAATAAACTCGGTAAATGGGTCCAAAACGATTTGAATGAACGTCAAATAGAAAATCGCAAAGTCACTTGTGAAGTGCTGCTTCAACGCCACGAAAGGAAATCATTTTTGCATCGAATTGTGACGGGTGACGAAAAATGGATTTATTTTGAAAACCCGAAGCGGAAAAAATCGTGGCTTTCACCTGGCGAAGCTGGTCCTTCAACACCAAGGCCAAATCGCTTCGGCAAGAAGATCATGCTCTGTGTCTGGTGGGACCAGAGCGGTATTGTGTATTATGAACTCTTGAAGCTCGGCGAAACCGTTAATACACCACGCTATCGCCAACAAATTATTAATTTAAACCACGCATTAATCGAAAGACTACCGGAATGGGCCAGAAGACATGGCAAAGTGCTTTTGTTACACGACAATGCGCCGTCTCACACAGCAAAAGCAGTGAAAGACACCTTGAAATCGCTTGGATGGGACATCCTTCCGCACCCGCCGTATTCGCCAGACCTGGCGCCATCTGACTATCACCTCTTCGCATCAATCGGGCACGCGCTCCCAGAGCAGTACTTCAGCAATTTCGAGGAAGTTGGAAAATGGCTCGACGAATGGTTTGCCGCAAAAGACAAGCAGTTTTTCTGGCATGGTATTCATAAGTTACCTGAAAGATGGGCGAAATGTGTAGAAGCCGATGGCCAATATTTTGAATAAAACAAAAATTAATTTCCCTTGAAAATTACGTGTTTTTTTTTTACCAAAAAACCGGAAAAAACTTATGCATACACCTGGTACATACAGAGAGTATTTCGAATCGTATTTCCATCTTACAGCCCATTCAGATGTCCGCACTAAATCGAATTTTACCGTAGCAGGTGAGGTCGCGTGGCTCTGGATCCGATTGCAAATTCAGAGGAGTTCCTTCTTCACTGAGGAATCTGCTATAAAACAGTCGATTTCATGTCGAGCCCGGTGTTTCAGTCTTAAACTTTTGTTCGAAATTTATATCGGATAGTCCCTAAGGATGGTCACTGGTAGCAGAAAATGCAAGGTCGAATGCAAATATACCAATTTCTAGAACTTCAGGCGCTCATTTAATTTCTTTGCCGATCGCTCATGACAAAATGAAACTAACTTTTTCATTATCAGACTACTTCTTCCTATAAAAGCTTTCCCAAGACATAGTTTGCTTTTCTCCTTGTGGTAATAGATCGGACTGTAGGGACCTCGGATATCAACCAATGTTTCAAGGACATTTTTGATTTCAGTCAAAAGATTTGTTAACTGACCATTACGATCCAATCCGATCTAAAACAAAGTAACATTTGGCCGATCAGCGGTAGCGAGAGCAACAAAGGTTTCACAAAATTTCTGACGAATTACGAATCGTTCTTTTTGGCAAAATTTCGAATAGCATTTTCAATTAACCATAAATATGAATAAAATAACGACATTCACTGACGATTGTGCTGGAGTGAGCGAGACCAATAGAAATTTGTAGTACATCGCTAGGTGACGCGAATCGCAAGCTCTACGATCTCTGCATTAAACAATTACGATATTTTGTTAAAACTAAGAAAAGTTAGCTGTAGAATTACTAGTCAGAGTTTCCCTTGCTCTGTTTTTTCATGGAAAACCTATCTCTGAGAATATTTGGATTGCGAATAAGAATAAATAATGAATTGTTATCCTTTGTATTCGGAATACATCAATATGATTATTTGAATAGTCAAAGCAGTCAGAAATCTTATCGAGTCAGCGGAATATATCTCTTTGTTCCAGAGAATATTGTTTTCATCGCGATCGTCGTGTATTCCGATCAATTCCACTTGTCGGGTATAATAGCATGAGAAAGAGTTTGACCAGTCGTGGGAAAGTGTTCTTGCGGGGTATACTTTGCAATAGGAAGCACTGCTTGTCAAGAGCTTATTGATCGCATCGACCTGTTAACACAGAGATAAACAAATAATTAAAAAATTGTCTAAAACTCTAATATTTTAGTGAATTGATAGAATATATTTTTTATTTAGCTCTTCGTAAAGAATATGCCAGACGTTAACGTCCGGCAAATTTTTAAATGTGTGAAAGTAATTAAATTGATGATTTTATACATAAAGTAATGCAATTGTATCAATAACGAGAATCTACTTACTTCGGATTGTAGTCCTAGCTTCCAGATTTCGCCAAATACGGTATTATATCCCTGGCATTTGGCACAGCGGCAACCGAACACGACGTACCATTTCTTGTTAAAAGCTAATTGATCGTATCAACCTGTTGACACAGAAATAAATAAGTAATAGACAAATGAAAAATCCAGTGATAATAAATTAAAAAATGGTATAACACTCCAATATTTCAGTGGACCCATAGAATATATTTTTTCTTTGGCTCTTCGTAAAGAATATGCCAGAAGCCAACGGCCAGCGAATTTTCCAATTTATGAAAGTGAATAAATTGATGATTTTTACATAAAATAATGCAATTCTATTAACAAGGAGAATCAACTTACTTCGGTTTGTAGTCCTTCTTTATTTCGCTAAATGCGATACGATATACCCGGCATTTGGCACAGCAGCAACCGAAGACGAGGTACCGGTTGCTTGCCTTTTTGTAGAATTTCTTTTTTGTATCGTAACGGCAATTATATTTTCCTCACAACCAACAATATAACAGCATTCGTTCTCCCTTCTTCAACACTATTTCTGCGGTGTAACACGTCCAAAGAAATACCGATCCGTATGTACGGGATTCATTCCTGTCAATTTTTTAAGGTTATGTTAGATCGAGAGATGCCCCGCACGCAGTAAAGAACTGTAACGATGAGTGCATTTATATCCATATGCTGGTAATCGACTGCCATACTGACGTGCGAAAGACAAACGGAACGATAGAACAATCGCGAAGGCGTCACGGCACGTGCTGGTGTACAGTATGATATACTAGTAAAACGTTCGTAAAGGTGAATAATTAATTGTTTGGAAAAAATAGCGAGGTTGTTATATTCACTTACGAATAGTGAATTGATTCGTTCGTGTTGCGAAATAATTGAATGAAGAAATATATTATAAGGCGCGGTGATTAAGAAAAAAATTTCGTGTGTGCTCGCGTGAAGACGATCGAACAATGGAGAAAAAGTATGAAATAATGTGGCAAAAAAGGGTGGCCCCACAGGGAAAAAAGTGGTCAGCCCACAGGAATTGATCTATCGAGATACAAAGAATCAAATTGTCGTGTGTACGGAACAATTTTTGGACGATTACATGTCGAACCCGAACGCGCTGGCAACGATTTGTTATCGAGTTACCGGTGATAACGACAAGGAAAATGATGAGGATTTTTTCAGGAGAGTTCGCATCGTTGGCTACGGACGTAAGTTAATTATTCGCATTAATGCATTACTAGTATATTTTTGTGATGGCGATAAAGAAAAATAATAATATTGAAACGTTTTGTGGGAAAATACAATGGACGAAAAAGGGAAATGAACATTTGCGAGGGTGAAGTGGACGACGTGAGGAAAGGAAACATTTTCATAGATATACTTGTGATTTGCAGGTTATGAAGAATCAAGGGATGAGACAGAGATGAAGGAGAACGAGACGCTGGGGCGTGGGAAAATAATTATGAAAAAAAAAATTGACAGACACGCCGGACACACTCGTTCTGAAAAGGAATGACGAAAGAGTGAAAGCGGCGCTAACAAGTCGCAAAGACAACAGCGTCAAGGTCATGGGAAAGCAACTGTTGAGGAATAACGTAAGCGTGAGAAGTTCTTTGTATTTTTAAATGAGTCGTTAGACGATGAGAAACAAACTTTTCCTTCATGGAGAATAACGCGTGACATGCAGAAAGAATAAAACCTTTTCTGTATCGATGTACCGATACATGTTCGCTACCAGTGAATCCACTTTCCAAGATGTTATCGCCCTTTACAATTTTGTTGCGTCAAAGAATTTGCGCTCAAAGAGAATGTAGAAATGGCGTAGCGAAAATTTTGCACTTTGTGTCGACTGTACATTTGTATTTCAAATGAATGTACAGTTGACCGATGATTGGAGGTGTAATGAGTAATCAGACTCATGTAAATACAAGTGATTGCGATTATGACGCCGGCAGGAGCGACGACGAGGACGAGCATGCTAACGTTGACGCAGATGAGAGGAACGACGACGACGACAACAACGATAACGACGAAGAAGAAGAAGAAGACGATGGGAACTGAAATGCCTGCGATTAAAAAGTTGTTAAAGCATTAGCGCGAATGAAATAAAAGTTTTATAATATTCTTTCAAAGTATACTCCTAATATCCCGAAACCCCTTCCCGTATTTTGTGTTTCATCCCACTTATAAGTATATAAGAATAACCATCCCAAATAAGACTGGTAGCGAGAATCGAGCGGGGCCGCGAGAACCGAATAACCATCCCAAATATTACTGGTAGCGAGAATCGAGCGGGGCCGCGAGAACCGAATAACCATCTAAAATAAAACTGGTAGCGAGGATCGAGCGGAGCCGCGAAAACCGAATAACCATCCAAAATGAAAGTGGTAGCGAGAATCGAGCGAGGCTGCGAGAACCGAATAACCATCCAAAATATAACTGGTAGCGAGTAACCAGCGGAGCAGCGAGAACCGAACAACCATCCAAATTGTAACTGGTTAGTGGGATTAACCAATATATTCTTGAATCGCACGAGTTTACATGAAAAGACCCTACCAATCAAAATTTAAGACGATGTTTTCGACTTTACCAGTTTGCAAAATCGCACAACCCGCTAGAGTGTTTGAAAAATTGAAATCAAATCACAACGCACATCGCTCCGGGTTTGCGTAAGCTCTGATTGGGGACTGCAATGGAGCGAACAAACGGATGAAGAGCTAAATATGTAAATATATAAAAGTTAATAACTAGATTGTGAAAATGTTTTGTTTTATCACACAAAGTATATACACCGAAGGATTTAGCTATATTTTGATTTTTGGGATTCCCAAATACTTCCTATTTCGAGACTTTGATATCAATGAGACAGCAGTAAACATTTGTATCAAGCCGAGTTTTAAAATGTTTTTAAAAAACTTTTTGAGTCGTTTTAAAGGTCTAGTGTCTTTAACACATTTCTAAAATCTTCAGATCGAAGCCTTAAGATTTATAGATATAAATAAAAAATTATATCGATTTATTCAGTAAATAACTTTGGAAAAATAACTTATGCTATATAATACTAGAGGCTAGGAGTGATCACAACAGGTGTGCATCTACCGAACTGAACAACAGTCGAACTACACGCGTACTATACCACGCGTACACACGGGTAAACGAGAGGCAGCAGCCGAAACGTGGTTTTACGGTAATGTCCTATACTGTACTAAAGTGTCATGAGTGCGAGAGAGATAGCACCATTGGTGATCGCGGTGGAGCGAATGAGATAGACATAAATTTGTAGCACATCACTATGCTAGGCGAAACCTCAATTCTTCACAGATGCATGCGATGTTTCTCTCTTACTCCATCGTGAATGGCTATATAGTGCTGGCACTCTCGCACCCATAAATGTTTCGTCTCCCCTCAAATTGACGTAGGACATAGTCTGAAAGATAATCGGTAAGAGGAATTGTAATCCAATTTACTCAAAGGCGTTTAATATTTGAAACTAAAGCCAAGTCGGTTTCACTACAGGGTAAATAGACGAAGTGCATACAACCGAACGTCCATTACCAATTACAATTTCTAAAGTTGTGTTACATCATCTAAAAAGAGCCAAATAGAACATTGCAGCGACAGAAGTGAGCGATTATATTGAAGGAAAGCTCGTTGACTCACGCGAAGTGGTTCAACAGGTCGATCGGGAGGAACTAGTAGCGAGCGCAGAGGTTGAGGTCTGGCGTTACCGGCACTGTTTTGTTATTGTGCCATATGCGAACCATTCTATTTAAGCGAGAACGTTGCGGGAGGCGGAACTACAGTGCTATCCGAGGGATGAACGAGTTGCTTTTCTCCAACATACGCGGCTTTGTCGATGTGAGAATTGCCATCACATAGCAATACAACGATAGAGGGTCTTAGAGTGAAATGCCTTCGAGACTAGTGGTACTATATGCTTGCTTACAAGTGATATCGCTCGTTGCAGCAAGCAACACTTTGCGAAGGGGCGATTGTAATTGTATTAGTGGAGATAGTAGAAGTGAGGCATCGGTAGCGAAACCAGAAGTCGAAAAATCTTCCGATAATCTAGAGGATGGAATTATCAGGGCAGCCGAGGATTCGAAGCCCACCGTCGATCTCAATGAAACGGGGAGAGACCAATCAAAGGGACTCGGGTTTCTGTGGCTTAACGTTCCTCTACTTCCGATCGTATACGCAACTTCCTTGTCCTTGCCCGATGGTCTCTGCAAAAAGCAGGCCCAGCGTTACTTGCGCGATTTGAAAAATGAAACCCTGTGGGCAACGCAGAGTAAGTAAAAGTGATTGTCCGCCCACGTATTTCTTCTTAATAATAATACATTTTGTAATGTTCATATTCGCGGATTCTTTGTAATCGTCGTGATCTCCATTTCCGCAGATTCTCTTAATTTCATTCGTGGCGTTAATGTAAATTTTATGTTTCTTCTTTATTGTCACGAACAGACTATATTTAACGCAATTTAACATTAGTGAACATTATTACATTGTAAGGTTGATCGGAGCAATTATATACTTTTTCTGTTTGATAGTCTTAACGCCATGCGCTGCTTGTACATGCATCCATATTTGTACATTTATTTTAAGTCGAGACGGAAACGAGTGTGCATCGACACCCCAAGGTCACGATGTAAACATTTACATATATCGAAGAAAATACGTAGCGTTCAAAAATGAAAACACGTTAAGCTATAATGTTTAGGCATTTTTTGTTCTATCATAATATACCTGTTAACTCCGTATCAACTCTCTTGAAAATTCTGTCTTTTCACTGATTTCTGATGTATACTGATTTCTGATCTATATAATGATAACCCTGTTTAAAAAATCCGTTAAGATTTCAGTAAAAAGCGATCAAAGTATTAGTTGTGTTTAATCGTAGATTGTGAAACAAGATATGTATATTTTATCTATACCTATTCGTATGTTGCAGCATCAGTACGTATATCTATAATAATGTGCAGTTTATTCTCTAATATGAATATTATCCTACATGATTGATATTTTTATAGGTTGGATTCAAATCGTTTTCTATCGACATACAGTGAGTAACTTTAATATTCGGACACTGTGAGATTTTTATTCTATTACGTCATAACTTTATTTCTAACAAAAGAAACAAACAGGTAATTAAGTATTATAATAACACATATTCTTAGTAAGCACTAGCGTAAATTTTATTTACATAACTTACAACAGCTGCTGAATAATATGGTTTAAATAAAAAAATGTCCGATTTTCGCGTTACTTTAATATTCGGACACTTGGCAATACAGCACTTTTTTCAATATTCAAGCCGAGTTACAATGTATTGTGAATACAATGTTTGCTTACAAACATTGTCAACAGTTCGACGATACAAGTTTAAGCCTTGTTTCATCAGTTATTCGTCGATAATCACTCAAGGAACTTCTATAATGCCACGCAAAGTTAATACTAGTTTTGATATACGACAACTTGTCATTTATCACAACGCTAAAGGCAAATCGTATAGAGCAATTGCTGCCCTGCTCAACATCAATAAGAGTACAGTAGCAGATATCGTCAATCGGTTTAAACGTGAGGACCGTATAGACTCTATACCCCAAAAAGGCCAACCAACGAAGTTAGATGTGCGTGATGAGAGAAAATTAATAAGGAAAATAAAGAAGGATCCTACGCTCAGTGCTCTAAAATTGGCAACAGAGCTCTTGAACAAGACTGGAAAAACCGTAAACCCTCAAACGATCCGCAGAGCGTTAAAAAATGCCGGCTATAATGGAAGAGTGGCTAGAAAGAAACCGTATGTGAGTGAAAAGAATCGAAGGAAGAGATTGGATTATGCTAAAGAATTTATTTTGAAAGACGAAACATGGTGGTATGACGTTATCTTTACTGACGAGAGTAAATTTAACATTTTTGGGTCAGATGGACGAAGGATGGTATGGCGGAAGAAAAATGAAGAATTTAAATTTAAAAATCTTAGGCCGACCGTAAAGCACGGAGGTGGAAGTGTAATGGTCTGGGGGTGTATATCCACATTTGGACCGGGTGAACTTGTTTTTATTGAAAATATTATGGACAAATATGTGTACATGAACATATTAAAAAACAATTTACACAAAAGTGCGACGAAAATGGGGATTTTAAACACATTTAAGTTTTACCAGGATAATGATCCGAAACATAAGGCACGCATTATACAGGAATATTTGCTGTACAATTGCCCAAAACTTTTACAACCACCACCTCAATCACCTGATCTCAACCCCATTGAAAATGTATGGGATCAACTAGAGCGGCGAATTAGAAAAACACCAATATCTTCAAAAGAAATGTTAAAAAATCGATTAAAAGAAGAATGGAACAGTTTGAGTATTGAATACTTAAAAAAAATTAATAACAATATACCACAACGTTTGCAAGAAGTAATACAGCAGAATGGCTACCCAACGAGATATTAAAACGCATATTAGAAATAAAAAATTAGCCTAAAAATGCCAAGTTTCTAAAAGTGTCCGAATATTAAAGTAACGTCAAAATTGGACATTTTTTTATTTAAACCGTATCATTTAACAACTATTTTAAGTTATGCAAATAAAATGTACGCTATTACTTACTAAACATATGTGTTATTATAATACTTAATTACCTGTTTGTTTCTTTTGTTAGAAATAAAGTTATGACGTAATAGAATAAAAATCTCACAGTGTCCGAATATTAAAGTTACTCACTGTATTATTTTTAGTAGTTTATACGAAACAAACGATAAAATTGTTCTATGTCTTGATAAAAAGTAATTTTATCAACAATTACAATGAACTTAATGTAACGCAATAATAATTATCATAAGTTATGGAGTCATGCATAAAGTAATCCCTTATCATCTACAATAGATACATGTTTTATTGTTGCAAAAGGCTGAATGCGTGGCGAATTATACGATTGTTATGTAATATTTTTAATGTATTCTGTCGGGAAATTGAAGGTTGATACTGAAGGTTTAAATTGAAGGTTCAGTATGCTACCGTCACCTTCAAAATGTCTAGAAAAATAATAGAAACGCGAAAAGTGTAGACTAGATTTCAGTTGATTTTAAATTCCGCTCATAATTTATACTCTAACTAACAAACTGAAAAATTCACTGCAACGTAAACAACCTACAGACAGAATCTTTAGAAGGTTTGTTTAAGGTTTTCGTTAACTAGTTAGTTAGATAGTCTTGACATTATCCGAGTATATTATTTCTAATATGTTCTTGTAGGTCGTAATTAATTATTTATCTCCTAGTCAGTTCATTCTTTTTCTATATTTGCTAATTATGAGCGGTGGCTGAAATCAACTGCAATATAACCTCCTCCCTCCACTCTTTATTTATTTCCAGGCACTTTCGAGGTGTTGGGAGAATACTGAATAGCCAACACTGGTCAACCGCAATTTTTTAATGGATTTCAAAATTTTCTGATCCTCTTTTGCAGCATTTAAGTTAGTTGTAAATTTTAAGTATCATTCAGCAATGTTTATGCATCAAACACAGCTTATAGATAACCTGTCTGCACGATGTATACAATTTTTCAAAATATTCTTCCAAAGTTCCGGCAAAGTCGGCACGGTCGCAGTTTACAAACCCAAGGAACATAGATTCAAATTCAGCCGATATAACAAACAATTATTTCAGTTTTTCAGAGTTATATTTGTTCCTATTGCTTACTGACATTAATCTGAATTTTCATTTCAGAATAGCTTAATATTATATGCTATTCTTTAGTCTGTAACAAAAACTGTATCTTTCAGAAAAACTTTATAATTCGGATAAAAGAGGAGAACAGTAAACTACGTTTCAAAATTTTACAATTCACAGTTTACGTCTTTTATCCGAAACATCAATCGTCATTGAGAAATTTGGTACGGGAAAAATAAGAAAAAAAGACAGACGACGCAACACATTTTCTTAACGTGAACCTCTATACCGGAATTTCACCTCAAAACTAGCAACGTAATTTTCTCAAATCTAGATTTTTGTAAGACGTTAGATCAGTGGGGCTCACGCGTGAATGTCGCCACAAGTAGTATATCACCATTGGCGATCAAAGTTGAGTAAGAGAGAACGCCAAATTTTAGCACTAACTTTATTTATAAGTTTACTAGTATCGTACCCGGCTTCGCCCAGGTTTATTTTTAGTATCGTTACCTTAAATAAAACCAAATGCTATGATTTTCAAATAGAATTTGTATTTATTGAACGTTTAAACATTATCATTGAAGTATAGTTTACCAAAGTCAATCCTTCAACATCTGTATATAAACAATATTTTTTGTTGACTTATTTTCATCTGCCAGCACATATAAGTTTTTAGGTGTCACCGCCCGTGACATTGCCTTGACTGTTTACTGCTTCACTAAAATGTGAATTGCATTTGAAAATTCATGTCAAACAAAAACTGACATTTCCGTTTACCGTATCATAGTAACCTTTTCTTTTTTTAAAAAGCGCAAGCTATACCTACTACGAAGAATATCTTTGCTTTTTTTAAAAATAAAAATTAAACGTAAAAATTCAATAATACTCTTAGAAAATTCAAATGTCCGTCACTCCTTAAGGACTCAACTTGAAGAGCTGAAAATAGTTGCGTTGACCTAGAAATTAGGAGACCTTTCCAAAATGTCCAAGATCACCTTCCTAGCACGCTCCGTCTAGGAGGAGTTTAAGGGACGGAATCCACACTTTAAGAATTATAGTATAGATAATAATAATAAAGCTTAACTTTTTAACACTATTCTTAGTTTATGAAAATACAAATACAAAATAAATACAAAAAGAATGAAGACTATGTTAGCTTGAAATTTCATGGTCATAAGTAGCTGAAGTATTAATAAAAATCCCGATAGAAGACTGATTTTTTACTGACTTTTGATTTTTTTAAAGTGATCGATAAATTCAAACCGTGGAAAAAAATTGCAGTACACTCTTTTGCTCTTTTTCTCACAAATTTTTATTGTAAGTAAATGAAATTCAGCCAAACCTATAGATACAGTTATAAAGTCTAGCTATACATCGTAACATATGGCTAATATATTCCAGATTATCATTAATACGACTTGATTCGAACACGGGAAATAATTCTCTGTATAAAATATTGTGCCTCTCGCAGCATAGTCTGGATTATATAGGAATGTATAGAACTGGTTAAAAGTTAGTTGACTGGGAATAATAAGAGTCGCTTGTTTGTTTGCTTCATTGACACAGAGCCTATACTTGAGAGCGCGTGAAGGCGGCGTGCACATTTACGTTACATTTCCATAATCATGAGAGCAGAGAAATGTTCAGTATTCAATATTATATTGGATGTACGAAATTTACGTCAAATTGCCTTTGTTCATGATTAGACGTAGTCTTCGATTATTGGACGCGATTTATTAATTAATCCGTTAATTATGATACGTCCTTGCAAAGTATTTATAATAAAAGAAAGTGTGACGTCTCATATAAAAATAATATTAAATATTTTGTATATATTTGTCGTAAAAAAATTACTTCAAACCTTTTTTGTATCCTGGGGTTTATATTTATAATTTTTTTCTTTTTACAAAGATTTCAATATCAACACGATCATCAAGAATGCTAAATAGAACCTTGCTTGTTGCTTCTTCATTATTTTACAGTTTACATAAAACAAAGTCTACGTACAACGTACAACGTCTACGTACAACTATCATACGGTGTTTGGGGTCATAAACGACCCCTTCATCCTTTCTTTAATCTACTGTCGCGACCACTGTTGCCTCTGCTACTGACGTAGACAAGTGCGAGGTGTGTTAAAAAAATAACTGGAATTTTCGTTTTTTGGAAAGAATTTTATTTATTAGTCTACAACAATGTTACCCCCTTCAAAAAAGTCCTCATTAGATATTATACACTTATGCCAGCGCTTTTTCCAATCCTCAAAACACTTCTGGAACTCGTTCTTTGGGATAGCTTTTAGCTCTATCAGCAATGCGTTTATAATCTCATCTATGCTAGCAAAATTACGGCCCTTTAAGGTTTTCCTTATTTTTGGGAACAGAAAAAAGTCAGCCGGAGTCATGTCTGGCAAATATGGAGGCTGGGGCATCATTACAGTGATGTTTTTGGCCAAAAAATCAGGAACAAGCAAAGAAGTGTAGGCAGGTACATTATCGGTGTGCAAAAGCCATGAATTATTTTGCCACAAATCCGGGCGTTTTTTTCGGATTGCTTCGCGCAAACGGCGTTGAACTTGTAAGTAGTACTACTTATTGGCCCTTTGGCCTTGAGGCAAGAACGCATGGTGCACTATGCCATTAAAATTGAAAAACACAGTGAGCATGACCTTCACATTCGACCGCACTTGTCGAGCTTTTTTCGGTCTTGGCGATCCAGAATGCCTCCACTGGGACGATTGAGCCTTAGTTTCGACGTCATATCCGTAAACCCATGTTTCATCACCTGTTATCGCACGTTTCAGTAGTTCTGCAACGTTGTTGACTTCATTTAGCGACTTCTGAGCAACTTCTACTCGCCGCTATTTTTGTTCGAAATTCAACAATTTTGGAACAGATTTTGCTGCCACACATTTCGTACCCAAAACCTCCGAAAAAATGTGCATGGCACCTCATGGCATCAGCTAATTGATATGCCAACATCATCAGCTTTTCTTTCACTTTTTCCACGTTTTCATCGGTTTGTGATGTGCTGGGGCGTCCAGGGTGCTCGTCATCTTCAACGTCTTCACGGCTATCTTAAAAACGCTTATGCCACTCGTAAGCCCTTGTTTTACTCATAGCATACTCACCAAAAGCATTATTTAACATTTCTAAAACTTCGCTGCACTTTATTCCATTCTTATAGCAAAATTTAATACAAATTCTCTGATCCATTTTCAAAATCGCCGATCCTACCAAAACACATGTGACCTTTTTGACAATTGACAATAGACTAAATATCCAATATGGCTAACACAGTACAGCAACTTTTCAGGCAAGTTTTCCAACACAACAACGAAAAAATCCCGCGAATCAGATTAATACAACACGTGAAATTACAAAATACCCGTTATTTTTTAACACGCCTCGTATACAGATAGATATGACATTTGACACGACCCATGTCAAGTATTCTATTTTGAATATAGAATATCGAACTTTGAATTTTGAATGTTTATTTTGGGATCAGAGGTGTCAAATTGCTTATCGATTCGAGGGGTGAACGATATCAAAGATAGCCGTAGAATTGAGGAGAACCTAGAGAACCTAAAGGATATAAAAAACCTTTAAATCCTAAACTTTAACGCGCTCTTAAAATGAACCGAAAATAATATTAATTAAATAACATACCGAATGTTCAATTTGAATTGTATAATACAGTGGTTCAAAGAATGCGATGAAACTAAAGTACCTAAAAACACTAAAGAACATAGAGCACCTAAAAGCTCTAAATAACCTAAATTGACTAATCAATTAATTTATTACACAGAGACCCCTCATACACCACTCTCACAGTCATTTGCAGGGAAAACAAAAGACGATCGGCGAGAAAATGAATGACGATCGCATGGGGAAGAAAAAGGAAACAAAAGACGACCAGGATTGGAAACAAAACACGAGCTAGAGAGGAACCAAAGGACGATCGATACAGGAAAAACACGATCTAAAAACACGAATTAGTAGGGTCACAAACAACCATTATAGAAGGGAGCTGGCGATATCCCCCAGTTTCTTTTATAATCATTAGTCAAGTACCTAATACAAACAGAATATATATTTACTAGGTATATGCTGCACAATGCCTATAAGCACGTTAGTGGTATAGGAGAATTATATTTCGATAGGGTTTCGTATGTCTCGGGCGCTATGCGCCCTCGTAATCTATTATTGGACAGATTGGATTTAAATACATGTTTAAACCTCCATTAATCCTCCTGGATCATAGGTTAACGGTCGTTATGGAGGGGTAAATGAAATTTTTTATATTGGTATATTGGTATATTGGTCCTTTAACCCTCCTGGAACCACAGATGAATGGTTGTTATGAAGCGTTCAATGAGGTTTAAACATTTTGTAACACTTCTTTAAACCTCCTTAAGCCCCAGATTGATGGTAATTGTGGAAAGTTAAACGAGGTATTTAATCATTTTAAACCTTCTTTAACCCTTTTGGAGGGTCAAAAGATGGTTAAAGTAGTGTTAAGGAGAGAAGAATTAAAGGAGGATCAAAGGAGGTTAAACTAGCGTTGCAGGCGGGTTACGATTTTTTTTTAAACTTGCTGCAACCTTTCATAATGACCATTAATCTGGAGTTCAATGAAGTTCGAAATTTACAATCCCGAAATTCCTAATACATATTGAGAGATATTCAAATAAATCAAATTCTGTAGTTTTTTAAACCCTTTTCGAGGATTGATATCAATCAACTATTTTGCAATCTATGGGATTTTTATTGAATTTCTGAATATGATTGGGATTCCAATCGGAATACAAACTGATTTGCAAACTGCAACCTTGGTTGGCACCATTTCCTAACTAGGGCACCAAAGAATTGGTCAGTTTGCAGTCTACTTAACGTGTGACGTCATTAATCTCTATCAATACCGATTGGAATTGAGGAACCAGCCAACAATCAGCCGAAATCACAGTCGATCGTTCAGTCTTCAACGGATATCAAATAATTTTTCTTAACTCCTCATAGAAGCAGCTAGCTGCTTTCATACATTTTTTTCGAGATTTTCAGGTCAGAACATTTAAAATTGTATGAAATGTGTTTAAGAAAATATGTCCGTATGTACATTTACCGTCACATTTGACGCCTGGATCACATTCCTTTGTGATTTAAATGGTGGATAGGTTAGTCATTGACCAATGACGCGTACAGTATGTGTGCGCGTGTATATCCGGGACTTCCAGAATTCAATCGTCTATAACTCAAGAGTCATTACACCAATTGGGTTGAAAATTGATACACAAGTAAAATAGTCCCTCTTTGATTATTGTGATTTTTGACAAAATGTATGGAGACATTGAGATTTTATGTGATTATTAATTTTTTGGAAAAAGTCAGTGCACGTTCTAAGTTCCGCAAATTTTCAGGAATTACGCTAATTCGGTCTTCATTGAGTATCGTTCAAGGACGTTTGCTATTAAATCAGACCATAATTGGAAGAGAGGTTTAAATTGTATAGGATTTTGAATGTTTCGAAAAAATTACATTTTCACTTGAAACTCCTCTACTACTGTTACTCCTCGGCTGGTAACAGAAACTATAATGCAAATTTCTCTGCCATGATTTATTTGTCCAATAAAAGAGGAGTACGGTGAGCTGCGTCTTAAAATTCTACAGTTCACCATTCTTATTTTTTATCTGAAAAATCCAGCGTGGCGGAAAAATTCGTGATCAGAAAATTCTTCTATCTCTCACATGCATGGCTTTCTCTGAGAGAGAGAGCACATCGTCTTAAACTCACGTAAAATTTAACTAGTTGAACTGAACTTTTCCATAATACCAAATATCATTTAGGGGTGCTAGAAATTCATTTTGGTGAAAATCCATAGAAGAGTTCTAATTATATGACAATTTCAATTTATCGAGTTTTAACTCCTTCTACTTTCGCAACGTTTCACACTTACGCAATAACATTACTGGTTATTTAGTGTCAAATTTTGTGGAATTTAACGAAGGCGGTCAATTTTTATAGCAAATTGAATCTTTATATTGACAATTGCCGAGGCTTCCAAATATAATAACAAATATAGAGTAATTGATCTAGCATTTGACAAACTATAGTTTCGCAATACGTTTTTCTTATTTGCTATAAGTTTCATTAAAATATATTTAAGCAACGTGATTTTAGAGAACTCTGAATTTGACCATTTCTTTATCAATAAAAACTCGTCAAATATGAGTTTTTACAATTCATTTAAACAAGCATGCAAAACAGAACCTTGCACGTTGTTTCCTCATTCTTGTTGGTCCGTCGTCTATAAAGTTTCTTCTATGAGGAAGCCAAAATTGATCAGCGGAATTCCTCACAGTAGAGGAGGTTGTGTGAATGACCTAGCATAAAAATGACGAAGCAAAGTGCAAGGTTTTACTTTTCATCCTTTTTTTGTTCAGTGTACGATGCATCGACTAAGTATCCCGATGGAATAATCAGTGGGCACACCCGTCACTTTGGTGACTTTGACTTCTGTTACAATTTGAAGACTACTTTGCCTTTTTACGACGATAACGACCCTTTAGCCGGATATGAAATTACCGGAAGATACTGCCTCGTTGACATCGAATACGAGAAGCAAGGCTTACCACCTGTTAATCCGTTGGAACACCATGAACTCCAATTTGACCCACATGGTTCTGTATGGGAAGCAATCAGGGTTTGTAAACATTAAACCTATATAAAACTATCATTCGGTGACGGTCATGGAATTTTTGTGAATTCATTGGAAATTTTTAGGAAAAAGGAGACTTTAGACGGGTCAAAAGATATCACATGCAAATTGCATTGTGCGTACCGGCAGTCTGCACTGCTGCCGACATCGAAGCGGCCCTGCAAATTCCTTTCGCGCATGCCGGAGTCAAACAAAACATGAATTTCAATGTTTCTGTTAAGCCACAGTTTAGTCAAGCTCTAAAGGATGTTTGGAAATTCTCAACAGGCGCAAAAATATATTTGTAAATTAATGCAACTTTTTGTTTTGTATACTTTAGGTCATTGTGATTTCTAATAGGCGTCAATTATTAACATTGATTATCGACGATATTGTAAAAGTCATCAAGAACATTTGTTAATCAGATATGACATTTGTCTACATTGTGGCATAAAAATCTATAGAATATGCGCGATGTCAACTCGACTAATTATGAATATACCTCACTTTGTTGCGAATCGTGATTCGTGAGGAATATTCTCAATATAATCAAAAATACATTGACAAATATATAAATATTAATATAAAAATAAATATATAAAAGTAATTCAATATTTTTAATGATTCATCCCATCGCGATTTCCATTCAGTGTCAATGACTGAAAATGATTCTGATTGTTATCAATGTTATTGTAGAAATCGACGAGAATATGTATGCATTTGATATATTGAACTTTGTCATCTCATTATGCACAAATTGTGTGCGCTCACTATCGCGACTAATAGCGAGTCTTTCGCAAATGCACGTCAGAGAGAGAGAGAGATAGCTCACTCACCTCGCGTCCTGGCAACCCGACAAAGCCAATGATGACTTTCCAGCAATCGTTATAAGTGTAAAAGCTTCACCAACGCACAGTAGACGCAGAGCCCGAAATCGTGGCAGTAAATACAAATAACCTCCGATCGGAATGAAAATTGGTATGCAGGGGTTTTTAAGGTCGCTGATTACGAATCTGAAAGCTAAATTATTGTAAACAAAATGGCCGATCCAATATGGCGGACATGGATGTTAAAAAGGTGTCCGATCTTGACAAAAATTGGTATATGCGGGTTTTTAGGGTCGCTTATTACGAATCCGAAAGCCAAATTATTGTAAACAAAATGGCCGATCCAATATGGCGGACATGAATGTTAAAAAGGTGTCCGATCTTGACAAAAACTGCTATATGTGGGTTTTGAGGGTCGCTCATTACGAATCCGAAAGCCAAATTATTGTAAACAAAATGGCTGATCCAATATGGCGGACAAGTATGTTAAAAAAAATTTTAAATTTTCAAAAAAACTCCCTCCTGCCGTACCACTCAAAAAAGGATGAAATAATTTACTTATTTAGTATGACGTTTTCGTATACAATGATATATAACTTGCATTAGTTATTTGAATTTTAATTATTATAATTGAATTGAACAAAATTGATATACGCGGGTTGTGAAAGTGACTGATTGCGAATCAGAAAGCCAAACAATTTCGAACAAAATGGCCGATCCAATATGGCGGACATAAATGGTAAAAAGGTGTCAGATCTCGAAGAAAATTTATATACGCGGGTTGTGAAAGTGACTGATTACGAATCAGAAAGCCAAACAATTTTGAACAAAATGGCCGATCCAATATGGCGGACATAGATGGAAAAAGGTGTCAGATCTTGACAAAAATTGGTATACGCGGGTTTTTAGGGTCACTGATCACGAATCCGACAGACAAATTATGGTACACAAAACGTATCCTGTTAAATGGATGAGATATAATATAAAATATAATAATCATAATAAAATAAACGTGAGCCGTGCCTTCTACGGAATTGATATTTTTATTTTCAAAATACATTATTCTCGAAATCGTGTAATCGAATTTAATTTTTAGTCGAATGGAACATCGGATTCGGAGTCGCCGTCGCCGTCGTCGATGTCGGAACCATCTACCGAGCTTGTATCGTCCACAAGACCCGATTCGATGTTATTTGTGACGAAACCTTGATGTGCTGCAGCATTGATAGTTGGAGCGAGCAGCATCGCGACAGCTTCCGGCGACAAACTTTTTAGTGGTTTCTTCGGTAGTTGCCGGATGCTAGATATGTACGGGTCTGAAGAAATTAGCAGCCGGTGGAAAACATCTTGCATTGTTTTTATCCTGGAAGTTTTTCGCGAGAAGTTTTCTCGGTATCGTTTAATATCTTTATTTCGAGCTTCCTGAGCGTCTTCGGATAATTCGCCGATTGGTAAAAGCGCATGAGCTATTATCAGTGAACCGTGAATTAGTAGCTTGTGTACCGAAGTAGGCATGTGGTACCAAGGGTATAATGCAACGATAGTTCTTGCCGTTTCAATAGTATACTGCTCAAATAGTTCACAATTTATCTTGTGGCCACACGAGATAACTTGTAGGATAACGTAGAAACGGTTAATTACTTTTTCGTTGACCCCGGTTATCAAAGCAGAAACCTTCCAATTCTCAAAAAATCGCCGAGCTGTGCTGCCATCATTGCTGCTGCCGTATCCAGGCTTCGGACGATCAATGCTTAGACCCAATTCGCTCTTGAATTCGCGTTGAATCCTCTTCTTGGTTTCTTCGGTAATTTTTTTTTCTTCGGAACTTCGTGCTTGCCATTTTTTAATGCCGAGTTTGTACGACAAATGTATGCAATACTCGAAGCACCGTATCCACACATGCAGTGTCGACAACCCGAACTTCAAATTCGTTTCAACGACCTCCTTTTGCAACATAACGTCGATGGCATTAAAATCTTTGCTGGTTGCTCCACACAAATAGCACCGTTGAGCAGATTTCGTCGATGACACAGCATTGCAAACTTTACCATCTATCATGGTGAACGCCAACTTGTACGTTATGGAGATATCTTTTCCACTTACTACAGTTTGGAGTGGACTAAGCGACTTTATTTGTGCTTTGACAATTCCAACTTCATTTAGTGTGGACTCTGTATCTTCGTGCAGAAACTGTAGTCTAAGCGGCCTACAAAATCGTGGAGACGAGGGCCTAGGGTTCTTCCAAACCATGATTTCTGCTTTTGTTTGTTGATCAATGCAGATGAGTTGTAATGGCACAACCGAAGTAAAAAACACATGCGCATCTGATTTGCTATCATCAGTAAAAGTCTGCTTATATTCACTTTGCCCAGAGCTTCCATCGCAACCCCATTTGCAAATTAAATCCATATTACGAGCATTACCGTTAGTCAAGGTTTCAACGACTTCTGTTTGGACGAGTAAAATACGTTTAACTGTATGATCTAATAATGCCTGCAATTCGACTTCTGCACTCGTCTCTGTAATGGTAATTGCGTCAGACCGAGGATAACAACGCTTTTTTGCTTCCACCACTTTTTCGTAAGACGGATATAGACGACAGTTATGTGCCAACGATATTTTTCTCATCGTTAGGTAAGCTCTCTTTGACAATTTACATTCGATCAAAGCGGAAAGTGCAGCCTCTTCCGATAAAGAGGTTTCACCCGTTACTGCATAAGCTTTTCGATACTTAGAAGCTCTTAAAGGACTCGTCATTGTTACGTCCTTAACAACTTTCGAAGCGTCTAATTGTCCCGAAGCGCGAAGGCTCATTTGAGTAGCGTATGCTATCAGGAGTACAAATTGAAAATGCGGGATTTTTTTCTATTTTTGAACGTTTATTCTGAAAAAATGGTAACAAATGAATTATTGAAAGTATTGTCCATCGCTAGCCACAACTTTTTCCCATCTTTCTGGCAATTTACGGATACCGTCGCGAAAAAATTCGGCCGGCTTGGCTGCTATCCAGTCATCGACCCATTTTTGGGCTTCTTCGTAAGAATGGAAGCGCTGGTCAGCTAGGCCATGCGTCATCGATCGGAAAAGGTGGTAATCGGAAGGAGCAATATCTGGGCTATACGGCGGGTGGGGTAAGACTTCCCATTTCAGCGTTTGTAGGTATGTTTTGACCGGCGCTGCAACATGTGGCCGAGCGTTGTCATGTTGCAAAATTACTTTGTCGTGTCTTTGCTCGTATTGTGGCCGTTTTTCTTTGAGTGCGCGGCTCAAACGCATCAATTGAGTTCGGTATAGTGCTCCTGTGATGGTTTCGTTCGATTTCAATAGCTCATAATACACCACACCCAGCTGGTCCCACCAAATACAGAGCATGAGCTTGGCGCCGTGAATATTTGGTTTGGCCGTCGATGATGATGCATGGCCGGGGTAACCATATGATTTTTTGCGCTTCGGGTTATCGTAATGGATCCACTTTTCATCACCAGTGACAATGCGATGCAAAAAACCCTTCCGTTTTTGCCGTTCGAGCAGCAGTTCGCATGCAAAAAAACGGCGCTCGACGTCTCTCGGCTTCAGCTCATACGGCACCCAATGTCCTTGCTTTTGGATCATTCCGAGGGCTTTTATACGATGGGAAATGGCTTGTTGTGTCACTCCCAATGAATCTGCGAGCTCTTGTTGAGTTTGACACGAGTCTTCATTGAGTATTGCCTCCAATTCAGCATTCTCAAACTTTTTCACTTGGCCCGGCCGCTCTTTGTCCTCAACGTCAAAATCACCACTTCTAAACCGCACAAACCATCTCTCGCACGTTGAAACCGATGGAACATGACTCGGATAAGCCTCGGAGACCAATCGATGTGCTTCAGCAGCACTTTTCTTCAAATTAAAGAAGTAAATTAAAACTTCCCGCAAATGCTGTTTTGTTGGCACGAAACTCGACATATTGAGAGCTCAAAAAAACTATGAATTTGACACTGCGACAAATTGACATATACTGAAAATTAAAGCTATAAGACGTAGCTTTGACATGAACATAGTCACAGTACTGCCTGATGCGTATAGCGTTAGTAACGCCATCTGTTATCAAACCCGCATTTTCAATTTGTACCCCTGATAATTCTTCCGGGGTTGAGGATTTACGAATATCTTCGGTCTTCTTTCGTTTTGACCTTTCACTTGCCGATGTAAACTCAAGGGACGGGCGGCCTCTTTTACTACCTGGGTCTTTCTCAACAGTGTCTGTAGGTACGGCAAAATATACCTGCCCGCTAAGCCATTTACTGTTTTTCTTGAAGAAAATGTCCGATGTTCTATTAGCTTCTTGCCACCTGGTTCTTATTTTATTAAACAGCATTGAAAAGGCGGTTCTCGAGTCCTCAGGCACCACAACTTTACGTCCACTTTTCTCGGAAATTTTAGTTTCCATGAAATTCAATAACGTAGCGAAATTATCGTTCAAATTATCCTTTATAATAAGATATAATTCTTTCCTCGTCAAATGTACTCCTTCGTAATGGGACCCTGTAATAAAGACATAAAATTGTATAGAATTTGTGTTGAAGGATCAGATCAAAATTTTAATGAATTTTAATTATTGTAACAAATAAGTAGCCGCAATAATTATTCGTATTTTTTTTTTGAAAAGTACATGAAAAACAACAGTTTTGAAAAAAAAATTGAATTTAGACTATTATGAAAGAAGTTATGAGCAAAAAAACATAAACAAATATTTTTTGAACGGGTGACCAAAAACATCTCAAAATGTACCAGAAGCCGATTTTTGATGAGTACATGAAAATATGACAAAATCAAGGGAAAAAAAATTGAACTGTCCGATTTGGCGTGGAATGCCCCATATATACCTATATATATAATAAAAATGTATCAAATATAAATAAAATGTGACGATTCAAATTAATTACTTTAGTATATACTTACATATATATGTATTGTTGTATGTCTACAAAAATAGATATATAAATGATTTACTTGAATTTGTATTTTGTATATATATATGTATATATATATATATTATATATGGTATATGTATGGATATAGTCCTATTGCTCAAGTAGCAGCTGTTCAATGGCCCCATGGCATGGCGTATGGCGCCGCGCGCGCGTGCACGGTCGGCAACCGCCTGTTTTACGTTGCCAAAAACCATAACAGACAAAGTTAGGCAGCTCTAGGCAGCTAATTCCTGTTAATTTCGCAAGCTTATATAATAAACTAAAGGCCTAGACATTGGCTGTCGCAGAATATGGCAGAAAGTATAACTTTTCGGATAGTTGAAAATATAAGTTTACAAAATTCTTTCACTTTATTTATGCAGTAGTTTATACTACACTTCAATAATTTACATATTTATTTTAAACTCAACCAATGTAAAAATATCTTCTACATACCTCCAGAAGTCGTATCCATGTTTCCGGATTGATTTAAAACACTTCACTTTAAAGTTATCGATTTTATAAGTCACGGTAGTTTTCGCTCGTTCAGCGCGCGATGCGAACACTCGTCTCGAAGGCTAACTTCCAACTGACACAGCGACGAAGGTATACGGTGAAAAAGGTTCCCCTTTTACAATTTAACGCAGCCATTAGTCCTCTACCTGACTGCCTGCTCAAATATCCCGATTGTAAAAATTTTTTTCTGACTTTTCTGCCACGATTTCGGGCTCTGCGTCTACTGTGCAACGGCACCACAGTGCCCGTCTATGCGTACCGCATCATACGGGGTGTCCCATTTAAAAAAATATGCTGAAATATATAGAAAACTAGGAATTTAATTGAAAAAATGTTTCTAACAAAAGTTATTGTATATGAAGGGGGACATCAGATGAGCATATCAGGTCTAACTTTTGTTATTTAAATGGAACCCCTATTTTTTATTGTATTTCTTATTTCTCGTTAAAAAATGAGTAAGTTTTACTCCCAGTAATTTTTCGTTTTTTGTCTTCGAACAGGCCCAAAACGTTATTCGAAGTTTTCCCGTGGAAACAGTGGCGATAAGTCAATCTTTGCCACTTTGTCAATTAAAAATGAATACAAATTCTACAATGAATTATTAAACATTGAAGAGTTTTTAAGCGTTCGTTTGCATTTTTTTTCAAGCATTGTTAAGCGTTTAAGAACCGCTGGCATTAGCGTGATCCGATGTACACCGCGGGGAGGTTGCTAGGTCGGATTTCGTACATCATGCAGCCCTAAAAAGGGCTGCTTTCATCTAAATTTGTTAGTCAAGTCTACTTCTAAATTGAGGTGTTCTGTTTTATAATTTCTTCGTAAAGATTGACGTATTGCCACTCTTTCCACGGATAAACTTCGAATAATGTTTTGGGCTGGTTCGAAGGAGAAAAACAAAAAATGGCTTGGAGTAAAATTTATTAATTTTTTTATGAGAAATAAAAAATGCAATAGAAAATTGGGAGTTCCATTTAAAAAACAAAAGTTCGGCCTAAATGGGCCCAGCAGAGGCTACGGACCTAAAAACTGATATGCTCGTCCGATGTCCCCCTTCATATTGTATATAACAACTTTTGTTCAAACCATTTTTCAATTAATTTCTTAGTTTTCGATATATTTGAGCATATGTTTTACAATGAGACATCCTGTAGTTGGGAAGATCTTTGTATATTGCGTCATACATTGACGCATACAAACTTTAGCATTATCTCATTAATTCTTGTCTCGTCGATCTAATAGTGCGACACGTTCAAAATGTGAATAGAATTGAAGCTTATATTTGCTTGCGAATATCTTTTTTTTCTATTTTCTAATTATACATTCTTGCGAATAAAAGCAGAAAGACGTGTCGTCTATGATTATACAATCAAGAACACATTTCTGGTTTTGCCGCGTTATATAATAGAAAACTGTGGGAAAGTACAATAGCTAAATATATTAATTCCAGCTCGCTACTCGTCGGTCTGTTTTCACTTGTAGTATGGAGCACTTGGTACGATTATTCATTAAACGAATACAAAGAGAACGAAGACTCGATTGCAACCGATTTGGTGCTATGCTTTTCGGCTCGACGTAATTTCAATACTTTGATGGCAATAACGAGTGGCCATCCGGGTCTTGAGACCCTACATCTCACGCGCTTCTTCTACCTAACTCTCACGATTATCGGACATCGAAGCGTGGAGTATTACGCAACTCCGGTGGTCAATGTGTCTTATGTAGAAATGGTGAGTACACCGCAAAATAACGTTTTATTGAATTCAGTATTAAAGAAGCAAACATCGCTTTCGACAGACAATTCTTTCAAGATCTGCAAATGGAAGATGCTTTTGACATTCTTTTTGCGGATTGTTAACCGGCCTTTTTTGTTTCTTGATTTTTTAAAAACATCCTTCAGTTGTTCTATTTTTCTATTGTATAGTTAGATCCTCATTCATCATGTCTATTAATTACTGCAAATGTTTCCTTAAAGCTATATAACTTTAAGAGAAGTATGCTGATTTTCGCTGGACCGCAAGTAGTCGAGGGGTTTTTCAGTATCGGTGGCCTCTTGGTTTCTTACAATATGTTGGGTCAGCTTGACGAGAAGAAAAAGATGAATTTCCTTGGAGCGATAATAATACGATATTTAAGGTTGGAAAAGAAAAAATATTCTAACGTGATATTGAGAAGTAAGAAAAGTTTGAAAAAATATTATATTGTTAATATTATATTATATTATATTATATTATATTAAGCATAGATTAACGCCGACGTATGCGCTAGTCGTGTTCTTTAATATGTTGGTACTGCCTAATATCGGCTCGGGGCCTTACTGGGAGTGGAAAGTCGGTCTAGAACGCGACAGTTGTGCGAGTAATTGGTGGGCCAATCTCTTGTATATCAACAACTACGTGAACCCAGAAAAAATAGTGAGTTTGTACAAGTTTGCAATGAAGAGGACAAATAACTATTTCTTCTTTTTTACTTTAGTGCCTGTTCCAAACGTGGTATTTAGCGGTTGACTATCACCTCTTTATAATGGCATTGTTAGTGACATATGTCTTTTGGCAAATGCCACGAAAATTGGGATATCCTTTTCTCTGCCTCATCATTCTCAGCGGATGCGTTGTACCATTTGTAAACACGTATTCATATGGTGTACAGCCGCTCTACAAAGGATTACTTTAGTAAGTATCAGAATTGCTAATCTCATGGGCCGTGCTTAATTGATTTGATAACGCATTGAAATACCATTACAAATATTTCTCCGGAAAAAAATAATATTTCAAATATATATTTTGCGCGATGTCGATTAATATAAATAATAAGAATTATTCATTTGATACATACTATTATTCACACAACCAATTTCAAGATTTGTTGACAAACAAAGAAGTTATTGTTGCAAACAGTACTTGGTATTTTCAAACTTAGAAAAATCATCACAAATATCCTTTATTAAGTACTTTTTTCGATTTAGATTATATTTTATTTCGACCGTATATGATGTCTTTTGCCATGTACCAAGTGTACAAGTATGAAATGCGGATATGTTTTGTAAAAAAACATGTTAAATTCGGAAGGATTATAAAAAGTGCTGTATTCAAAGCATGCTCCATTGCTTGTTATACATTTTTCCCATCTTTCGGGCGATTTGTAAATAACACGCCAGGAAAAATTTTCCCTTTTTGACTCGAACCATTCATCGAGCCATTTTTTCACATCTCCGTACGAACCAAAGCGCTGCTCAGCAAGTGCGTGGCCCATCGATGCAAACAAGTGATAATCGGAAGGAGCCAAGTCTGGTGAGTAAGCCGCACGGGGTAGAACTTCCCAGCTGAGTGCTTCCAACGTGTCGCGAACCGGTTTTGCCGTATGTGATGGTGCATTGTCATGAAGAAAAATGACTTTGTGTTGCCTCTTTCGGTATTCTGGCCTTTTTAGAAGCAGTGAACGGTTCAAATCGGTCAATTATTGTTGGTAACGTTTAGTATTACCCGTTTCCCCAGGTTTTAACAACTCATTATAGACCACGCCCCTCTGGTCCCACCAAACACAGAGCATCATCTATCTGCCAAAGCGATTCGGTCTTGCAGTCGATGTGGATGGTGCGCCTGGATCTACCCATGATTTTTTACGCTTAGGATACTCAAAATAAATCTACTTTTCATCCCCTGTAACTATACGATGCAAAAACGACTTCCTTTTGTACTGAACGAGCAAAATGTCACATGTGTTTTTGCGCTTTTCCATTTGCCTGTCGTGGTACCTGATGTGGTACCCATCTACCGGTCTTCTGAATCTTTCCCATCTCTCGTAGCCGATTGGAAACAGATTGTTGACTGACGCCCAATTGCTCGGCGAGTTGTTTTTGTATTTGCGAATCATTTTCGTCCAACAATGCTTGCAATTCCATATCTTCGTATTTTTTGGTGGCTTCCCACGTTCCTTGTCTGCAACATCGAAGTCATCACTTTTGAGACGCCGAAACCATCGTTCACACGTATCTTGTGATGGAGCATATTCACCATACGCTTCTAGAAGTAATCGGTATGATTCAGCAGCAGTTTTCTTCAAATGACAACAAAAAATTGTAGCTGTCCGCGAATGCTCTTTGTTCAGTGTAAATTTCGACATATTGAACACAACAACACAACACTATGCACACACTTTTCAAATTTATCACTCGTGCGCGTCGGATACTTGTTGATGACACAACAAAATGGCGCAGTGTCAAATCTTTATAGCACAAACTGCATTCGTGCGCCATTTGTTGTCTGAAATCCGCATTTCATACTTGTATACCTGGTACATAGGTATACCATCCTCTGCTCCTAATTGCAGTTGTGCTTGTAGCCATAGCCATAGACACATAGCATAATCCCGACCCACACTCTACGACGGCATCGGCTTAACGGTTCAACGTGCCCATTCAACGTTCAATTATAAATAAAACGAAGTCTACATCTACGTTCTGATTTGCTTTATAAATCAATGGACGTTGAGCTGACGATTCTTATTTGAAGAGTCGAGGATGACTAAAGTTACAGCGCTAAAAGCAATGTTTCCAAATATTAAAGATCTCAAAAACTATTAATGTCTGCCATTTGAAAGAAATGCATACCCGAGTAGAAAAATGTTCCGGCTGCCATATGTTTTATCAGGCCAACATCCGGTATTAGTCCGGCGGCCTGTTCAGGCTCGCCGGACTATCGCCTGATGTGCACCAGTTCAGGTACCAATAAGGCAGGCAACATCAGATTTGCCGGAGTTCTACCTGAACTGGGCCACTTTTGGATTTAATAAAGCACGCCGGGTGTTATCTTTGATGCCGCCAAATCAGGCCCCGAGAAGAAGTCCATTAGATTTACCGGATCACTAAAACTTGTATCATTTCAGTTCAGGGCCAAATCAGGAAAGGATCGGGTATCTATAATATTGTGATATATATTTTTCGAACAGTTTTTATTTGCAACTTTGTACAGATCCTAGCAGTATTCGTAACAGTTTTTCGACGTACCATTTCAAGAAAGTGTGCAATTCTTAATGCAAAAGAGAAATAACATACATTTTTTCTTCTATGTCGTTTCGTGGATACTGAGCATCACAAGCTTCAAATCGATCGATGACAACGACCGCGTTTTTAAAATCGTCGTTTTTTTACTTGCCACATTTTTAATGTTTTCGAATCACAAGGTATATGTGTTGGATAATCAGCTGGCGCACGGCGATCGATATTCGTCGTGCGCCTACCTGTTGCGGTGCTCTAGCACACGTCGTTCGGTTGAGCCGAAGATAGCCGAGGCAGGGCTTCGCGAAGCCGAGGATGTGCCTCGTTGGCATGCCGCGTCGAGCGAAAGGATGTCTCTCTCGCTTGACTTCGGTTTCGCTCACCGGCTATCTTGCTCAACTGCGCCCAACGACGCTTTCGTACTCGCAGCCATGTTAAAAATTTAGACACTTTCGCAACAGCATCGAGGAACAGCACACACGGAACTTTCTTGGACTTTTCTCGTTGGCTTCTGACTCTGGATTCACTCATCACTCTCAACAGGACTCAAAATCAGGTACGAGTACGTTGTTATAATTTACCGTAAATTCAATGGCAACGAGGAGTTGGATGCTCATCGGTACATCAGCATTTTGGTCTCACTTTTTGGCGGCATTGCAGCACATGTCGGGCCACATTTTCTCTCACCATAATTTGCCGGTATAATTAATATAATTATGCAGGTGTCCTGTAGTCACTGTACTTTTCCCCAGGACATCTGCTGGAAGAGTACAGCGACTATACACTGCTCATTTTGTGCATCCTCATTATGTGTTGTATTGTGCTACGCAGTGCTGCCTGCGTAGTTTGTCTCATACGTATAGAGCACTCAAGCAATTTCAATTGCAAGTGCTCTTATTTGTTCACTGCAACCTCTCTGCATTAAGCTGCTGAGAGCTTGCTGTGAATTGTAATACCACCTTACGCACTCATATATCTCACTGCATTGCATGCTCCGCAGCACTGGCTGTGGTGCGTACATCACTCTCAGTACATACAGCACACAATTAATATAATTGTGTGCTGGTTCTCAGTCCATATAATCAAATTCAGCTTACCTAATTAAATTCAGTTTCTTATTCTCAATTTTGGTGCATTTATTATTTATATTATTTTGTATTTTTCTAAATTTAGTATATTCTGTGTTTCTTTCTCATATTTAACCAAGTGTTTTAAATTGCATTATTACATTGTTTGTGTGGAAGGATAATAAACCACTTTCACAAATGTTATCTATAAGTCTGGTTTTATTTTCACCCTGTCTTGAGTGAAGTCTCATAACTTCCAATATATTCACAGATCTGTCAAATACCATCATCGGACGGATTCTCGAACAATATGTGAACATTGATTTGATTGCGCGCAAAATTTTACCATTCACTTTGACGGCGTTTGACTCTGGTCATTTTTATATTTCGTTCATCTCCAAAATCATTCCATCACGTAAAAGAACCGCGTTGTTAGGAGCTCTGCTTGAAATAATGAACGATTTATATTTAACTTTTTTGATTCTTACAAGGAGAGGCCGCCTACTTGTCATCACGAATTTCGCTTAATTTATAGCATACGAGGTCTGTTCAAAAAGTATCGTGAATTTTGAATTTCCGCGGGCTACGTATATTCGATTTTCGATTTTTTTGTAGCGTTAGGTTGGTACTCATGTCCCTCACTTATGCTGACAAAGTCGGCCATTTTGAATGTTTAGTTAATTGTTGACAGCTATTTTGGTTGGATGTGTTTTGGCTTGTCTTCGATTTTTGCCTATTCCAAAAAATGGATCAAAGAATCTGTATCAAATTTTGTGTGAAAAACAAAATTAAGTGCGCGGACGTATTTCGAATGTTGACTGTGGCATATGGTGAATCTACCTTGAACCAAAGCAACGTTTATCGGTGGTACAAAATGTTCTCAGAGGGCCCAGAAGATGTGAACAACGAAAAGCGTGCCGGACGCCCGAGCACATCAACAACAGACGAAAACATTGATGAAGTGAAGAAAATAGTATTGGCCAATCGTCGAATCACCGTTAGAGAAGTTGCTGAGGACCTAAACATATCAATTGGCTCGTGCTATTCGATTGTTACAAATGATTTGGGCATGAGACGGGTCGCCGCGAAATTCGTGCCAAAATTGCTCAATTTCGAACAAAAACAGTGTCGCGTTAACATTGCTAAGGAGCTGTTGGACTCGGTCCGCGACGACCCAAATTTGCTCCAGAGGGTCATAACTGGCCCCCTGTGACTTTTTCCTGTTCCCAAAACTGAAGAGGCCCATGAAAGGACGACGATACGCCACGATTGAAGCGATAAAGACGGCATCGAAGGAGGAGCTGAACAACATCACAAAAAATGATTTTTTTAAGTGCTTCGAGGATTGGGAAAAACGTTGGCATAAATGTATTATATCCGAGGGGAATTACTTTGAAGGGGACAAAATAGATATTAATGAATAAATAAATACTTTTTGAAAAAACACAAAATTCGCGATACTTTTTGAACAGACCTCGTATGTAGGGTTTGGCTAGAAATAAAAGTACCCAAAGTGGAAACTCCAGATGGCCAAGCGTTTAGAAAATAAAATTATTGACGCGGCTCTGGCACCGTAAAAGCCATTTATCTTGTCTTGACTTGGGGTCTTGGCCCAATGCTCTTTGCCAGAGTCGACGCAGTACTCTACCATCACCGACATCTTAACACCTGCCCAGCTTCTAATGCCGACGATGTCCCAGCGTTGGGTGCAGCTTGCGAACAAGTACTGTATACAGTGGTTGTATTCGAGAATTAGCTAGATCTTCGTCGCTGGTTTTCTAGTGGACTGTAAATATTATTGAGAGGATGAGTCGTGGAACGTGGCGAGTAACAGATAAGGATGGCGTGCTGCTTATCACAGTATATCTTTGAAATGTCTGCAATAGAATAAGATTCACGACCTTAGAAATAAAAATATGCACGATGAGTAAGTCTGGTAACACACTGAGAAGGTTCGGTGTGAGACAATTATATTAATGATCTCACACAATGATGATGTACCGATTTATACTAATCATATAACAACGTTTTACTTGAGTTCAAATGTTCGTTGAGCTGAGTTGGCCGGATTTATGCGCACTTGAGAACGTGAGATGAAAAAATACGAGCATTTGAGAAGCACACGCAAGGAAACCGAAATGAGGCGACTGAGGTGAGCGCACACATGAGACAACTGTTATGGTGTTCGGACAAGTAAGAAGCCACGATCAATAAGCGTTCCACGACGTCGTTTAGCGAAGTTTCTGCTTCCCACTACCGTTCCTCTGGGGCGTGAGCGTCGCGTACCACACGAACGAACCGTGTCCGCGGCGCAGCACTGCCAGACCAAGTCGGTAAAAAATCTATTCTCGCATCGCCTTAAGCACGACAGCTCGAGTAATTTCACTAATTTTTTTTTTCGTTCCACGTTATTACCGCTACATCATCACATACAGACAAACTCATATTTTATCCAAACACATTTTTTTAATGCCATTGAATGTTTATTTAAATATCCTGGACCACTCAGACTCAGGCTATAACCGATTCACCCAACATCAGTAAGATAAAAATGTATCAAATTTCACTAAAATGATTGCAACATTTTGTCATTATTTTTCTTTACACACCGTTTTTGCCCTGATGTGCTTTGTGAGTAATGCTGTAAAAATTGGGAATAAAAATTTGAGAAGTCTTGTTACGATGAAAGTGAAATCTTACTAAAGGATTTAGTATAGCAGTAAACTCTGAATGCTGGTTCAGATTTCATTCGGCGATGTCAGTTTAACTATCATAGAGTCATAACTATCATGACTATCGATATAACAAGATTTATCGCATAAATTACAAAACAAATTCAGCCAATAACATTGTGTCAGAATGAAATCTACTGTAAAAATAAAAATACTTTATACACAGAACATTGCAATAAAAATTGCTTTATCAGATCCATAAATAAACCGTATTACAGAGAGAATTAAATCTTGCACAACCAAATGATTCATCGGTACAGCTTGAAAGCTATGACATGTAAGGAGTTGAAAATATTTCCAACGAATAACGATTTAAGAAAATTATAGAACAGTTTCTTTTTCCTTTCTCACATGACCGACGGCCTGTGAACGTGGGATAATATGGAGAAAACCGTCAAAATACTAGACAAAAAATTGAATATTACATATTCATAAAAAAATGTCATAAGAGCAAAATGAAATATTATTGTTGTTTTGAAAGCGGTAATCAAGTTTTACGCAAACAAATTCCTTGTGACAAAAATTACAACAGAGTGCATTTCATACTGAAATATAGATTTCTGTTTGAAAACTATGGTTGCAGTCACACAATAATATGATAATTAATTGCACCATCAAATTACGTTCACTTCAACGGCCGTGAATATCTCTACGTGCAACGCTAGGCAGCACTCGGAGAGGGAAATTTTATCCAAATACTTGGTCCGTTTTACGCCCTCATTTGCATATCCTTACAAATGTTTCAATAACTCTCATTCGAACGTTGTTATACACTTCTATTATCCACAATTCTTTTACCACGCCCTTATTTTTAATCTCAATTACCAGCTCATATTCCCATTCCTCTACATTCCAATTTCCACGTACATCCTTACGTATCACTGTTAGTTGTTCCCTGCTCTATCTTTTGCACATCATCTCACCGCTATTTTTGTCCACCACTTGTAATTATTATAGGGTTTTGTAGTATTTAGCTTTCTTTCCCTTTTTATAACTAATTTTGTTCTCTTTATCCTTTTTTATCCATTATTGTACTTTGGTTATTTTCGGTGTATAGACATTCTTAACCGATATAACGGATTCACTTCGTTCGGCGATCTTTGTAATAACGGCTCTCTTTATTTCCAGTGACCCCATAGTAGTCACCGTGTCCCTGCCGAGTAGTTGCAGCCTTATGATCTTCAAGCTGATTCCCAATCTTGCTTTCATTATTTGTGTGACGTTGGTCCCTAAGCCTTTACCCACTGCTCTTACTGCTGTGATTACTATGTGATTTCTCGGGCTTTGTCTTTCATCCTTTTCCGTATTTATCCGCATTGTCTTAACTACCTCGCCATTGACCATCTTTTAACCATTTGTGCATTTGCGCCTGCGTAGATTTTTTACTTTCATATCCTCACGAAAGCTTTCAGATATCCGCATAATTCTGCCACCGAGTTCAATATTCTTTGTTTATTTGAGGGCTCAGAAATCCCGCCGATGAGTTCTGATATAAACTCTTATTCTCTGAGCTAAATATCACAAAATTGGTTGTATGCAGAAATCACATATTATGTTTCGAGTTTTTTCACGAAACTAGCTTCCACAAATGTATTTGAATTAAAATGTGTGGTCGGTATTATGTTTTTACATTGTTTTCCTATATACCCTACTGAGTTATTACATCTTTTTTCATTCCTTAATTCTCTCTCTGTGCTACCGCAATCGTCTGCAGAAGAGACTAAAGAGTGATCAATCTAAGCGACAAATGATTTGACCAAATTTTTTGATGGAAAATTTCTGGCAGTTCGCAACCCGGTTAGAGTCAGCGCCACCTTAGATCCCTGTGTTATCGATCTCAGAAAGATCTCTAACAATCGAATCATTAATTATTTTTGTCAACTCTGATTGCCTCACTCATTCATTAAGAATTAATGAGGCAACCAGACCTGACGATTTTTAACTTCTAAAGAAATCGTGAAAAAATATTGCCACAGCCCGGGTTCGAACCGGGAACTCCAGAATTCTAGTCTGGTACGTTACCAATTACGCCACCGCGGCTCTAGCAACATCAATCAATCAAGAGACTAAAGTTACGTGATAATGGCCCGAAAATGCGATAGTGCAACAGAGACAGAGCTAGAACCTTCTAACACATTTTCCTCGAACCTAGATTTGCAATAAATGTCGAATTTATGGGGCTTACTCCATACCACATTCACGCAGTGCGTCCCACACTCTTCAGCTGTCTCCACAAGTACCTGGGATTAAGGGGGGTCTTGCTTTAGAAGACCCAAAAATAGCTTCTTTTCGGGGATATTTGTGGAAGGGAAAAAAACAACTTTGCAGAGCGAACTTTGGGGCATATTTTTTTATGTATTTAAAGTGTAAAAATATATTTCTTTAAGTAGATACAATAATAAACTGCAGAGCAATGAGCCCTTTTCGTGAGCGCCCTGACACTATAGTTTTTAATTGGCGGAACAGATGCAGTTCGTTATTCTTGTCTGAAACACAAAAACCAAAAAGATTTCCAATTATCATATATTTTTCTTCTGGGTGAACTAAGAAAAAGTTGAAATAATCATAAAATAATACATTTTTTCAGGTTTGAAAAAAAAGTGTTTTTTCAACAAAAAAACCACTTTAACGTGCTGTAAAAGTTATTTAAAAAATATTTTTTAGCAATTTTGTTAGTTCACCTAGAAGGGAATTCAATACTGAAGAGAACAAACTTTAGTTCGAGTCGATAGGTCGTTTAGTTTTTTTGCTATCACGTCCGCCAATTCAGAAAAATCGAAAAAATGAAAACTCGAGAAAACGCGCTTTAAGTTTTCAATAGGAGAAAATATCAATTTTTGGTTTCTTACACTAATGATCGGCTAATCAGCTATCCCTGGCCCATATAGTGGTCCTTCTACTTCCTCAAACAGCTCGTTCTGATGCATTTGTTCGAGTCTACGAGCCGTACGAGCCACCTTCGTGCTCAGTGACTGGCGCCTGTTCTCTGTTCCGATCCGCTGCGCGTCAGCGGTATCAGCAAACATTTTGCATTGCTCGCCAATATTCAAATCCAGCAGCTGCATGGTATTCAAAATCGCTGAATACTCTTTGTTGAACATGCCTGCAGTCAAGTAGGTGGCAATTTCAACGATTTTTTTACCGGAATGAAGGTGCTTCGGATTCATGCGCCAGACTGTTGAGTTGAGCGGTCTTACAGTTAGAAGGTCTTCATTTGATAGATGTTCATAAATCGGGCGAATATGCTTCTCAATTTTTTCGTGAGTCAATCGAGCAGGATGCTTAAAAGATTGTAGTTGATTCGTGCATTCAGCTTTGCGCCATTCACACCAGCTATCGACGCCTGTTGGGTAATTCTTGTGTCGAGGGGATTCGTTTGTGGAGCAATAGTGATCCAGCGTTGCTATTACAGTTTTTTTTCATTTCTTGGACAGAATCAATATTTCTTCTAATTGCCAAACCATAATAAATTGTTATCTTTTTCATGACACCTTCCGTCACTCGCTTCTTACCACCGAGCTTCTCTTTCTTCCTTATATTTCAGAGTGGCGTACCCATTCATTTTTGTGTCCCACGCACTCACTTTTTGTAACAGGGCAATCGTCACCGTATGGATTTGCTTCCAAAATACTTGCGAAAGTTTTGGAATCACCGTCACTGATGTAATTTGTATATTTTACGCCGCATTTTTCTTCGGATCTCAAAAACATTTCCGTGGTAGAATCCGGCTCCATCTTCACTGCTGAACCTTCGTGATTTGAGGCGCATAATTCCTTGTGCTTTTCATACCACTCTACGAATTCGTCATCGTCTAATTCTTTCTTTGATACGGCACATTGGTGGCAGTTTGAACTTTTTACGATGAAGTCGATTACTTTGCCAGAGTGGTATGCTATGAGAGTTGTTACATCGTACAGTGAGGTAAAGCCACGTTTTTGCCAGGATCCGTCTCCGGACACTTTCAAATGAGTTTCGGTTCTTCCTTTTTCAACATTCTTTCCCCGCTCTTCTGTGGCAGCTTTCTCGCTGACCTTTTCAAATATCGATTTTGTCGCCGAGTGAAGGTGCTGCACTATTTGATCATACGTTGATTTCGCCAAACCTTGGCACAGGTCCATGAGGCCACAAAATACATTTATGCCTTCTCGTGAAATACCAAGTAGCCTCATAACGAACACGATCCGTCTGTTTATTTCGTAACCGGTGTTTATCAACGGTCCTGAATTAATTTCTCTACGACCGCATATACACGATAAGAAAATTTTGAAACCTAAGCCTCGATGCCCGCACTCTTGAAATGTAATGCCTTGTTTAAACGATCTGCAGATTACTTGATCTGCAAACGTATGAAAAACTGTCAAGAATTCAATAATGCGATAACAATGAAGCAGATTTACAATTGTATCCTCGCAGCTTGCAGTTTACAATTTTTTCGCATAGCACTCTTATCCAATTCGTCTTCATTTTCTTTAGTTGTAAATTGATTACCGTGAAATTTTCGTTCGCGCGGTTTCGAAGTCCGTGTGGAGAATGATTTTTCACTTTTCGGAGAGCTTTCCATGATGTTTGACGATGTGTACGCGCCAAGAATCGGAGCAAAACTGACCGTTGATGCTAGAAGCAGCAAAGTGGAAACACGTACACAGACAGTACTGTTATACACTTTTATACACTTTTATACTTTTATACTTTTGTACTGTTATATGACTGTTGTACACTTTTATACTTCTACAAACGGGTTTATGGCTCAGCATGACACTACTATAAATTCAAACTATTTTTTTGAAAGACCGTTGAACCTTTCTCAGGCAAAAAATTCGGAGTAGTAGATAAAGGGATGGAGCGCGCGTCCAAGCCTGGCCGAGCGCGCACACACCTGCTCGACTCCTCTCTGCGTTCGGCTCTGTATCTCCGAAAATACTTTGAATTGGCATCTGTAACTTTGGAATATATTCTTGAATAATTTATCTATCGATTTAAGCAATAAAAAAACGATTTTTTGGATCTTCTAAGGGTCCCTCCTTAAGAAAAATGTGGTTTTGAGTTACATTGTCGATTTCGAGCCCCACATTAAGGCGATGTCGATATTTAAAATGACTGTCTGATATAAAAGTATAGTGTTCGATTATATTACTATGAGAGAATGCTTGAAATTTACTATACGGGTGTGGTATTTAAAAAAATAATGTACAGGGATGGTTATATTCAGGGTGTTTGAGTATTCCTTCCTGGTGTAATTGGAACGATCCTGTAATATATTAAAAATAATGAGTTTTTACTCACGGCAGGGTGATAAATAACCAGACTGACAGATGTTGGTAGAGAAAGTGGTTTATTATACCTTCGCATCATACAACATAGAAAAATATGTAGAAAAATAACACAAATAAATATAAACAATGAATTTAATTAATAATTTGGAGAAGCACACAAAATATTACAAAATAGAATAAAAGTGAATTTAATGTGAAAAGCACACAATTGTATTAATTGTGTGCTGATAGGTGAAGAGGTTAGTGTGATGCAGTCAGCGCTGCAGAGCACGACACAGAACTAGAGCTGAGAATGCACAAGCAGGTAGAATGAGTTCACAGCACTTTTCCAGAATGCTTAATTGTGGAAATGTGCATGTACAGTTATACCAGTTGAGCAAAAGCAGTATGTAATATAAAGAGAAATAACGTGATGCAGTCAGTGCTGCAGAGCACGGCAAGTGAGAGTATGAGGATGCACAAATGAGTGGAATATACTCACTGTACTTTCCCAGCAAGCATAGTAGGGGGAAAGCACAGTGAATAGTAAGCACACGCGCAATTATATTAAACGAGCAGGCAAATTATATTGAAAAAGACGTGATATAGCCCGCGCTGCAGAGCACGTCGAAAAGTAAGACCTTTATGTTGATGTACCGCTGAGATTTACCCTCCTCACCGTCATTGAATTGCGATGAATTGTAACAGTGTACCTTACCTTGTGTTTGAGTCCTGGTGAGCACGAAAATGCTGGGAAGATCCGGTGAGATGGTGAAAAGTCCGAGCGAGTGTACCGAGGATGTGTGCGCTGTCCAGGCGGTTTTTCACGTAAGTGTCAAATTGTTCAATATGGCTGCACTTTACGAAAGCGTCGTTAAGCGATGAAGTCAAATGAGTGAGATACAGACAGCTATGCCGGAGTCAAACGAGAGAGCGCGAGCCTCTTGCTTCAAGCAGCATATTCATGAGGCACTGCCTCGGCGCCGCGAGACACTATCGTGAGGCGAATATCGATCGCCGTGCGCCAGCTGATTTTCCAGCACAGGGTAAAAGCAATGTTAAATATTTATAGATTGAAATTAATATACCGGCATTAGGAATTTTTATGCATAAACCGCATACTAAACTTAATACAGATTTTGCTCAATATATTCATAGTTAACTGTAATCTTTTGAATAAACATAAAAATAACTGCACAAATCTCAAACACATACAGGGTGCGCCATCTTTTATGTCGGTATGTAAACATTGAATAACTTTGACATTTATCAACTGATTGACTTGAGTGGACATGTTTTTAAAACTTCAATTCAGTACAATTTTAACTATGAATCGCTTTACACCGAAACAACGCGCCGAAATAGTGACGCTGTACATTGAAAATAGTCACTCAGTTGTGTTAACTTCACGTGCATATCGTCGAAAATATCGTGGCCAACAAGCACCGTCTGACAACACTATTCGTCGTTTGGTGTCGAATTTTGTTGAGCACGGGACAGTGGGAGATCGTCCACGTGCCGTTCCAATGAACTGGTTGAAGCGGAAAGAGAGAGTGTTGCCGAGAAACCACATGTGTCGTATCGTCACCGCGCTCAGCATTTTGGCGTCAGTGGAAATCTTTGCAGCGCATTTTGAAGGATGATTTGCATTTGTTTAACTGAACCTGATTTTTGGAAGCAAATTTTGATGACCGAAGCGGCCTCTTTCACACTCTCTGGCGCCGTTAACAAGCAGAATTGCCATATTTGGGGAACTAAGAGTCCACACGAGATCCATGAAACACCATTGCATGACCAAAAAGTGACTGTTTGGGCTGGCGTTTGCGCCAAAACCATCATTGGGCAATTTTTCTTCAGAGAAGGTGAAACAGTTGATGGGAATCGATATCGGTGGATGTTGGCTCATTATGTCTGCCCACAAATGTGTGAAAAAGGTCTGGACGGTTACTGGTTTCAACAAGACGATACGCCATGCCACACTACAAATCAAACAATGCAGTTTCTGCAACGAAAATTCCCTGGACGTGTGATATCAAAAAATGGCGACATTGACTGGTCACCCAGATCTCCAGATTTGACCCCCCGGACTTCTTTTTGTGGGGTTATTTGAAAAGCAAAGTGGACGCCAAGAAGCTTCAGATCATTGACGTACTCCAGGCAAACATTCGTACCGAAATCATCGGTATACCGCCCGAGATGCTCGAAAAAGTGATCGAAAACGCAGAAAAAAGGGCACATTTTGCTTTGTTCAATAAAGGCGGCCACTTGATTGATGTTGTATTCAAAAACTAGTCCAAATAAATTGTAAAGGACCAAATTAAGCAAAAATATCTCATCTATGGAAATCGGTTATTCAATGTTTACATACCGACATAAAAGATGACGCACCCTGTATAAGTTCAAGATTCAGAGTTCCTATGTATAAAATAGATTGGCCAGCCGTTCAGATTTACCTACCACGAGAGGTGGATGAAAAAACCAGGAATCAGAAACGGTAGAACGTTTCTACCTACAACGTTAGTTGATGCTTCCGGACGCAAGCCTACATATATATGTATATATAGAGTTATAGGTTCTCAATCTCCATTTCATGAGCGAGAAACAGTTACCCCGTTTGGCTACGAGTGGTGCCTTGCCAAACTGCAAATTAAGATACATTGTCTTCTAAATTCAATACCCGTATTAAAATTGAATATACATTTATACATTTAAAATGGTGATTTGGTTTTTTGTTTTTCAAGTGGATTCATTGAACCGCTAGGTTTAGTATGAAGAAACATAATTAAATCCACTTATTGTTAGTATTTTAATTTTACGAAATTGTATATTAAATTGGTACAGATGCACATTAATTATCGAAATCATAAGCATGTATAGTAACTCTTATAAGTGTACTTTAAATTTAAAGGAACATTACTTGAAATAACAAGATTTTTCAATGACGGTATATTACCCATTGAGTATTTGAAAGCCCTTAATTAATCTTTCATTTGAATGTACCAGCATGGACGAATGACGCAGCTGGCTTAAAATTGTACAATAGATATTTGAAGGGTGGCACTTACGAAAAATAGCATTGATTTAATATTAGTGCCGCCATGTCTCTTGCCGAGACCATGTACTTATCATAGGACCCTTGTACCATTATTAGCTTGTACATTTCATACAGTTATGTACGAGGGTTGTCTGAAAAGTTTCCGACCTCAACATAAAAATGACAGCACTCATCAACAAAAGTGGGGGAGTGTATTTGCAAATGCGTTGAAAAGTACTAACCAAAATTACAGCCATTTTGGACGCGCAGTTATTGTTTGACAATCGTTTGAGTGAGTCGATGTGAGTGTTTTTGTGAAAATAGAAAAAATCGAGTATCGAGCTGTCATTAAATATTTTGGGCAGCTGAATTTAAACGTGGCCGTACCAGCTTAATTGACGATGAACGTTCGGGACGTCTAAAACTGCAACCACTGACTATGACATCGCTCAAGTTCGCCAAATGGTGCTAGACAACCGTCGAATTAGAGTTAGAGAGAGAAAAGAGATAGCCTCTTCTGTGTCCAAATATGTCCAAAGAACGTGTTTGTCACATTGAATCAAGATTTAGGCATGAGAAAGCTGGCCGCGCGTTGGGTGCCGCGTTTGCTCATTTTGGATAGGAACGTTTTCGAATGAACATTTCCAACGCTCTGTTGGCGCAGTTTAGGCGCAATAAATCAGAATTTTGGCACCGCGTAATTACTGTCGATCAAACTTGGATTACACTCCAGAATCAAAAATACAGTCAAAACAGTGGAGTGCCGAGGGGGAATCGGCTACAAAAAAGGCAAAATCTGTTCTTTCGGCTGGGTAAGTGATGGCGACTGTTTTCTGGGACAGTCACGGAGTTATCTTCAAAAATGGAAAACCATTACAGGAGCATACTACGCATCAATACTTGACAAGCTGAAGGCAGAAATTGCGGGAGAACGGCCACATTTGCAGAAAAAAAAACTTGCTCCACCAAGACAATGCGCCGTCTCACACCTCAGCGGTTGCCATGGCGACAATCCATGAATTAAGGTTTGAACTGATTGACCACCCTCCTTACTCACCAGATCTAGCCCTAAGCGACGTTTTTTTGTTCCCTAAGCTAAAAGTTCCGTATGGAGGACAGAGATTTTCGTCGAATGAAGAGGCCATCACCTTCGTAAACAACAATTTTGTAGAGAAAGACGCCGAATACTATTTGAACAGGTTGAAGAGATGAGAGCATCGCAGGGAGAAGTGACTTACAAGGACTTACAAGAGTCTCCTTGACTCTGTAATGAAATAAAAATAAATTTGAAAAAAAAATGTCTTCTATCTTTGTTAGGTCGGAAACTTTTCAGACAACCCTCGTATATTTAGTACCATTTTTAACAGTGTACTTTATCTAGTTAGACAAACGTGCAGTGACAGCAGGTAATGACTGCATAATAGTAGCAGCAACATATCAGGCAATCGTGCTGGCATAAATGGAGTGAGATATGGTTACGTTAAATTAACTTCACATTTGTTAATTAAACAATCGTCGATGTAGCTATATGAAATTAAAGTAAAGGAAATCCATGTTATTAGTTTAGTCCAGTGGGTGGCGTGCTCGTCGTTAGTTACTTAGGTAGATCGTGTAGATCTTCACAAACCTCACCTCTCGAAGAGCGCTATGAACAAATTGTATTTGGTAGACGGTTTCCTTTTTTTGACTATTAATAAAATAATTCTACTAACATTATAGCATAACAACCCGTTGTGAAAGACGCTACCTGAAATAAAAAATTAATTTCCATATTGTTTATTTATCTACATTTATGCACATATAATATGCATATACGCAGACATATTAAATATATATGGAATGTACGTAAATAAGTATCATCTTTCCTGATACATTTAATATACATATGATATGATGCGAATGTGTGAATGACTAAAAATTCAAACGAGATACCCTATAGAGGGTATAGACATAGCCATATGTGACATTAAGAAAATCCGAATCAAAGAACACGAAAAAACGAGTATTAAAAAGTACTACAGTTTCAGATAGGTACAGTTGACATAGAACGCCTTGCAGATGAGGCTACTATGTTTTTCCTAATAGCAGCGTTCATTAACTGTAAGTACTCATGATCTCAGATTTTTTTCAATTACTTACACCCGCAATAAAATGTATTTGCTGTAGGTTGACGGACGGACGGACAAACGGATGGACGTACGTACGTACGTACATACATACATACATACATACATACATACATACATACATACATACATACATACATACATACATACATACATACATACATACATACATACATACATACATACATACATACATACATACATACATACATACATACATACATACATACATACATACTGCCAGAAATTTTCCATCAAAAAATTTGGTCAAATCATTGTCGCTTAGATTTATCACTCTTAAGAAACATATGACCGCGTATAATAAAATAACAAAGGTGTATTAATTGACATTAAAATAGAGATCGTGAATTGATGTTGCTAGAGCCGCGGTGGCGTAATTGGTAACGTACCAGGCTAGAATTCTGGAGTTCCCGGTTCGAACCCGGGCTGTGGCAATATTTTTTCACGATTTCTTTAAAAAGTAAAAAATCGTCAGTTCTGGTTGCCTCATTAATTCTTAATGAATGAGTGAGGCAATCAGAGTTGACAAAAATAATTAATGATTCGATTGTTAAAAGATCTTTCTGAGATCGATAACACAGGGATCTTAGGTGGCGCTGACTCTAACCGGGTTGCGAACTGCCAGAAATTTTCCATCAAAAAATTTGGTCAAATCATTGTCGCTTAGATTTATCACTCTTAAGAAACATATGACCGCGTATAATAAAATAACAAAGGTGTATTAATTGACATTAAAATAGAGATCGTGAATTGATGTAGCTAGAGCCGCGGTAGCGTAATTGGTAACGTACCAGGCTAGAATTCTGGAGTTCCCGGTTCGAACCCAGGCTGTGGCAATATTTTTTCACGATTTCTTTAAAAAGTAAAAAATCGTCAGTTCTGGTTGCCTCATTAATTCTTAATGAATGAGTGAGGCAATCAGAGTTGACAAAAATAATTAATGATTCGATTGTTAAAAGATCTTTCTGAGATCGATAACACAGGGATCTTAGGTGGCGCTGACTCTAACCGGGTTGCGAACTGCCAGAAATTTTCCATCAAAAAATTTGGTCAAATCATTGTCGCTTAGATTTATCACTCTTACACACACACACACACACACACACACACACACACACACACACACACACACACACACACACACACACACACACACACACACACACACACACACACACACACACACACACACACACACACACACACACACACACACACACACACACACACACACACACACACACACACACACACACACACACACACACACACACACACACACACACACACACACACACACACACACACATACATACATACATACATACATACACACATACACACGTACACACATACACACACACACACACACACACACACACACACACACACCGCAGGGGGAGCCTGAAACCCCTCCGCGGCGCGTCCCCGGTTGGCGGATAGGGGAATGCTCTCTAGATATAGAGGGTAGGAGGCAATTAAAATACCTCCCGCGGACCAAACAGAACCGGGGAAGATACCCCGTAAACAAAACAAGATGGATAGTAAGGATACGGACATACCGTCTACGGTGCAGAGGAGGGATACCTCAGTACCGGCGCCTACGGGGAGTGAGCAAGCGGGCTCCCAGGCGTCGTCATCTAGCGACCGCAGTACCATGGAGGTTGACCACTTGGCCCCCATGGCGCATAATGTTTCAAGTGTAGGAGAAAAAGAGAAGTGGAGAGAAGAGCTCCAGAGGCTTGGTAACCAGATCACCAGCCTCTCAGAATTCATCAAGGGCAAATCGAATGTCCATGGTGAAATCCGGAAGCTCGTGAACTCAATGAGCACTTCTTACGGTCGGGTAATGAGGCTCGAAAACAAATCCCACCAGGTGAGCACTACAGTAGCACCGGCACTAAAAAGTGCTGCCGCGACCCAAACATCGCCTAAGACTTTTGCTGATGTGATGACCACGCCACGAATTCGACAGCTCCCGGGCATGGACGAGAAGAAAAAGCGGACGCCACCTTCAGCAGACGACCACAAGTCGAAGAAGAAAAAGAAAACTACGGAAGGACCGCTGCTGGAACCCCGCCGGACTGACGGACACGTAACGGAGAATGCTGCCAACGGTGACTGGAAACAAGTGCCTTCAAAATCGCGCAGGACGCAGCGAAAGGGACCAAAGCTCCCGAATGCACTGATCATCGAACGAAAAGGACATCTTAGCTACGCCGAGATCCTAACTAAGATGAAGAAAGACGACACCCTACAGGAGGTGGGCCAGAGTATCGCCAAAATACGCCGAACGGTGGGGGGAGACATCATCCTAGTCTTGGATAAAGCAAGCCAAGAAAAAACTGCCGAATTTTCTACGGCTATCGAGACCGCCCTTGGTGACGAAGCCGCAGTCAAAAGTAGGGTGCAGCTAACTTCGATCGAAATTAAAGACCTCGTTGAAGATACGACGAAGCAGGAGATCTGCGAAGCCCTCCAGGACATCCTCGGCGAGAACGTTTTGGTGGAAGTGGACGCTGTCAAATCCATCCGGAAAGCATACAGTGGCACTCGAACGGCGGTAGTGACACTCCGGGCCTCGGTCGCGAAAAAAGCTACCAACATAGGAAAAGTTCGAGTGGGTTGGGCAATCTGTCGAATCCGAGAGATAATGAGGCCAACCAAGTGTTTCAAATGCTGGCACTTCGGACACCTTTCCAAAAGTTGCAAGAGCACGGTGGACAGATCGAAGTGCTGCATTAAGTGTGGTGGAGACGGTCACAAGGCCGAAAAGTGTACTGCAGAGCCTTGTTGCGCTCTATGTAGCGGTAAGGGGGACGAAGATTCTCGCAAGCATGCTGCAGGAAGCTACAAATGCCCAGCTTATAAGAAAGCCTATCAGACGCTCATCCGAGAACGCGAATGAGAGTGCTGCAAGTGAACCTTAACCACTGTGAAGTGGCACAAGACCTGCTCATGCAGACCGTGCGCGAACAGAAGGCAGACGTGGCTATCATCTCGGAGCCATACAGAAATCTTGATAATCCATCCTGGGTAATGGATAAAACTGGTAAGGCCGTCGTATGGGCTTGCGGCGAGTATCCCCACCAGGAGATCATGAAGAGCCAGGAAGAGGGGTTCGTCTGGGCGAAAGTAAATGGCGTCTACTTTTATAGCTGCTACACACCACCGAGCATGACGCTGGAATGCTTTAAAGGTACCATAGATCAACTGGTCAACGAGGCCAAGGATCGGGTCCCATATGCGATTGCAGGTGATTTTAATGCCTGGGCATTGGACTGGGGCAGTAAAAAGACGGACAAGAGAGGCCAGGCACTCTTGGAAGCGCTGTCCATGCTGAACCTGATACTGCTCAATGACGGCAAGGTGCCAACGTACTGCAAGGGAAATGCATCCTCGGTGATAGACCTGACCTTCGTCAGTTGTGGGCTCGCGAACGGCGATACACGATGGCAGGTATCAGAAATCTATACGCATAGTGACCACCGCGCCATTTCATGGGAAGTTTCGAGGCAGCAACGTAAGCGACGGATAGTGGGCAGACCCAAAGTCCTTGGCTGGAAAGCGAACATGTTCGACATGGGCGTATTTAGCGAGGCCTTAGATGGCGTCGAAACCGAAAATGAAAGCGCAGAGACGAAAGCTCGAGATCTGATGAGAAGAATAGCTAGGGCCTGTGATTTTACGATGCCGAGAAGGCGGGCAGGGAATCCCCACCCACCGATGTATTGGTGGAATGATACGATTGCCGTGCTACGGTGTGAGAGCAACCGGACGCGGAGGCTAGCACAACGAGCCAAGGGCAAGAATTCGTACCAAGCTTTAGCGGCAAAGCACAAGGCGACACGAACTGCTCTGACAAAAGCAATCAAGCAGAGCAAAAGGCAAAGCTGGATTGAGCTGCTCGGTGAAGTTGACGGTGATCCCTGGGGCAGGCCGTACAGGGTAGTCATGACTCGCTTGAAAGGGCAGTCAAGACACCAACCCACCTGCCCTGACCAACTCAGGACGATAGTTTCAACTCTCTTCCCCTATCAAGACGAACTGAACTACCATGTACAGATTCATGACACTGAAACAATTCCGCCTGTTACAGAGGAAGAATTGCTCCGATCGTGCAGGAAGGTCCGGAATCAGAAAGCACCGGGAATGGATGGCATCCCGAACATCGATCTTAAAGCAGCCGTCAAGGTAGCCCCAGCGCTGTTCATGGAAGTGTACAACGCATGCCTGAGGGAAGGAATATTCCCTACTCAATGGAAGCGGCAGAGACTTGTACTCTTGCCAAAAGGCAATAAACCGCCGGACGATCCGTCGTCATATCGCCCACTGTGCATGTTGGACACCGCCGGAAAAATCCTGGAGAGGATAGTCCACAACCGTATAGAAGCTGCTATCGAGAGCTCTCTGGCGCCTAACCAGTACGGCTTCCGAAAATCGAGATCGACACTAGACGCTGTAAGCCATGTGGTCAACACAGCGGATCGCGCGATCTCCGGCAGAAGATGGAAAGGTGGGGCAAAGAAGTATTGCCTCGTTGTCGCCCTTGACATAAAAAACGCGTTCAATTCAGCCAGATGGAGTAACATCTGCTCTGCGCTGGATAAGCTAAATGTGCCATCATATCTGAAAAGGATGATTAGGAGCTACCTGGACAATAGGTACCTGAAGTACGACACAGAGGATGGGCCACAGGAGTACAGAATCTCTGGGGGTGTACCCCAGGGTTCAGTGCTCGGCCCACTTCTGTGGAACATAATGTACGATGGCCTGTTGAAACTAACACCACCACAAGGAGCAGAGATAGTTGCTTTTGCCGATGACGCCGCAGTGGTCATCGTCGCAAAACATCTAGAAGAAGCTAATAGGATCTTTGAAGAGGCCTACAATCAGATACAATACTGGATGTGCTCTGCTGGTCTGAAACTAGCTGAACATAAGACAGAGGCTGTACTGATCACCAGCAGGAAGGTGATAGAAACGATCGAGCTGACTGTGGGGCACCACACAATTACGTCACAACCAAGCATAAAGTACCTGGGTCTGATGATCGACGCACGACTCAGCTTCAAGGAACACGTGGAGTACGCTGTTGGCAAGGCGGCGAAGGTTAGATTGGCGTAGCGCGACTGATGCCAAACATAGGCGGGCCGAAGTAGGAGAGAAGGAAACTGCTGACTTCAGTAGTCACATCGGTTCTGACCTACGGCATTGCTATCTGGGGCGGGGCTCTGAAAATGGAGAAGTATCGACGGAAGATGGCTTCAGTATACCGACTAAGTGCCTTAAGGGTCTCCTGTGCATTCCGCACAGTATCAGAAGATGCAGTATGTGTCCTTGCGGGAATGCCGCCCATAGAGCTGCTAGCCGAAGAGAGAAGTTCTCTGTACCACCAGAAGAAGTCACCGCCAGGACCCCAAGATGAGCACAGAGATGCAATCGAGAAGCGCACCCTGCAACGCTGGCAGCAGAAGTGGGATGTATCGGTGAAGGGGAGATGGACGTACCGTCTAATCCCTCAGGTAGATGGTTGGCTGAACCGCAAGCACGGGGAGGTGAACTATTACCTGACACAACTGCTCTCAGGCCATGGTTGCTTCAGAGCATACCTGCATAGGTTTGGCCACGACGAGTCCCCGGAGTGCCCAGGCGGATGTGGAGTACCGGAGGATGCTGAGCACGCACTCTTTCGGTGCCCACGATTCCAAGGAGAAAGAGAGCAACTGGAGGAGATACTAGCGGAGGTACCGACCCCTGAAACGCTTGTGGGGCTCATGATGATGACAGAGGAGAACTGGGCAGCGACTAGCAGCTTCGCTATGGCAGTGTTAAAGAAACTTCGCCAAGAAGAAAACAATAGAAGAAGACAGGCAGCGACGATAGTCACTGTCGCTTGAGAAATAAAGAGCAAAGCCAGATGGTACGATCGGAGGAAGAGCTACGGCTGTGACCACTCCCGCGAAGTAATGCCTTGCGGCGGTGCCGCGGGAGTAGGACAAAGGTCAATGACGGAAAGAGGTTAGGGTTTAGTCGGTAGCGCAAGCATGCGAGTCCGACACACGGGGGGTTGACGAAAGGCCGACTTACGGTGCATAAAGCATTCCCCTTCTTATATATATATATTATAATATAAGTAATATACATATACAGTACATAGCTACTGTACAGTATCTTACTGTACTGTACTGTACTGTACTGTACAGTACAGACATACATACATAGCTATGTACAGTACAGACATACATACTATACATACATACATACATACATACATACATACATACATACATACATACATACATACATACATACATACATACATACATACATACATACATACATACATACATACATACATACATACATACATACATACATACATACATACATACATACATACATACATACATACATACATACATACATACATACATACATACATACATACATACATACATACATACATACATACATACATACATACATACATACATACATACATACATACATACATACATACATACATACATACATACATACATACATACATACATACATACATACATACATACATACATACATACATACATACATACATACATACATACATACATACATACATACATACATACATACATACATACATACATACATACATACATACATACATACATACATACATACATACATACATACATACATACATACATACATACATACATACATACATACATACATACATACATACATACATACATACATACATACATACATACATACATACATACATACATACATACATACATACATACATACATACATACATACATACATACATACATACATACATACATACATACATACATACATACATACATACATACATACATACATACATACATACATACATACATACATACATACATACATACATACATACATACATACATACATACATACATACATACATACATACATACATACATACATACATACATACATACATACATACATACATACATACATACATACATACATACATACATACATACATACATACATACATACATACATACATACATACATACATACATACATACATACATACATACATACATACATACATACATACATACATACATACATACATACATACATACATACATACATACATACATACATACATACATACATACATACATACATACATACATACATACATACATACATACATACATACATACATACATACATACATACATACATACATACATACATACATACATACATACATACATACATACATACATACATACATACATACATACATACATACATACATACATACATACATACATACATACATACATACATACATACATACATACATACATACATACATACATACATACATACATACATACATACATACATACATACATACATACATACATACATACATACATACATACATACATACATACATACATACATACATACATACATACATACATACATACATACATACATACATACATACATACATACATACATACATACATACATACATACATACATACATACATACATACATACATACATACATACATACATACATACATACATACATACATACATACATACATACATACATACATACATACATACATACATACATACATACATACATACATACATACATACATACATACATACATACATACATACATACATACATACATACATACATACATACATACATACATACATACATACATACATACATACATACATACATACATACATACATACATACATACATACATACATACATACATACATACATACATACATACATACATACATACATACATACATACATACATACATACATACATACATACATACATACATACATACATACATACATACATACATACATACATACATACATACATACATACATACATACATACATACATACATACATACATACATACATACATACATACATACATACATACATACATACATACATACATACATACATACATACATACATACATACATACATACATACATACATACATACATACATACATACATACATACATACATACATACATACATACATACATACATACATACATACATACATACATACATACATACATACATACATACATACATACATACATACATACATACATACATACATACATACATACATACATACATACATACATACATACATACATACATACATACATACATACATACATACATACATACATACATACATACATACATACATACATACATACATACATACATACATACATACATACATACATACATACATACATACATACATACATACATACATACATACATACATACATACATACATACATACATACATACATACATACATACATACATACATACATACATACATACATACATACATACATACATACATACATACATACATACATACATACATACATACATACATACATACATACATACATACATACATACATACATACATACATACATACATACATACATACATACATACATACATACATACATACATACATACATACATACATACATACATACATACATACATACATACATACATACATACATACATACATACATACATACATACATACATACATACATACATACATACATACATACATACATACATACATACATACATACATACATACATACATACATACATACATACATACATACATACATACATACATACATACATACATACATACATACATACATACATACATACATACATACATACATACATACATACATACATACATACATACATACATACATACATACATACATACATACATACATACATACATACATACATACATACATACATACATACATACATACATACATACATACATACATACATACATACATACATACATACATACATACATACATACATACATACATACATACATACATACATACATACATACATACATACATACATACATACATACATACATACATACATACATACATACATACATACATACATACATACATACATACATACATACATACATACATACATACATACATACATACATACATACATACATACATACATACATACATACATACATACATACATACATACATACATACATACATACATACATACATACATACATACATACATACATACATACATACATACATACATACATACATACATACATACATACATACATACATACATACATACATACATACATACATACATACATACATACATACATACATACATACATACATACATACATACATACATACATACATACATACATACATACATACATACATACATACATACATACATACATACATACATACATACATACATACATACATACATACATACATACATACATACATACATACATACATACATACATACATACATACATACATACATACATACATACATACATACATACATACATACATACATACATACATACATACATACATACATACATACATACATACATACATACATACATACATACATACATACATACATACATACATACATACATACATACATACATACATACATACATACATACATACATACATACATACATACATACATACATACATACATACATACATACATACATACATACATACATACATACATACATACATACATACATACATACATACATACATACATACATACATACATACATACATACATACATACATACATACATACATACATACATACATACATACATACATACATACATACATACATACATACATACATACATACATACATACATACATACATACATACATACATACATACATACATACATACATACATACATACATACATACATACATACATACATACATACATACATACATACATACATACATACATACATACATACATACATACATACATACATACATACATACATACATACATACATACATACATACATACATACATACATACATACATACATACATACATACATACATACATACATACATACATACATACATACATACATACATACATACATACATACATACATACATACATACATACATACATACATACATACATACATACATACATACATACATACATACATACATACATACATACATACATACATACATACATACATACATACATACATACATACATACATACATACATACATACATACATACATACATACATACATACATACATACATACATACATACATACATACATACATACATACATACATACATACATACATACATACATACATACATACATACATACATACATACATACATACATACATACATACATACATACATACATACATACATACATACATACATACATACATACATACATACATACATACATACATACATACATACATACATACATACATACATACATACATACATACATACATACATACATACATACATACATACATACATACATACATACATACATACATACATACATACATACATACATACATACATACATACATACATACATACATACATACATACATACATACATACATACATACATACATACATACATACATACATACATACATACATACATACATACATACATACATACATACATACATACATACATACATACATACATACATACATACATACATACATACATACATACATACATACATACATACATACATACATACATACATACATACATACATACATACATACATACATACATACATACATACATACATACATACATACATACATACATACATACATACATACATACATACATACATACATACATACATACATACATACATACATACATACATACATACATACATACATACATACATACATACATACATACATACATACATACATACATACATACATACATACATACATACATACATACATACATACATACATACATACATACATACATACATACATACATACATACATACATACATACATACATACATACATACATACATACATACATACATACATACATACATACATACATACATACATACATACATACATACATACATACATACATACATACATACATACATACATACATACATACATACATACATACATACATACATACATACATACATACATACATACATACATACATACATACATACATACATACATACATACATACATACATACATACATACATACATACATACATACATACATACATACATACATACATACATACATACATACATACATACATACATACATACATACATACATACATACATACATACATACATACATACATACATACATACATACATACATACATACATACATACATACATACATACATACATACATACATACATACATACATACATACATACATACATACATACATACATACATACATACATACATACATACATACATACATACATACATACATACATACATACATACATACATACATACATACATACATACATACATACATACATACATACATACATACATACATACATACATACATACATACATACATACATACATACATACATACATACATACATACATACATACATACATACATACATACATACATACATACATACATACATACATACATACATACATACATACATACATACATACATACATACATACATACATACATACATACATACATACATACATACATACATACATACATACATACATACATACATACATACATACATACATACATACATACATACATACATACATACATACATACATACATACATACATACATACATACATACATACATACATACATACATACATACATACATACATACATACATACATACATACATACATACATACATACATACATACATACATACATACATACATACATACATACATACATACATACATACATACATACATACATACATACATACATACATACATACATACATACATACATACATACATACATACATACATACATACATACATACATACATACATACATACATACATACATACATACATACATACATACATACATACATACATACATACATACATACATACATACATACATACATACATACATACATACATACATACATACATACATACATACATACATACATACATACATACATACATACATACATACATACATACATACATACATACATACATACATACATACATACATACATACATACATACATACATACATACATACATACATACATACATACATACATACATACATACATACATACATACATACATACATACATACATACATACATACATACATACATACATACATACATACATACATACATACATACATACATACATACATACATACATACATACATACATACATACATACATACATACATACATACATACATACATACATACATACATACATACATACATACATACATACATACATACATACATACATACATACATACATACATACATACATACATACATACATACATACATACATACATACATACATACATACATACATACATACATACATACATACATACATACATACATACATACATACATACATACATACATACATACATACAGACAGACAGACAGACAGACAGACAGACAGACAGACAGACAGACAGACAGACAGACAGACAGACAGACAGACAGACAGACAGACAGACAGACAGACAGACAGACAGACAGACAGACAGACAGACAGACAGACAGACAGACAGACAGACAGACAGACAGACAGACAGACAGACAGACAGACAGGTTAAGATTGATGTTTGATACATAATAGGTTTGCTTATAAAGGGTGGTTAAATTTTAAGGGCCGATGTTGATTTTGAATAAAACACAAATTATTTAGGAAATTATTGTCAATTCTTTTTATTATGATAATATGGTATGGTTCAATTATGTATGGAACAAAATATCGGCCAAATGGCCGCCGCGACCTCGGCGGTACACCTCCATCCGATGGTCCAAATTTTCGATGACACTTAGGCATAATTGAAGTTCTATGCCGTTAATGTGCCGAATTATCTCATCCTTTAGCTCTTGAATTGTTGCTGGCTTATCGACGTACACCTTTTCTTTCAAATAACCCCAAAGAAAGAAGTCCAACGGTGTCAAATCACATGATCTTGGCGGCCAATTGACATCGCCACCACGTGAGATAACACGGCCATTGAATTTGTCGCGCAAAAGAGCCATTGTTTCGTTAGCTGTGTGGCAAGTGGCACCGTCCTGTTGAAACCACATATCGCCCACATCCATATCTTCTAATTCGGGCCATAAAAAGTTCGTTATCATCTCACGATAGCGAACACTATTCACAGTAACTGCCTGACCGGCCTCATTTTGGAAAAAATACGGCCCGATGATGCCGCCAGCCCATAAACCGCACCAAACAGTCACTCTTTGTGGGTGCATTGGTTTTTCGACAATCACTCTTGGATTATGATTCGCCCAAATGCGGCAATTCTGCTTATTGACGAATCCACTGAGGTGAAAATGTGCCTAATCACTGAAGATGATTTTCTTCGAAAATTGATCATCCACTGTTGCCATTTCTTGCCATCATTCTGACCATTGACGACGTTTGGAATGGTCAAGAGGCTTTAGTTCTTGAGTCAATTGCACCTTATAAGCGTGTAAATGCAAGTCTTTACGCATAATGTTCATCAACGACGAGCGTGAGAGGTGCAATTGTTGGGCACGACGACGAGTTGAGGTGGACGGCTCTTCAGCCACACTATCGCGAACAGCAGCAAGCACGTTTTCTGCAGTACGAGCTGTACGAGCATGCACTGGTGTTTCAATATCTCCTACAGACCCGGTTTGCTCAAATTTTTGCACGATTTTTCCGATTGTACGCACATTTGGACGATTAAATTGACCGAAAAAATCACGAAGTGCACGATATGCATTTTGATTTGAACGCCCATTTTCATAATAAGCCTGAATAACTTTAACGCGTTGCTTGATTGTGTATCTTTCCATGGTTCAAATTGAGTTAGTCTGAAATTGAGAAATGTTAAATGAAATGCAGAAAAAAACTTGACGTTTAGGTGTGGTTCACATTCAACATCGGCCCTTAAAATTTAACCACCCTTTACATTACATATTAATATCCGATACATATACATACACATGAGGGTCAATCCATAAATAGTCGGCCTTCCGCTATCTGTTGGTCGAGAAAAGAAATCAATAGCGACGTTTAGTAGTGCCATCCTTCACATGACTGTTTTCAAAGTTTCAGCTCGCTGCGATGTTTAGTTTGCGTTTGACAGCCATCGAAAGACAAACAACTTTTGTGTTTTTATCAGGAGTACAAATTGAAAATGCGGGATTTTTTTCTATTTTTGAACGTTTATTCTGAAAAAATGGTAACAAATGAATTATTCAAAGTATTGTCCATCGCTAGCCACAACTTTTTTCCATCTTTCTGGCAATTTACGGATACCGTCGCGAAAAAATTCGGCCGGCTTGGCTGCTATCCAGTCATCGACCCATTTTTGGGCTTCTTCGTAAGAATGGAAGCGCTGGTCAGCTAGGCCATGTGTCATCGATCGGAAAAGGTGGTAATCGGAAGGAGCAATATCTGGGCTATACGGCGGGTGGGGTAAGACTTCCCATTTCAGCGTTTGTAGGTATGTTTTGACCGGCGCTGCAACATGTGGCCGAGCGTTGTCATGTTGCAAAATTACTTTGTCGTGTCTTTGCTCGTATTGTGGCCGTTTTTCTTTGAGTGCGCGGCTCAAACGCATCAATTGAGTTCGGTATAGTGCTCCTGTGATGGTTTCGTTCGATTTCAATAGCTCATAATACACCACACCCAGCTGGTCCCACCAAATACAGAGCATGAGCTTGGCGCCGTGAATATTTGGTTTGGCCGTCGATGATGATGCATGGCCGGGGTAACCATATGATTTTTTGCGCTTCGGGTTATCGTAATGGATCCACTTTTCATCACCAGTGACAATGCGATGCAAAAAACCCTTCCGTTTTTGCCGTTCGAGCAGCAGTTCGCATGCAAAAAAACGGCGCTCGACGTCTCTCGGCTTCAGCTCATACGGCACCCAATGTCCTTGCTTTTGGATCATTCCGAGGGCTTTTATACGATGGGAAATGGCTTGTTGTGTCACTCCCAATGAATCTGCGAGCTCTTGTTGAGTTTGACACGAGTCTTCATTGAGTATTGCCTCCAATTCAGCATTCTCAAACTTTTTCACTTGGCCCGGCCGCTCTTTGTCCTCAACGTCAAAATCACCACTTCTAAACCGCACAAACCATCTCTCGCACGTTGAAACCGATGGAACATGACTCGGATAAGCCTCGGAGACCAATCGATGTGCTTCAGCAGCACTTTTCTTCAAATTAAAGAAGTAAATTAAAACTTCCCGCAAATGCTGTTTTGTTGGCACGAAAGTCGACATATTGAGAGCTCAAAAAAACTATGAATTTGACACTGCGACAAATTGACACATACTGAAAATTAAAGCTATAAGACGTAGCTTTGACATGAACATAGTCACAGTACTGCCTGATGCGTATAGCGTTAGTAAGGCCATCTGTTATCAAACCCGCATTTTCAATTTGTACCCCTGATACAAAAATGGAAAAAATTGAGTATCGTGCAGTGATTCGGTTTTTGTTTTTGAAAAAGAAAACGAACAATGAAATCGAAGCGGAGCTAGACGAAGTTTATATGGACCTTGCACCTTCGTTATCAACCATTAAATATTGGACAGCTGAATTTAAACGCGGTCGTACGAGCATTGTTAACGATGAACGTCCAAGTCGTCCAAATGAGGTCGTCATACCAGAATCAATTGAAAACGTCCACGATATGGTGTTAAATGATCGGAGACTAAAAGTGCGTGACATTTCTGAGGCCACAGGCATATCATATGGCTCAGTGATTTCAATCCTGAGTAATCAGTTGGGTATGAAAAAGTTATCCGCAAGATGGGTGCCGCGTTTGCTCACTGTCGACCATAAAAGAGAACGTGTAGCTGATTCAAAGGCGTGTTCGGCGATATATAAGCGTGATCCTGTTGAGTTTTTGCGACGTTACGTAACCGTGGACGAAACATGGATCCATCACTATACATAGAGACAAAAGAACAATCGAAACAATGGACTTCACCGACCGAACGTGCTCCGAAGAAGGCGAAGACGGTGCCATCGGCCGGTAAGGTCATAGCCACAGTTTTTTGGGATGCACGCGGCATAATCTACATCGATTACCTTCCGCCAAAAAAAACGATTAATCGCGAATACTATGCAGTCGTACTGACCCGATTCAACGACGAATTGAAGAAAAAACGTCTACATTTGGCGAGGAAAAAAGTGCTCTTCCATCAAGATAATGCACGCGTTCACACGTGCCCAGTTGCCATGGCCAAAATTTATGAATTTAAATACGAATTGCTTTCGGATGCACCGTATTCTCCAGATTTGGCCCCCTCCGACTACTTTCTGTTTCCAAACCTGAAAAAATGGCTTGGCGGAAAGAGATTTGGTTCCAGAGATGACCTCATCGCCGAAACAGAGACCTATTTTGAGGACCATCCGAAATCGTATTATTCGGAGGGCATAAAAAAATTGGAATATCGTTGGAATAAGTGTATCGAGCTAAAAGGAGATTATGTTGAGAAATAATAAGATTTTTGTCCAAAAAAACGCGATTTTTTTTACCAAGCCGACTATTTATTGATCGACCCTCGTACATATAAATACATATAAATTCATATAAATACGGAATTTGTCAATAAAATGAAAACGGTTCAATTATTCATCGATATTTATTTTATTTCCTTCAAAGTAATCTCCATCGTAAACACTGTAACGGTATTTATCGTTACCATTACCCTGAAAGGGTTTTAGTTCGGACTCGAGCAGGGAGGAAAGTAATATACGTTTCAGTAATAGGTAAAAGTAGGGTTTATTCGAGAAACATAGTGTAGATTATGCGATACATAAATAGACAAATCATACGAAGTTCAATTTACGATCTCAATCGCTTTTTCCTGGTATTCTGGCTACCACGCACCTTACAATAAGTTGTTCCCGGGCTCTTGAAGGCCTTTAGAATCGTGTACGCTAGAGAATTCAGAGAATGTGTGAGAATCTGATTTACTTTATAATGAAAAGATAAATGTCGGTCAGTAATATGATTTATAATGGAAAGATAAACGTCGGTCAATAATTCTTTTGGCCGGCAGCTGCTCGTAGGATTCGGACTAGCCTCGGATCTTTACTAAGTCGGTCAATATTCGCTTCCTACGTCACAGGTCCGTGAGTGGGAGTAGAGCTTCCGCCTGGTATCCCTGTGAAGGCCTACTCGCTCGTCCACCTGACCGCCGCTGCAGTCCGGTGTCAGCGAGATGCACTCAGATTGCATGCGCAAATGTTCCGTCTATCAATGCCGAACCTTGTTAAATATAACAGAATCTAATAATTTCCCTGAGATATTGTAATTTATATTTGAATTATCTCCTTGAATTATTCCCTACGCTATCGTGATCTATTTTATGTGGGTCTTTTAAATATATGGTTTGCTGTCGGCTTTCAATTATGTTGGAGAGAATAGCCTGGGGGATCGTCTATCCTCGTTTGCTAGAGAGAGTCCGCTTTGTTATTGTTTTGGAAGGACCCGCAGTACGTTGGACTCGAGCGCTGCATCGGCTCAGCTGCTACCCGTCTTGTGTGGGTCTGACGTTACAGCTGGGCTCTGCGTGTACCAGTGCGGCTGCAGCTAGCGATGGCTCATTTAGGCTTCCTTCTTCGTAGATGGACTTCTGCGTGGCGGGCCCATCTCCTGTAGCCCATCGATAGCCTTAGTCCTTTTTTAAATTCGTCGTTGTTCTTTAATTCTCTACTGGTGCTTTCCGAAACGAGTAACATGACTTAGCTACTGACGTGCCGGCTTATATGGTGTGAGTGACGCGTAGTAGCGGTGCTTCGTTGTGTGCACCGCGCGTTATTCGATGACCAGTACGTTACAACACATGATCCAACGCTTCTTCCAATCTTTAATACCATTTTCATAGGCCGATTTTGGAATCGCCTTCAGCTCCTTCTGCGAATTCTCCGTAATCGCCTCAATCGTCTCAAAACGCTTTCCGCGAAGTGGTAATTTGAGTCGTGAGAACAGGAAAAAGTTACACAGAGCCAGGTCAGGTGTATACGGAGCTTGCGGAACGGTATTATCGTTGTTTTTGGTCAAATAGTTGCGTACAAGATGAGATGTGTGAACCGGTGCATTGTTGTGGTGAAGAAACCACGAGTTGTTTCTCCACAATTCCGGCGTTTTGCGACGATCATTCTTCCTCAAACGCTTCAGTATGCTCACATAATACTTCTTATTTACTGTTAGGCCTGGCCGAAGGAATTCGGAGCGGACCACACCACGGCAATCGAAGAAAACGGTCAACAAAACCTTGATTTTGGATCGACTTTGTCGTGGTTTTTTGGGTTTTCAACATTGTCGAGTCCCCGTAGGCTACCGTTAATATTTTCAACGTTTCCGTACATGATATTTTGTTAGAAACACAACATTTCAGGCACACTCTTTGCTCAACTAAATTCGACACAGCGAAACTCGCAGAGTACACCAAACAATGAGTTGTTTCCAAAGCTATTACGCACAAACTATCTGACAAATTGCGCTTAAAAGTGACATGTAAACAACTGACAGATGTACCAACCTAGAAGAAAATGATTTTGACAATATCTCAAGGGTGGCTCGTTTAAACGAGAAATTCCGGGTTCTTTTCGATCGTAAAGTACACCTTCTCCATATTGCAATAATTCTACATTATTTTGCAAATATATGGGACACAACCCATTTACAGTTTTATATATAATGTTATACCGGTACCGCGTAATTAGATTATTCGGTATTCGGTTTATCATTAAAAAGTTATTATTTTTGGGATCGTTTGCCGATTAGGACATAGATCTCGAGTAATTAGTGTAAACGCGATTTTATGTAAAATAGTAGTATTTATTATAAACAACGGCAACTTTCCGTTTTCTATTCAAAGTCTATAAAGGAATGTACAATAATTTCGAATTTTTGAGCCCGTTACGGGGAACCAACCTATCTCGTTTGAATCTACTAATAAAATCTGACATTTCGGGCGAGTCCGACCCGTGATCAACCGTTCAGGTTGATGTTAAACTTTTGACAGATTTCGGCAAAACAGTTATTCCTTCCTTTGACCAAAATCGAATGTCGCAATGAATTTCATAATACACATCGCTTACAAATTGCAGCAAGTCGTAGCTCGGGCGGTCGCTGCTCGCAGCTCGTTGCTTACGTTTGCACATTTTTTCTACTGCGGTGAGTGGCCTCACGCGAAGAAGGAATAATGGCGAAATAATGTACAATTAATTAATTCGCGCAACAACATCCGTTCCCCCTTAAAAGGAAAAATTTTTTCACTAAAAAATGGACGAGGTGTCTTATGAGCGTACTGGGCGGCAGAGACGTTGCTCTGGCCTTACCACTAGCTATATCGTTTACCAGCCACACTAATGAGCAACGCCTCGACTGCAATACTTATCGCGTTGAGCGTCTTGTCTAAGTGTTGGCGCTTCGTTACGTAGTGCAGGTTGTCGTTGACCGTGTCATTGATACGCTGTATCTGGGCCAGCAGGGCCTGTTCGTTGGCCTGTATATGATGCGCGCTTTCATTATATAGGCTGAGGATGGTCCTTACCACTTGTATTTAGTTTTTCAACCCTTCCTGGAGGGTATGCTGTGAGGCCTTTATTCTGGCAATCTCTTCGTGGAGCTTTTGGGCGTCGGCAGCATCCATATTTCCTATTGTTCAGTTTTCGCACCTATCACGCACACAGTCAACTCGTGCACGCACTACACTCACAACCATCTGACGCCTCGCATCATGTGGTACAGCTCACAGGCATACTCTATCGATTTATCGACCCAGCACACTCAAGCGCATCGCCCATCAGCTCGCATCCTCGATACTCTGCCTCGTGGTCGACGGATGTAGTCATTGTTCTCACTCGAGTCGTTCGCACGTGATATTCCCGCATCATCTCACTTTTCTATTCATTAGCTCCACTGATACTTTATCTTCTCAGCAGTGTAGTGTATTAAACTCATTGCCAAATCACGTATAGTTCAACTCACAAGGAGAGGCCGTCTACTCGTCATCACGGATTCCGCTCAAATTTATGACATATGTAGGGCTTGGCTAGAAATGAAAGTACGCAAAATGGGAACTCCAGATGGCCAAGCGTTTAAAAAATAAAATTTTTGACGCGGCTCTGGCACCGTAGAAGCCATTTATGTTAGTATGTTTGCCAAGCATCGGTTGGCGTAGTGGTAAGAGCTCGGACTCATAATTCGATGGTCGCAGGTTCGACTCTCCGTGCGGAGACTTTTTTTTGTTGGCCTTTCCCAATTTTTATAATATTCATGTCGCAATTAAGCGACATGATAAATAATGAATTTTATTTATTTATTTATTTATACACAAAAGGCATAGATAAGGAAAAAAATTGGGATTGCGGACTTTTCAACAAGGGATTGTAATTAAAGCGCATACGAAAAGACTTTGTACATAAAAATTCAAACTTTTATTCTTTTACATTCGATGATTTACATTTGTCGGGGTGATATGCATCGTAGAAACAGGGGAAACAGTAATTATTTCTGCACCTAGCACACGTTGTAAACGCTGCATTTTTACAATTATTGTACAATGTTGTTTCAACGTCTCCATAGAAAAACAAACTTGATTTACATTCATAAAACATTGTCTCTCATCGCAAAGTTTAGCAGCGAACCACGCGTAACGTAACACGTCACCGAATATTGACGTGGATAGTTGATGATGAACGATCGAATGTATTTTTATACAGTCTTCTCGGGATGTTATTTCTTTGCGATGAGAGAGAATGTATTGTAAAAATACAGCGTTTACAACGTGTGCTAGATGCAGAAATAATTACTGTTTCCCTTGTTTCTACGATGAATATCACCCCAACAAATGTAAATCATCGAATATAAAAGAATAAAAGTTTGAGTTGTTATGTAAAAGTCTTTTTGTATGCGCTTTAATTACAATCCCTTGTTGAGAAGTCCGCAATCTCAATTTTTTTCCTTATCTATGCCTTTTACGTATAAATAAGTAAATAAAATAAATTATTTATCACTTCTCTTAATTGCGACATGAATATTATAAAGATTGGGAAAGAGCTAGAAAAAAAGTCTCCGCACGCGGAGTCGAAGCTGCGACCATCGCATTACGAGTCCGAGCTCTTACCACTATGCCAACCGATGCTTTGCAAATATACTTACATACCAGGTCTATAAATATGAAACCGGAATTTTTGTATAGAAAATACACGTTTATTGTATGAAAATGATAAAAAATATTTTATTCGAAATATTGCCCATCGCTAGCTATACATTTTTTCCACCTGTCTGACAATTTGTAGATGCCACGCCAAAAAAACTGTTGCTCTTTTGAGGCAAACCAGTCATCGAGCCATTTTCGTACATTTCCGCAAGAAGTAAAGCGCTGCTCAGCAAGTGCGTGTTCCATCGATGCAAATAAGTAGTAATCGGACGGAGCCAAGTCTGGTGAGTAAGCCGCATGCGAAAGTATTTCCCAACTAAACGCCTCAATCGTTTCCTTCACCAGTTTTGCTGTGTGTGATAGTGCATTATCATGAAGCAAAATCACTTTGTGTTGCCTTTTTTGATATTCTGGTCGTTTTTCACGCAAAGCTTCATTCAAATCAATCATTTATTGTTGGTAGCGTTCAGTATTAACGGTTTCGCCAGGTTTTAGCTACTCATAATAGATTACACCCTTCTGATCCCACTAAACACAGAGCATTGTCTTCCGTCCATAGCGATTTGGCCTTGCAGTCGATGTCGATGGTTCGCCTGGAGTTACCCATGATCTTTTACGCTTAGGACTCTCAAAATATATCCATTTTTCATCGCCAGTGACAATTCGATGGAGAAATGACTTTCTTTTGTACCTGGCGAGCAGCATTTCGCAAGTGGTTTTTCGGTTTTCCTGCTGTCTTTCATTCAGTTTATGTGGAACCCATTTTCCCATCTTCTGGATCTTTCCTATGGCTTTCAAACGTATGGAGACGGCTTCTTGTGTCACATTTAATTGATCCGCGAGTCGTTGTTGCGTTTGAGCATCATCCTCATCCTACAATGCTTGCAATTCGCTGTCTTCAAACTTTTTCGGTGGTCTTCCATGTTCTTCGTTTCTCACGTCAAAATCGCCACTTTTGAACTTTTTAAACCACTCAAAGCACTGTGATTTACCAAGAGCATGCTCACCGTAAGCTTCGACAAGCATTCGATGCGATTCTGCAGCATTTTTCTTCAAATGGTAACAGAAAATCAATGCTGTCCGCAAATCGTAGTTTCGAGGCACAAAATTCGACATGTTCAACGCTATTACAAACTATGCTGTTGTATGAAACTTGTATTGTTGTGAGTTGAAAATCTTTGTCAGAGATGTCAACAAGGAAATGGCGCCAATGACGCGGTTTGACGGTAACTACATTGACAGCTAGGGCCATCTATAGGCAAATTCCGGTTTCATACTTATAGACCTGATAAATGGCTTTTACGGTGCCAGATCCGCGTAAAAAATTTTATTTACTAAACGCTTGGCCATCTGGAGTTCCCACTTTGGGTACTTTAATTTCTAGCCAAGCCCTACATATGCTATAAATTTGAGCGAAATCCGTGATGACGAGTAGGCGGCCTCTCCTTGTCAGTGTAAGTGCAAACCACCTAACCTCACCACAAACTCAACAACACTTACGAAACTGTCTACGATTTTACGCATCGTTGGCAGCATAGACACCACTCAGCCTCGCACCACACATCGCCTATAGCCCACTCACCAGCCTGTCGTGTGGCTTCGCTACAGAGCTCTACATCAGACCACCTCACCAGGATCATCCACACGACTCAACAGCCTGAGAATCCATTCAACACCAGTACATCAACACACAGGCCAGACGAAATCAGTTACATTTTTTTTGCTTATTCATCAGGTATTCGTGAAATCATTGTTAAATAATTCAATAAAGATTAACTTATTATTGTTAAATATTGAGTGCATTTAATTTAGCATACTTGTCACTAGGATCCTTAATATAAATACTCGCAGCTGTCACTCGACGTACTAAGTGCGAATGCATCGACCTATTATCCGTTGACAGCGTAGTATTACTTAATTAGTACAGTTTCACTGCGCAAAGTACTACATCCATCGATATTTAATATTCTTACTTATTCTGACTAGGTGCCCACTCTGCGCACTTGTCAATTTTTCTTATAGTGTTTTTTTCACACCAGTTAGTGTTAATCACAAAATATTCTCAATCATTTTTTTTTAACATTATCAAACATTTTTAGGTCCTTCGAGCCGTACCTAATTTACTCACACTCATTCTCATACACCTATGATGGCCTTGATACTTCCAAGGCCGTCGACCATTATAAACTTAATCGAACAATGTTTTTTTTGTTTGTCTCAATTATATAGCGTTATTTCCTACTCTGCTTTGTTTATTGAAGTTTCTACCTTGCGCCCTGAGGGGCTCTTACCCACATTTATTTTCTCGCTAATATTTAATTTTAACTAGCTATAAGTATTCGAATTCTTCAATTCCTAAGCTATTAGTGCTCGATAAAGAGCTTCAGGTGGTTCGCGTGAACCACCTGAGTTTTCCGTCCCTTCCGGAAAACGTATTTGATGGGGGGCCTCTTTTCTATTATTTCGTGAGGTCCCGTCCACTTTAGGGTCAGCTTGGCCGACTTTCTCCTGCGCACCATCTCGTCACGTAGGAGTACGCGTTGGCCGACGCGGTACTCCTGCACCTGTGCGCCGTGGTCGTATGCATCCTTCGATCTTCTTTTCGCGCCTTCCAGGTTGTCGCGTGCTACTGTCCATGCGGCGCGTAATCGCTCGCGTAGTTCGTGGACGTAGTCGTCATAGGCATAGGTGCTGCGGGGCTCCTGTTTTACGGCGGACGGTAATTCAGCCTCGCGTCCATACACCAGCACGTGTGGAGACAGTCCGGTCCCGGTATGTGGAGTGGTGTTGCAGGTAAACTCGCATGCGGCAGCTGCTCGTCCCAATTTCCTTGATCCTCGTCTATGAAATTTTGCAGGTACTCTGCGAGGGTGAGATGCGATCTTTCTAGTGCGCCGTTCGATTCCGGATGGTAGGCTGTTGTTTGTATCTTTGTAATTCTCAGCAATCGAAACATCTCCTTGAAGGTCGAGCTGAGGAAGTTGGTGCCCTGATCCGACAATATGGCTTCCGGCGTCCCGTGCCGGCAAATCAATTCCTCAACTAGTGCTCTAGCAACTGTCAAAGCCGCTTGGATCGGCAGTAGTATCGCCGCACTGCATTTCGAAAGCGCGTCCTGGTAGATGTATTTTTTCCAGATGCGCTTTCTGGTAGTGGTCCTACCATGTCGACCGCTACTTTTTCTAATGTCCTCGATGGGGTATCCGTTACCACCATCGGTACTCATTCCTTTTTCCAGATTTTGTTCTTTTGGCAAGACTTGCATGACGAAATATATTCCTCCAGATCCCTTCTTATGCCGGGCCAGTCGTATTTGGTCCGGATCCGATGTAGTATACGCCGTATAACCTGGTGCCCTCCTATGGAAGTGTCGTGGTATTCGTTTATTATTTTCTGGCGGTCATCGGCAGAGGGGGGGGGGGGCTGGCTACGCCACTGCGGCAGTCGCTATACTCTTTTATAGCGCTGTCTTCGTTCGCGCTGCTGGAGGATTGCGGGCTACGGCCCCCGGCGTGCCTCGCTTCCTCAGCAGGCCTGTGCGGTGCTCTGTACGTAGTTTCTTCGCTCGGTGTGCCCACCGGTAGCTGCGCCGTTGCGTCACTCTCTGTCTCGAGCGACCTTGCAACGTTTACTTTTCGCGGCCTTCCTCGCCTCACGGGTCGGCCATGCTGTGCTGCGCTCACCTTGTCCTTTTCGGTGATGCTCGCAGTCTTTGTAATGTCTTGCGCTGCTCGCGTGCATGGTCTGCCCCGTCCCTGACTGCACGACTTCGCGGCGGGGGCTCTGGGGATCAGTAGAGCGACTTGCATGCACGCGGCAGATCTCTATCCTTTTCTGAAGCATTGGCAGGCGCTGCCTCTCGCTCTGCCGCGTTGCTGTGCTGGCTCGCGGTATTCTCGGCTCTCCGCTTTGTACGGCTCTCCGTACCCTGGCGCATGCTGCCTTTTTCCTTCTTGTGGGCGAGCTCGACCTCTCGCTCCGACGAGCTACTACGGCTGCAAGAGGTATCTTCGGCTCTCCTCTTTGTGCGGTCATTCGCTGTGCCTACTTGCCCCGTCGTACTGTCTTCTTACGACCCACAGACTTCGATCTTGGTTATCTGTTGGGCCCTAGTAGTGATGAATATTCGGCTTAGCGCATCGGCATTTGTGTTGCGCTTCCCTGCCTTATTCGACATTAAACTCATGTTCCGTCAATTTTATTTTCCAACGCACTAATCTCGAACCTGGGTCCTTCACCCCGAACAGCCAGGTGAGTGGTTGGTGGTCCGTCATGACCGTGAAACAAGTACCACAGATATATGGCCGGAACTGAGCAAGAACCCAAATTATCGCGAGTAGCTCTTTCTCAGTGTGTTACTATGTCGTCGAGGTACACATAGCAGTTGTCGCCCCGTACTCCTGCTAACGCGGAGTTCATTAACCGCTGGAAAGTCGGTGGCGCGTTCTTGAGTCCGAATGGCATGCGATTATACTCAAAATGACCCTGCGGATTGGAAAATGCCGTTTTTCCATGTCTTTCCGCGCCATCGGGATTTGGTGAAATCCAGAGGCGAGGTCCAACGTCGTGTAATAGCGGGCTCGTCCCAACAGGTCCAATATTTCGGTTATATTTGGCAGTGGGCACGAGTCTTCGATGGTGGCTTCGTTCAACTTCTGAAAGTTCGCTACTATGCGCATTTTCCTCACTCCGGCGGCATCGGGTTTCTTAGCCACAACCAACAGCGGCGCGTTTCATTGACTCCTGCTGGGCTGGACTATTCCTTCCGCTAGCATTTCGTCTGTCGGACTCTCCACTTCTCTTTCTCGTGGGCGAGTTTAACCTCTCGCTGCGACGTGTTATCGCGGTTGCTTGGGTATCTTCGACTCTCCGCTTTGTCCGGCTGTTCGTATACCCGATTGCGCTAACTTTTTCTTTCTTATGGGATTTTCTTTCCTGTCCCACTTGAGCTCGTGTAGTCGCGTATATGCGACTCAGAGCGTCTGCATTAGTATTTCTTTTTCCGGCTTTATGCATTTTACCGGACATATGCCCCGATTTTACGTTCTTCCCAGGCAAGGGTTGCGATCCTAGGTCCTTCGATCCGACCTTAAATGGTGCGCGATGCTGCACCTCATGCGTGCGCTGTCGCTTGTACCCTCGTAGATGAGATATACCCTTGTATTCGCCCATTATTTCTACGTGATCTGCTTGCTTTTCACTGCTGGGGGGCACCAAGTCGGGCTTCTGTTGTTTCTGCGCCAAACGTTTGGCCTTATTCCCCATGCTCTCTGAGCTTACGCGCAGTGCCTTGACCAGTCGGCTTCGTACGGCCTTCGCTATCTCCGACGGCTCGAGTGTCGCCGTCGGCTGTTGCACTTCCCCGTCGTGTTTAGAAACTTTTATACTCACTCTATTGGTTTTTGACGGTGTGACACGGGATCTCGCTACTTTGGCTCGGCTGGTTCCGCTCCTTACAGGTAGTCCGACAAATTTATTCTCCTTGGCGGCATCCATGTTAGACCCGTTTCCGGAAGGAAACCTGCTTTGTAAGCAGGCCTATGTATTTGCATGTGGCGGCAATTCTACTGCGTGGTGACCGTAGCGGCATGTAGTGCCCATACAACTTAAGAATCTCACCATGCAAGATGTCCGCTTTATGCTGCTTTATAAAGTCCATTCCAAGTAGTCCGTTGACCTTCAACAGCACATTGTTCGGTACGATGTAGAACAATACTCTACATTCAAATCTGGTGTCTCGAGCACAATTTTAGCTATCCCAAGGGGGGTGCATTTTTTGCCCGCCACCCCCTGCAGCTCTGAGGTGCAGTCTTTTACCATGGTCTCCAGTTTGAGACAGCCTTCCTTGATTATGCTGCACTTCGCCTTGGTGTCCGCTTTGAGGGTGAGTACCCCGGTCGTGGCCAACGGTGCAGTGATATCGAAGTTGCTGGCGGTGGCGCTGGACGCCGGCAGCGTTACTTCAGTAACTGCTGGGTTGTTATCCTCTTCCTGCGCGCGGGTCTCTGCTGGGTCGTGAGTATGTTTAATTTCATCGTACCTAGCGGTCTGACATCGGTATTTGATCGACTTGTACCTGCAGTCACCGTGGACTTTTCATTCTTGCCCACCGAGTCTCTTGGACGTCGGGAATGCTGTGCGGGTTGAGCAGGCTCGCTCTTGTTCTGCGACCATCTCTTCCTGCAGTCTTTCCACAAGTGTCCCTTCTTTTGGTAGTAATTGCATACAATATCGACGTGGTGTATCGATTGATTTTCACTGGGCATCGGTAGGTTCACTCTTCCCGATCTCCGGGTGTAGTCTCGAGCCACGTGCCCTGGCCTCCCGCAGGTGAAACAATTTTCTCCGTACCGGGGTGGTGCGCCTTGGGACCTTCTGGGGTGGCTTGGTACTCCACCTGCCCCTCTCTTTGACTGCACCATGTTGGTGATTTCTATCGCTCCTGTTACAGACTCTTGGAGGGTGGCGTAGTTGCGTGATCTCAACAGAATTTGGACCTGCCCATGCAGTCCATTCTCGAAGTTGGCATGGGCGCTCTTCCGTGTTATCTTTTCAATGATACACATTTCCGACGTCGTGGCGGCTTCCTCGCAGAGCTTTTCTATAATGTCGATGGTAATACGCTCTGTCCTGGCGGCGTATACCGCGATGTCCTTGCCCTGACCCTGTCGGAGGGAGTTGAATTATACCTGTAATGCAGGCAGCGACTTTCGCTTCCCGTACAGGGCCTCTAGCTCGGCCTTGACCTGCGCTACCGAGAGGATGGTTTTATATTTCATCTCTTGGGCCGCCCTACCCTCGAGCTTGCTGCTAAGTACCAATTCTAACAGGATCTCGTGATCCCTGGGCGCAGCTCGCTTGAAAACGGTCTCGCAGAATCGTAGGAAGGCTTCCAGCTCATCAGCATTGCTTCCGTCGAAATGCTTGATGTTTTTTAGAGCTAGCCCAATGTCGAGCGTCCGATCCTGTGTTTTTGGCACCCACGGTTGTTCCCTTTGGAACATGCGATCCGTAGGAGGGTAATCCGGCTCCTCGAATCGGGTTTGCCTCGGCCGCGGCCGTGGTGTCGGGTTTTCTGCTAACCCTACCCTTTCCAGCCTTCATAATAGTTCAGAATTTGCTCCCGTAGAGACCGGATGAGCTCGAACTCATCTGCACCTACCTCGTTGAGTGTGACCGCGAGGTTTTGCCTTGCCAACGGCGTGTCGCGGTCTTGGAGCCTGGGCTCTAGCTCGAGCTCTCACTGAGCCCGCTCGTACTCACGGTGACTCCTGTCTACCACTTCGTATTGCTCCCTCACTCGTTCCGGCAGTGGTGGCTGCGTCGTCGTACCGGTAGCTGTCGGGAGACCTACGCGATCTATCGTACGAAGTTGTTCGATCTCTCGCTCGAACATATCCTCTGTGATGCGCTCAGGCGTTCGTTCGCCAGTAGCCGTATTGAATAATTATTATTCCCAAAATAATCCCAAAAATCTCAAGAGAGATATGTATATATCTGGTGGAATATTTTTCCCAAACTATGGATCTGACTGGCTTTGACACTACAAGACTATATGTATATGTATAATGTAACCGCCACTTACCGAAGGATGATCTTGTAGTCGATCCTCTCCATGGCGCTGTTCCTTGGGTGCTGTTGACCCGCTGTCATGTAGCTCCCCTCTAAAGTTGGTCCGGACGTCCTTCCTTTTTTCGATGATTCCTGGGCTCGTCCTTAATGCGTCGCCAATGGTTGCGCGACTTTGTGCGGTATTCCGTGACTTGACGTGACACCGTCAATCGGGACCTTAAACGGTTGACCCATATGTCACACCCCACCGACGTACACTTAGCGCCTTCGCGTTAGCTTAGTCGGGTTTTCACGAACTACACTGGTGTCCTTGTCAAAGTCGTAGTCGTCCCTTCAGAGTCACTCTTTTTACTTTGTTCAAAACACTTTTTGTTTAAATAAATCATGTAGCACTTATACTTCAGCAGATCCCACCGCTGCCACCAAATGTTATTTCGGTATCGCGAAATTGGATTATTCGGTATTCGGTATAATATTAAAAAGTTATTATTTTTGAGATCGTTTGCCGATTAGGAGATAGATCTCGAGTAATTAGTGTAAACGCGAATGTATGTAAAATGGTAGTTATTTTTATAGACAACGGCAACTTTCCGTTGCCTATTCAAAAGTAAATAAAAGAATGTACAACAATTTCGTAGTTTCGAGCCCGTTACGAGGAACCAACCTCTATCGTTTGAATCTCCTAATAGAATCTGATATTTCGGGCGAGTCCAACCCGTGATCAACCGTTCAGGTTGATGTTAAACTTTTGACTGATTTCGGCAAAGCAGTTATTCATTCCTTTGATCGAAATCGAATGTCGCAATGAATTTCACAATAAACATCGCTCGCAAATTCCAACAAGTCGTAGCTCGAGCGGTCACTGCTCGCACCTCGTTGCTTACGTTTGCAAATTTTTTCTACTTCGGTGAGTGGGCTCACGTGAAGAAGAAACAATGGCGAAATAATGTACAATTAATTAATTCGCGACATAACAATAAGTTCACATGTATTGTACTCGATCCTTATTTCTTTTATCGACATAAAATGTAGTGCTTCTAACATAACCGATTGCCACTTAAGCTATTTTGATTATCCTCAAAAAGATTGCAGCTTTTGAGCAAGATAGATTACAGTTTGTCCTCACTGTAATTCACTGTTGTTACTGACTGAGTCTGTTCCTCATCTTCTTATCCCACTACGAAAAGAAATTACCAAAAAACTTTGCCTAATACAGTCGATACCTACTTAAGGGGGAAAAAGGGTCTGAGATACAAAAAAAAAGCATATTTTTGTGATTTTTTTTTCAGAGTACCTTATTTATTAATATTTTTACATTTTTTTACATTATTAAGCATCATTCTAAGAATATTCTGCTAAATTTTCATTTAAAAATATTGAAAAATAAGCCAGTGGTAGTGGTGAGAACCGAGTCACCTCAAAAAAAAGTTTCCATGCGGTGGTCAGGATACCTCATGATTGCTTCATCTGAAATTTAAAAAACAAATGGATTTCTTGAGTACATAAGTTTATCTTAAATTTGAATGAAGGAATTAGCAAAATATTCATTTTTGAATTTTTGGAAAACCTGCAATTTTGACTTTTTTAAAGTCGGTAGTCAAAATTTCTCGGAAACCTTTAGACCGATTTCGCCTAAGCTTTGCACACTTATTTAACATACTAAATACTCGGTTATGAACGAAGGATTTTTTTTTCAATTACAACTTATTTTTTAATTAAACAAAAAGAGTAATTTTTGGCAAAAATCAGAGTTTTTTGATTGCACCTTTACCAAAAATTCAAAAATAAATATTTTGTTAATTCCTTCGTTCAAATCCAAGATAAACTTATGTACTAAAGAAATATTTTTGGTTTTTTAATTTCAGATGAAGCAATCATCAGTTATCCTGACTACCGCATGGAACATTTTTTTTTAGGTGACTCGGTTCTCACCACTGCCACTGGCTTATTTTTCAATATTTTTAAATAAAAATTTAACTGAATATTCTTAGAATAATGGTTAATAATGTAAAAAAAATTGAAATAATTAATAAATAAGGTACTCTGAAAAAAACATCACAAAATATGCTTTTTTTGTATCTCAGTGTTGAGTCCAATGATTACCTTCACTAATAAACAGTTCTAATCGCGTCTTTGGACCCGCGATGTATTCGGACGTGTCCCTTTAGGCCTCGCTTTCGAGCTTCTTTGTGGCGCTATCGTCTCCTCACGCAGGCGAGAGCGTCAGTTGATAAGCAACGGTCGAACTAGCGACATCGCTCATAACCAGTTTTTTCATAGCACATTTAATTGAGCCTTTGTATTGAGTTTGTAATAATAAAGGTTCAACCTGTTTATTCTACCAAAATTTCGTTTTCTTACACGACCAAACACTCAGACCCTTTTTCCCCCTTAAGACCTTGATGACAATGCGAGTACATTCGGAGTATAATTAGCATAAATGTTTACGGCAGCACTTTGTTCAAGCGATTCAATGCGCCATACAGTGCCCGATTAGGTGGTTATTATTCAAAGAATAAAAATTGCGCGGGAGATACCCAAAGCCGAATATGCCGACTCCATCCATCCATTCACCCATCCATCCATCACTGAGAGGTATTGGATATGATTTAATAAGGTGTATTCGATTTCACGGCTGAAACTGCCGGCCGCGCTCGATCGTGTGCGAGAAAGAGAGACAAATCGTTCTCCTTTCTCAAATGCAAAATACGAACACTAGCGGCAGTTACAGCCGTGAAAATTGTATACATCTATTTAAATGTATGGTCCGATGTATCATTCCTGCAGTGAAACATAAATTTCCACTAGTGTTGACCTGGAGTCAAACCTGTTGAGATGTAACTATTTTATGTCGTCAGGTTAGTCATGCGTCAAGGCTAAACGACTTTATAACGTGTTGCTGGTGCATGCGCACAAAAGAAAAGATCTAGAACGAAATGTATGTCCGACCGACACGTGCAAGTGTCTTTTTATTGTAAGGAAAATGTGAAATATATATTGCTGTAGCGAACACAAATATCGGACAGACATTAAGTCAAGAAAGTATAGAGACTGTTTTATTTTAAAGTGCTCATTCTTAATTATATTCATATTTTATCGTACAAGGAGAGTTTATTGTTTCCAAGGACCCATCCAAATCCACACATAACCTACAAAACTACAACAAAACCCCACTGAATCACTGCTCTTCCAAGTCCGAATTATTTGACTGTTCAAATACTAGTTTTATTAAACCATCAAGCGAGCCCGCCGAAGGCGGGCGACGCTCGATGATAATTATACGAATGTCTCGCCCGAGAGATTACAACGGTAGTATAGCTACGTGAGGTTTACAATCACACGTTTAGAGCAAATCTGATTTTTAAAATTGCCGCTCTGGCAATCGAGCGCTCCTTGCACCATCAGTCGTCCATTCTCGTAATTCTGTTTAAAGTTTTTGTAGTCTTTCCCTGAGGGAGTTATCTCGCGAAGGAAAGAAGCAAAATAAATTTTACTCTCGTTTCCGAGAGATTGGGTTGGGAGAGAAGCCCGCCGCTTGGAGGGGTTCAGATTTATGAGATTTATTGAACCTGGTAGTAATCATTCATTACTTTTACAATGACTAAAAAAAATATTGGGTGGGTAATCTCTCGGGCTCACTTGATGGTTCAATTATACTTCATGTCTCACCCTTCGAGATTACAACGGTAGCTGTTAAGAGTTGTTTGTAATTTTTTTTTTTTTTTTTTTTTTTTTTTTCAAAGATAATATCACAGTCTCCGCGAATTTGTTCTCTTCAATTTCAACGGGGAGACAATAGATATCCGCAAATACTCTGGATTTCTGGGACCATCCAGCAACTCTTTTTATTTCCTCGATAGAGACCTCTTTTCCTGTCGCTTTTGACGTGGACGCGTGACGCGTACTGTGAGCCGTGAATTTCTTGTTTATACCTAGTTCCGCGAGGTTACTTTTTATCCATCTCCTGACTGTATTCTTTGATACTCTGGAGTGTGGCTTGTTGAAAGAAATAAGCAGTCTATCTTCATTACCTCTCAGATTTTTAGTTCTAGATAGATAATAAAGTAAGGTTTTTGCGATACATAGGCTCGGTTTATCGTCGAAAAAGGGTAATTTCAACAGCGGTTGTACAGCTCCTGCTCTAGATGTTTTAATGCGGTCTGGAATTTTTATTTCCAGTCCTTTCGACGTTTTCGCGATATTCCCTATTTTAATAGCTGCTAGGGTTTGGATTCTGTGGGCCGTACCTAGAGCAAGAAGTAGTACTAGCTTTTTAGTAAGGGTTTTACGGTTCAAAGATTCTAGAGGATACCAACTCGAATTTTTTTCAAGAATTGGGTCTACGTCCCATGTTGTATCGTACCGAGGTTTGCTAGGTTTTTTCTTGTATACCCCTTTAAGAAATCTACTAATTAGGTTACAATTCCCAATTTTTTCCCCTGAGATGAGTGCAAGGGCTGCTCTCCCAGTGTTTAACGTTCCGTGACAGGCTCCGTCTTGAAATCTTTTAGTTAAAAAAGGCAAAACCTTGGCTACTGAGATGTCGAATGGGTTCGATTGTGTCTCCTGGTTGAAATTCCACCATAACCTGTACGTGGAGTCATACTGATTGATTGTTGAGTTTTCTAATGACACGATTATAATCTCCGTCGATTCTTCTGGTGTATTTTTATTTATCAGCGCCTGCCTGATAATTTTGCGATCGCCAGGATAAGCTTTCGGCTCAGTGGATGCGTTGTGCGGCTGGAATCAGAAGTTAATAAATTGTTATTTGGCTCAAGGGTATTCCAGTCTCCTATTATCATATTTTTGAAGACTGGGAACCAGTTTTGGCTCGGCCATGAGGGGACTACGAGGATCCCTACTGCTTTATCAGTTTTAATTTTTTTAATTACACTAGCGATTATTGCGAACGGCGGGAACGCGAAGAAAAACCACCTCCAGTCTATAGTAAACGCGTCCAAAGCGAAAGCTTGTGGGTCCCTATCACACGAGCAGTAATAATTGCATTTTGCATTGTTTCTTGATGCGAAAAGGTCCATATTAGGGGTTCTAAACGTATTAATGACTTTTTTATGCGCGCAGTCGGTTAGTTGCCATTCTGTATCGTGATTAGCAAGTCGCGACAGAGAGTCTGCTTCTGTGTTATCTTCGGAAGCGATGTAGGACGCGTGTACCCATAAATCTCACTTTTCGCACTATTCCCATAGATCGTAACTAGTTTGTGGAGCCCTCCACTTTTAGTTCCCCCCATCTTATTGATGTAGGCTAGCATGGTTGTATTATCGACTCTTAGAAGTATCTCTGCTGAAGACAGGTCTTTCGCGAATGATTTTAGTGCTAAGTGAGTTACTTTCAATTCTAGGTGGTTAATGTGGAGAGATTTTTCAGCCTGGGACCACTCTCCGTGAGCCCTTTCCCCCTCGCAGAATGCGCCCCATCCCGTTAGGCAAGTGTCTGAGAAGATTTCTTTTCTGAACTTGAAATTTCTGATTTTCCTGAACGCTACGGGCAATTTCTTTTGCCACCAATTGAGATCATCGGTTATATAACTCGGAATGATTATGTCTCTATCATAGTTTTCCTCGTTATTTTGCAGGGCTTCGATTTTTCTTTCTCCAATAATCCGCAATGCAGAGGGCCATACTCGACTCCAGGACAGTTAGCTACCAACATACCTAAAACTTGGGCAAACGTTGTTATTTTGCACGTGTTTTTTCTCCTCGGGGACTTTACGTGAGCGGTGAGAGAGTCTTTTTGGATGGGGGCTCTACTATCATCCTTCTAGAGTGTAATATAAACCCGAGGTACTGGCATCGCGTACTTGGGGATAAATTGGACTTGTTTTCATTAATTATGAAGCCTAGGTGTTCGAATAAATTAATTGTCTCCCGTAGATTACTCTGGCAATCTGTTTCGGTTGATGCTAAGCATAAATTACCGACACGTAGGAATCTTGCCTCAGTCTACACATTACTGGTTTCATGAGCTTGGTAAATATGTATGGACTCGTGCACAGGCCGAACGGGAGGCATGTGAATTAAAAAGTTTGGTCTCGAAAACGAAATCTGAGGTATTTTCTACTGGTTTTGTGTATGGGTATCACGAAATAGGCCTCTCTGATATCTATCGACGCCATATACATTCCCTGCTCCAATAACCTGCACGCTGACCTGAGGTCTTCTAATTTAAAGTGAGCAGAGTCGATGAATAAATTTAGCTCCTGAAGGTTTAAGATAAACCTTTTCGACCCATTTGATTTTTCTCTTAGGAAATAGCTCGATAGAAATTGATCCGGTCCATTCGAACATTTGCGATCGCCCCGGTCTCTAGGAGTCTAATGATCTCTTTTTGAATCTCCGAGGATTCTCGGGGGCTCCAGATCTTCCCCTTGGCGATAAAGTTCTGACGCGGTTTTTCTCTAAATTTCATTTGATAACCCGTTACGCATTGGAGGATAACATTGTCTGAAGTAATTAGTTCCCAGCTCTTCGAGAAATATTTCAGTCTACCCGCGAGTTTAACCTGGTCAGGGGTATCGTTTAACGCTAGTGTCGTTAACTGGAGCACTGCTGGCGACGATAGGCTGGATTCCGAGTTGAATTCGGTCTGTACTGGCTGGGTTGGTTCGTCGCATTCCTCTGTGTGGGCGCTTTTTGTTGATACTTGGGTCTGTAGCCCGTCGAGGTCGTCGGCTTCTGTTGTCCCGACAAGCCCTTCCAGTTTTCCGAATTGTTTGCGTTGAATTTCTTCGCAGTAGGAATTTTCAATTCTTGACTCAGCTTGTCCATTACCTTTAGTTCTTTTATTTTCTCCCCAAGCTTGTCTCCAAATAGGTGAGTATCTATCTCTCTTTTTTCCAGTGAAGCCGCTACTTGTTTCGTTAGACCGGGCAAAATGTAAGCTCCGCGAGCAATCGATTGCGAGTGATGCAATTCCGCTTGTATCATTGCTGCCTCCCAGACGTTACCCAATATCATTTTTGAGTCCACTTTTTCGTTTTCCAGCAGGAGGGACACGACAGGAGCAAGAGCTGATAGGCTGAATCCGGCAAGTTTCTGCGTGGCGCAGAAATAGTTATCTCGCTTTAGAGCTGTTTCGTTCAACGTTGACGATATTTCGAGGTAGAGGATCGGAGCTTCCAAGTGGTAGGGTCCGGCGCGCGGATATTTTTTCAGCAGTTCGTCTTTTACTTCTTTTTGCAGACCCGATTTCAGCCATGGATTCCATCGATTTGAGATGCTGGGGTGAATTTCCAGGGAACTTTCTGTCGCCTCTGCTTCTTTGCCAATTATTTTTATTATATCCTCATCTAAGACGAGTGTTGGTACCTCGACAGTGATATTTTCGTTCTGGTTGTCGTTTTCTTGTGGGGCTGCCGAAATATTTGCAGTGTGTAGCTGATCCCGCGGGGGCTGCCCGTCAGACCGTAGCTCTTGGTTATTCTCTGTGGTTACGTCTCCCTGGTTTTCCGAATCAGACACATTCTCCCGTGTCTGTTCGTAGTCTGAGTCTGAAAACGGTATGACAACTGTTATTTAGCATGTGAAACCATTTTTTTTTTCGCATCATCTCTCGTGTGATATCGCTATTTTCCCAATTGACATTTCTGCAATGAATCATTCTGTCTCTCGTGCAGACTAGAGGGTGGGCCTTGTCTCTCGAACAAGATCTCCTCTTTTTTAATTCCGTCAGAGGGAATGTTTACCTTGGATATTTTCTTCCTCGGCGTTCTCGACACTCGGCGCCATGTTTGTTGCATCCTGCAACGGCTGTATATTACAACTATTGGCAAGCATCGAAGCACCAACTCTTTCAGTGCCTCCATTTCCCTCCGTAACTTTTTTTTTCCTTATCCCTGTCCTCGCTGTGGGTCCTTTTCTTATGTTTTCCCATCTCGATTGGGGCAAAACTCTCGTAAACTTGACTGTGAAACGCGGACATTTTGCTCGTACGTGTATCTTGTGTGACACACAAATAACTAATGACGAGAATGGACGACTGATGGCGCAAGGAGCGCTCGATTGCCAGGGCGGCAATATAAAAAATCAGATTTGCTCTAAAATTGTGATTGTAAACCTCAAGTAGCTGTACTACCGTTGTAATCTCGAAGGGCGAGACATGAAGTATAATCGGCGTTACATTAAACGAATTTACAAAATATACAACACACAAAATTTCAGCATGCGAGAAATACGAGACGATCCTTATTTCACGGGACATTACGTAAAAACGCATGAGCGTATAACGTCTTATTTCATCGGAGTACTCGGCGGAGCTCTGCTGTACGATCACAATCGGAATCCTTGGCGATTAAACAAAGTTTGTATATATTAGCGCTAACAACTGTCATACAGTATGTAATACTAATAATAGCAAATCAAATTAAAATCACTTTAAATCGAGAAGAAATACTGTCAATTTACGACAATGCAACGTAGACTCGATTGTTTCCAATATATTGACGAAAATCGAATTTAAGTCACTTGAATTATGTTTAATTGTTCTTTGTTCATTCAGGTTGCGTCTCATATTTCATTCCTTTTTTTTCACGGGGTATTAGGCATCGGATCTCAATTAACCGCATACAAATTTTTCGATCCAAATCAAAACCCCGGAGGTTTGGAAGCGGCACTTTACGCCTGCCTCCACAGGGGTGCTTTCGCAATAGCCTGCAGCTCCTTAGCCGTATTAGTCACTGTAGGACAAGGACTGAGTATACTTCAAACGTTTTATGCACCTGCTATTGTTCATTACTCCGATATTAAATTTTAAAATTATTTTAGCATTCCACCATGTTTTCCTGGCACCCCGGTGGGTTCAGCCCTTGGGAAGAATAACGTATGGGGCTTATCTTATTCACTTAGTGATTCAACTATACGCTGTCGGTGTTACGAGAACCGCAAAACAATTCAGCATTTATAATGTGGTAAAGTAATAGCGTTCGTAGAAAAAAGAAGCGCGCTACCAGAGTACACCACGGCTTTAAAAATGCGATTTGGCTGCAGCTTTGGAATTTCATACCGGACGTAGTGTGCTCTTTCTTTTTGGCATTGTTACTCTCCTTGTCTGTAGAGGGACCCTTCAGAAGAATTGAGAAACGCTTCATTATGAAGAGAGAGAATAGCGAACCATCACATGAGTAAGTGTCACTGGTAAACTTTCTCGAATTGTCAGTTGTTTATCGTAAGTAACAAGATATCGTGTTTTTAACGCTTCATCACTTTTAGAGTAATAGCAAAGATCAAGAAACCATACTAGGCCAAAGATTGATAAATTAATTGTGATTAATTGATATCCGGAGTGAAATATACAAAATAAATAACAAGAAATAACATGTTGTTTATGTCAGTATATTCAATATTATTCCGTACAATTCGGACGCTAACCGCCTTAGTAATCACGTAATTTAAACATTTTTCTTAAAACTTGCATCATGTGTTTTTTTTACTTCAGAGATACTAACTTCTGTATTAGTTTCTTACTTCTAATAATGCTGACTTGGGAGGGACCTTCGGGAGGTCTTAGAATAATCCTGGCCTAGGGGCTAAGAGAAACTAAATCTGTGCCCCGGGAGGCTAGTGAAAACGTAGAATCATGCCGGCCTCAAGGGTTAGTGGATGCGTAAAATAATCAGTCTCGGGAGTGGGAGGGCCTCGATTCTCCTGCACGGTGATGGCGCAGCGAAAAATTAATTTATTCCATAAATTAATAGCAAACATATTTATAGCGTTGCATTTTACTTTGTTCATTAAAGTTAAACCAATCACAGATATTTAAAAACATATATAAACTCTCGGGGAATCTCTATTCCAATGGATTTCAATAATGGATATTCATACTTATATCAGGAGTACAAATTGAAAATGCGGGATTTTTTTCTATTTTTGAACGTTTATTCTGAAAAAATGGTAACAAATGAATTATTCAAAGTATTGTCCATCGCTAGCCACAACTTTTTCCCATCTTTCTGGCAATTTACGGATACCGTCGCGAAAAAATTCGGCCGGCTTGGCTGCTATCCAGTCATCGACCCATTTTTGGGCTTCTTCGTAAGAATGGAAGCGCTGGTCAGCTAGGCCATGTGTCATCGATCGGAAAAGGTGGTAATCGGAAGGAGCAATATCTGGGCTATACGGCGGGTGGGGTAAGACTTCCCATTTCAGCGTTTGTAGGTATGTTTTGACCGGCGCTGCAACATGTGGCCGAGCGTTGTCATGTTGCAAAATTACTTTGTCGTGTCTTTGCTCGTATTGTGGCCGTTTTTCTTTGAGTGCGCGGCTCAAACGCATCAATTGAGTTCGGTATAGTGCTCCTGTGATGGTTTCGTTCGATTTCAATAGCTCATAATACACCACACCCAGCTGGTCCCACCAAATACAGAGCATGAGCTTGGCGCCGTGAATATTTGGTTTGGCCGTCGATGATGATGCATGGCCGGGGTAACCATATGATTTTTTGCGCTTCGGGTTATCGTAATGGATCCACTTTTCATCACCAGTGACAATGCGATGCAAAAAACCCTTCCGTTTTTGCCGTTCGAGCAGCAGTTCGCATGCAAAAAAACGGCGCTCGACGTCTCTCGGCTTCAGCTCATACGGCACCCAATGTCCTTGCTTTTGGATCATTCCGAGGGCTTTTATACGATGGGAAATGGCTTGTTGTGTCACTCCCAATGAATCTGCGAGCTCTTGTTGAGTTTGACACGAGTCTTCATTGAGTATTGCCTCCAATTCAGCATTCTCAAACTTTTTCACTTGGCCCGGCCGCTCTTTGTCCTCAACGTCAAAATCACCACTTCTAAACCGCACAAACCATCTCTCGCACGTTGAAACCGATGGAACATGACTCGGATAAGCCTCGGAGACCAATCGATGTGCTTCAGCAGCACTTTTCTTCAAATTAAAGAAGTAAATTAAAACTTCCCGCAAATGCTGTTTTGTTGGCACGAAACTCGACATATTGAGAGCTCAAAAAAACTATGAATTTGACACTGCGACAAATTGACACATACTGAAAATTAAAGCTATAAGACGTAGCTTTGACATGAACATAGTCACAGTACTGCCTGATGCGTATAGCGTTAGTAACGCCATCTGTTATCAAACCCGCATTTTCAATTTGTACCCCTGATAACTGTTACAAAGAACTCTCTATCAGGAAGTAAAGTAACTGTAAATCACCGATATTTGATTTCAGCTCCTGAAATTAAAAAATTGATCCTGTCCTTGATATCAGTTATTAAATTTTATTTATCATGCTATAATAACTATTGCCAATGTCGGGACTAACTTTTTATATTTGAAGGCAGAAATCTATGATTGTTACTCGAGCTCTGTACTTATAGACATTTTTATATAAGATTGAAAATAAAAGACAGAAAAGTAAACGGTAAATATGCTGTTTAGGGGACCCACCTCCGATCACCTTCTAACTAGGCGCGTTCGACGCGTTTTTGTATGCCTAACAACTTTTCCCTCTGACAAAATCGTCGCTCACTGTCCATTAAAAAGTTATTAACAAATAAAGTTGGTAAAATAATAATAATAATGATCTTTTTTTTTTTTTTTTTTTCGAGGGGTGGTGGAAAATTTTCACAAAGGCAGAAAGGAGGGACCGCACTCCTCAAAGTGCAGGATTTCTACCCACTAAAAACCACCAACCCTTTTTCCAGATGTTGTGTAACGACCCCGGAACCGCTTCCGCATTTCGTCAGGGTCGTTCTGTTCCTTTGCCTTCCAGGCCTCTTCATTCTTTCCTGCTTGCTTATGGCCGCGGTCCGGCGCAAGCTGTGATTCTCTGCCCAATTCCATTCGCTGACACGCTAATGCCCTAACTGTTTTCACTGTGTCATTTCACTGTGGTTCACTGGACTCGGCCCTATTTTCTCGCACTGCACTGTTCACTATGCTCACGATGTCCAACTGTTGTTGTCTGCTCCGGCTATCACTCTGTTATTTTCTGCTTGTTTCTTCTGGCGTAGAACTATTTCGGCAAAATTTGTCACCACATCCCACTTCTCCGCGCTGATCAGCATCGATGCCACTATGTTCTCTGGGGCGATAAGCCCCAGTGACTCCTCCAACCTTTCCCTCTCATCCCTCCACCGATTACACTCGAAGAAGGTGTGATGAGCATTGTCGTGTTCAGAATCCCCGTAGATACATCGCGGATTTTCCATTTTCCCCATCTTGTGGAGGTATGCGCTGAAGTAGCCGTGCCCGCACAATAGTTGGGTCAGGTAGTAAGTCACTTTCCCATGTTTCCGTTCTGTCCATGGGGCCAGATGTTTGATAAGTCTGGCTGTCCATCTTCCTCTTGCGTCACTGTCCCACATGCCCTGCCAAAGCCCCATGGTGTGATTCCTCTCCTGTTTCTTTATCTGTTGCCGATCGTGTTCAGCTCGTCGTAGGTAGACCCGTTTCTTCTCTCTCGCGAGGAGCTCGATGGGTACCACTCCTGCAATGACCAGGGACGCCGGTCCTGATACCGTTCGGTATGCACAGGCCACTCTCAGGGCTCCTCTTCTTTGTACCGCGGCTATACGTTTCCTTCGGCTTTCCGCTTCCAGTGCGTCCGCCCAGATGTCTGCTCCGTACAGGAGAATCAAGTGCGTCACCGACATTAGCAGCCGGCGTTTGCTGGTCATTGGTCCTCTCACGTTCGCCATGAGACGGCTCAGCGCTGCTACCATGGTCGCTGCTTTATCTGTTGCTTTCCTGATGTGTTCCCAGAAGGTTAATTTGGTGTCCAGGGTGATGCCAAGATACCTCACTGCGTCCTTCGTTTCCACCTCTTCGGTTCCGACCCGCATGCGCAGTATGTTCGGGATCCTTTTCCGAGTGTGAACTACTATCTCCGTCTTCTGTGTGGCAAGGCTAAGGCCGTGATTCCCCATCTATTGGTGCGTCCGCCTCATGACCTGGTTAAGCCGCCTTTGTGCCGCTTTGGGGTCTCTTGCTGTGATGACCGCGGCGACATCGTCGGCGTATCCTATCAGGTACGTGTCGTCTGGCATTTCCATCCGTAGAATTCCATCGTACGAGATGTTCCAGAGATCTGGCCCGAGGATCGATCCCTGGGCTGCGCCTGAGGTGATGACTTTTCTCTGTTGTCCTTCTCGTGTGTCGTAGTGCAGTATTCGGTCCTTCAAGTAGTCGTCCACCATCGCGAGGAGGTACGCTGGTACCTGGAAATGTACCTTTAGCGCCCGCATGATGTCGCACCATCTTGCCGAATTGAAGGCATTCTTCATGTCGAGTGTAACCAATACCACGATCTCTCGGGAGTAATGATTGCTCTCTCGCGTTGCCTCAACTGTCCTCATGACCTCTTGAACTGCGTCTACCGTGGATCGTCCTTTCCTGAAACCAAATTGTCTATCGGACAAGTCACCTGCTTCCCGTATTGCTGTATGTAGTCGCGGCTTGATCATCCTCTCCAGCAATTTCCCGGCCGTGTCCAACATGCACAGTTGCCTGTAGGCTGACGGGGAGTTAGGGTCTCCTTTGCCTTTGCTGATTAACACCAGACGCTGCGTCTTTCAGCGTTTGGGAAAAACTCCGCTCTTCAGGCAGCAGTTGTACATGTCGAGAAGCAGTTTCGGGCGGGCGTCTGCCACCGCCTTCAACACTTCTGCCGGTACACCGTCGGGACCTGGGGCCTTTCTGTTCTGCAGTGAGTTGACCGCGTCTATCAGCTCCTCCTCATTGAATAACGTAATGTCCTCAACCCTGATGTCGAGGTCCTCCTCGGTCTTCGGTGGGTGAGTCGGGAATAGGGTATCTACGATGTTTTTCATCCTATTCAGGACCATGCTCTCTCCTTCCGAGAAAGCTTCTAGTTTCCGCGTCACTATCCTGTAGCTTAATCCCCACGGGTCGTTATTCACGTCCTGTATAATGGAATTCCAGCGCTCCGTCTTGCTGCGGCCAATTCGACGCTGTAGGATCTTCTTGGCACCTTTGTATTGACCCGCGATGACCGCTGCCTCATCAGGATCCTTCTTTGAACTCGGGTTGCTTTCCTTCGCAGTCGGAGGCATCGTTTTCGCTGACTGCCGATCTCGTCAGTCCACCAATATGCTGCCTGCTTGCTCGCTGGTCGCTGCTTTCTCGGCATTGACGCTCTACACGCTTGCAGTACTAGCTGCATCGTTTCGTCGACTAATTCTTCTGCACTTGGGTTTTCAACGTGCGTCGAGACTCTCCGTCCGTTGAGTATCGCTATACGCAGTTTCCTCTCGTCCATTTTGGCTACGCTCCATCTTAGTGGTAGGTCCCAGTTGATCCTTGGTGCGTTTCCTCCTTCAAATAATTCGAACGTGATGTATTTGGTGGTCGCTGCCTGTGAAGTCTTCAATCACCGTCCATTTTCTCACACATGGCACTGCGCGTTCCGATGCAAACGAAATGTCCGGTATCGTTCCCCTGTAGCCTGGTCGTCGGAAAGTCGCAGTCGAACCGGTGTTGAGCACTATGAGGCTTAGTCTTGAAACCATTTCCATTATTCGCCTGCCTCTGCCGTCCGGATGCGGCATACCCCATTCGATCGCTCGCGCATTAAAATCTCCAGCCACGATGATTTTTCCTTCCATGTCCCGTAGTTGGTCTTCCAGGCTGTTGAGTTTCTCTTCAAATTGCCTGATGCCTTCATTGGGCGTGAAGTAGCAGCTCACGTAGTAAACGTCCCTCTGTTTAATCCAGACAAAGCCGTTTCCTCTTCCGTGATCTTCTACTCGGCCTTTTCCGGGGTTTGGGACCCAGATGGCTACAGTGCTCAGGTTGTCCGCGTACCAGTTCGCATTTACTTTATCACAATGTTGCTCACTGATAATAATCACATCACATGTTTTTTCGCGCACCAGTTGTGTCAGGAGGTCGTCGGCCGTCCTGCTCCTGTTCAGATTTCCTTGAAGTACCCTTGTCATTTCGGGTTTCTGTTTTTAGCACTTTCCAACGCTCTCCGAAAAGCGGCACATTTCCCTGTTGCCGGCACGTGGGACGATTGCGCTTTGTCCGCGCACAAAACACACCGCGCTTCCCTATCGCACTTAGCGCCTTTATGACCAGTTTCACCACACTTATAACACAGTTTAGTTCTATCCGGACCACTAGTGTTTTTGGCTTGATGCCCATACCCTAAGCACCTGAAGCACCGCATTACAGATATCCGTTTCCGAATCTTACAGTTGACTCAGCCAACTTTGATCTTGCCCTTGTGGATGAGTTCTGTTGCCTTTATTTCATCCATCTCGATAAGAGCGATTTTCTGGCCCCTGTAAATCGTTTTTGGCACTCGGACTTTAACATTATCTACTTGTCCCGGTACTCGCGTGCCAAGGCGTCGAGCACATCTTCTTCTTTAGTTGCTCCGTCGAGGTCTCTAATCTCGAGGGTCATCTTCGGGATGAGTTCGGTGACTTTGCCCGTATTTCCCAGTGCATCTCTCAGGGCCTTGGTGAAGACGTCCTTGTTCTTCTGGTTGTTGCCTAGCTTCAGCAGAATTTCACCCTTGTGAGTCTGACGGATGGCTTTGATGTCCGTCTCTGTGTCTGCAGGGTTCACTTGGATTATTATTATTATTATTATTGTTGTTGTTGTTGTTATTAATTTATTAACAAATAAAGTTGGTAAAACTGCAGAATTAGGGCCTATACACCGATGACCTTTAAAATAGGCTCATTCCTTGAACCTCTAAATGTCTTGAAACAAGTGATTCGTCCTGTAGTCGGCTACTGCCGCGTACAATTATATGTACGTAGCGTGTGTGATTTTTCAGTCTTTAACGGTTAATATCTTTTTCCGGCGGCAAGAGCGACGCTTTTGACAGAGGAAAAAGTTGTTGGGCATACAAAAATGCGGCGAACGCGCCTAGTTAGAAGGCGATCGGAGGTGGGTCCCCTAAACAGCATATTTACCAAGTAAACAAGTCAAGGATTGATTAACAAATTATGATTAATAACAACATAACATATTATGTATTAAATTGCTGCGTTTCAAAAACTGTGTAATATATTCAATCTATAGGTGTAACATGATGCTATGTACCTAAAATAAAAAATGACTAAATTTCCATAATACCCTGGTGACGATATTTTTCATAATTTCTCAGCAATGATTCTCACATTTTCGGTAAGAAACAAAGATATCCTCCACATATATATTTTCCCATATAGATTGTTAGAATTACACCAATTTGTTTACTCAGAGATAGTCAAAGCATTTCTCTAAATTACTAAAATATTTCTCATATTTTTTCCAAATATTTCGGAAAATTGATAGTTATCAGCAAGATAAGAAACTACCTCGAATTTCAATGACGGGGCATGGGACATTTGGCAATAAGGAATTTAGTTTTTGGAATAATATAGCCACTGCTCGCGTTGCTGTTGTCGAGTAGAGTAGCACAGCCACGAGGATACAAGTGCAGCATTGATGATCATAACCTAAAAACAGTGAAAACCTAGCAACAGCTATTTAAGAAACGGGCGTGTGGTCATCCTGCTTTATATTTATCGTGAATAAAATGCCGAAGTGGTGCATAGTGCCAAACTGCAAATCGGGCAGAAATACCGACCCGAAACGCTCGGTATGACAAACGACTATGGCTATGTAATATGATGTAACAAAATAAAAGGAGAAAATGCAAGTAATGCTTTTATTTATACTTACCTGCATTCGAAAACTTGAGATACTACAAAAATGGGTTTAGAATGTTTGAATGTTAGAATGTTTCGTTTGCGATACACGGCATATTTTTCCGCGTATATTAATTTCGGAACGCCTTTCGCTGTGTGCTATCCATTCGCAAATATAATAAATACGTATAAGTACGAAGGTAGGACAGCGACGGAAGCCCAGGAGTGGAACTGAGAGAGAAAGTAGTCTCCTAGAAAATTGTCCGCAGCGACTCTAGCGGTCGCACTAAAAAAATTATCGGTACGTGACCTATCCCCACCATGGGAGATGCCAGACCTATATGTAAGACCGTCGTAGTAACGATCAGTTCTAACCTAACCTATAAGTCAAACGTAATAAGGTGATGTAACACATGCGAAGAAGACGAACACTGTTCCTCCTTTCCTATACCCAACGCGCCCTCCCCCCTCCTGGGCGTTTCAGTTTTCGATACGGTCGTATTTCCCAACATGCCAACTTATCCTATCGCGACGAAAGAAGTTTCACTTTAAAAAAATGAACGAGCCAGGGATCGAACTCGGACTCCTTAGTTCGCGGTAACAGAAACCACGCCTTATTCCGCTCGATCATTTACCATTGTAACCATTTAACGAAAAGTTATTGTCAGGAGTTGATTTTTTTTCACATTGGCACATGAGGGGTCAAGGCGGTCATCTGTCCGTGGTCTATAAATTGAGGATTAAAGGTACAAAAGCAAGTAAGCGTTGTTAGACTCTACCATTATGGTAGAGTGCACGAAAATAAAAACTCTTTAGCATAGGGGCAAGCAAAGCTCGCGAGTTGCAATATAACGGCCTTCTCTTGGATTGAGTAATGGTGTAACAAACGTAGGTGGTATGGAGTAAAAACATGAGAAACGGAGTTGAATAGAAGTCTTAAGTCTAGCAATGGAAAATCTTGCGCTAGTTAAGTTAATTAAAGCTAATTGAAGTTTGTTTGAACTATATATCGATAAGTGGGCTAGGCGATGGCACTGGCGTCGCCTAAATACAGAATGAGGGTCTGCGCGCCCGCGGGGTTGAGTAGCGGTTTTTTTGCAACGAATATGACAAGAAGAAAAGTGTAACATTCTGCAACAGAAATATATTGTCAGATTGAAAATAAAATATAGATAGAAACCTCGTATATGCTTTACACCTCCAGTATAACCTTCCGCAACCTGAATCGAACATTTGGCGACCATGATAAGACCGAGTGAAGAGTGCCGAGTGAAACATTGGTGAAAGAGAGAAAAATGGATCGAGCAAAGAAGGTTAGAAAGGCCATACGGCCATAAAGGCAGAAAAACCATCGATAGCTATACGTCGGAGATGTTCTTTTAGTCTTAGATAGGCAGAAACGGCTGGATTGGCCTTTAGCGGGTGATGGAAACCATCTTAGGACTAGATGGGCAAGTTGCGTATCAAAACGGCGTCCGGTGAATTGGTGAGACCAATTCGAAAGGCTATACCTCTATATAATACCGAAAATATTGTGGGAGAGAGCAACACTACAGAAATACCGGAGAGTGATAAGGCAAATGAAGGCGTACAGCTCGAGCTTGATATCATGGAGAAAAAAGTCTCAAAAGCGAACATTTGTGAAAAAAAAGTATCAACGATCACTAGGAGGCCTTATAAAAGTCTTATAAAAGCACCCGATCGATATCTGAAGCAGTGAAAAAGTTCCCTTTTTGAGTTCCATTGATGCAACAATGTGTTTTATTTTTAGATATTTTTTAGTTTTATTATTTGTTATATTTTACCTTTATATACTGGCATTTTCAGATTTAAAGCCCGTGTTGATTTGTTCCACTTCGTTTTATCATTCTGTATGAAGTAATAGACTTTGTAAGTCAACTAATAATCGTCTATAATAGGTGGGAGGTTGTGGAATCCTAAGCGGTTTGTTTGAACTATATCGATAAATGGGCTAGGTGATGGCGCTGGCGTCACCTTGATACAGAATGCGGGCCGGCGCTCCCGTGGGGTAGAGTAGCGATTTTTCGCGATGAATATATCTTACGATCGAAAAGTACCCGGAATTTCTTATTTAAACGAGCCACCCTTGAGATATTGTTAAAATAATTGTTTTTCTATGTTGGTACATCTGTCAGTTATTTACATGTCACTTTTAAGCGCAATGTGTCAGATAGTTTGTGCGTAATACCTTTGTAAACAAGGTGTATCTAAATATTTTTATTTCTTATATTTGTTTTTCATTTAATCTGGGACTCGAGGGGAAAAGACTAAATAAGGACAGAGTCGAACCTTGAACTTGCGATGATATCTAATGATTGAACGATAATTAGTAATAATTTAATCGTTCTCGAATTGAGTTTCAAAGAATATTCAATCAAGGTTATAAATCTTTCATTAGTATATCAACAATATTATCGATCGAATTCAATTTCACACAATATTACATCAATATTACCCATCATTCATTCGTATAACAACAATATTATCGATCAATTCAACTTCAAATACAGTATTCAGTCATTATTACATACCATTAATTAGTAGTGCTACGATATCATCGGTTGAATTTATCTTCAAACGATATTCAATCAATATTATAAATCATTCATTAGTAAATCAACAATATGATCGATCGAATTCCACAAAAATCTTGGACTCGCAGTACACGAAAGCTATTTATGGCAATAAGTATACATGTATTATAGTAGAACGTCGAAACTTATCTTCTTAACTTCTGGATGTTATGTACGTGAGCACCGTAGCTCAATTGCGCTGGGGCTGGTCGGGGAAGTCTCCAACGATGACTCTGCTGTTGCTGTGTGCCAACCGATCGCTTCCTTCGGACAATGTCCGTACTCAAGTCCTTGCGATTATGACGGTTGAATTCTCGTGGCATTAGGGTGTTACGTTGAATTTGAGATGACCCAGCACCGGTGCAATTCTTTTACAAGATGGATTTGATACCGCAAGTAATAGAGATGTATATTTATAGATCTATATAGATTTGAGATAGACATTGAAAATCAAACATTGGTAGGCGACTATTTTAATTCAGAGTATCTGCGACTACGGTTACGAACTATCTGAGCAGGCTTTTTGCTCGGCTGCTATTTTGTGACTCTCCTAGCAACGGTCAACACAAAACCAATTACCAAGGTTACCATAAATAGACTATGCGCACGACGCGATTAACATACCGCCCGCAATTATTCGGGAAGGGAGTGAGCTAGATCCACGGCTCGTTAGATCAATTCGTTACAAAGTCATTGTTTGGTGTACTCTACGAATTTCGCTATGTCGAATTTAGTTGAGCAAAGAGTGTGTTTGAAATTTTGCGTTTCTAACAAAATATCATGTGCGGAAGCTTTGAAAATGTTAACGGTAGTCTACCGGGATTCGACAATATCGAAAATACAAGCATACGAGTGGTGCAAAGAGTTTAAAGCGGGCCGTACTGTGGTTGATGATTTGCCTCGTTCCGGTCCTACATCCACCTCTGTGACTGACGAAAACATCGAAAAAGTTAAGAATATTGTGCTCGAAGATCGTCGTGTGATCTTGGTGTCTCGTTCGGATCGGTGCAGAGCGTTATGCACGATGTTTTGGGCATGAGACGAGCTCAAGCGCAGCTTGTGCCGATAGTGCTGATTTTTTTTCAACAACAGCATCACATTGCAGTCGCTAAAGAAATACTTTCTTTGGGCAAAAATACGTTAGTAGAATAGGTCCAAGGTCGGGAGACTTGTGGGCGTGGCCTCCCTTCTCCATGCTGGCTTCTGATTGGTTCCTCACCTCTTCCCTGAACCTGATTAGTCGCCCCACCCTTAAGCCCCCGACTGACGTGCCACCTAGGCAACACGTGCGCCATCTGTTGGACGCTGGACCGTAGGTTGTTGCCGATGCGCCATCTATTATAAATAATCCACAGGAGATATGTTACCGACAGCAGGTAAAACAGAGCTATTTGACGGTCGACAGTATACATTTGGTGCAGCTATCGATAAGTAGATTAGGTCCTACAGGCGATACCACAGATTGGGCGCTGCCATCGAAAAAGAAGATTATAGCTTGTCATCGGTAAAAAAATTTGCGTCCGGTCGTGTCCTATCATCGATAAACAGATTTGGGTCCTACACATCCGAGGTTTTGCTTTTCACTATTTGACACTAATTAGGAATAAAATCTTTCTAAACTTTAAAAGTAGCTAAAATAATTATGGTAAGTAAAAACACGTGTAATTAGTTGGAAGTTGATAAAAACTGTATTGTTTATTTAAAAAGATTGCAACACATATAAGAAATGCTTGTCTCATTTTCGCGGAACTGATGATTTATAATTACATGCTGAACAGTTCCTGCGAGCTGGTGCTGGGCCGTCGATATGCGTTCTCGAACCTGGTGTGTTGTGATGTAAGCGGCACGGCAGGTACGTGGGAACCTCAGGGTTATTCTTGAGGTGTTCAGGTAGTTTGTCTCATAGAATAGATATTTTTGCTCCCCAATGTTTCAACAGCAGGGGTTTCGGGATGTACTCGAGCTCCTGTTTGATGAGTTTCCAAGGATCCTTGGAGCAGTCGATCACGAGTTAATGGGATACATTATGGTTACAAAAAGAGTAAAAGATGATTTCACCACGGCGTTTTCTTTTCAACTAACCTTTTCTCAGCTGCTGCGCTTATATAATATATACACCCGGTCGTTCTTTCAATAGTCTTCCACCACTCTTATAGTAGATACTACTTCTGCCAGTTCTCTATAGTTTGACATGCCATTGTGTTTACAACGCGCGCACGTGCTATAATGGAAATAAAGGTATCCACATGTGTTTTGCTCATGGTATACAAATACCCGCTAGCGCTTCCTCCAGTGTCAACTGTATTCTTATTTCAACGATACGCTCCTAGAGTTATATATAGGCATCAGGAGTGTGTTATCGGGGAAAACGCGGCATAGGGAGGGGAGATTTTCGAATAATAATGAGACAAAAAATACAAAGTGTAGAATTTATTCATAGTATTTTACAAGTAGCATCCAAATCGTTTTGTACAAGTTTGTACACAGGTGTTTCTATTACATCCGTAGCCCTTTATATTATTGTTTTTTACATTTTTCATACGTTTCTTTTTACGGTTTGGATATTTTAATCGTTTGTAGTATTGTGCAGCTATGCGATCATTTTTCAACCTGTTAGTCGTAAAATGTTAAATAAAAGCATCCAGAGTATAACAACGAGCCATAAAATCAAGAAACATAATGCAGTATTCATCACATACTATAGACTTGAGTGATTGAAGGGGTTGTGTGTTCCAATCATAGCTTTGACAGTTTCGCCATAGACGGTTATGGTGTTGCTTGATGAGTGGGGGCAATCCATAACTATTGAAAAAGATTCCATAGCCATTTTTATTAAATAATCTGTGTTTAGTACCAATGCTGCGGGGCTAGACCAGCGACTCGAGATGCGATCGGCAAGGAATATTCCTCTCGTCTGAGCAGATATTCGTTGTAGTGCATCGAATATCTGTAGGCTGTTCATACTGCTTGGATAGTTGCTGTTGACGGTTGGGCTGCGATTGGCGACGCCTCTGTTGATGATAATGGTTGCGTGGTGGTGGTGGTGGTGATTGCGCTGGTTGCAGGTTGTGTGCGTTACGTAATGGTGGCGATGGTTGTGTAGCAGGTGGCGCGACTACTTGTCTCACATTCAATCATAGCACTCAAGCAATTTTAATTGAAAGTGCTCTCATTGATTCACTGCAATCTCTCTTCAACAATTTGCTGAGAGCGTGCAGCGAATCACTTGCAACATCTTACGCACTCATTCTTTCACAATGTATCATGCTAGGCAGTACTTACTGTTGTACGCTCACACCTCATCAAGCTCAAGCCCAGTCACCCTCAGCACACAATTAATATAATTGTGTGCTGCTCATTAATATTCAAAATTCAATTTGTTTATTTTAATTATAATTTGTACTGTTTTTCTAAATTGATATTTGACTGATTATCTACATTGAATTATTTTGGCATTAATTTTCAATTGTAGTGTCCACGCATCTTGTATTCAGATTGTATTTTCTACAATATTTTTGGAAGGTAGAATAAACCACTTCCTCAATACAACATCTCTGTGTCTGGTTTATTTTCCCTCTTGTATCGAGTGAGGCTTTATTCTTTTCCAATATCTTCACAGATCGGTCAAGCCACATCGGAAGGAAATGTCAACACAGATTTTAAGTGCTTTTCTATTGATTTATTATTTACTCCGATAAAATAATGAATAACATATTTCAAATAAACTATAATTTGTAATTTAAAGTATTTTCTATTGATTTATTACCTTCTCCGGTAAAATGATATATAAATTATTTTAAATAAACTAGAATTTTAGATTTAAAGTGATTTTCTATTGATTTATAATCGTTTCCGATAAATTAGTATATAATTTATTGAAAATAAACTAGAATTTTAGATTTTAAGCGATTTTCCATTGATTTATTATCTTCTGTGATAAATTAGTATATAAATTATATAAAATAAACTGGAATTTTAGATTTAAAGTGACTTTCTACTGATTTATTATTTTTCCGATAAATTTGTATATAAATTATTCAAAATAATATAGAATTTTAGATTTTAGGTGATTTTCTATTGATTTATTAACTTCTCTAATAAATAAGTATATCAATCAATAAAAATAAATTAGAATTTTTGATTTAAAGTATTGTCTATTGATTTATTATCTTCTCAGATAAAATAGTGTATTGTTATGCCGGTACCGGGTAATTAGATTATTCGGTATTCGGTATAATATTAAAAAGTTATTATTTTTCGGGATCGTTTGCCGATAAGGAGATGGATCTCGAGTTATCGATGAAAACACGAATTTATGTAAAAGGAAGTATTTATTATAGGCAACGGTGACTTTCCGTTGTCTATTTAGAAGTAAAGTAAGAAAGTACAATAATGCGTTGTTTCGAGAATTTCACGAGGAACCAACCGTTCTCTGCTAAGTCGAAATTAATTCTGTCCTTTCGTAAAGCAGTTGCTAACTGTCTTCACGAAAATCCCTTAGTTGGCAGCTTTAGCTTTAGCCTATCGTAGATCGCCTCGCGAGTCGCTTCATGCTGCGTCGGCGTCTACTTCGCATCCCGTCTTGTATGACAGCTATCTTTCAGAATTCCATCTCTAACTGTGTCCGCTAAGGAATATTCCTGAGAATACGTTAGAGGAATATTCCGCGACACAACATCTCTCCCCCCTTAAAAGGAAAAATTTTCAAAAAAAAATTTTTTCTTCAGTTGGTTTCCCGTACCTTACAATTTTAATACAATTTTACGATTTGATATATGATATATAATATGTGTGTAAAATGTTTCATTTTTGTTTGCTAGCTTCTTTCAAGTCGAGCAAGTCGTTCTCGATTGGGGGGACGATTGCATAACCTGGCCAGCTCGGTTCGAAGTCGTTCCTCTGGCTGTTGTCGTCCGAGAGGCTCGAGGTTGATAGTTACCTCGGCGGTTGCCGGGGTTATTGCTTCTCTAGTGCTCGGTGGTGTTCTGTTTCTTTTGTACCTGTAACATTTAAGCAGAACGTAGCCAACCAAGGCGATCGGCGCTATGGCGCCCAAGGAGTAGAAACTCAGGTTGTGGATGTGTTGCATCCCGTCTCCGGCAGTATGGAGGTTGTCCATGATTTGGTCGGCTCGAGCTCCGAGCTTCCGAAGCTCTTCGGGGTCTCGCAGCACGCTCTGTAGTGGGATGGTCCTCTCGGTCTGCGGCGGGGGTGCCCGAGCTTCGATCTCCGTTAATGTCAAGTTAAACGACGGGAGGTAGTTTTCCTGTATGATCTGCGATGTTCGCCCGATGGTTTTGATGCTGAAATCTCGGGCGGTTACTATACATACGCCTACCAAAGCCAGTATTCCCGAATTATTCAATATTTCGTGCTGAGTGGGATTTTTCCCACAATTTATCCCTATGGGGACCGGGGTTGGCGCGACGTATAACCATCGTCCTTGCTGTTGCATTGGAACGATTAAGGGATGTGTGATTTCGACAACCCTTTTCGCGCAATTTTTCCCGTTACCGGTGTCCATTTTCGCATAGATTAGGACTTCGCAGGGCGCGTCGCGTGTGACCGGCATAGTAGGGTGTGTTGGTGGGCAAATGTACGATTTGCCCAGTACCTTGCAAATTTTTATGTCATCGTATGTCATCCTTAGGTACTTGCGATTCTCTATATCTATTACCAAGTGGGACTCGGTCGCTTCTATGTAGTAGTGCCTGCCATTGTCCGCTCGCGTGGGTATGGGGTATACTTTTTGCATACTATATCGTTGCTGCCCGATCAGCGGTATGTCCAGCACGAGTACCACTGCGTTGCCTTCGCTGTAAGCCCTGGTATCGGCCAGTCGCATAAGTGTTGACACTTGGTCAGGTGCTATTGCGACCGGGAAACTACTGCCCGACGGTAGGTGTGGTAGTGCCTCTACGAGGTGCCTAGCGAGTGTGCGTGGCGGCAGGGACGTTGCTCGGGCCTTACCGCTAGCTATATCGTCCACCAGCCACACTAGCTCCTGTACGTCGCCGAGTAATGCTTCGACCGCAATACTTATCGCGTTGAGCGTCTCGTCCAAGTGTTGGCGTCTCTCTATGTAGTATACTTCGCTGTTAAGCGTGCGGTTGATATGCTGCATCAGGGACAGCAGGGTCTGTTCGTTAGCCTGTATGTGTTGCGCGCTTTCATTAAATAAGCAGAGCGTGGTTTTTATGACTTGTATTTGATTTTTTAATCCTTCCTTCAGGGTCTGGTGGGACGCCTCCAGGCGCGTTATCTCTTCGTGTAGTTCCTTTGCGTCGGTGGCATCCATGTTTCCCGTGATGGCTTTGATTATGCTTCCGAGGCCATCTACCAATCCTCGGCGCTCTCTGACGGGGCGCGTCCCGAAGAGGTCGAATATGGTCAGTATTCCTGTCTCTATTCTTTTCTTCATTCTCGGAACCGAGTCGCTTATGACGGGGCATATATCGTTGGCGCGAGTTTCGCTTTCGCACAGCTCCGTCAGACGTTGTAGGCTTTCGCTTATCTCCCCCTCTCGGTGCAGTAGTGCAGCGAGGTCCAGCCTGATTATCAGTCGCCACGTCGATTGAATTATTGTAAGGCTCCCTATGTTCTCGTAGTAGATGCCCGGAGTGCTGGCAAAAGTGCTGACGAGGTAGTCGGCTGTACGCGGTGTGGCTGTGGTTTGTCCATACCTTGCTGCGATTAATCTGCAATCAGACGAGGGGAGGAAAGCGTGAGTTCTCCCTCTTTCGTTGCAGTCTCGCGAGTTTCGCTCGAGGGCTTTTTGGCTCATTCTTGTTCTCACAACCCGACTGGAACGATGTCAACCATTCTTGTCCGCGTTTCCAGGGCCTCGCCCTACGGGGCAGTCCTCTGTAAGGGGGACGACGTAACTCCCGCGGTAATGGAGCTAATTGTAAGTACTCTCCTTACCTTGCTTGGAATTTTTAATGTTTCCGTAAAATTCTTATTTATTTTAATTTTCATTTTTATTTTCAGAGCTGCCTGGTCGTGGTACCAGGGCCTAGTCGGCGCTGGCTGTCCGACGAGTTTCGGGAGCGAGCGGCTACTCGCCGTCGCCGCCAGGACAACCGCCGAGCGGTGTATTGTCTGTGGGGCCTGGGGCCGTGGCTCGGAGACGAAGAGCCCTATCACGATTTCGTCGGGCTGCGCCGGCTCTTCGCTGAGGAGCCGCTTCATACTTGTCCCACTTGCGGAACCATCTTTGTTTAATAATAGTCATAATTCTTTCGGGAATTTATGTTTTTATGTTAATTAAAAATTTTCGAATTTACCTCGAGTCGTTAATGGAGTTCCTACCTTGCGCTCCGTGGAGCTCCCTACCCTCATTTATTTAGTTTTTATTTAGTTTTTAATGATCAATAAATAGTTTCAGGCGGTTGGCGTGGACCGCCTGAATTTTCCGTCCCTTCTGGACGACGTAATTGACGGGAGGCCTCGCTTCCACTATCTCGTGGGGTCCCGTCCACTTCGGGGTCAGCTTGGCCGTCCGCCCCCTGCGCACCGTCTCGTCACGGAGGAGTACGCGTTCGCCGACGCGGTACTCCTGCTCCTGTGCGCCTTGGTCGTATGTGGTTTTCGACCGTCTTTTCGCGCCTTCCGGGTTGTCTCTTGCTACAGTCCATGCGGCTCGTAGTCGTTCGCGTAGCTCTTGGACGTAGTCGTCGTATGCATAGGTGCGGCGGGGCTCCTGCTTCACGGCGGTCGGTAACTCCGCTTCGCGTCCATACACCAACACATGGGGTGACAATCCAGTCCCTGTATGTGGAGTGGTGTTGTACGTGAACATCGCGTATGGCAGCCACTCGTCCCAATTACCTTGGTCCTCGTTTATGAAATTTTTCAGGTATTCAGCGAGGGTGCGGTGCGATCTTTCTAGCGCGCCGTTTGACTCTGGGTGGTAAGCAGTCGTTTGTATCTTCTTGATTCGGAGCAGTCGACACATCTCTCTGAAGGTCGAGCTGAGGAAATTCGTGCCTTGATCAGATAATATTATTTCCGGTGTTCCGTGCCGGCAAATCAATTCTTCTACGAGCGCTTTTGCTACTGTCGGAGCCTCTTGGTTCGGTAGTGGAATTGCTGCGCTGTATTTGGTAAGTGCGTCTTGGATCGTAAGTATATATTTTTTTCCGTTGACGCTTTCCGGTAACGGTCCTACGATGTCGACCGCAACTTTTTCGAACGACCTCGATGGGGTGTCAGTTACCACCATTGGTACTCGTTCCCTTTTCCCGATTTTATTTTTCTGGCAGGATCCGCACGATGTTATGTATTTTTCTAAGTCCCTTCTTATGCCGGGCCAGTCGTACTTGGTCCGGATCCGATGCAGCGTACGCCTGATACCCTGATGCCCTCCTAAGGGGGTGTCGTGGTATTCTTTTATGATTTTCAGGCGGTCTTCGAAGGAGGGAGCGGCTACGCCACTGCGGCAGTCGCTGCGCTCTTTCATAACGCTGTCTTCTTCTGTGCTGCTGGAAGTTCGTAGGCTACGGGCCCCTCCGTGCCGCGCTTCCTCAGCAGGCCTTTGCGGTGCTCTGTCCGCAATTTCTTCGCTCGGTGTGCCCACCGGTGGCTCCGCCGTTGGGTCGCTCTCTCTCTCGAGCAGCCTTGCAACGTTCGCCTTTCGCGGCCTTCCGCGCTTCGCGGGTCCGCCATACTGTGCTGGGCCCGCTCTGTCCTTGTCAGCGGTGCTCGCAGTCTTACCAGTGGCCTGCGTATGTAGCTTGCGTGGTCTACCCCTTCCCCGTCCGCACGGCTTTTCGGCGGGGCTGTGGGGTTCAGTAGAGCGTTCTGCAGGCACGCTGCGAATCTCTCTGTCCTCTTCTGGCGCATTGGCCAGAGCGGCCTCTCTCTCTGCCGCGTTGCTAGGCTGGCCCGGGGTATTCTCGGCTCTCCGCTTTGTGCGGCTATCCGTACCCGGGCGCTTGCTGTCCTCGTCTCGCTCACGGGCGAGCTTGACCTCTCGCTCCAGCGAGCTACCATGGCTATACGGGGTATCTTCGGCTGTCCGCTTTGTGCGGTCTTTCGTTGTGCCTACTTGCCCCGTCGTGCTGTCCTCTTCCGACTCACAGACTTCGTTCCTAGCTCTCGCTTGGGTCCTCGTAGTAGCGAATATACGACTTAACGCATCGGCGTTTGTATTACGCTTTCCGGCCTTATATTCAACGTTAAATTCGTGTTCGGCCAATTTAATTTTCCAACGCATTAATCTCGAACCTGGGTCCTTTACTCCGAACAGCCAGGTGAGCGGTTGGTGGTCCGTCACTACCGTGAAACGTGTACCATAAATATATGGTCGAAATTGAGCGAGAGCCCAAACTATGGCGAGTAGCTCTTTTTCCGTGGTTGTATAATTGAGCTCGGCCTTTGACATGGTGCGGCTCGCGTAACATATGGGCAAATCGTCCCCGATCTTGCCTTGCGATAAGATTGCGCCGAGCGCCCTGTCTGAGGCATCTGTCGTTACAACAAACGGCTTCGTGAAGTCTGGATACTGCAGTATCGGTGCTGTGGTAAGGGCTGTCTTCAGTTCTTCGAAGGCAGCGTCTCTTACTGCGGTCCATTTGAATTCGACCCCTTTCTGGGTTAATTCTGTAAGTGGCTTCGCGGTTCTCGAGAAGTCCTTGATGAATTTTCGATAGTAGCCAGCTAGTCCGAGGAAAGATTGTACTCCTTTTATATTTCTCGGTACTGGGAATTCCCTTACTACTTCCAGTTTCTGCGGATCAGCACGTACGCCCTCTTTGGATATGATGTGGCCGAGGTACTGCGTTTCCTTGCGCAGGAACTGGCACTTGCTCGGTTGCACTGCTAATCTGGCTTTTCTTAGCCGCTGCAGTACCTCTCGTAACCTGTCATTGTGCTCCTTGAAGGTTTTGCCGTGAATTACTATGTCGTCTAAGTACACATAGCATTTGACGCCCTGTAGTCCTGCCAGCGCGGAGTTCATCAACCTCTGGAAGGTCGGTGGGGCGTTTTTGAGTCCGAAAGGCATTCGGTTATACTCGAAATGGCCCTGTGGTGTGGAAAATGCGGTCTTTTCCTTGTCTTGCTTTGCCATCGGGATTTGATGAAATCCAGAGGCGAGATCCAAGGTCGTATAGTATCGGGCCCTTCCCAGCTGGTCCAATATCTCGGTGATATTAGGCAGTGGGTACGAGTCTCCGATGGTGGCTTCGTTCAGCTTCCGAAAGTCCACTACTACGCGCATTTTTCTCTCTCCGGCTGCGTCAGGTTTCTTCGCTACAACCAGCAGCGGGGCGTTCCATTGACTCCGGCTAGGTTGGACAATGCCTTCCTCAAGCATTTCGCGGGTCTGCCTCTCCACTTCTCTCTTGTGGGTCTCGGGCAGCCTGTATGGGTGCACCTTAATGGGCTGCACCCCCTCCTTAAGGGGTATCACATGTTCTACCATAGGCGTGCATGGCAGCCTGTCCCCCGGGAGGTGGAACACATCTTCGTATTCTTTCGTGATCTCATCGAGCGCTTCGCGCTCTTCCTTATTGAGATTTCGTGCGTCTAGCTCTTGAGCTAGTCGCGCGAGGCGGTCGGCCCCTCGCTCCGCGCTGACGGTGCATACTTCGGGCGTCGCGGCCTCGGGACCGTGACCCACTGCCGTTATCTCTAGAGGCTCGAGTTCCACCACCGGGCGTTGTACCTCAACAGCCTTCTCTGTGGTGTTTATTAGACTTACTGCACAGCTGCTACCGTGCGGCGGCGTGATGCAGGCTCCCATTATTACTCCTTTTCCGAGTTCCATTTTAGAGAGCAGTCCGATAAATTTGCTCTTGGTCGCGGCGTAAGCGACGGTCTCGCTGCGTGGCGGCAGGGTCATCTTCACCGAACCATCTAAAAGCGGCATGCAATGTCCGTATAGTTTAATCATTTCGCCGTGCAAGATATCTGCTTTATGATGTTTAATGAAGTCCATACCAAGCAGTCCGTTGACCTTCAACGGCACGGTGCTCGGAACGATGTAAAACCAATGCTCTACATTTAGAGCCGGCGTCTCGAGCGTGATGTTCGCCATTCCTAGAGGAGTAAATTTTTCTCCCGCCACCCCTTGTAATTCCACTTTGCAGTCTTTCACCATAGTCTCGGGTTTGAGACAGTCTTCTTTAATGATGCTGCATTGGGCTCCGGTGTCTGCCTTGAGGGTGAGTACCCCAGACACGGCCAGCGATGCAATAATATCGAAATCACTGGCGGTGGCACTCGACGCCGGCAACGTTACTTGTAGCAGTTGTAGCTTGCTTGCGGGCTTTTCCTGGGCTGTTAGTGTGTTCAGCCTCATCGTTGCTAGCGGGCGGGTGTCCGTGTTATTCCGACCGGTACCCGTCGTTACTGTCGTTTTTTTTTCCTTATCTTCCGAGTCCTTTTGACGTTGGGGCTGCTGTGTCGTCCGAGCGGGTTCGCTCTGGTTTAGCGATAACCTCTTTCTACAGTCCCTCCACACGTGGCCCTTCTTCTGGCAGTAGTTGCACACGATGTCGACGTTGTGTATGGACTTATTTTCACTGGGCATTGGCAGGCTCACTCTTCCCGATCTCCGGGTGCAGTCTCGTGCCAAGTGTCCGGCGTTCCCGCAGGTGAAACAATTTTCGTTCTGCCGGGATAGTGCGCCCTGGGACCTTCTGGGGTGGCTCGACGCTCCCCCTAGCCCTCCCTTAGGCTGCACCATGTTGGTTATCTCTATGGCCCCGGCCACGGAGTCATGCAACGTTTGGTAATTTCGAGCACGTACCAGCACTTGCACCTGGCCGTGCAGGCCGTTTTCGAAGTTGGCCTGTGCGCTTCGTCGTGTGACGCTCTCGACGGTAATCTTTTGATCCTCGGTTTGCAACGGCTCGCAGAGTATTTCGGCGATGTCTACCGTGATCCGTTCCGTCCGTGCCGCGTAGGCGGCGATGTCCTCGTTCTGTCCCTGCCGGAGGGAGCTGAACTCCATTTGCAGCGCGGCCAGGGACTTCCGTTGTCCGTACAACGCTTCCAACTCGCTCCTGAGTTGCGCCATGGTGCTGATGGTTTTGTGCTGCAGTTGTCTTGCTGCTGCACCCTCTAGCTTACTCATAACGATCAACTCGAGGAGAGTGTCATGCTCCTCCTCTGCTACCCTGCGGAATATCGTCTCGCAGGACTTTAGGAAGAGAGGCAATGCCTTTGAATCTTTGCCGTTGAATGTTTTTACCATTTTTATTCCGAGACTGAGGCTGAGCATGTTTGAGGGCCTCTGCGTCTCCTCGAATCGCGCGCGTCTCGGGGACAGCGCGGGGGGCGGGATGTCCTCCATCCCAGCTCCTCCTAGCCGTCGCTGGAGCTCGGCAATTTGCTCCCGTAAGGAGTGGATTAGTTCGTATTTGTCTGCACCTACCTCGTTGAGCGTGCTCGCCAAGTTTCGTCTTGCTGACGGTGTTTCAACCCCCTGTAGCTCGCGATCGAGTTCGCGTCGACTTTGCTCGTGCTCGCGCTGCAGCCTTTCGCACTGCCGTCGAGCTCTTACCAAGTCACGGTGGCTCCGGTCGATCGCCTCTAAACGATCTTGTACTCTCGAAGTCACCGATCGTGCCGTTGTACCGGTGGCTGACGGGAAACCTACGCGATCTATCGTTTGCAAGCTTCCGAGTTCCCACTCATCCATGTCCTCATCTAGGTATTCAGGCGTTCGTTCGCCAGTGGCCATATTGAACACGTCGTCGCTACCTATGCTATTGTTATCTCGAAATGCCGTGCCCCTGAGAGGGTTTACGCCGAACTCGGCGTCCAGTCGGCCTGCGACGGCCTCTTGCCTATCGGTGGGGATTCGTCCCGACGGCGCGAGCTCTGTTAACGCCCTGCGCGCTTCGTATACTATTTCCTCTACGGCGGCAGCTAATCCAGCTGTGGAGTCTGCCCCTTCGCCGGGAGTCGCAGTTCCTAATGAATTGACTCTACGTTTCGGTTTCGCTCCCCTAAATATCGGCATGTTGCTAGTTTCGCGGTGGACAAACTCTAAAATATGCTCGCAAAATTTCTAGAGATATTTTCTCCAAATTTTCCAAAATATTTTTCCTGACTGGCTTCAGTTTATTGGCTATGTATGAGTATAAAGTAACCGCCACTTACAGAAAGATGATCTGGTAGACGGTCCTTTCCATTGCGATGTCCTCGGGTGCTGTTCCTTCGGTGCTGTAGACCCGTTGTCTCTTAGCTTTCCTCGAAGGTTGGTCCAGTTGTCCTCCCTGGTACCGTTGACCCGTATCTCCGTTGGTTCCTGGGTTCGTCCTTGGTGCGTCGCCAACGATTGCGCGACGGCTTCTTTTCGAGTAGCTGCTATGCGTACTCGGTTGCACACTTTGTGCGGTTTTCCGCGACTTGACGTGACACCGTCAATCGGGACTTTAAACGGTTGACCAATACGTCACCCCGCACCGACGTTCACTTCACGCTTCGCGTTAGATTAGTCGGGTTTTCACGAACTACACTGGTGTCCTTGCACGCGTCGTAGTCGTCACTTCAGAGTATTCTCAACTTTGTCCAAAACACTTTTGTCCTAATAAATCGCGAATCACTTAACTTCGGCAGATCCCACCGCTGCCACCAAATGTTATGCCGGTACCGGGTAATTAGATTATTCGGTATTCGGTATAATATTAAAAAGTTATTATTTTTCGGGATCGTTTGCCGATAAGGAGATGGATCTCGAGTTATCGATGAAAACACGAATTTATGTAAAAGGAAGTATTTATTATAGGCAACGGTGACTTTCCGTTGTCTATTTAGAAGTAAAGTAAGAAAGTACAATAATGCGTTGTTTCGAGAATTTCACGAGGAACCAACCGTTCTCTGCTAAGTCGAAATTAATTCTGTCCTTTCGTAAAGCAGTTGCTAACTGTCTTCACGAAAATCCCTTAGTTGGCAGCTTTAGCTTTAGCCTATCGTAGATCGCCTCGCGAGTCGCTTCATGCTGCGTCGGCGTCTACTTCGCATCCCGTCTTGTATGACAGCTATCTTTCAGAATTCCATCTCTAACTGTGTCCGCTAAGGAATATTCCTGAGAATACGTTAGAGGAATATTCCGCGACACAACAGTATAAATTATTTTAAATAAATTAGAAATCTAGATTTTAAGTGACTTTCTGTTTATTTATTATCTTCTCCGATAAATTAGTATATAAATTATTTTAAATCAATTAGAGTTTTAGATTTCAAGTGATTTTCTGTTGATTAATTAACTCTTTTATATATAAAGATTTAAATTATTTTTAATAAATGAAAGTTTTTTATTGAAAATAATTTTCTATTGATTTATTATCTTCTCAGATAATATAGTGTATAAATTATTTTAAATAAATTAGAATTCTAGATGTTAAGTGATTTTCTATTGATTTATTTACTTCTCCAATGAATTGGTGTATATATGATTAAAAATGAATTAGAATTTTAGAATTTGAGTGATTTTTTATTGATTTATTGGTTTGTTGGATAAATTAATATGTAAATTATTAAAACTAAATTCAAATTTAAGATTTTAAGTGATGTCCTACCGATTTATTATCTTCTCCGGTAAATTAATATATAAATTATTTGAAACAAACTCGAATTTTCAATTTAAAGTATTGTCTATTGATTTATTACTTTCTCCGATAAATTAATGAATAAATTATTAAAAATAAATTAGAATTTTAGATTTTATGTGATTTTCTATTGATTTAGTATCTTCTCCGATAAATTGATGAATAAATTGTTTAAAATAAATTAGCATTTTTAATTTAAAGTATTTTCTGTTGATTTATTATCTTCTCAGATATAAGAGTGTATAAATTATTTCAAATAAATCAGTATTCTAGAGTTTAAGTGATTTTCTACTGATTTATTATTTTCTCAGATAAAATAGTGTATAAATTATTTTAAATAAATTAGAATTCTATATGTTAAGTTATTTTCTCTTGATTTATTAACTTCTCCAATAAATTAGTATATAAATGATTGAAAATAAATTAAAATTTTAGACTATAAGTGATTTTTTATTGATTTATTATTCTGTTCGATAAATTAATATATAAATTATTTGAAATATTTTTGAATTTGAGATTTTAAGTGATTCTCTCTTGATTTATTATCTTCTCCGATAAATGAAAAGATAAATTATTTAAAATAAATTAGAATTTCAGATTTCAAGTGATTTTCTATTGATTTATTAACTTCTCCAATAAATTAGTATATAAATCATTAACAATAAATTAGACTTTTTAATTTAAGGTATTGTCTATTAATTTATCAATTTCTTTGATACATTAATATATAAATTATACAAAATAATATAGAATTATAGATTTTAAGTGATTTTCTATTGATTTATACTTTTCTTCGACAAATTAATGAATAAATTTAGAATTTTAGATTTTAAGTAATATTCTATTGATTTATTATTTTCTCGGGTAAATTGATGTATAGATTATGTTAAACAAATTATAATTTTTAATTCAAAGCGATTTTCTATTGATTTATTACCTTCTCCGGTAAAATGATATATAAATTATTTTAAATAAACTAGAATTTTAGATTTAAAGTGATTTTCTACTGATTTATTATTTTCTCCGGTAAATTAGTATATAAATTATTGAAAATAAATTAGAATTTTAGATTTTAAGTGATTTTCTATTGATTAATTATCTTCTCCGATAAATTGTAGGATAAACTATTCAAAAAATATAAATATTTCAGATTTTAAGTGATTTTCCATTGATATATTGACTTCTTCGATAAATTAATGAATAAGTTATTAAAAATAAATTAGAATTTTTTATTTAAAGTGAAATTCTATTGCTTTATTATCTTCTCCGATGAATTAATGAATAAATTTTTTTAAATAAATTAGAATTTTTTATTTAAAACGATTTTCTATTGATTTAGTATATAATTTTATTGAGCCATTCTTGCCTTTACGGCTTTAGAATATAACATATGTTTTACATATTCGCCTCCACTTTCTTCTCTTTGGTTTTTGCGTACATTTTCCCTAATCTCTACATTATCACTTGTTTCTTTCTTCCATACTCTGTTTCTTCCTTAGTTCCCATACTGCTTGTTACTCTTCGTCACTTCTTTGGTCTCTCTTTCGAACGCTCTACAGTACTCGCAGACGCTTTGATTTACTTCTCCTTTCAGTAGTTTGTTCCACTCGTCCTGTTAATTTCGAAATCCAAATAGTTTTTCTACTACCTCTCTCAATTCAGGTTTCACTTTCTCCTTGAATTTCGGGCATTCCCTTATGTGTTCTAGATTCGCCGTTCCTTTTCCACACAGTCTGCAGCTTTCTTCCTGGAATCCCTTATTCCCTCCCCGGCCGACGTTTCCACACCTCATCCTCGCCCATTGCTCTTTATCCGCACCTTTTATTTCTTGTTGGTCCCAGTATTTTTCCGGTCCTAGGGTGTCTTTTCTTCCTTTATATTGTGGGCAATATTTTGATTTTTCTATTTTGCTCCAGTCTTCTTGTATGACTTGATCCGCCAATGTCTTGCATCATATATTCATTTCTGCCTCCACTCTTTCTCTGTCTTTCCCGGGCCCCATCATCCTCATTGTCACTCCATCACCTACTCTTCTAAACGCTGTTTCCAACTCTTTTCCCCATCTTGTTGCCTTCCCATTCTTCCAGTTTCGTAGTTCCTCTCTCAAACAAATCTTCGGTCATCTCGTCTCTTCCATCTCTAATATACTGCTAATATATTTACTCGCCCGCATCCTCGCTTCCACTTCGATCTTTTGTCTTCCCGCCTCCATTCTCCATATATACGCTAGCGTATTTCTATTCACTCCCAGCATCATCTTAACGTATCTTCCTGCAACTTTCTCTATCTCCTGCCTTTCTTTCCAACCCCAAGTTTCAGCTCCATACGTTAGTATCGCCTTAACCAAAGTATCCAAGAGATAGGGTCTCCTTCTTAATCCATCTATTCTCGCTCGTTTCATTACCCCCCAAGCCACGTTCGCTGCAAGCTGAGCTTTCGCTGCTATCGACTTCAGATGTTTTGTGTAGGAATTTTTTGTAGTGAACCAGAATCCAAGATATTTATAACTATTCACTTCTTCGACCGTCTTCTATCCATATCTCCATTCTTCTCTCTTCTTTCTTTTCCCCCCTTTCGGAACACCATGACCTTCGTTTTTGCTATGTTGACCTGCATTTGATTTTTTTCCACATATCCTGACAACGTTCTCAACATTGCATTTAGACCTTTGTCATCTTCGGCCATTAGCGCTACGTCATCTGCGAATTTCAAAGCGAAGATTTTCGTATTCCCGATGACACTTCCTCCTTCATTTCTTCTTATCCACTCGTTATCCATGTCATCGAGAAAGATGTTGAACAATGTGGGGCTCAGTGGACACCCTTGTCTCACCCGTCTCTTCGTCTCGAATCTTTCGGTACAACCCGTCTGTGTGATGACCTCGTTCAATGTTCTTTTATATATACTTTTTACCATATTAACCATTCGACCCTCTATACCCAGTCCTCTTAACTTTTCCACCAATAGTTTCCTGTTGACCATGTCGAAAGCGGCTTTAAAATCCACGAATGCCACGTACAACTTGCCTCCCTTGTTCCTGAGCCTGTTTTCTATTAGCGAATTTAAAACAAAAATGTGATCTCTCGTCGACCTCTGTGCTCGGAATCCACTTTGACTCTCGCTTAGTTTTTTATTTCTTTCCAGCCACCCCCTCATCCTTTTTGCCATAATCGCTGTCAGAATCTTGTAGCCTACATTTAGTAATGACACTCCCCGATAGTTTGCTGCTTCGTTCTTATCCCCGGCTTTGAAAATCGGGTAAATCCTCGCCACTTGCCAGTTCTTCGGAATATTTCCCTCTTTCCAGATGTTACTCAAAATCCCGTGCCATTCCTTCAGTACTTCCTTCGGCATCCATTGGAAGAATTCTATGGCGACTCCATCTTCTCCCGGTGCTTTTTTCTTGTTGATTTTTTTCATAGTTTCCAGCATTTCGTCTAGTCCAATGTCTCGGTTCAGCTCGTGTGGTTCGTCCAAATTCGCTTCCTCCGTCTCCCCTCCCAATTCGTCCTCGTTTATTTCCTTTTCCTTGTCGGCCATTCCTCCCAATATTTGTTTAAAGTGTGAGAGCCACTCGTCTGCCTTAATTCCCTTTCCCATAACCTTTTTCTTGGGTCTAAACCCTCTGATCGATTCCCAGAAATCATTCATTGTCTTGCTTCCCTCCACTTTCTTCCATCTTTCCTCGTTCCACTGGTTCTTCTTGTCTTCGTATAATTTTTTAAGTTCTTTCCTTTCCTTCCCCAGGATTTTCCTCTCAATAGCCTTCTTTGTTTTTATATATTTGGAAAGGGCTGCCCATACACGACTTCTTTTTTCTTTGCACTCTCTATCGAACCAGCAACGCCCCTTCTTCTTCCTTCTCCTCCTCATTCCTACTTCCATTGCCGCCTTTCTTATCATTCCCATCACTATTTCCATTCGCTCCTCCGTTGTCCCTTGCTTTATTTCCGGTTTCCATAGCTTGGCTAGTGCTTTCTCATATTCTTCCGCATGCTTTGGTTTCCAAACTATAGAGTTCTCCCTTTTGTTTTTGGTTTGTCCTACCCCTTCTTCCTCTTCGTCCTCGTCTATTTCTATCTCGAATGCTACCTCCACAGGAAAGTGATCCGACTCTGTTCTCGGAATCACTGTTACTGATTTCACAGGAATCATGTTTGCCTCATTCTCCTTAATTATTACTAAATCCAAAACTGAACTTCCTCTCGGCCCCACATACGTGAGTTTCCCGTCTTCGTCGCCTCGGATTCGACCGTTCAGCACTGTTAGCCCGTACTCTTCACAAAGCTGAAGTAACTTTCTGCCTTCCGTGTTTATTGTATCGTCCTCAGAGTGTCTCACCCATTCCTCGTGCTCGTCCTCCGCCGATCTTCCTTGATCCTTGCCAATTCTTGCATTCCAGTTCCCTACCAGTAACATCCTCTCCCCCTCCCTGATGTTTTCTTGTACCAACGGTTCCAACTCTTTTTTCACCGATGTCATGCCCACATTATTGTACATTGAAATGATCTTCCATTTTCCTCGGCTTATTTCTCCTTCGAGCTCGAGACCAAATTTCCACTCACGTACCTTCATGTTCATCTTATTTTTCTTTACTCCGACTAGTTGTCCTCCCTTTGCCCTGCCTTTATTATTTTCTCTAGTTGCTGATTTAGCTGTCCACTCAAATTTATCACTCAGGTTATTTACCCACCACTCCGCCGACTTTTCCTCGATCCACGTTTCTAATAATATGACTATTGAATACTCTTCCACAAAATTCATTGCTTCCGCCAGATTTACTATCCCTGCAATATTCCAGACTATTAGTTTCTGCGCTGGTGGCTCTCTTCTCTCACGTTCCGGAAATCCGGATTTTCTAGTTTGTCCTTCTGCTCGTTCCATCTCCAGCACCTACCATTTATTGTTAACTTTATATACCCTCTCCTGATTCTGCTTCCTTTCTTCTCTTCTTCCTTCGCGCTTGCCCATATTTGCCTCTGAATTTCGCGCTCTTTTCTCGTTAAGTCATCGTCGATGTAGATTTTACTGCCCCTGAGTAGGCCTCTATTTCTCATCAGACTCTTCTTGTCCTCTAGCGTGTTCAAAGAAACCAGCACATTTGCAGTACTAGATTTCTCGCCCGCAACTCCTCTTAGCTGCACCGCTTTCTTCACACTTATACTCGTTTTCAATTGTCCTCCGAAAAAATCCTCTACCTCTTCAATAAAGTTTTTCCCGTTAAATTCTTTACCCTTGATCATAACATTCGATCTTCTGTGTTGTCTTTCCTGTTTTTCCAGTTTACCGTCTATTGTTGCCATCAATCTTCCGGTGTCTTCTCTACTTTTTTCCTTGGCAATCTCCTCAACCCTCTTCTCGATTTTTTTGAGCCAGCACTCCTCGATTTGAGCCTCCGGGATGTTAATATTATTTCTCACGGTCATCTTTCCGACTTCGTCTCTTATCCACTTCTTTAGTTCCTTGTCGCTGCTTCCCTGGCTTTGCTGCTGACTTGACTTTTTTTCGAGCGCATCCACTCTCGTCATTAACAGTTGCCTTTCATCGTCTCTTATTTCATTTACGTTGCTCCTTTTGCTCTGTTGTTGACTTGTCTTCTTTTCCAGCTCGTTTATTCTCGTTTTCAGCAACTGCCTCTCCACCGTCCATTCCACCTCCCTCCTATGCATCTCTTCCCTCATCGCATCTAGCTCATTCTGTATGGCTTGGCGTCCCAGATTGCATTCTCTTTCGATAGTCTTCTTTGTTTCTTCTTTTAATACGAGAAAGTTCTCAATCATCTTTGCCTGTAACTTCTCAGGCATCTCACCCAATCTGCTGTTAATTTCGTCGCCCGTCATTTTTTTAATCCGTTGCTCTTCCTCGTTCGAATAAGATATATGCTCCGTCGATACTACCTCAATGTAATCTGCGCCGATTACTGCTTGTTGGTATACAGGTTTGTCGCACTCGCTTTTATCAACTGCCGCCCGACCTCTTTCTTCCTCGCTATGCACCACCGCTCTATGCACCTCGTTTCTTGTCATCGGCGATCTTATCACTTTCCTCCCTCCCCCGAAAGCCCCCATATATGCCTCCATAGTCGTTCTTTCTTTTCTTTCCACTCGTTTCGTTTTATTCCTTGATCCCAAGGGTCTACCCTTTGCCTTCTTCTTCTCACCCACCTTGTTGTTTCAGGGTGTTAGCATCTCGTTGAGCCCTGGATCCTCCTCCTAGTACGTTTCGCCATCCGATCTCTCATCGTCGCTGCCATCTACTTTCGTGTCGATCGACTTGACGTGATCTCCCATGCTTGTGCACCTGCCTGTTTAACCTCGAAAAATAAACTCGATATCTATGCTACTGCTGCTCTCGAATTTTCGGTTTCTCTCAAACCACTTATTTCTCCCCTTACTTCGGGCTCTTCTCCCAACCCTTCACTACCTTTTTCACCGTCAATATTTCTAATTTCCACTTTCTTTGCTACTTAAAACACAAAGCTTCCAAATACACGTACGCACACTTCAGCCGCCATTTTTTTCCCCCTATTGATTTAGTATCTTCTCCGTAAAATTGATAAATGAATTATTTGAAATATATTAGAATTTTGGATTTTCAGAGATTTCCTATTGTTTAATTATCTTCTCCGATAAATTGATGAATAAACTATTTGAAATATATAAAAATTTCAGATTTGAAGTGATTTTCTAATGATTTATTGACTTCTCCAATAAATTAGTGTATATATGATTAAAAGTAAATTAGAATTTTTAATTTGAAGTATGGTCTATTGATTTATTATCTTCTCAGATAAAATAGTGTATAAATTATTTTAAATAAATTAGAAATTTAGATTTTATGTGATTTTCTGTTGATTTATTATCTTCTCCGATAAATTAATATATAAATTATTTAAAATCAATTAGAGTTTTAGATTTTAAGGGATTTTCTGTTGATTAATTAACTCTTTTATAAATTAAGATTTAAATTAGTTTAATAAATAAAAGTTTTTTATTGAAAATAATTTTCTATTGATTTATTATCTTCTCCGGTAAATTGATACATAAATTATTTTTAATAAATTAGAATTTTTCATTTAAAGTGAATTTCTATTGATTTACTATCTTCTCCGATGAATTAATGAATACATTTTTTTAAATAAATTAGCATTTTTAATTTAAAGTTTTTTCTATTAATTTATTATCTCCTCAGATAAAATTGTTAATAAATTATTTTAAATAAATTAGAATTCTAGATGTTAAGTGATTTTCTATTGATTTATTTACTTCTCCAATAAATTAGTGTATATATGATTAAAAATAAATTAGAATTTTTAATTTAAAGTATTGTCTATTGATTTATTATCTTCTCAGATAAAATAGTGTATAAATTATTTTAAATAAATTAGAAATCTAGATTTTATGTGATTTTCTGTTCATTTATTATCTTCTCCGATAAATTAGTATATAAATTATTTTAAATAAATCGGAGTTCTAGATTTTAAGTAGATTTGTGTTGATTTATTAACTCTTTTATAAATTAAGATTTAAATTATTTTTAATAAATAAAAGTTTTTAATTCTCAATAGTTTTCTATTGATTATATTTATATATTTATATATATATATTTATTATCTTCTCCGGTAAATTAATATATAAATTATATTTAATAAATTAGAATTTTTTATTGAATGCGAATTTTTATTGATTTATTATCTTCTCCGATGAATTATTGAATAAGTTATTAAAAATAAATTAGAATTTTTTATTTAAAAGGATTTCCTATTGTTTATTCTTTCCGCCGATAAATTGATAAATGAATTATTTGAAATATAATAGAATTTTGGAATTTAAGAGATTTCCTATTGATTAATCATCTTCTCCGATAAATTGATGAAAAAACTATTTAAAATATATAAAAATTTCTGATTTGAAATGATTTTCTAATGATTTATTGACTTCTTCGATCTATTAATGAATAAATTATTTTAAATAAATTAGAATTCTAGATGTTAAGTGATTTTCTATTGATTTATTTACTTCTCCAATAAATAAGTATATAAATCAATAAAAATAAATTAGAATTTTTTATTTAAAGTATCGTCTATTGATTTATTATCTTCTTAGAAAAAATAGTGTATAAATTATTTTAAATAAATTAGAAATCTATATTTTAAGTGATTTTCTGTTGATTTATTATCTTCTACGATAAATTAGTCTATAAATTATTTTAAGTAAATTAGAGTTTTAGATTTTAAGTGATTTTCTGTTGATTCATTAAATCTTTTATAAACTAAGATTTAAATTATTTTTAATAAATGAAAGTTTTAAATTCAAAATAATTTTCTATTGATTTATTATCTTCTCCGGTAAATTGATACATAAATTATTTTTAATAAATTAGAATTTTTTATTTAAAGTGAATTTCTATTGATTTATTATCTTCTCCGATAAATTAATGAATAAATTATTTAAAATAAATTAGAATTTTAGATTTTATGTCATTTTCTATTTATTACTTGACTCCTCCGATAAATTGATGCATAAACTATTCGAAAAATATAAACATTTCAGATTTTAAGTGGTTTTCTATTGATTTATTGACTTCTTCGATCAATTAATGAATAAATTTTTTTAAATAAATGAGCATTTTTAATTTAAAGTATTTTCTGTTGATTTATTATCTTCTCAGATAAAATAGTGTATAAATTATTTTAAATAAATTAGAATTCTAGATGTTCAGTGATTTTCTATTGATTTATTAACTTCTCCAATAAATCAGTGTATATATGATTTTAAATAAATTAGAATTTTAGAATTTAAGTGATTTTTTATTGATTAATTGGTTTGTTCGATAAATTAATATGTAAATTATTAAAAATAAATTCAAATTTTAGATTTTAAGTGATGTTCTACCGATTTATTATCTTCTCCGGTAAATTAATATATACATTATTTGAAATAAACTCGAATTTTCAATTTAAAGTATTGTCTATTGATTTATTATCTTCTCCGATAAATTAATGAATAAATTGTTAAAAATAAATAAGAATTTGAGATTTTAAGTGATTTTCTATTGATTTAGTATCTTCTCCGATAAGGTGATGAATAAATTATTTGAAATATATAAAAATTTCAGATTTGAAGAGATTTTCCATTGATTTATTGACTTCTTCGATCAATTACTAAATAAATTGTTTAAAATAAATGAGCATTTTTAATTTAAAGTATTTTCTGTTGATTTATTATCTTCTCCGATAAATTAGTATCTAAATTATTTTTTTTTAATTAAAAGCTAGATTTTATGTCATTTTCTATTTTTTAATTATCTTCTCCGATAAATTGATGGATAATGTATAAATTATTTTATATAAATTATAATGTTGAATTTTTAATAATTTTTTATTGATTTATTGTCTTCTCCGAAAAATTAGTATATAAATTGTTTTAAATACACTAGAATTTTATATTTTGAGTGATTTTCTATTGATTTATTATCTTCTTCGATAAATTCATGAATGAATTATTTGAAATAAATTAGAATTTTTTATTTAAAATGATTTTCTATTGATTTATTATTTTCTTCGACAAATTAATAAATAAATTTAGTATTTTAGATTTTAAGTGATATTCTATTGAGTTATTATTTTCTCGGGTAAATTCATATATAGATATGTTTAATAAATTATAATTTTTAATTCAAAGTAATTTTTTATCGATTTATTATTTATTCCGAGAAAATAATCATTAACATATTTCAAATAAATTATAATTTGTAATTTAAAGTATTTTCTATTGATTTATTACTTTCTCCGGTAAAATGATATATAAATTATTTAAAATAAACTAGAATTTCGATTTAAAATGATTTTCTATTGATTTATAATCGTTTCCGATAAATTAGTATATAATTTATTTAAAATAAACTAGAATTTTAGATTTTAAGCGATTTTCCATTGATTTATTATCTTCTGTGATAAATTAGTATATAAATTATTTAAAATAAACTAGGATTTTAGATTTAAAGTGATTTTCTATTGATTTATTATTTTCTCCGATAAATTAGTAGATAAGATATTAAAAATAAATTATCAGGGGTACAAATTGAAAATGCGGGTTTGATAACAGATGGCGTTACTAACGCTATACGCATCAGGCAGTACTGTGACTATGTTCATGTCAAAGCTACGTCTTATAGCTTTAATTTTCAGTATGTGTCAATTTGTCGCAGTGTCAAATTCATAGTTTTTTTGAGCTCTCAATATGTCGAGTTTCGTGCCAACAAAACAGCATTTGCGGGAAGTTTTAATTTACTTCTTTAATTTGAAGAAAAGTGCTGCTGAAGCACATCGATTGGTCTCCGAGGCTTATCCGAGTCATGTTCCATCGGTTTCAACGTGCGAGAGATGGTTTGTGCGGTCTAGAAGTGGTGATTTTGACGTTGAGGACAAAGAGCGGCCGGGCCAAGTGAAAAAGTTTGAGAATGCTGAATTGGAGGCAATACTCAATGAAGACTCGTGTCAAACTCAACAAGAGCTCGCAGATTTATTGGGAGTGACACAACAAGCCATTTCCCATCGTATAAAAGCCCTCGGAATGATCCAAAAGCAAGGACATTGGGTGCCGTATGAGCTGAAGCCGAGAGACGTCGAGCGCCGTTTTTTTGCATGCGAACTGCTGCTCGAACGGCAAAAACGGAAGGGTTTTTTGCATCGCATTGTCACTGGTGATGAAAAGTGGATCCATTACGATAACCCGAAGCGCAAAAAATCATATGGTTACCCCGGCCATGCATCATCATCGACGGCCAAACCAAATATTCACGGCGCCAAGCTCATGCTCTGTATTTGGTGGGACCAGCTGGGTGTGGTGTATTATGAGCTATTGAAATCGAACGAAACCATCACAGGAGCACTATACCGAACTCAATTGATGCGTTTGAGCCGCGCACTCAAAGAAAAACGGCCACAATACGAGCAAAGACACGACAAAGTAATTTTGCAACATGACAACGCTCGGCCACATGTTGCAGCGCCGGTCAAAACATACCTACAAACGCTGAAATGGGAAGTCTTACCCCACCCGCCGTATAGCCCAGATATTGCTCCTTCCGATTACCACCTTTTCCGATCGATGACACATGGCCTAGCTGACCAGCGCTTCCATTCTTACGAAGAAGCCCAAAAATGGGTCGATGACTGGATAGCAGCCAAGCCGGCCGAATTTTTTCGCGACGGTATCCGTAAATTGCCAGAAAGATGGGAAAAAGTTGTGGCTAGCGATGGACAATACTTTGAATAATTCATTTGTTACCATTTTTTCAGAATAAACGTTCAAAAATAGAAAAAAATCCCGCATTTTCAATTTGTACTCCTGATAGAATTTTAGATTTTAAGTGATTTTCTATTGATTAATTATCTTCTCCGATAAATTGATAGATAAACTATCAGGGGTACAAATTGAAAATGCGGGTTTGATAACAGATGGCGTTACTAACGCTATACGCATCAGGCAGTACTGTGACTATGTTCATGTCAAAGCTACGTCTTATAGCTTTAATTTTCAGTATGTGTCAATTTGTCGCAGTGTCAAATTCATAGTTTTTTTGAGCTCTCAATATGTCGAGTTTCGTGCCAACAAAACAGCATTTGCGGGAAGTTTTAATTTACTTCTTTAATTTGAAGAAAAGTGCTGCTGAAGCACATCGATTGGTCTCCGAGGCTTATCCGAGTCATGTTCCATCGGTTTCAACGTGCGAGAGATGGTTTGTGCGGTTTAGAAGTGGTGATTTTGACGTTGAGGACAAAGAGCGGCCGGGCCAAGTGAAAAAGTTTGAGAATGCTGAATTGGAGGCAATACTCAATGAAGACTCGTGTCAAACTCAACAAGAGCTCGCAGATTCATTGGGAGTGACACAACAAGCCATTTCCCATCGTATAAAAGCCCTCGTAATGATCCAAAAGCAAGGACATTGGGTGCCGTATGAGCTGAAGCCGAGAGACGTCGAGCGCCGTTTTTTTGCATGCGAACTGCTGCTCGAACGGCAAAAACGGAAGGGTTTTTTGCATCGCATTGTCACTGGTGATGAAAAGTGGATCCATTACGATAACCCGAAGCGCAAAAAATCATATGGTTACCCCGGCCATGCATCATCATCGACGGCCAAACCAAATATTCACGGCGCCAAGCTCATGCTCTGTATTTGGTGGGACCAGCTGGGTGTGGTGTATTATGAGCTATTGAAATCGAACGAAACCATCACAGGAGCACTATACCGAACTCAATTGATGCGTTTGAGCCGCGCACTCAAAGAAAAACGGCCACAATACGAGCAAAGACACGACAAAGTAATTTTGCAACATGACAACGCTCGGCCACATGTTGCAGCGCCGGTCAAAACATACCTACAAACGCTGAAATGGGAAGTCTTACCCCACCCGCCGTATAGCCCAGATATTGCTCCTTCCGATTACCACCTTTTCCGATCGATGACACATGGCCTAGCTGACCAGCGCTTCCATTCTTACGAAGAAGCCCAAAAATGGGTCGATGACTGGATAGCAGCCAAGCCGGCCGAATTTTTTCGCGACGGTATCCGTAAATTGCCAGAAAGATGGGAAAAAGTTGTGGCTAGCGATGGACAATACTTTGAATAATTCATTTGTTACCATTTTTTCAGAATAAACGTTCAAAAATAGAAAAAAATCCCGCATTTTCAATTTGTACTCCTGATATTTGTTAGAACATATATATTTTATTGAGCCTCGTATCAAAGGAACGCATGTGTCTGAATGACGGAATGCGCAAAGGAATGCATTCATTTGCGAAGATTTTTGAAGGAACTGGGATTCGAGAAATTAGCGGACATATCAGTTTTGTGCGACAGCGGCAGTGCCATTAAACTAGCGGAAAATCCCACTTTTCACGGTAGAAGCAAGCACATCGACATTCGTCACCACTTAATCCGCGACGCTCTGAAGAATCAACAGCTGAATATCTTCCACACGCCCACAGAAAATCAAGTGGCCGATGTATTCACGAAAGGCTTACCTCGACATAAACATGAATGGTGTGTGAGATCATGTGGCATGAAACGATTTTTCGAATTTTAGATTGCATTAATCCTCTGCTCAAGGGGAGGTGTTAGAACATATATATTTTATTGAGCCTCGTATCAAAGGAACGCATGTGTCTGAGTGTTACTGCGTTGCCATGCAACATTCGCGTCAACCGTAGTGACGGTTGTTTGGCCAGTCAGCGACTGTTCGTCACCGCCTAAGGTTCTCCGACTTTGTACTCATTACACTTTTACGAAATACAGTTTATTCTTTGTGCTTTAACATCACGTTTATTTCTTGCTCCCACGATCCAATATCCTCAACACTATTCAAAAAACATGAATATTTCAGATTTTAAGTGATATCTATTGATATATTGAATTCTTCGATAAATTAATGAATACATTTTTTAAAATAAATTAGAATTTTTTATTTAAAACGATTTCCTATTGATTTATTCTTTCCTCCGATAAATTAATGTATAAATTATTTTTAATAAATTAGAATTTTAGATTTTAAGTGATTTTCTATTGATTTAGTATCTTTTCCGGTAAATTGATGAATAAATTATTTAAAATATATTAGAATTTTGGACTTTAAGAAATTTCCTATTAATTAATTATCTTCTCCGATAAATTGACGAATAAACTATTTAAAATATATAAAAATTTCAGATTTAAAGTGATTTTCTAATGATTTATTGACTTCTTCGATCTATTAATGTATAAATTATTTAAAATATATTAGCATTTTTAATTTAAAGTATTTTCTTTTGATTTATTATGTTCTCAGATAAAATAGTGTATAAATTATTTTTAATAAATTAGAATTCTAGATGTTGAGTGATTTTCTATTGATTTATTTACTTCTCCAATAAATTAGTGTATATATGATTTAAAATAAATTAGAATTTTAGAAATTGTGATTTTTTATTGATTTTTTGGTTTGTTCGATAAATTAATATGTAAATTATTAAAAATAAATTCAAATTTTAGTTTTTAAGTAATGTTCTATTGATTTATTATCTTTTCCAGTGAATTGATATTATATTAAAATTTTATAATGAAATTGAATAATTTTATATTTTAAGCGACTTTCTATTGATTTATTATTTTCCTTGATAAATTAGTAAATGAATTATTTAAAATGAACTAGAATTTTAGATTTAAAGTGATTTTAGATTTATTTATTGACTTCTCTAATAAATTAGTATATAAATTATTTGAAATAAATCAGAATTTTACATTTTAGGTGGCTTTCTATTGATTTATTATCTTCACCGATAAAATATTGTATAAATTATTTTTAATAAATTAGAATTTCAGATTTTAAGTAATTTTCTATTGATTTATTATCTTCTCCGGTAAAAAAGTGTATAAATTATTTAAAATAAACTACATTTTTAGATTTATAGTGATTTTCGATTGATTTATTATCTTCTCCGATAAATTAATATATAAATTATTTTTAATAAATTGGAATTTTAGATTTTAGATAATTTTTTATCGATTTATGAACTTCTCCAATAAATTAGTATATAATTGATTAAAAATAAATCAGAATTTTACATTTTAAGTTATTTTCCATTGATTTATTATCTTCTCCGATAAACTAGTGTATAAATTATTTAAAATAAATTAAAATATTTGATGTAGAGATTATTGATTTATTATTATTATTATTATATTATTTATTATCTTCTCCGGTAAATTGATATACAAATTATTTTTAATAAATTAGAATTTTTTATTTGAAGTGATTTCCTATTGATTTATTATTGTCTCCGATAATTTAATGTATAAATTATTTTATATAAATTATAACTTTAGATTTTAAATATTTTTTTATTGATATATTGTCTTCTCCGAAAAATTAGTATATAAATTGTTTTAAATACACTAGAATTTTATATTTTAAGTGATTATCTATTGATTTATTATCTTCTCCGGTAAATTGATATACAAATTATTTTAAGTAAATTATAATTTTTTATTTAAAGTGATTTCCTATTGATTTATTATTGTCTCCGATAAATTAATGTATAAATTATTTTATATAAATTATAATTTTAGATTTTAAATAATTTTTTATTGATTTATTGTCTACTCCGAAAAATTAGTATATAAATTGTTTTAAATCCACTAGAATTATATATTTTAAGTGATTTTCTATTGGTTTATTATCTTCTCCGTTAAAATACTGTATAAAATATTTGAAATAAATTAGAATTTTTACATTAAAGTGATTTTCTATTGATTTATGATTTTCTCCGGTAAATTGATGAATAAATTCAAATTATTTGAAATATATTAGAATTTTAGGCTTCAAGTGATTTTCTATTGATTTATTATCTTCTCCGATAAATTAATAATTAAATTATTTAAAATAATCTAGAATTTTTCATTAAAAATAATTTTTATCGATTTACTAACTTGTCCGATAAATTGATGAATAAATTATTTAATATAAATTAGAATTTTGTTCTTAAAGTAATTTTCTATTGATTTATTATCTTTTCCGATATATTAATATATAAATTACTCAAAATATAATGTAATTTTATATTTTAAGCGATTTTCTATTAATTTATTATCTTCTCCGATACATTAATATATAAATTACTCAAAATATAATGTAATTTTATATTTTAAGCGATTTTCTATTAATTTATTATCTTCTCCGATAAATTAATATATACATTATTTTAAATAAATTAGAATTTTACATTTTAAGTGATTTTCTATTGATTAATCATCTTCTCTGATAAATTGATGAATAAACTATTTAAAATATATAAAAATTTTGATTTTAAGTGATTTTAATTTGCTTTATTGACTTCTTTTATAAATTAACTAATAAATTATTTAAAATAAATTAGAATTTCTTATCTAAAATATTTTGTATTATTTTATTACCTTCTCAGATAAAATAGTGTATACATTATTTTAAATAAATTAGAATTTTAGATTTTAAGTAATTTTCTATTGATTTATTAACTTCTGTTATGCCGGTACCGCGTAATTGGAGTATTCGGTATTCGGTATAATATTAAAAGTTATTATTTGTTGGGATCGTTTGCCGATTATGAGATGGATCTCGAGTAATTGATGAAAACGCGAATTTATATAAAAGGAAGTATTTATTATAGGCAACGGCAACTTTCCGTTGTCTATTTAAAAGTCAATGTAAGAATGTACAGTAATATGTTGTTTCGAGTATTTGACGAGGAACCAACCGTTCTCTGTTGAGTCTAGTTTAACACTGATTTTAGTAAAGCAGTTGCTAACTGCGTTTGCGAAAATCCTTTAGTTGGCAGCTTTTGCTTTAGCCTATCGTAGATTGCCTAGCGAGTCGCCTCATGCTGCATCGGCGTCTACCTCGCATCTTGTCTTGTACGAGTTCTATATTTTAGAATTGTATATCTAGCTGTGTCAGCTAAGGAATATTCCAGAGGATACCGTGAAAGGAATATTCCGCGTCAGCGTTTATCTTGTTTCCTGTTTTGAGTGACAGCTAAGGAATATTACTGAGAATACGCAAAGTGGAATATTCCGCGACACAACATGCCTCGCCCCTTAAGGGGTTATACGCAGTTATGATTTTCAAAAAATCGATTTTTTTATTGCATTTTTGTAATGTACATATATTCAAAAGTATACAAACAAAATTTCAAGTCGATCCGAGCAATACTTTCGGAATTATACCTATATATGTAGAGACGCCTCGGCGCGTTTAAAAGTAGGTGGGGCAGAGGCTCAAGCAACTGTTTACCTGGCCGTTGCTCCTTTTATATACCTGTGTATTGTATTCTTATACATTGTGTGAGAGTGTAATAGTGTTTTCCAATTTACGAAGACCTCAGCAGCGAGACATTATTCGAACGATGTGTAGGCGGCTTTACACAAAATAATAACGACAGTTACAACCAAATCATCTGGAAAATTACGCCGAAAATCATTCCAAGTGGCTTAAAAATTGTTGAAATGGCCGCAAATATCGCCGCCGGTATGTTTAATGAAGGTTCAATTTCACTTTTGTACCATATGAATGCAATGGGACTGTCTTTGGGGCCCAATGCGCATGCATATGTACAAAAGGAGGACAAAGAGCGCGTTACGCTATCCGAGCGCAGAGCGCACGAAGCGGCACGAGAGGGAAGGATGGCTCGAAGACAGCACCAAATTGAATTGCTGGAGGCTGCTGAAGAAATGGAGGGTTTATTATATGGCCCTGGAATAGACGACACCATGTAAGTTGAAAAAAATTTTTTTTTTCTATGTGTGAACCGGTTTTGAAACTTTAAACGCGTTTTTCTCAAAACAGCATTTTTCAAGTCGGTGTACACGATATCTCAAAAACGGCTCGTTCGATCGGTCTAAAATTTTAACACAATCTTCTTAGATACATTTTTTAGTAATTAATCGTTCCTTTTGTCAATCCGATATTTATTTTCCATTTTATGAACAATTTAAGGCCAAATTTTACATAAAAAATAGAAACCATTTTTTTGAGAAGCCGCCATTTTGTGAAAATTCAATATTTTGATTAGCCGAACGATTAATTACTAGATATCCTAATATATTAAAGAAATTTGCTTGGTTTTTTGATTTCAGATAATCCAATCTTGAGTTACGATGTACACCGTAAATCGTCTTTTTTTAGAGGAGGTTCCGGAAATCGCCTGCAGCGCCCTCTATAATCAACATTTTTATAAATAAAAAATTTGTTTACGTTCTTGAAGGATGCTTTTATAACCACAAAATTTTTTTAATTAATAAATTCAAAAGTCTCTTCAGGATAAATCCTTGAAAAACCGTCTTTTTTTGCCTCATAACTGCGTATAACCCCTTAAGAGGAAAACTTTTTCTATAACATTTTTTCTTCAATTGGTTTCCCGTACCTTACAATTTTATACAATTTTACAGTTCGATATTTGTTGTGTAATAGTACATAAAATGTTTAATTTTCGTTTGTTAATGTCGTTCGGGCCGAGCGAGTCGTTCTCGGTTGGGGGGACGATTGCATAACCTGGCCAGCTCGGTTCGCAGTCGTTCCACTGGCTGTTGTCGTCCGAGTGGCTCGAGGTTGATGGTTACCTCGGCAGCTGCCGGGGTTGTTGCCTCGCTAGTCCTCGTCGGTGTTCTGTTTCTTTGGTCCTGTAACATTTAAACAGATCGTAGCCAACCAAGGCTATCGGTGCACCCAATGAGTAGAAGCTCAGGTTGTGGATGTGCTGCATCCCGTCTCCGGTAGTATTGAGGGTTTCCATGATGTGGTCGGCTCGAGCTCCGAGCTTCCGAAGGTCTTCGGGGTCTCGCAGCGCGCTCTGTAGTAGGATGGTCCTCTCGGTCTGCGTCGGGGGCGCCTGAGCTTCGATCTCCGTAAATGTCAAATTAAACGACGGAAGGTAGTTTTCCCGTATGATCTGCGACGTTCGCCCGATGGTTCTGATACCGAAATCTCGGGCGGTTACTACACATACGCCTATCAAAGCCAGTATTCCCGAATTGTTTAGTGTTTCGTGCTGAGTGGGATTTTCTCCACAATTTATTGCTACGGGTTCTGGGGTTGGCGCGACGTATAGCCATCGTCCTTGCTGTTGCATCGGGACGATAAGGGGATGGGTGATTTTAATAACCCTTTTTGCGCATTTTTCGCCGTTACCGGTGTCCATTTTCGCATAGATTAGGACTTTGCAGGGTGCGTCGTTTGTAACCGGAATAGTAGGGTGTGTTGGTGGGCAAATGTATGATTTGTCCAGTACCTTGCAATTTTTAACGTCATCGGATGTTGTTGGATAATCAGCGGGCGCACGGCGATCGATATTCGCCGTGCGTCGACCTGTTGCTGCGGTGTAGCACGCTGCATTCGGCTACACCGGAGATAGCCGAGGCCGGGCCTCGCAGAGCCAAGGCTGTAGCTCGCATGCATGCAGCGTTAAGCGAAAGGTTATCTCTCTCGCTTGACTTCGGTTTCGCTCACCGGCTATCTCACTCATTTGACTCCAGCGCTCAACGACGATTTCGTATCACGCAGCCATGTTGGATAAATTTGACACTTTTACGTGAATTTTCGTGTAATTTAGCATAATTCACTGTCGATGAGGAGTAGAGAATTAATCGGTGCATCCTCATAAAGGTCTGACCCAGTGGCGTGCTCTGCAGCGTGGGCTGCACCACGTTTTCACACCACTCGTTGCACACTCAATTAATATAATTGCGTGTGTTCTTACTAATTCACTGTGCTTTCCCCCAACCGAGCTTGCTGGGAAAGCTCTGTGAATTTATTCCTCTCATTTTGTGCATCCTCAATCTATTTCTGTAGCATGATCCGCAGTGCTGACTGCGTCACGTTTCTCACATCTCATTTACAGTACTCAAGCAATAAAATTGCAAGTGCTTTCACCCACTTTCTGTAATTTCTCTCATATAAACATGCTGAGAATTTATTGGGAATAAGTGACACATTCTACGCATTCATCTTTCTCATTCCGTGGCGTGCTTTGTAGCGCTGACTGCATCACGTTCACTGCACAAGCCAAACACAGCATACAATTAATATAATTGTGTGCTTCTTAAGTTCCATTATTTAAATTCAATTTATATTCATTTGTATTTTTGTTATATATATTTTTGTTGTATTTTGGCAGTAAAATAAACCACTTTCTCGGTATACCATCTATGTGTCTGGCCTATTTTCGCCCTGTCTTGAGTGAGGTTTCATGTTTTTCAATATCTTCGCAGATTCATTCCAACGACATCTGGACGGATTTCTCATCAGATGTCATCCTTAGGTATTTGCGATTCTCTATATCTATTACCAAGTGGTTCTCGGTCGCGTCTATGTAGTAGTGCCTGCCGTTGTCAGCTCGCATGGGTATAGGATATACTTTTTGTGTACTATACCGTTGCTGACCGATCAACGGTATATCTAGCACGAGTACTACTCGAGTTGCCTGGTACGAGTACCTGGTATCTGCCAGTCGCATAAGTGTTGACACTTGGTCGTGTGCTATTGCGACTGGAAAGCTACTGCCCGACGGTAGGTGTGGTAGTGCTTCGACAAGGTATCTTGCGAGTGTGCGTGGCGGCAGGGACATTGCTCCCCCTACCACTAGCGATGTCGTCGACCAGCCACACTAGCCCCTGTACGTCGCTGAGTAATGCTTCGACTGCAATACTTATCGCGTTAAGCGTCTCATCCAAGTGTTGGCGTTTCTTTATGTAGTACAGGTCGTCGTTGAGTGTGTGGTTAATACGCAGTACCTGGGCCAGCAGAGTCTGCGCGCTTTCGTTAAATCGGCTGAGCGTCGTTCTTATGACTTGAATTTGATTTTTTAGCCCTTCCTTCAGGGTCTGGTGGGAAGCCTTAAGTTGCGTTATTTCTTCATGGAGCTCCCGTGCGTCGGCGGTGTCCATGTTTCCGGTGATGGCCTTGATTATGCTTCCAAGGCCGTCTACCAATCCTCTGCGCTCTCTGACGGGGCGCGTCCCGAGGAGGTCGAATATGGTCAATGCCCCCATCTCTATGCTTCTCTTCATTCTTAGAACTGAGTCGCTTATGACGGGACATAGGTCGTTGACGTGGATTTCGCGTTCGCACAGCTCCGTCAGACGTTGTAGGCTTTTGTTTATCTCCGTTTCTCGGTGCATTAGCGGAGCGAGGTCCAGTCTGATTATCAACCGCCACGTCAATTGAATTATGGTAAGGCTTCCTATGTTCTCATAGTAGATGCCCGAAGCGCTGGCAAAAGTGCTGACGTCGTAGTCGGGCGAATGCTGCATGGTTATGGTTAGTCCACTCCTTGCCACGGTCAACCTGTAATCAGACGAGGGGAGGAAAGCGTGAGTTCTCCCCCTTTTGTTGCGGCCTTGCGGGTTTCGTAGCACGAGAGCTTCTTTGCTCATTCTTCATTTAGCGATCAATCTGCGAGCATGTCCACAGTTGTTTTTAGGGGGAAGGATATGTCCCCTGAGGTGTTGGAGTAAGTGGTAAATGTTCTCCTTACCTCCTTGGGTTTTTTATGTTTGTATATTTTTCTATAAAAATTCCTCTTTTATTTATTTTTTTTTTTTTAGAGCGGTATGGTCGCAGTACTGGGGCGAAGTCGCCGATGTCTCTCGGACGAGTTACTTGCACGCTCGGCCATACGCAGCCGCCGCCAAGGCAGCCACAGAGCCGTCTATTGCTTGTGGGGCCTGGGGCCCTGGGTCGGGGACGAGGAGCCGTTTCCGTATTTTATCGCGCTTCGGCATTTGTTCGTTGAGCCCGCGACCTGCCCTCGCTGCGGAATTGAATTACCTATCTAACTTTTGAATTGTTTTTTTTTTCTATTGTACTGTGTACGTTAAAAGATAAATTGTTTTTACTTTCAACGTTATTATTTTATGAAGTTCCTTACCTTGCGCTCCGTGGAGCTCCCTACCCACATTTACTTAATTTTTACTTAGGTTTAGTGCTCGATAAAAAGCTTCAGGCGGTTCGCATGCACTGTCTGAGTTTTCCGTCCCTTCTGGACGACGTAGTTGACGGGGAGCCTCCTTTCCACTATCTCGTGGGGTCCCGTCCACTTAGGGGTCAGCTTTGCAGACCGCCCCCTGCGCACCATCTCATCTGGGAGGAGTACACGTTCGCCGACGCGGTACTCCTGTTCCTGAGCGCTGTGGTCATACGCATTCTCGCTTATGAATTTTTTTAGATATTCTGCGAGGGTGTGATGTGACTTTTCCAGGGCGCCATTTGATTGTGGATGGTAGGCCGTTGTCTGTATTTTCTTAATTCTCAGCAGTCGACACATTTCCTTGAAGGTCGCACTGAGGAAATGTTCAGTTATCTCAGCAGAATGCTGACCTATGAACTTAACTTGCGATGATTAGAGCTAACTTCTCAGTTTCGGCGATTACATCGTTTCTTTCTGCTGAGATATCTCTTTCCGGGGTGCCTCTTTCTATTGACGATTCTAACGAGGTAATAGTTGAAAAAGTGTTCCATACCCTCGGAATCTCAAACCTTCTCGGTGATGCTCTAGACATTCGTTGTTTCAATACAAAGAGGAATTTTTCGACTATCGGGCAAAATGAAAGTGAATCTTCTTCATCAGCGCTGAGCCAGAGAACATCGAAGTCTTTGATATTGGCATTAAAATCTCACCAGGTTAAGGATTATATAATCAACAAATAATCAACAAAAAGCGAACAAAAAAGAATCTGTCCCTCAGAGAAGTTTTTGGTTTGGACAATAAAAGAGTGGTATTTATCAATGAGTTTCTTCCTGCAGCAGTCTGTAAGCTTCTACGCCTCACTAAACTCGTGCTTCTGAATGCAACTATAAATATGTGTGTGTTCCATCTGGCAAGATTCATGTTCCTAAAGGAGATGGGCAAGCGCCAATTATCATTATTGAGGAAACTGACCTGCAAAAATTAGTTTGACTACCACAGTCAAATCCGGTTCTTTGGCTCCCCTCACCATCTTCGTCGCTTTTAAAAGTTGCCCAATTCAATGCTAATTCTGTTCGTGGTCACATTGAACTTATTCAATCGACTATAATTGAACAAAGCTACCATATAGTTTCGATATGCGAAACATGGCTTCATTCTTACGTTGCTGACGACCTAGTAAGCATCAACGAATATTTTCTTATGCGCAACATTCGAGAAGGCAAAGAAGGAGGTGGGGTTGCTTGCTACATCCATAATTCCCTTGAAGCAAAAGTATTGGCGTCTTCTCCGTATCAGGTTTCCAATGCGCCAGAATATTTGATCGTTGAAATTACCAGTTCCAATGCGAAGAAGCTACTTTTTGCTTCAGTATATAGGCGACCAAAAGGACTTATGTTTGAAGACTTCATTCAAGTCTTATCTAATTTTTCACACGTTTATGAGAATATAATTATTGCAGGTGATCTTAATTGTGACTTAAGTAGCATTAATTATCAATCGTCATATTTGCGCCAATTAGCTTTCTCTCTCTCATTTCATATTGTTGATTCTGCACTTACTCATCACCTAGCTGACTCTGATACATGGATTGATGTGTTCATTATTGATAATGAGGAAAAAGAACATTCCTTTGTCAAATCAGAAGCCCCATTCATAGCGGGTCATGATCTTCTCGAACTCGTTTACCGTCTTGACGTTGAGCCTCCTGAAGATCGTATTATCTCACGGCGAGCGTACCGTAATTTTAATGAAACCAGCTTTTGCGAGTCTTTATCTCATATATTTAATATTACTGAATTATTCCATTTTATTACTAGATTTAGTTTTAACTCCGGTCTCATAGATAATATGCCATTAGATATTAACTCGATCGTTGAAACAGTATCCAAGGCGTATCTCACGTCATTAGACTATCACGCTCCATTCCGTTCATTCCGTAGATGTCGGCCGCCAGTGTCGTGGCTCACACCTAATTTGAAAAATCGTATGGCTCAATGTAATGCCTTATATATACTTGCGAAAAGATCGAGTAATGTACTCGACATGGCGATATTTAGCGAGTATAGAGACACGCTTAAGAACGATCTCAGACAAACAAAAAATGATTTCCACCTTCAGAGGCTATCTAATATCACAGACCCCAGTAGATTATGGAAGAAATCAACGAAACTCGGCCTTGTTAAGTCATCTTTTCCATCTCCTATTCGATTTTTTTAAACTGCACGAAATCAATGAGTTCTATTCGGAAATATCCAGTCAACTGCCACCGTGTTCGCATGATGAGTTTTGTAGGCTGAGTTCCAATATCCAGCCAATTCGTCCAACGTTTAGTTTTTCTGAAATTACATGCTCTCAAGTGCGTCTTGTTATCTGTGGCAATTCCAATTCAACATCGTATGCAGCTGGTCCCGGTGGTATTTCCATGTTTTCTTTAGTTAAATCCCTTACGGCATCATGCCCTATTCTGACGGCTATGTTTAACCTCTCTCTTACATCTTCAGAATTTCCTCAGTACTGGAAGAGGGCCTTCCTTCGGCCTTTGTCCAAAATAAAAAAGCCTCTCTCACAATCAGACACGCGACTAATAGCTAATTTATCTGAAGTGTCAAAAGTGCTTGAGCGGCTTGTTCATAGACAATTAACCGATTGGATAGAAAGCAATAAGATATTTGATTCACGTCAATCAAGATACCGTAGCGGGTTTAGTACTCAGTCCGCCCTTCTGTGTATTTGCGAAGATGTTAGGCGTAATATAGATAGTCGACGCATGACCATTCTAATTTTGTTTGATTTTAGTAAGGCATTCGATACAGTTCCGCACCTGCGACTTCTCTTGAAACTAAAGAAGATCGGATTTTCTTATTCGGTTCTTGACTGGATTTTCTCATATCTGCCAGGAAGGACTCAAGCAGTCATCGATGATCACGGCAACTGCTCTGCCTGGCTATCTACGACGTCTGGAGTTCCGCAGGGTTCTGTCCTCGGACCTCTTTTGTTCTCGTTGTATATCAATGACATCGGTTCTGTATTACAAAATTCCGAGCACATGATATTTGCCGATAACACCCAAATCTATCTTGATTGTTGTCCGTCACAACTCAACCAAGAAATTAGGTTGATATCTAAAGATGTCCATGCTATTGCTAATTTGGCGGTAGCAAATGGTCTTAAGCTCAATATTTCTAAGTCTAAAGTTCTTATACTAGGTAGTAATTCTTACACCCGTCAGCTGGATTTCTCTGAAATATTACCGATCTCATTAAATGGTGTTATTCTTCCATTCGTTAATGAAGCACGCAATCTAGATGTCACTATGGAGTGTAATTTGTCTTGGATATCTCATGTACAGCACATATCACAAAAAGTGCATTTTATTATTCACAAAATGAAATTTCATTGCAATGCTCTTTCCATGGAAGTAAGGAAGTTACTAATCACTTTTCTTATTTTTCCTCAACTAGATTATTGCTGCCTAGTCTACCACAACTTACCGCATGTGCTACATACAAAATTGGAACGCCTTGTCAACTGTTGTATTCGTTTTATCTTTGACTTGCGACGGGACACTCATATCTCAACCTTTATGCGTCAACTTGGCTGGATTACAGTGAAAGCAAGACGTCTTTACTTTCTTGGTTTTATTATGTTTAGGATTGTCCATCAAAGTTCACCAGCTTACATTCAAGAATTATTTATTCGCGTAACAACCCCAGTTGAACGACCTTCAAGGCAGCCTCTGCCAAGTTTTGCCATCCCTACACATCGTACTTTGACTTACCATGAAGGGTTTTCGATATCTGGCATTTATTTCTGGAACTCTTTACCGTCCCATATTACTTCTTCGCCGAGTTTAGATGTTTAGAATCGTCTCTATGCTCACTTATTCGACCATGTTATCTACATATTGTAACTTATTGATAAACGAATACATGCTTTCGATTGCAGTGCCATGTGTGAGAAAATTTCATATCAACAATAAAGGCAAATCAATGGATTTTGTCATGGAAAACCAGGAAAAAAATAGGGTTTTCCAATCACGATTTTGAAGCAACTTCCATTTTCACCACAATGGGGTAGGGATGGGGGGAGGGTGGATCGAGTTTCGTATCGCTGAATAGCTTTTTGAAAAATGAAACATGTCTTTATTCTTTTTTCGATCCGATGTGTAATTTCTCGAGATATTCGGAAAAATCAGGTTTCTTGCGATTACAGCGCCATCTATCACGAATCGAAAAAAAATGTTTCAGATAAAAGTTACTTAGTTTTTTATGGGGAATCCGAATCTGCAAGAAAAAATAGGGGTTCCCATTTACGATTTCAAAGTTGCCCCCACCGCCATCCCAGGGGGTAGTGGTGAGGGGTCGACTTTGGTATCATTGGATGACCCCCTTCCCGGTGAACAAATTTGATTGAAAACTTTTTTTGATCTGATGCGTAGTTTTTGAAATATTTTAATGTCTTCAGATAAATCGGCCACCCTGTATATGGCGATATCGTTTGAGACATAGCATCGTTATTTGCCATTTTTATTTCTTTCTTTTAGACTGTAACTTTTCGAATGAATCGTCGGTGGTGTTCATACTCCTTCTTTTGATACTGTAAATGTACAACTGAAAATTGCTCACCAATATCTTTTGATATTTGTCGCATTCTCCTTAACAGCCTAGTAACAGCAGCAATAAATATATCCCAAAGCTCTTGCATATTCTCGTACACGTATGTGCATACGCACACCTTGATATACAGATAAGATGTGTCATGAAAACTAAATAATATTCGTTGAAAAAATTTTATGATTTTCCTCATGTGCCGAGTGCCTTGAAATTAGATGAAAACGATATGACATTCATCAGCGAAACTCGATAACTTAGTACATGACGGGCCTTACATTTACATCACCTTCGCTAAATATTTTCCTAGGTCTTGCTTTTGTAAAGTGATCGTGTGTGGCCATCTTCTTGGTTAGTCGTATTCATTACATCGCTGCAGTATATGCAGAGAGAGAAAGAGAGAAAGAGCGTATTAAAGGAATATATATAAGAGCGCGCCGCTTCAAAAAATCTCTAGTTAATTGTCTGATTTACTTTCGTTACTACTACTCTAACAGCACAATCATGGTCAGAGTAGTTAATCGCTCATTGATAAGAACATTGATAGAGTTTATATTGAAGCGTAGACCGTCCTTGAGTTCGCGGTGGGGGAAAAGAAATTTACAGATCACCCAATGGGAACTTCCGGCACAAGCGGTTGTTCGTAAAATTCGCGGTATGCTGTGCGAGTGTCATCAGCGCGATTTAGTTGACGCGCATAATATTGGATTGGTTGATAATCAAATAATTATTGATTTGGTGGTGCGTGTTATTCGTCAACGCGGTTGGCTGAATGAGTCTGCTTTGCAGCCCATACTCAGTAAAAGACGTAAGTAATACACTGCGTTAATTATTTTTATTTTATATTCTTTATTTCACAAGATAGTTCGACGGTATGAAGAAGAAGAAATGGGATCCGACACCTATGATTTCGATGAGGAGGGTAGAACCGATTCAGATGCTCATAGCAGGGACAACGATGGTGACAGCACCGCAGGAAATCGTTGGATAAATTTTACCCAGCCGTTCTGCGGGTATAAACCAACAAACGGTCTTTTCATGGTCGATCCTGCGAGAGAACCAGATGGAGACGTCGCAGGTCCATCGCGACAATATAACATAGTTCAAGCGATGATACCAATAGCAATACAGACAACGAGGAAGAAGAAGAAGAAGAAGAAGAAGAAGAAGAAGTAGAAGTAGAAGAAGAAGAAGAAGAAGAAGAAGAAGAAGAAGAACGGGAGGAGGAGGAGGAAGAGGAGCAGGAGGAGGTCGATGACGAGGAGGAGGAGGAGGAAGACCTGGTAGATTCAGATGAGCTGTTAATAATATAATTACGCTGACAAAAATAAAAAAATTACGGGGATAATAATAGTCAAAATAAAAAAAACAGGGTACGAGTTGGACCCAAATGTTTTTTGCTTTGCATCTCTCATTGTGCCGAGACCGCCGACAATCGGGGTGGTTTACCAAATGCGTCGGCGGATCCCGGGTGCAGTCGACGGATTGAAAGACTAGAAGCAAATATAAGTTCGTAATTCTTACGTTACACAATTTATATACTATACATAGTACATAGCTAGCGACAATCCAAAAATTAAATTAAATGAAATAAAATTCTAATAAATGGTTTAATTATGTTTGCAGGTGGACATACTGGCGTTGGAAGGACTGCTATACGGGGAGGTGATATTTTGCCCCCTGGTGAACGCTTCGGTATCGACAATGAGCAGAGCCGAGATTTTCCACGCTTTAGGATGCAGGGTCGGGAGACAGATTTTTATTTTCGTCAGCCACCGGACGGTATTTATCATCTGACTTGGTTCGAGGACGGTGTACGAGATGTTCTCACACGTCTTACAGAATCGTGCGAAGGACATGATTATGTGGGTATGACTCTGAGCGTGCCATCTTTCACGCAAGGTCCTGTATGGTTATCATTTCGACTAGCTCGTGACATCGTTCCTGATGATATATGGCGACTAATTAATAGTAAAGCTCAGAGCGCGCGCAAATTTCGAATAGACGCTGGTACATGTAGAATGACGACATGTATAGTACGAGACGTCGAAGGCGCCGGTGTGGTCACTAAGCTTACACACGAGTCTATAGCAAAGAAGTCAATTTTCCGCATAAGTAATAGCGATAATTTGTATCTACAACAATCCCTTGTCACAGCCCGAGCGCATGCCGAACGCGGTTAAATTCGTACGGGCGAGCTGCACAGGCAATGGTGTCAAATTCGGAACGGGCTTAGCGAAGCGCAATATACAGCAGCGATAGAGCTCATGCGTAATGCAGGGGGATAACGATACCGCCTAGAGGGTGCGGTGTGCGCGAGATTCAGCTCTTTCAGGAGTACTTGGTTTACGAGGGTATAGCGATTGTTGTTTATGAATTTCTCACCTTGGGAAAACGCGTTCCGGCTCTGTATGATGGGCAAAAATCCGTACTCTCTGCAATAAGTAAAATTAATCATACACTCTTTATTCTCTATTACGAACGCTCTCATCACTACTAGCCAATATTAACTCTCGCTGGTGCGCTAGGTAGTCGGGGGTTCTGCACACAGTGTAATTCCAAGTATAATCGAGTACTCGAGCATCGCTGTAGCTATCAATGTGCTCGATGTAAATCCACTTATTGCAACGACAATAGAGACTCTCAGCCTGAGTATTGCACAGAATGTAATAGTTCGTTCTTTGGTGCTTTTTGTCTCGCTCATCATTAGGGGGAGGGCTCCGCGGGTATTACGTCCCGTAAATATAGACGGTACAGCGTCTATAAAGCATTGAAAATCTGTAGAGGTTGCTCGCGTATGACTAAAACCTCAGATAAAAAGATGCATGTATGTGGTATATCATTTTGTATTACATGCAAGCAAACTCGACCGACTACGCATACATGTTTTATAGCACCTCTTAAGGAACCAGAGGCGCCAAAGGAGAAGAAAAAAGACAAGCCCTCCACAAGATTTTTGTTTTATGATTTTGAGATGCAACAACACGAACAATTGAATGATGATAAATCGACACGAATTCACGAGCCGAATTTATGTGTTACACAATGCGTATATATGACATGTCTGGATATCACAGATATAGAGACCGATTGTGCTGACTGTGGTAAACGTGAATTCATGTTTATCGATGATAGTGTTGTGGAGCTCGTGAAATTGGCATTATCGCAAAAATTTAAAAAGACCATCTATATTGCTCATAATGCAAGAGGTTTCGACGCGCAATTTATTCTACGGTATTTAATCGAAGCGCAAAAAAACACAGTTTCCCTCTCTGATTATGAATGGTACAAAGATTGTCTCGATGAAGGTTGGCAATGTCATTTTTCTCGATAGTCCAAACTATTTACCCATGGCTCTTAGCGGTAGTAGTATAGGCCCTTTATAGAAAAACAGACAGGGGCGTCGCGCCCTGGCCTCAAGGCGTGTCTAAACTACCCTCGGCCCCTCCCCACCTATGCTGCTTTCTCATTGGTGGGTCCATGGGTGTGGAGGGAGGTGTCTGCCACCACCACTCCACCCTCGTTCCTGTTTAGTCCCCCACAACCCCCACCACCCCTACCCCCATCCCTGATTGGTCTCCAGCAGTCCCCACCCTAGACCACCTATCGCACGTCGCCGCGCCATCTGACAATTTTTTACCCATACTTAATTGCCGATGCGCCATCTACTATTGGTAATCGTGTTACCGACAATCGGTCAAGTACATCAATTGTTGGCAGGCGGTCGAGTAGAAAATGTATGTGCGATCGGTAACGTAGATCGGTTGTCAACCGTCGGTATGCAGCCGACCATCGCTAGAGCAAATTTGGGACTTACGGAAGATAAGAAGATTGGGTCTTACGGTAAATAATATTGTGTATTCATTCACCGGTTAAACATACCTTTCGTCGATAAGCGAGCCCCCTCCATGGCTTTTTTGAAAATATTTTTTTAGCGAATATAAAGTTATTTTTGAAAACTTTTCAACTGTTCATAATATTCATGGTGAGTGAAAACGTTCGTTATTTTTCAGCTCCATAAAAACTGTTTTATTTTGACATTTTCGTATAAGAAACTGTAGTTACGGCGAAATGGTGGTGAACTGTTAATACGTGTTTTCATACCCGATTTGTTGTAATGTAATAGTGCTCCGCTTTCGTGAGATTCCAGGGATCCTTGCAGCAGTCGATCACAAGTATATAGGCAATTCATTATGGTTAGAAAGAGAGGCAAAGATGCTTTCACCCGACAGTTTCCTTACTAACTAACTTTTCCGCAGCTGTTACGATTATATGTACATGTGGGGTCTCTTTGATACCTGTCCTAGCTGAATATGAAAATGTGTGTGACATCGTGGGGGGAGGGGGGGGGTACTTTCGAATAATATCAAGACAGCAAATACAAGGTTCGAATGTATTCATAGTGATTCCAAATCGTTCTGTACACGTTTGTATATACGTGTTTTTATTATTATTTTACAAAATTATATAAATAAATCCACATATATTAATTGTTTTTATACACATACAAATATACAAACTACAATAATATTCATAACGAATGAAAATATTATACATTTCTGATTTTATAAGTTGACTTATTGAGTTAAAATTAATTGTTTGTGAGATTAAAAATTTTAACTTATCCCCTTCACTTTGCAAACAGTGTCCACCACCGTTTTGGGATCCGCGGTAGTCGTAGCCGTATAACTATAAAATGTCGGGCTTCCGGAGACGAACGAGTTGATATAAGCGTTTGGAACCACCGATATCAACTCGTTGGTCATGTCACCGAGGAGATTACCTACCGAAGGCTCCCAAGCATCATCCCCAGTACTCACGTAAGTAACGGAGTCCGTGTCGTAGTACAAAACCCGTCTGTCCAATAGTTCGAGGTAGGTATAAAGTTTCAGACGGGCCAAAGCCGTTGTAAATGCAGCGATAACCACACTAGTTACTAGGTTACTACTAGGCTAGGGACAATACACTCGTCGCGAGATACCCAGTTCAAATATAACAAATCATCAAATCATCAATCAAATACAGCAATAGCTTCTCACGAGTTGAAATTATTTCCGTATGCGTCAGGTTATCCCGGTACTTACCCCGTACTTACCCCAGAACGAATTTAAGCAAAGCTTAGCAACTGAGCGTAAGCCTTGATTACGCGTAATGTTGCTAGCGTTCAGCCGGATACCTTCCACACGCTCGTAATAATTTTTAAAAATAATTCAAAAATGTATTTACATAAGCAGCAAACAGTCCACCCTCGCGTGTATCAGGATTGTACATTATTGTTTTGCACGCCAAAATCATCGAAATTTTAAAGATTTTATAGCCCATATCCATTGCCTTCTGCACCTCATCTGTCACCCAGGTACCGGTGAAAGCCCTGTTTCGAAGGTGTCTTTAGTTCTACTGATTCGAACGTAATCTCCGGGTTTGTATTTATACGTTGTGAAACGTTTCTTTTCACGTCGCTTTATTGCACTGATTGTCATATTGGGCACCGCTGTATCGGCATTATATAGCGTTATGGCAGCCGGCTGCATTTTAATGCTCGAGTGTATAGCATGATTGTACGCATAAACCATTTATTGTAGTATATCGATGTAACGATGAGTATTACGATGTGTGAAGTAACGCCACATCCGCTCCTTGACAGTGCGATTAAAACGCTGGACAATCGAGGCTTTTACATCCGGATTATGAGCAACGCGAAATTGTATGTTTTCATCTTTGAGAAATGTTCGGAGTTCACCACCGAGGAATTCTTTTCCACGGTCGGTTTTTAGTGAAACAGGTGTACGACCATCGTTACGCTCGAGAATACGTTTAAATGCCTTTATTACCTCGCGCACAGTTTTATCCTGCAAGGGTTCGACCCAGGCGTATTTGCTGAGAACGTCAATTACCATAAACAGGTAGGAAACGTCGTCGTTATAGCTTCTCAATGAACGTAGATCCACGAGATCGACCTCTCAGACATTGTCAATATTTGTAACATTGTAATACAGTCGTGGAGAGACACGGTGCACGGGTCTATGAATGGTATAACTATCCTGCTGAGTCAGTCAGTCATACACGGAGTCTGCTTTATTTTTGCTACTGATTAAACGCCGCGCACCAGCGTATCCAGCTGGATGCGAAGGTACACTTTTTCGAAAGTCATCTTTCACCGCTCGTTGTACAACTTGTTCTAAATCTTTATACACTTTTCAAACACTTTTATTACTTTTGTTTTCCGACGTTTTGAAGAAGTATTCCCCAGGGCGTATAGCGTTGCCGTCGTCGTAGTCGTCGTGATAAGTTATTGGGTTGTTTGGAAAGTAATTGTGTTTTTTTTTATAAAAATGAAAGACGATTTTCTTATAGTGAATTAATATTTTATTCAATCCAATATTGTCTATTCTGATCCAATACCTTTTGCCATCTTTCTGGCAGTAGCATGATTCCACGCACATAAAATTTTTGTTCTTTGCTGGCAAAAAACTGATCCAAGTGACTTTTGAGCTCCTCATTTGAATCAAACGTTTTACCGTCTAAAAAAGTTTCAAGAGACCGGAACAGATGATAATCTGAAGGTAAGCTCCAACCATATTTTTTATCAGAGATATGATGAGAAATTCGTTTGGTAAGCGTTTGTCCAAATTGTGTAGTATGTGTATTTTAAAAAAAATTTATCATAAAATTATTTAAGTGAGAATAATATATTGTAAATAAGTATTTTGTTGTGCCACGAATTAATTAATTGTACATTATTTCGCCATTGTTCCTTCTTCGCGTGAGGCCACTCACCGAAGTAGAAAAAATGTGCAAACGTAAGAACGAGCTGCGAGCAATGACTGCTACGAGCTCGAACTACGACTTGCTGAAATTTGCAAGCGATGATTATTGTGAAATTCATTGCGACATTCGATTTCGGTCAAAGGAGTGAATAACTGCTTTGCCAAAATCAGTCTAAAGTTTAACATCAACCTGAACGGTTGATCGCAGGTCGGACTCGCCCGAAATAGAAAATTCTATCAGTAGATTCAAACGCGAGAAGTTGGTTCCTCGTACAGGCTCAAAACCACGATTTATTGTATTATACTTTTATTGACTTTTAAATAGAAAACGGAACGTTACCGTTGCCTATAATAAACACTTCCATTTTACATAAATTCTCGTTTACACGAATTACTCCAGTTCCATCTCCTAATCGGCAAACGATCCCAAAATAATAACTTTTTGACAAAAAGTGTTTTGGACAAAGTAATAAGAGTGACTTTGAAGTGACGACTACGACTCGTGCAAAGGACGCCAGTGCAGTTCTTGAAAACCCGACTAATCTAGCGCGAAGACGCGAAGCGAACGTCGGTGCGGTGTGACGTATCGGTCAACCGTTTAAAGTCCCGATTGACGGTGTCACGTCAAGTCGCAGAAAACCGCACAAAAGGTGCAACCACATACCCGAAGCGGCTACTTGTGAGGAAGCCGTCGCGCAGTCATTGCCGACGCACAGAAGACGAGTCCAAGAACCACCAAGAACCATCTTACTCCTCAAAGGGTACCTCTAATTAGTTCGTTCGTTCAACTGACGGCCAAGCGCAATGCGGGGGAACCAGTTGAACGAAAGAACACTGATTTCTACCATGACTTCCCAAACTGTTAGTCTTATAATTAATTTTAAAATCTGGGTGTGCTGTCGGACAGCACTTCGTCTTGCAGAAGGTAATTTCAACAAGAGCCCTGAGGCTTATCCTGTCGCGGTTTATATACTTTAGTGGATAAGATCCGGGGGGTGCTTTGTGGTAGATCACGTCATGTTTGTCGCACCTTACTCACTCGGTGAGGGCGGCGCGGGGTGGACTGTAGGTGTTCCGTTGTCTTACATTTCTATATTTAGCCGGTTCTTTGTCTTCCTGGGGTTTGAACCGAGGTTCCAGCGAGGTTGAATTCTGATAGACAATGCTAATTCTCTACCTGCTGGAGGTTCAAATTTCCTTTGGATGTTTTTTGTGGTTCAATCATGGTTTTTTGATATTTTCATTTAATGTGGTCTTTGCCTACCTTGTGAGAGTTAGTTTATCTTGTTTCTAATTAACTTCTGCCGGTTTATATGATATTCTAGTTTTTCTTAGTTCCTAGGTTTAGGTGATGTTTCGAGAGTTATTTATTCACTATGTTTGGTGAGAGATTGGCTTTGTTTAGGTGTTTTTCCTAATGTTAATGTTTATTTGTGAGTGGGGGTATGTAGCGGAGATTTATGTGACGGTACCCTGTTGTTTTGTCTCTCTGGTCTGCGTAACCGCGAGGGTTCCACCATTTCCTTCGTCTTTTCCCTGTTGTGTGGCGTTCTTGGCGTTCTTGGCATCTTGGGCCGTTCGAGTAGTGTGGCCTATTGGGGGTAGGGCCTACTATGCTAATCTTTGCACGGTAAGGTGTTCGGTCTCTCGCGCGGTCCCGCCCGGTCTTAGCGTAGGGGCGGGGGCTACTGCGATGGGGTCCGGTAGACGCAGCGCGTGGTATGGCTAGTCGCCCTGCCTCCTGTCTTGCTCGCTTCGTGCAGGAGGGGTTCCCCTTGTGTGCTGGGCTTTGTTTTGATTGTGGTCTGTGCGCTAGGGTGGTGCCTACTATCCGCGCCATTCTTTGTACGGCGGGTACTCGCGGCTGCTTGCGGGTACCTTCTGATTCTTGCTAGTTTCCTAGTCTGGTGGACGCTTTTCGACACTTGTATGCTCGTTTTTTGTCTATAGATAATTACTTGGTAATTCTCTATTGATGTTTCTTTCCCTTTGCCTGTTCTTAGTGTGTTTTCTGTGTTTGTGTTAGTTTGATATGTTGGCATAATTAGTCTTTTTAGTTCTTGGTGGGGGGTTGATTTTTTCCTGTATTGTAGCGGATCGCACTAGTAGCGTTCGGTTACCATATGTATGTGTGTAAAAACGATTAATATATGCGGATTTATTTATATAATTTTGTAAAATAATAATAAAAACACGTATATACAAACGTGTACAGAACGATATTATATGCGGATTAATTTATATAATTTTGTAAAGTAATAATAAAAACACGTATATACAAATGTGTACAGAACGATTTGGAATCGCTATGAATACATTCGAAGCCTTGTATTTTCTGTCTTGATATTATTCGAAAGTACCCCCCCCCTCCCCCCACGATGTCACACACATTTTCATATTCAGCTAGGACAGGTATCAAAGAGACCCCACATGTACATATAATCGTAACAGCTGCGGAAAAGTTAGTTAAAAAGGAAACTGTCGGGTGAAAGCATCTTTGCCTCTCTTTCTAACCATAATGAATTGCCTATATACTTGTGATCGACTGCTGCAAGGATCCCTGGAATCTCACGAAAGCGGAGCACTATTACATTACAACAAATCGGGTATGAAAACATGTATTAACTGTTCACCACTATTTCGCCGTAACTGCAGTTTCTTATACGAAAATGTCAAAATAAAACAGTTTTTATGGAGCTGAAAAATAACGAACGTTTTCACTCACCATGAATATTATGAACAGTTCAAAAGTTTTCAAAAATAAATTTGCGTCTACTATGCTTAGTCTGAGAGTGAAAGTAACATCTTCTTCTACGGAAATTGCCGCGGATACAGCGCCGAAATTAAGCACCGGCCCTGTAAACAATCTCTTGCATTCTATGTTTAATCAGGTGGATGTATTGTAACGGTATTTTACGTTATCATTACCCTTAAAGGGTTTTAGTTCGGACTCGAGCAGGTACGAAATTAATACAGGCTTCAGTATTAGGTAAAAGTATGGTTTATTAGACAAATGTAATAAATTATACAGATAAATATTGAATATTTTGAATGATATTCAAAGTTAAATGAACTCCTTTTTACTGAATTTTGGTGATTATGCACCTTACAAAAAACTTGACCCGGGCTTACGCATGTCTATATAATCGTGTCCGCACGAAGTAGGAGGTTTGATATTAAACTATAGAAATATTTTCTCTAATGGTATGGCAGTATGGTTTCTACACCAGGCAAGAGAGAATGTTATCCTACCGAATTTGCCATCGATAATTTACCTATGCTGGCTTTGTTGTTATTCCTCGCCTTCGAAGCTAGCCTATCCTACATCTATATCGAGTGGGCCGTAGTGGGGACAGAGCTCTCGCTCGAGCTTTGCTGGCTACGCTATCTATTCGCTGGTCCCGCCGCCGCTGTGGTGGAGGCATCAGCGCGATGCATCCTTGGTGCATCGGCGCATCGGAACGACGACAGGAGCGTCCCTACCTAATTTTTAGGGTGTTTTTCTAGTTCCCATGCATTTAATATGTTTGTATCCATACCACGCTGGTTTCTTTTCGAGGTGAGATCTCGTTGACTCGGATGCTGGGCTGCTTGGACGACTGGTGGCTCAGGGGTTGTCCTTGAAAGATGTTCGTTTTATCGGGCTCAGAGGTATCAGGCCTGGTCCTTGGAGTGGTGCGGTTTAAGATGCTTCTCCTTTGGGTTGGCTAAGTGGTCCTCCTTTATCTGGTTGGTTAGCTGATCCTCGTTTGGTTGGTTAGCTGGTCCTCCTTTGGTTGGTTCTGGATGTTGGCGAAAGTCTGTGAACAGAATGCTCTCCGACTGGGGTATGTCGTGTCCTTTTATACCGACTTCCCCACTCTTCTTCCAAGCTCTGCCGGTATAGAAGGGTATTACTATATCTGATAGTCGTCCTGTAGCCCATTTGTCCCGTTAATTTCTTCTCTGATTATAGCGATTAACGTGTTCCTCGTGGATTGTTTTTCACACCTCTCTCGAGACTATAGTCTTACTGCTTGGGAGTATCACTATAGCTTAAGTAACGGTAGTGTGGGTATAGTATGGTATGGATCCCTGTGTTTATATGTGTTGGTGGAATTTTAGGCTAATTACTCTGAAGTATAAATTGGTATAAGACGACGAATTCGTATATAGCAATCTTCAATGTTTGCGGCCTGGTCGATAGTAAGATCTCCAAGCCGAATTAAAATATGTCCCTCGGGGTTTTCTTCTGTGGTCATAAGACACCGATAAAATTTCTCTTCAAATCTGTATAAAATTTGGCGTCCGTTAAATCCTCTCCTGGTCGTAGCTGTCGGATTCGGAGAGTAGACGATCGTATTCCACACTTGCCCGTGGATGATGTCTCTGATAGTAGTTAGTTCTTCCTCCGTCCATTCGTTGTTTTGGTGCCGGATCTGGTCTAAGCCGACAGGGATTGCTTGAAACGCGATATGTGTTGCCTCTTCAGGTGGTGTGTAGCAATCTTCAATGTTTGCGGCCTGGTCGATAGTAAGATCTCCAAGCCGAATTAAAATATGTCCCTCGGGGTTTTCTTCTGTGGTCATAAGACACCGATAAAATTTCTCTTCAAATCTGTATAAAATTTGGCGTCCGTTAAATCCTCTCCTGGTCGTAGCTGTCGGATTCCTGGCGTATCGATATTGATATTTTCTATGTAATTAATGAAATTTTCTCTAGTTCCCTCGGGATCATGTTTGTAGATGTAGAATCGTTGTGGATTTGTTACGCTGATTATTTCGGTGCTTTCATATTCCCCGATCAGGTTATCCGCAGGATAGTTTCGGTACATGGTGGTTGTTTTGTGTTGGTTGCTTTGTCGGTGGTTCGATTTAAACTAATTGCTCCTGTTTAAATTTTGGAGTACGACGCTGCTACTCATCCCCTCTCTACTTCCAGTTTCCCACCCTCATATGTTATCGTCAGTGAATTTAGGTAGTCTGTCTCTATCGATTGGATATGTTAAATGCCAGCGTTTTGTTTTAGGTAATATTCCCCAAATTTGTGGTGTTTTTCCTTTCAAACTTTTAATTTTTTGTTGTTTCATTGTTATTCTCCTTAGTTTCCAGATTTTTAGGTGTTCTATTGACATCTTTCGTTCGATTTTGCCTCTGTATTTTATTTTTGCTGCTTATTACCATCAAATTTATCCTTTGAGTGGATGAATATTAATTTAGATTTTTAGTATTCTTTAATTTATTCCTATAGTACCTGGCATAAAAAATCCTATTCTTCCTGTATTTCTTATTTTAACCATATGTATGGTTCTTATTTCTAATTTTCTTATGTTCTTATTCTAATTCTACGATAGATTTCTAAATTCTTATTATTATTCTTATTTCTTGATTATTATTTATTTTTAACCTATGCTTGCACTTTTTATTTAGATTCTGCCTCTTTATCAATGCTCGGTTCCCCTATGTCTAGCTCTGTCCGGTATCTGGTCATGAGACTAGCATGAAATTTTCCGCGGATTTCTTTAGTGAGTGGATCGACTAGTAAGTAGGTCGCTAGGCCCATGCATTTTTCTATGCGATATGGACCTTCTCGTAGAGGCAAGAATTTTGAGGTGATTTGATTTGCGGGATCCGATACATTCAAAGCCTTAACTAACACTAGACTACCTTCTTCGAAGTTTGTTAGCCTGTGTGTGGCATTAAATCGTTCGGCCCTTTTTGCCCCCATTTTTATTATTCTTTCTCGTGCTATCTCGATTTTAGTCTCGTAGGTCAATGGATCGTCCTCCTCACTTGCTGGTAGGCCCAACCATTCATTCTATAGTCGGACTGGCTTTTTACCCCGTTGTAGTTCTGTGGGTGTAAATTCGGTGGTATCATGGTGGGATTCGTTAATACAGGCTTGTACCACTTGTACCCATTTATACCACCTAGCGTGGTTTTCTTTTAAAAATGTCCGGAAAATCGTCCTAGCTCGCGATTTACTCTCTCCACGACATTCCCTTGAGGATGGCGAATCGAGGAAAATACCGCCTTTATGTTCTCTTCCTCCAGTTTTTTTTAACCAATTTTTCGCGGTGAACTGCACCCCATGGTCGAACTGGATTCGTGATGGTTTTTCGAGCTGCGGAATGTAATCGTTAAAGATTTTTTTTATTACGATTGTTGTGTTCGCTTTTCGCATGGGAAATAATACCACATATTTGCTGAATGTGTTTTACTCCCCTGATGGATGTGAGGAGTGGTCCATAGAAGTCAATCGAGATTAAGTCCCCCGGCTTCTCGGGAATAATCGTCTGCATTTCAGCGAAATTGGTTTGTGTTGTCACTTTACTGCGTTGACAGAAATCACAACATGCCAAGAGTGACCGTATAAGTTTTCCTAAGTGTGGATGGGAGAAATCTTCGTCGAGAATTCGAAAATATTTTCGTGCTCCTATGTGCCCATAGAGTTCATGACATGAAAAGTGGAAAAGCGAAGAATTCAGAGTGAAAAGTGGTAGGACGGCTGAAGGAGAAGGTGTGTTTTGTGTACGAGAGTAGGTTTTTGTATAAGGGAAAGTTTAAGTGAGGTGTTGGGTGTCTAACCGAGACACGAAGTTTGAGAGGTTAAGCATGGGAGATACGGGAAAGGAGAAAAAAGGAGAGAAAGGCTCAGAGGAAGCGGAAGGAGAGAGTGGGAAGAACAATGAAGTGCTAGAAGTTAGCGCGCGGTTGACAGATGGAGCCACAGGTAATGTGCATGTTGACATACCCGAAAAAAGGCGCAGAGGGGGGCCGACGAAGGAGGCGGTCGGTAAAAGTGCATCCAAAGCTGTCGGCAACATAGATCGCTACCTGATCAAAGAGGCAGTGGTAAATGGATGTAAAACCGAAGGGTTCTCCACAAAAAGCAAGCTGCGTCACACGCCAATCAAAAAGGGGCACAGCAAAGACGGGGAAAAATAAACGGGTGAAGAAACGGAAGAATATATAGAGGGCGGCGTCATCGAGGAAGAAGAGACCGTTAAGGAGAAGGGTGCTGTGCAAAGTGTCGGAAGTGAGAGCAGTGAGCTCGGCGATGCTGGAAGTACTGTTGGAGGCACGAAAGAAAGGGAGTTTGTTTGTGCATCGATAGTACTCGCCAAAGAGGCACTTGTGTCGTCGATTCGGAGAGGTGACGGACCGAATTTGAAGAATGTAAGTCATGATGGGGGGTATCGGGAAAATGTGGATGAAGGCGTTGATGACCCAAGTGAGGGAGAGGAGGAGGATATGATAGGAGCGGATATAGACGGAAGCTCGGACGACGGCTATTCCGATCGCAGCGTGCGAGAGGGGGCCGAGAGTGGCGTGGGGAAGCATTGGTTTGTCGAAGTTCGGAAAGCAGAGGAAAGACAAAGAGGAGAGATGAGGAAACGTTTTGAAGATTTCGAAAAAAGATCGAAATTGTGGTGGGAAGAGAGGATGAAAAAAATTTACGAGGAGATCGAAGAATGTATGGTGGAGAGTGACGAGTATTGTGAGAATTGTGAGAAGAGCCGAAAGGAGATACGAGAGCTGAGAAGCACGGCGAGAGAATCAAGGGAGAGTGCAGAGAGAGAGAGAGAGAGACAGAAAACGGACAGCATCAACGGAAAGGAAAAGAAGCAAAAAAGAAAAGGACCGGAGAAGACAACGATAAGAGGTGGGGTCAGGGATGGAAACTGCAGCTATGACTCAATCAGCGAGGCATCTTTGGTGTATTCGACGGAGAAAGTAAGGGGTGTCAAAGGAAAGGCATCGAGGGAGGAGAAAAATCTAAGGCAAATAATGGAGAGGAAGCCGAGGACACTAAACGAGCGGGAATTAAAAGAAGAGAAAGGAAAAAGGGAGTACAGGAAAAACAACGTAAGCATTTATTTTCCGGAGATGAAAGGAATTGGAAAGCACAGGATTTTAGACGAGGTTGCTGAAAGATGTGGGCAAGATATCAGAGGAAAAACGAGGAAGAAATTTGAGAGTGGGGGACTGGTGGTAGCAAGATATAAGAATTGAAACGAAAAAATGGAGATGATGAATAGAAAGAGAGAATTGAAGGGAACGGACATTTGGATAAAAAATGACCTGACTAAAAGAGAAAAAGACGTTCAAAAATGACTGCGGGAGGTTGCGGAGAACGAAAAGAGGCTTGGTAGAAAGGCGGAAGTAAGCTACATGAGAATAAAATTCGGGGATGGATGGTGGAGATGGAACGAGCGAAGAGGGAACATCGAGCTTCAAATGTACGAGAGGAAGGGGAGGCAAGCTGGTCGGGATGTGCAGCAGCCCTTTCGGATTAGGAGAGAGCAATGAAGGCAAGGAAGAGGAAGAAAGAAAAGAGAAAAGAGAAGATTCGACTGGGAAGCTGATAGGAGGAAGAGGGGAGAAAGATGTGGAAAAAACAGAGCTTAAAGTAATATTGTGGAATGTTGCGGGAATATTTAAAATCGGAGAAGCGTGGGAATTCTTAGCAAAGGCGGACATAGTAGTCTTGCAAGAAACTTGGGTTGAAAAAAAGGATGAGTGTAAAGTAGTGCAAAGTATGAGTTCAAAATTCAGTTGGAGTTTTAAAGCGGCGATTAAAGAAAAAGGGGTAAAAAAAGGAAGAGCAAAAGGGGGGCAATAGGAGTAAAGAAGGAATGGGAAGGAGGCTGGGATATAAAAGAGTGGAAGTTTGGGTTAATTTTGTGCAATTGGAAGTTAAGAGAAACTATATCTATAATAACAGTATATAATAACATTGGAATGGGAAAAATTAAAAAGGACTTGAGTGATGTAACACTTAAGGAAGCTGGCAAAAGGGATAAAGTTGTGATCTTGGGAGACATGAATGCGAGAATTGGAAATGAACAAGCGATAGTCATAGAGGAAATGGATGACGAGGACTACGAAATAAGAAAATCGCAGGACATGTTGCTGAATTCGGAAGGAAAAAAGATGTTGAGTATGTGTGAGGATTTGGGGTTGAAAGTGTTAAACGGTAGAACGGAAGGGGATAGGGAGGGTAAAGTAACTTTTGTCGGTGACGGAGAAGAATGTTGTGGATCGGTAATAGATTATGCAATTGTCTTGGACAGGGGGGGGCAGGAGGAAATTGAAAGGATGGAGGTGATAAACCGACTAGAATCTGATCACCTGCCATTAATGTTATATATGTGGGGAAAGGAAACGGAAGCGCAGGAATGTGTAGAAGGGGGTGAGGATGAGGAGTGTAAAATGGAAAAACTTATATGGAATGAAGAAAAAGGTGAGGAATATATTAGCGAATTGCAAAAGGATGTAAGCATTGAAGAAGGCAAAGAGAGGTGGGAGGGGTTAAAGAAAAAAATATTAAAAGCCGCGAAAAAAGTGGGGATGTTGAAAACATACGGAAACAGTAAGAGGATGAGAAGATTACCAAGATGGTTCAACGATGATTGTAAAAAGCAAAGAGAGGAAGTTTGGAAAAAACTGAAAGGAGATATGGTGTTTGGTAACAAGTAGGAAAAGCCAAAAATATGTCTAAATGGTGGAAGGCCATTAGTAATTTTGGAAACAAGCGCAGAGGAACAGTTGGAGAAAAGATATCGAAGAAGGAATGGAAAGAGCATTTTGAGAAATTGCTGAACGGAGAGAAGAAGCAGGGGAGAGAGGGGACTGAAAACAAAGAGGTTTGGGATAAAGGGGGGCTGGATGTTAATGAAGAAAATTGGGGGACAGAAAAAGAATTTTATGAGGAATTTACAATGACAGAATTGGAGGCAGCATTGAGAGACATGAAAGAGAGAAAAGCTGCTGGGGAGGATGGAATTGTAGTAGAATTTGTAAAGGAGATACCGAAAGAACGGAGGGGAAAGACTTGAAAGGTGGAAGACTATATGTGACGTTTATAGATTTTAAGGCTACTTTTGATAGGGTAAACAGAGAAAGAATGATTACGAAACTAAAACAAAAAGGAATTGGGGGTAGAATGTTGGAAATGATAAAGGGAATATATAAGGAAACAAGAGCGGAGCAAGCAGGAGGAAAAATTTCGGATAACTTTAGAACAAAGAGAGGAGTAAGGCAGGGATGTGCGTTGAGCGCTGTGTTGTTTAATATATATTTAGATGATTTGGAAGATATGTGGGAAAGGAAAAATGAAGGTGGAGTTGTAATAGGAATGGAAAAAGTCTTTGCAATAAAATATGCAGATGATGTGGCGGCAATTGCAGAGACGGCAAGTGGGTTAAAAAGTATTCTAAAGGACTTAGAAACCTGGGCAGAGGAAAATATGATGGAAGTAAATGCAAAAAAAACAAAAGTAATGATATTTAGAAATGGAGGAAAGATTAAGAAAGAAGAGAATTGGAAATTTAAAGGAGAAGAGGTGCAGATAGTAAACAATTTTAAATACTTGGGATATTGGTTTACGTGTAAAAATTTTAATTGGATGCACGGGAAAAAGATTGCAGGAAAGGCGCAAAGGGCAATGAATGCAGTATGGGGTGTGTGGCAGAGAGCAGGAAGAGATTTAATGGAGGAGAGGCTTTATTTGTTGAGCTCTATAGTAAGGGTGGGAGCTATGTACGGGGTGGAAATTTCGGGATTGGGTGAAATAAGCATATTTGAAAGAATTCAGAGTAGATATTGTAAGATGGCGTTAGGGGTAAAAAGAAACACACCAAATTATATATGGAGAAGAGAGTTGGGTGTGCCTACAATGAAATACCTGATAAGGGAAAGAGCACTAAGATATATGGTGGAGATATTGGGAATGAATGAAAAGAGATGGACAAAAGTATGCCTGATGGAGGAAGTAAGGGCGATTGTAAATAGTATGCCGACAAAGTGGGGGAGGGACCTAGAGACTGTATTAAAAGATATGGGCATACAAGATGTAATAGGGATGATTTGGGAAAGAAGGGAGGTGAGAGAAATTGAAGCAAGAATAAAGATAGGGTTAGAAAACCTTAAGAATGAGACGTTGAAGAAGGAGGAGGAGAAGATAAAGACATCAACGTACAATGTTAGGTATAAATTTATTGTGGAGAATGAGAACATGCTGTGGAAGTATTGGTATGAGGAAAATGTAAAGGGCAGGGACAAAGAGGTATGGGCTAGAATAAGATGCGGGAATATAGGGAGAGCGGGTAAGAAAGAAGAGTATGATTGGATGTGCAGAATATGTGCCGAGCAAGTTGAGACGTTTGAGCACATACGAATGTGTAAGAAAAGCAGAGAGTTGGTGACGGATAAAACAGGAAAAGGTGTGGAAGTGTGGATGGAAGGGATAGACGAGATGGCGATCTGCGGAGAGGTGATAAATATGTTAGGGGGAAGAATGCAAAAAGAAATATGTGCATATATCAGGGAAATTGAGGAAGTGTGGAAGAAAAGGAGTGTGGAATTAAGGAAAGTGAGAGTAGAGGAATAAGTGGGCAGTTTAGCGAGAGTAGAATTAGATGTAAGGATAATAGATTTAAGGAAATGGACCAAAAGTGGGAGATTAAAAGAAATGTAAATAACGGCAGGAGATGTATAAGCTTTGTAAAAAACTTTGTAAAAGTTATACAAATAAAACTCTATTGATTAGTTGTCGAACCAGGCATTTTGGTAGCACGACCTTTCAGATTTTAGCTTTAGTCTTTTTCTGGAGGATTCCTTGTTGTAACCGGAATTTATTTTCTTCTTTCTCCAAAAATTCCATAATATCACCAAGGTGTTTCTGGTCTCTCTGAAGTTTCGCAATTTATTTTATCTCCTCGATTAAATCTTTTGACATTTTAGGTGCCAATGTTGCTCCGATCACAACCAACCCTTGAACATTACTTTCATCTCCTTCCATTCGGCTTAGAGTGTCAGCAACAGTATTTTTCTTTCCTTCGAGGTGTTTTATATTTAGATTATAATCCTGAATTGATAGAAACCAACGTATTAATCTTTCTGCCATGAATCGACATGTTTTAAGAAAGATTAATGCTTTATGGTCTGTTTTTATTTGGATCTCAGCACCTCGTAGGTATGTCCTGAATTTTTCTAAGGCCCATACTATTGCTAATAGCTCTTTCTCGGTGGTCATGTAGCCGTGTTCTGCCTCCTTAAGAGTTCGGCTTGCGAATGATATGACTTCGCTTTCTCCTTCCTCGTTCGTCTGTGATAGGACGGCTCCAAGTGCATACCCGCTAGCGTCGGTTGTTAACGTGTATGGTTTTTTTGTATCCGGGAAACGAAGAATGACTGCATCGCAGAATAGGTCTTTGACTCGGTCGAAAGCTTCTTGTTGTGTTGTTTCCCATTTCCATCTTACTCCTTTTCTCAGCAATTCCAATAGTGGAGCGGTCTCGTGTGCATGTAAATTTGTAAATTTCGTGTAGAAATTTATCAAACCTAGAAATCCTCTTAATTGATTTCGGTTCTTCGGAACGGGATATAAAACGTTGAAAATGGATTTCGAGGTGCGTGAGATGCTCCTTATGGTTTCTAGATAACACCAGTAAATCGTCAACAAAGTTAATGACGAAATCTAATTATTTTAATACTACGTCAGGTGCTCGAATTAAGCTTGCCCTGCTGGTTTTTAGTCCAAACGGCGTGACAGTGAACTCGTAATACTTTCCATTGTGTTGAAAAGCCCTGTATTTTCTAGAGTCTGAATGTAATGGAATTTGCCAGAAACTGCTTGTGAGATCAAAAGTTGAGATGACGGATTTTCCTCCGCATCTCCGGAAAATTTCATCGATGGGTGGTGCGTTGTTGTGGTCATTTACCAGACAGATATTTAGTTCTCTGGCATCTAAACACAGTTGCACACTCTCATCGTTCTTGGTCACCGGCATTAACGGATTTATATAGATACTATTTGATTTTTGTATCACCCCGTAGTCGAGCATTCTTTCGATCTCTCGTTGTACTCGATCTCGTTGTGCCAGTGCCACTGGATATGATCGATGGAAGTATGGTTTTGGATATTTGAGTGTAAGATGGTGCACGTATTTTGACATCCTTCCTGGTCTTCGGTCGAATACCTCTTGATTCCTCTCCACGATTTGTTTGAAATTGGTTTTAATGGTAGTTTCGAGATCGTGACATTCTTCCATCTTTTCCTCGAATTCCACCTCTGATAATTGGAATTCGAGGGGTTTTGGTAGTGGCTCTTCTTGTATGGTACACGTTTCTCTACTTCTTTCTTTCTGTTCCCCACTCGGGTCTACTAATTTCCAAAATCCTTCTATTAAATTGGCCATGACCTTGTCTTTCACTGCCACACATTTACTGTGAGCGTCGACGGAAATCCGTAGGTTCATCATTCCGTCGATCCCAATCAGGATAGGTCGTAGTAATTTTGGGACGACTAGTAATTGTAATGTTCCCTCCGATCTGTAGGTTCTTGCTTCCACCATGATTTGTTTTTTTATTCTCTCCGCCTCCCCTCCAAATGCACCTACAATCTTTGTCGAAGTGACTGGCAGTGTGGGGCATTTTTCGAATTTTTCATAATACTGCTTAAAAAATTCTTCGGAAATACAGCTCACCTCACTGCCACTGTCAATCAGACTTTTTACAGATAATCCCTCGATTCCTAATGAAATTTTTTTTTTTCATAAATATTAATATTGTCTTGCAATATGAAAATGATTTGGCATATTTCACTGTCATTTGTTGGAATCGAATTACCAATTAACATGTATATATCAACCGAATAGAGCGTGTACGTTGACTTATTTTTTCCAAAATTAAGTATGCTCTTAGCATTTCTTCAATTTACTTTATATATTCTTTTCACACTCTACGCTGAACACTATCCTGCGTGAGCATTGATATTCTATACATTTTTCGAGGTGGTTTTCAAACATGGTCGCAGTATTCCGTCCCCTCTGGATTGCGTAATTAAAGTGCAATTTTTTCTCAATTGTTTCGTTCAATATATTTTTTCCATATGTATATTTATCATGTATTTTCATCTCGGTATGACCCTCTATTTTCTGTTGATAAAATTAAGTCTCCTAAGACCTCTTCTACTTTATTGAAGCTCCCTACCCTGCGTCCCGAGAGGCTCCTTCCCACATTTATTTTCTAGCTGATATTTAGTTTTAACTAGCTATAAGTATGCGAATTCTTCCATTCTTGAGCTATTAGTGCTCGATAAAGAGCTTCAGGCGGTTTGCGTGCACCGCCTGAGTTTTCCGTCCCTTCCAGACTACGTAATTGATGGGGGGCCTCTTCTCTACTATTTCGTGAGGTCCCGTCCACTTCGGGGTTAGCTTGGCTGACCATCCCCTGCGCACCGTGTCGTCACGGAGGAGTACGCGTTCGCCGACGCGGTACTCCTGCACCTTTGCGCCGTGGTCGTACATATTCTTCGACCGTCTTTTCGCGCCTTTCAGGTTGTCACAGTCCATGCGGCACGTAATCGCTCGCGTAACTCGTGGACGTAGTCGTCGTAGGCATAGGTGCTGCGGGGTTCCTGTTTTACGGCCGTCGGTAATTCAGCATCGCGTCCGTATACCAGCAGGTGGGGAGACAGTCCGGTCCCCGTATGTGGAGTGGTGTTGTACGTAAACATTGTGTACGGCAGCCACTTGTCCCAGTCTCCTTGATCTTCGCTTATGAAATTTTTATATTTTTTCCCGGAAGCGCTTTCCAGTAGCAGTCCTACGATGTCGACCGCAACTTTTCGAATGACCGTGATGGATTATCTGTTACCACCATCGGCACTCGTTCCCTTTTCCTGATTTTGTTCCTTTGACAGTTCTCGCAGGATGATATGTATTCTTCCAAGTCCCTTCTTATGCCGGGCCAGTCGTACTTGGTCCGGATCCGATGTAATGTACGCTTTATACCCTGGTGCCCTTCTATGGGGGTGTCGTGATATTTTTAGGCGGTCATCGACAGAAGGGCTGGTTACGCCACTGCGGCAGTCGCTATACTTCTTTGGAGCGCTGTCTTCGTTCGCGTTGCTGGAAGATTGCGGGCTACGGGCCCCGCCGTGCCTCGCTTGCTCAGCAGGCCTTTTTGGTGCTCTGTCCGCAGTTTCGTCGCTCGGTGTGCCCACCAGCAGCTCCGCCGTTGCGTCGCTCTCTGTCTCGAGCGGCCTTACAACGTTTTCTTTTCGCGGCCTTCCGCGCCTCGCGGGTCGTCCATGCTGTGCTGCGCCCGCGCTGTCTTTTTCAACGATGCTCGCAGTCTTACTCGTACCATGCTTTGCTAGCGTGCGTGGCCTGCTCCTTCCCCAAGGCACGGCTTCGCGGCGGGGCTGGGGAGATCAGTAGAGCGTCCTGCATGTACTGGAGCATTGGCCGGCTCGACCTCTCTCTCTCTGCCGCGTCGCTAAGCTGGCTTGGAGTATTCTCGACTCTCCGCTTTGTGTGGATGTTCATACTCGGACGCTTGCTGTCTTTTTCTATCTCGTGGGCGAGCTCGACCTCTCGCTCCAGCGAGCTACCACGGCTATATGGGGTATCTTCGGCCCTCCGCTTTGTGCGGTCATTCGCTGTGCCTACTTGCCCCGTAGTGCTGTCCTTTTCCAATCCACAGACTTCATTCTTTGCTCTCGGTTGGGCCCTCGTAGTGAGGAATATTCGGCTTAGCGCATCTGCATTTGTGTTGCGCTTACCTGCCTTGTATTCGACATTAAACTCATGTTCCGCCAATGTTATTTTCCAACGCATTAGTCTCGAAGCTGGGTCCTTTACTCCGAACAGCCAGGTGAGCGGTTGGTGGTCTGTCACGACCGTGAAGCGAGTACCATAAATATATGGCCGGAATTGAGCAAGAGCCCAAAATATCGCGAGTAGCTCATACTCGGTGTGTTACTATGTCGTCGAGGTACCATTTGACGCCCTGTAGTCCTGCAAACGCGGAGTTCATTAGCCGCTGGAAAGTCGGTGGCGCGTTCTTCAGTCCGAATAGCATGCGGTGATACTCAACCCTGCGGAGTGGAAAATGCCGTTTTTCCATGTCTTCCTGCGCCATCGGGATTTAGTGAAATCCAGAGGCTAGGTCCAACATCGTGTAATATCGGGCTCGTCCCAACAGGTCCAATATTTCGGTTATATTGGGCAGTGGGCACGAGTCTCCGATGGTGGCTTTGTTCAACTTCCGAAAGTCCACCATTACGCGCATTTTCCTCACTCCGGCGGCATCGGGTTTCTTCGCCACGACCATCAGCGGCGCGTTCCATTGACTCCTGCTGGGCTGGACTATTCCTTCCGCTAGCCTTTTGTCTGTCGGCCTCTCCACTTCTCTTTCTCGTGGGCGAGTTTAGCCTCTCGCTTCGACAAGTTATCGTGGTTGTCTTGGGTATCTTCGATTCTCCGCTTTGTGCGGCTCTTCGTATACCGGATTGCGCTATCTTTATCTTTCTTGTGGGACTTTCTTTCCTGTCCCATTTGGGCTCGTGTGGTCGCGTATATGCTACTCAGAACGTCTGCATTAGAATGCATTTTACCGAACCCATGCCCCGTTTTTATGTTCTTTCCAGGCAAGGGTTGCGATCCTAGGTCCTTCGATCCGACCTTAAAGGGTGTGCGATGCTGCGCCTCGTGCGTGCGCTGTCGCTTGTTCCCTCGTTGATGGAATACACCCTTGTATTCACACATTATTCCTGCGTGAACTGCTTGCTGTTTGCTGCTGGGGGGCACCAAGTCAGGCTTCCGTTGTCGCTGCTCGAAACGCTTGGCCCTCCTCCCCGAGCTACCCGAGCTTACCCGAAGTGCCTTGACCTGGCGGCTACGTACGGTCTTCGCTATCTCCGACGGCTCGCATGTCACCGTCGGCTGTTGCACTTCCCCGCCGTATTTAGAAACTTCTAAACTCACTCTTTTGGTTCTTGACGGTGTGACACGGGGTCTCGCTATGATGCCTCGGCTGATCCCGCTCCTTGTAGGTAGTCCGACAAATTTATTCTCCTTGGCGGTATCCATGTTAGACCCATTTCCGGAAGCAAGATTTATCTTTGTAAGCAGGCCTATGTATTTGCACGCGGCGGCAGTTCTACTGCGTGGTAACGAATATATCCTCGTCGCGCCGTCCCGTAGCGGCAGGCAGTGCCTATACAACTTGAACATCTCGCCATGCAGGATGTCCGCTTTATGCTGCTTGATAAAGTCCATGCTGAGTAGTCCGTTGACCTTCAACGACACATTGTTCGGAATGATGTAAAACCAATGCTCTACATTTAAAGCCGGTGTCTCGAGCACCATTTTAGCTATCCCGAGGGGGGTGCATTTTTCACCCGCCACCCCCTGCATCTTTACGGTGCAGTCGTTCACCATGGTCTCCGGTTTAAGACAGCCTTCCTTGATTATGCTGCACTGCGCTCCGGTGTCCGCCTTGAGGGTGAGTACTCCGGTCGTGGCCAACAGTGCATCGATATCGAAGTCGCTGGCGGTGGCACTCGACGTCGGCAGCGTTACGTGTAGGAGCTGCAGCGTTGTTTTCTTCTGCTTGCATGCAGGTCTCTGCTGGACAGTTAGCGTATTCAGTCTCAGAGGGCCCAGCGTGTTAACGCCTGCTGTGGCTGGATCTGGCCCCGCGGTTACTGTATTTCTTGCATCTTTGTAGCCTGCATTTCTTGGCTGTCGGGGCGGCTGCTCGCTTTTATTCTGCGACAGTCTCTTCCGGCAGTCCTTCTACATCTGGCCTTTCTTCTGGCAGTAATTGCAGGTTATTTCTACGTTGTGGATTGACTTGTTTTCAATGGTTACTGGTAGGCTTACTCGTCCCGTATCCCGGGTGCAGTCTCGAGCCATGTGTCCAGCTTTTCCGCAGGTGAAACAATGTTCTCCCTGCCGGGGTGGTGCGCCTTGGGACCTTCTGGGGTGGCTTAATACTCCACTTGCCCCTCCCTTTGGCTGCACCATATTCGTAATCTCTATGGCTCCGGGTTACGGACTCATGGAGGGTGGCGTAATTGCGTGATCTCACCAGGATCTGGACCTGCCTATGCAGTCCATTCTCGAATTTTGCCTGGGCACTCTTCCGCGTTTTCTTTTCGATGATGCGCATTTCCAACATCGTGGCGGCTTCCTCGCATAGCTTTTCTATAATATCGACGGTAATACGCTCTGTCCTGGCGGCGTATACCGCGATATCTTCGCCCTGGCCCTGCCGGAGGGAGTTGAATTCTACCGGTAATGCGGGCAGCGACTTCCGCTTTTCGTACAGGGCCTCCAGCTCGGTTTTAAGCTGCGCTACCGAGAGGATGAATTTATGTTTCATCTCTCTGGCCGCCCTACCCTCGAGCTTGCTGCTGAGTACTAATTCTAACAGGATGTCATGATCCCTGGGCACCACTCACTTGAAAACAGTCTCGCATGATCGTAGGAAGGCATCCAGCTCGTCGGCGTTGGATCCGTCGAAATGCTTGATGCTCTTCAGTGCTAGTCCAAGGTCGAGCGTCCGACCCTGTATTTCTGGCAACCTCGGTTGTTCTCTTTGGAACATGGGATCCGCAGGGAGGTAATCCGGTTCTTCGAATCGGGTTTGCTCGACCGCGGACGTGGTATAGGGCGTTCTTCCAACCCTGTTCCGTCCAGCCTCCGCAATAATTCGGCATTTTGCTCCTGTAGGGTCCGGATGAGTTCGAACTCGTCCGCACCTACCTCGTTGAGTGTGTCCGCGAGGTTTCGCCGTGCCGACGACGTGTCGTTGCCTTGGAGCCTGAGCTCCAGCTCGAGCTCTCATTGAGCCCGCTCGTACTCACGGTGACTCCTTTCGACCGCTTCGCATCGTTGCCTGAATCGTTCCGGCAGTGGTGGCCGCGTCATCGTACCGGTAGCTGCCTGGAAACCTACACGATCTAACGTTCGCAAATCTTCGATTTCCCGCTCGACCATATCGTTAAAGAAGTGTTAAGGAGTTCGTTCACCAGTTGCTCAATTAAACACGTCGTCGCTACCGATGCTACTATGATTCCAAAACGACGCATCCCTGAGTGGGTTTACGCCGAACTCGGTTGTCAGGCGGCCTGCGAGGGCCGCTTGCCTGTCTGCGGGGATTCGTCCAGGCGGCGGGAGCTCTGATAGCGTCCTGCGCGCTTCGGACCCGATGTCTCCGACCGCTGCAGCTAAACCCACCGCAGGGTCCACCTCCTCGCCGGGCATCGTAGTTTCTAACGAATTGCCTCTACGTTTCGGTTTTGCTCCCCTAAATCCCGGCATATTGCTAACTTCGCGGTGAACAATACTCTAAAATATACCCATAAAATCTCGAAAGAAATATCTCTGTTAGAATATATATTTATTTTGAAATTTTTTAAATATCTGTCCTAACTGGCTTTGGTTTATTTCGGCAATATGTATTAGTATAACGTAACCGCCACTTACAGAAGAATGATCTGGTAGACGGTCCTCTCCATGGCGATGTTCTCGGGTGCTGTCGACTTGGTGTCATGCAGCTCCTATCTGTAGATGGTCCGGACGTCCTTCATGGCGCCGTTGACACGTTTCTTTGCTGGTTCCTGGGCTCGTCCTTAGCGCGTCGCCAATGGTTGCACGACGGCTTCTTCGCAAGTAGCTGCTTCGAGTTTTGTGCGTTTTTCCGCAACTTGACGTAACAGCGTCAATCGGGAGTTTAAACGGTTGACCGATATCTCGCACCGCACCGACGTACACTTCGCGCCTTTGCGTTAGCTTAGTCGGGTTTTCACGAACTACACTGGCGTCCTTTGTACGAGTCGTAGTCGTCACTTCAGAGTCATTCTTATTTACTTTGTCCAAAACACTTTTAATCCGAATAAATCACGTTTCACTTAATTTCAGCAGATCCCACCGCTGCCACCAAATGTTATGCCGGTACCGCGTAATTGGATTATTCGGTGTTCGGTATAATATTAAAAAGTTATTTTTTTTTTGGATCGTTTGCCGATTAGGAGATGGATCTCGAGTAATTGATGAAAACGCGAATTTATATACATGGAAGTATTTATTATAGGCAACGGTAACTTTCCATTGTCTATTAAAAAGTCAATAAAGAAATGTACAATAATTCGTTGATTCCAGTATTTGACGAGGAACCAACCCGTTCTCTGTTGAGTCTAGTTTATAACTGGTTTTCGTAAAGCAGTTGCTAACTGCGTTTGCGAAAATCCCTTAGTTGGCAGTTTTTGCTTTAGCCTATCGAAAATCGCCTAGCGAGTCGCCTCATGCTCTACCTTGTTTCCTGTCGTAAACGAATTCTTAGTCTTAGAATTCTGTGTCAGCTAAGGAATATTCCAGAGAATACCGTGAAGTGGATTATTCCCCGGCATAACAATAAGTTTGTACTAACGCAATTTTCCGGACATTAGTATTAGGAATACCATGCAATAATTACGTTATTGTTGGGACTAATTTTGTAAAGTTCCAGCATTAAAATTTGAAGTTCGGTTTCGGGCTATTGGAAAGAGAAATACAATGTCCAAAATCGACATTTTAGTATAGAATCTTATGACAGAAGTATCGAATCGCGACTTTAGGTAAATAATTTTTTACTTCGAAACGAGATTAATAGAATAAAAAATGCATCACGTGTTCGTTAGACATTACGGATAATTCGTGTTAAAAAGGGAAAGGTCACAGGACATTTGGAGGAGTTATTTCACGTTAAGGGGATATACCAGTGTAAACGCTGAAAATTTGGGTAATTTTTGGGAATTTTTTGGAAAAAAAGTACTCAATTAAATGTTTCGGAAAATTAAGAATATATTTGGCTATATTTGACCTATATTACATAATTTTTTCATAGAAAAATATTGAGATCCAAGCGACTTATGCGCTGCCTTCGGAGACGCCAAAAAAAAAGTTTCTCCACTGCTAACATGATTCCGGCCGGTTGAGTAGCTGTAACCGGGAAAGGAAAAAATGTCGTTAAACTGGAAGGTATTTCCTGTACAATGACGCAGGTTTTTCGAAAAATATCAAAATCTAACTGTATGATAATGAGTGTGAGTGAGTTTGATATATTTGATAATGGTTAACATAAACTTATTAAGAATTCTAAAATGAACACTAATTGATGCGGCAGAGCACTATAAGAGAGATTGACAAGTGCGCAGAGTGAGTGCCTAGTCAGCTTGAGTAACACACAATAAATGGCAATGAGTATAGTGCTCCGTGCAGTGAACATGTATCGTTTGAGTAGTTTTAATCTGTCGACGAGTAGCAGGTCGATGCATTCACACGTAGCATGTCGAGTGACAGATGCGAATATTAAGATTAAGGATTCTGGTGACAAGTATAAATAATTAAATGCACTCAGTAATTAACAATAATAATTCATTGTTTATTTCATTAGCTGACAGTAGTTGCATAAAAAAAGGAAAATACCTGGTGAATACAACAAATATGTACTGTGATTTGTCTGGCCTGTGTGTTGATGTACTGGCGGTGAGTGGGATCTCAGGCTTCTGAGTTGACTTGTTGATCCCGTGTGGTTGATCCTGGTGATATGGTCTGATTGTAAAGCTCTATTAAACCACATGGTAAGCTTGTGAGTAAGCTATCGCCAACGAGCGATGCGATGCTGAAATGGCGTCTCTGCTGCCAACAACGAACTACGCCGTTGCCGTTTATGTGAATGTTGCAATAGTCCTGTTGATTTGCTGTGATTCGCACTGACGCTGAGTTGAAACACGGGTGATTTGACCAAGAATGTAATACGCTACAATACTGAGTGCACACAAACGTGAGTGGAACGAAGGAATATCTCTATGAGTTTACGCGGGAACGTGTAGCGCGAACTACTCGAGTGAGAACAATGGCCACATCCGTCGACCACGAGGCAGAGTATCAAGAGGGCGGACGTGCGTCACAGCTTGCTTGAGTTGTGATTCGCCGCCAGCGATGGAAAGTGAGCCTTGTGAGTGGTCTTGCCGCTGGGGCCACGCTAGCAGCGTTGGCCGCTTGAGTGAGCTTCGATCGAGGATGTGAGCTGATGGACAATGTGCTTGAGTGGGCAGTCGATAAATCGATATAGCATACCTGCGAGCTATACCATATGACGCGAGGCATTAGATGATTGTGAGTGTAGCGTGTGCATGAATTGAGTGTGTGCTTGGTAGGTGCGAAAACTGAACACTAACAAAATGGCGTAGTTATGAATAAAAATTTGTGTTTTTGTGCCTAAAAATGGTCGTTTTTTTCAATGCCAAATCGTCAATTCCCATCCAATTAAAGATATCCTGCGTCATTGTAGAGTAAATGTATTCAAGAGTACTCACTTCAAATTTCAAGTCAATCGGATAATTGCTCTTTGAGTTACGATGTCATCAAATTTGAAAAATCTCATTTCGAGAAAAACGCGTTTAAAGATTTAACTATCGATTTTTGCAAGATAAAATGATATTTACTATAAAAACTGCTAATCAGCTATTCCTGGCCCATACAATAGACCCTCCTCTTCCTCGAATAATGCCTGCTGAGAGGGTGAAGCTTTTCGCCGAGCTGTTCGTCCCTCTTTTGAGGATGCTTCATGACGTAACTTCGCCTGGTTGATTCGACTGTCATCTCTCTCCATGGCATATTCTTTTGCAATAGGACCGATGATGACGTCCATTACTTGTAGCATTTTTAGAACAGCGTAAAAACCATCGTTAAATATTGAGACTGCAAGGAAATTAGCGAGCTCGATCGTGTTCAATCCATTATGAAGGTGCTTTATTTTATAAGGACGATTTATTTCATAAGCATTACCTATAATCGGTTCAGAATTCACATATGAAACACCGCTCTCACATGACACAGCAATTTTGAATCTTAAGCCCCGTGAACTTGCTTCATTGAACTTGATGTCTTTCTTATAATTTTTACACACAACTAGAGTGCTAATTGCACTAGAAACAATGTTGTGCCGCAGAATATTCCACTCCGTATTTCATATATTCGGGAATATTTCATAGCAAAGAAACATTGGAATTCGTTCAAGACAGGAAACGAAGTCCAATGCCCGATCGTACGATCGACACCAAGAACGCCGACGCAGCAAGAGCGACTCGCTTGGCGTTCGACGATAGGCTAACGCTAAAATTGCGAATGAAGGGATTTTCGTGAAGACAGTTAACAACTGCTTTACGAAAGACAGTATTAAATTAGACTCAAGATAGAACGGGTTGGTTCCTCGTTGAATACTCGAAACAACATATTATAGTACATTCTTACTTTGACTTTTAAATAGACAACGGAAAGTTACCGTTGCCTATAATAAACACTTTCTTTTATATAGATTCGCGTTTTCATCGATAACTCGAGATTCATCTCCTTATCGGCAAACGATCCCAAAAATAATAACTTTTTAAGATTATACCGAATACCGAATAATCCAATTACGCGGTACCGGCATAACAACAAAGTAAAACTGGATGAAACGGTATCCGTGGGTATGATCAACTATAATTTCATCATCTCCAGTGCGTGACAGTTTTTCAGCGGCTGTACTGGTATTTTCGGTGGACTGCTCATACGTGTATTGATTTCCCGAAAATCTCTTCTTCTTGTTTCTGGATCTATGGATAGGAGTATCGTGACAGCCTTTTTGATTCGAACTTGAACTGCTTTCACTCATTTTCGCTCTGTTGTGCAGTGTACAGCAGCTGCGAGTAAACTAAACAGACCCTTCCAGAATAACTGCGTTAAACGACTCCAGAGTGCCTTTTAAATGGCAACGCTGATTTCAAATGGCCCTATAGAATCCCCTCTATAGTGTCCTCTCCCCCTATAGTGACCAAAGAATCAGGTAACAACACGCCAGCTCCGAGCTCCGCCTCCAGGCAGATGGGTCATTTTATACCTACCAGCGGTTGCTCTTTAGAAGGCTGCCATTCAGGAGTATTAAAGATAGGGCCTTGTAATTTTTACAGGATATTCTTCAAAGTATAAACTGTCGAAAAAGGCAAAAAAAATCGATTTTTCGAAAGTGTCACACTGGTATAGCTCCTTAACAGACACGGGACTAGATCAGATTAACGTACACGTTACAGTATAAAAATGGCGTGGGAGTCAGACAACAGCGCGTAGAAGCAGACTCTCGGCTAAACCACGCTATACGTACGTTATCGTACTAATGAACCATGCTTAAGCACAAACACGATCAGAGAACAACATATATGTACATAGAAACGATTAACACTTCTTCCTTTGGAATCGGGAGTCAGTGATTAGAATGGATTATAATAATTCCTCGTGAAAGAAGAAATATATTCAACAATACATTTTCTAAATGTGACATATCTCACATAACGTATATTGGAAACGTATATTTGGAAATATTGTAATATATTTGTAATATATTTGAAAAATACATAATGTATATCGTTTAATTAGAAATGTTCTGGCCCGAATATATCATAATATATATCATAATATATATCATATATATATTATGATTATTATATATATATAATATATATAATATATATATATAATATATATCATAATATATATCATAATATATTCGGGCCAGAACATTTCTAATTAAACGATATACATTATGTATTTTTCAAATATATTACAAATATATTACAATATTTCCAAATATACGTTGACTTCCTATATTGACTCTCACACTGTGATTCTCCTTAGTGACAGTTTCGCTATGTATACTTTTTTCTGTGATTAAACAAAAACATAACCTCATTCATTAGCACGTATATTGTAGAAGCGAGTAGCTACAGTAGTAACACCGTGCTAGCAATCGATCAATCACGTTTCGCGGATTGTACAGCCGTACTAGTGATGTGAAATGACATTATGACCGGTCAGAGAACGGTCCTGTGACGGTCTATGACCGCAAAATAATGACCAATTCTGTCATAAATATACATGCTTATATTGGGGTCTGACCTCGGGACGGGGCCTAATTAAAAAAAATCCAACATGGAGCAGACACCGATGCCAGTTCTTTGGGAATGCATATAATATATTGTGATTTTAGTTTATTACCAGTATTATTGCATTAAATCGAGAGAGTGTATATCTTTGGACAGATGTAAATCCTGCTCGAAGGGATTTTATTGAGGGTGAAAGAATGCTGTACAAAGTCAGTTTGCAAGTAGTCCATAAACTTTGGCATGAATTCACCACTGTTTACTTTAACCCCACTTCCACACTTGTAGACGGTTAAGAGCAATGAGAACATTGATTATTCAGTAAGAAATTTACAATTTGCTCTATATTATCGAAGTGTGCACTTGGATAAGACTGGACGTAGTTGACATTTTATTTTGTGACACTACCTAGACTTTATTTCTTTCTGTCTTCTTTTTTTTCAAACTGCATCGACTTTCAAATATCGCTTCTGCCATGCATAATCTGATAACACATATTAATAAAATATAATGTCAATTATTCGCTATAAAACAGAGAACATATTCAGGTAAGCACTCTAATAAATTTTGAGGTTATTCATTGAATTTTGAAGTTTTCGTTTAATAAATATATATTAACATACCTGGGAGTATATATAATCTGTTTTCTTAAAATGTAAAGAGCATACTTGGACGTTTTTGTTGGTGCCCTTAATTTTTAAAGCACTTCTCCATGTTTTTGTCTTATCGGTGCTTGTTATATTTCACAAAACGTCTTCGCTATACACCTTTCACCAGGCCTCGGGACGGAGTGAAAACAAAGATCTAAATCTTTTTGTGATTGACTATGGCCCAGCAATACCACCCAACAATACCTATTGGCACTTGTTTTCTGTCTCGTGGAGAAACTTGCAACCTCCATAAAGTTTTGATTCACTTTAAATTAATAAATATTCACTCTTAAGCCCAAGACACAATGAAAAGGAATAGGGAATAGGAATAGGGAACAGGAATAGGGAATAGAAATCTATGTAATGCTAACGCACAATGAGACCTTTGGAACAAGAGTGTCGTCCAATCATCTGCTTCTCTGCTTCTGTTGAACGAACTAACCTGTTAAATTCGATTCTCATACTTTTATCATACAGAAACGGACGAGATCTGACCAAATCGATTAAGAATTCGTCGCCCGCTTTTGCACTTTGGGTACAATATTCTGAATCAATAAAAATTAAGTTTAAAAATTGTGACATGATGCACGTCTTCAAAACATAAACGAATAAATATAACCTCCATACTTTTTGAACCCAAGTGCCCGCCAAAACATAAAACTGTCTCACTGTGATTGGTCAGGAACAGGCGATAGGGAATAGAAATCCAACGCGTCGGAAATTCTGTTCCTATTGCCTATTCCGTATTCCATTGTGCGTTGATACACAGTTTCTAGTAAGTTGGAATTTAGTTATTCCTGTTGCCTGTGCTATTCCCTATTCCTATTCCCTGTTCCTTTTCATTGTGTCTTGGGCTTTAGTCAAGAGTGCTGTGTATGTTTCAAGTGTATGCACGCAAAGTTTGCATCGGTGGACTAGTTACAATAACTGCCACCAGAGGTGTCGCGACAAAAATGTCGGATCCCGATACCGCAGTAGGGACCATGCACACTAATACGCTCTCACCAAAGTGAGAGAGTGAAATGGGAGCTTTCCAGCAAGGAGACACAGAGTGACACTGTATTACACTGTCGAACACTGTGCTGGGGTGCTTGTTGAAACGCTTTGAGGTTCTGAAATTGGTCACTAGAGCCAACTCATGCATTTTACGAAAAATCGAGGAACACTGAACACTGGTGGAAAATGAAAAGAATAAACATTTGTCTAGCGCGTATAGATTGTACGAGTATCATTGCATCTAATACGTAAAAATAAACAAACAATTCATAAAGAAAATTGCATCTAACTAAAAAATTAGCAGCAATGATTCCGACACAGTGTCTAACTATGCTCTGCAGCTGTGTCCGACCCTGTCGTTGTTGGACAGCACCATGTTCGATACTGTGTCGTTCTGTGTAGCTCTGTGTCGCTGCTGGAAAGCGCCCAATATGTAGTCGTGTACAAGCAAACTAGTTGCAACATTTAAAGTCTAGAACGAACTTTTTATTATATGTAACATATAAACATTAAATATTATAATAGTAAGTTATATTTATATAATAAATAATATAAAAGTAGATTGAAATATATTATATATTGGGTCTGGGAAAAAGTTCGTGGCGTTTTTTTAGTAAAATTTAACTGGTTTTCTTATAATGTGAAAATGAATTTATTTAAACCAAATATGCTCCATTATTATCGACAATGTTTCGCCATTTTTCGGGTAGAGCCATGATGCCATCGGTGAAGAACTTCTGTGGTTTCTGGTTGAAAAACTGAATCAAGTGGTTTTCACAGGCTTCTTTTGAAAGCAGCTTAATTCCATTGAGAGAGTTCTGCAGAGATCGGAATAAGTAATAGTCAGAGGGTGCTATGTCTGGACTATACGGTGGATGCATCAAAACTTCCCAACTAAGCTCTCGGAATTTTTGACGGGTCATCAAAGAAGTGTGTGGTCGGGCGTTGTCATGATGGAAGACAACACCTTTCCTATTAATCAATTCGGGCCGTTTTCTTTCAATTGCTTGGCGTAATCTCTCTAGTTGTCCACAGTAGTGTTGAGAATCAATCGTCTGACCAACTGGAAGTAGCTCATGGTGGACGATTCCCTTCCAGTCCCACCATACACACAGCATCACACTTTTCGCCGTCAATCCTGGCTTCGTGAACGCTTGTGACGGTTCACCATCCCATGTCCACGATCTTTGACGCTTCCGATTGTCGTACGTGACACGTTTAAAAAATGGTTCGATTTCATTGCGTTTCAGCAGCGCATCGCAGATGTTAATTTGGTCTATCATGTTTTTCGCGCTCAACTCATGAGGAACCCGAGCTTCTTTTTGTAGCCAGCTTTGTGTAAATGGTTCAAAACTGTTTTGTGGTCAATGCCTAGCTCCATGCCAATATCGACACTGCTGATATGCTTATCTTAATGGACTTTTTCAAGAATTTCATCAGCTTTTTCAGTGATTGGACGACCAGAGCATGACTCATCTTTCACATAAAAATTAGCAGAACGAAAGCGAGCGAACGATTTCGGCGCAGCAGATTTTGATAATGTACCTTCACCGTACACAGCACAAATTTTTTCACAAGCCTGCGCAGCGTTCTACCCTTTGTCGTAATAATATTGCAAAATATAGCGCAATTTTTCATTACTTTTCTCCATCTTCAAACGCAAACAACTTTTCAGCCACTGCACCAATTTCGATGTTTATACACTCAAAGTAACGCTCGAAGTGTCACCTTTCCGACGAGCATTTAGTGGTGTCGCTGCGATCTGTGTTTCCTGACGTATTTCCAACGGATGCCATCTATCGGGAAAAACGTCACGAACTTTGTCCCAGACCCAATATTCGTTGTGTCATTCATTATATGTCCAGAGTCATTGTTATTTATCTAAGTCCCTATTACAAAAATGACCAAAAAACAATGACTGTCATCAATCCAAGTAGACTTACGACTATTCAGCTAGTTTTGCAGTTAATATAAATAGGGAATCGCCAATTGAGTGATCCAAGCCGCGTTCTATTTTACCCGAGGAGTCGGGAGATCCCAGTTCTATTCTGCAATTTGAAATAAATTTTTTTTAAATTTTAGAATAAGATAACATATAGTCCAATTGTAACGTCATATAATTCTCTTTTCATGCGTGTATGCATCTGATTCAATGTAGCATTTCATCTATTTTGTACTTTTATCTGATATTTGATGGGAAAAGTATCTCGAGCATGGATTGTTGTAATATCAACAATAAGTTCCTGTCGAATGTGACATATTCACACTCCCTATCCATCATTATTATAAGTAACAGCTATTATATTCACTCACAAGGAAAGGTACTTTGGTGTCCCCCTCCGATTTTAATGCAACTCACGTATGTTGTAGAGCATCAAAAACTAAAAGACACGTATTTTTTTTTATCGGCGGAAAAACATTTTTAAGGGGTGAAATCGCCCTTCAAAAATAGCATGTCGAGGGGTGATTTTGCAGTTTCCCCCAGAAGGCGTCAACCGATTTTAATAAAACAAAAACCAAAATACTCCTTATTGAAGACAATAAAAATTCCACGTCGAGTTGAAGAAAAAAATTCATTTTTAGGGGTGAAACTGCATAATCACCCCTATTTTTGAAGGGCGATTTCACCCCTTAAAAATGTTTTTCCGCCGATAAAAAAAAATACGTGTCTTTTAGTTTTCGATGCTCTACAACATACGTGAGTTGCATTAAAATCGGAGGGGGACACCAAAGTACCTTTCCTTGTCAGTCGAGATCAGCCTAGTGTGGAATGCGGATCCGGACGTTGAACCGTAGCGGAGTCCCTCGAGAACAGGTGACGTCACGTCGAAATTCTCTCGCTGTCACAAACAGCGGGTCAGCAACATCCAGGAATAATAATAGGAATAATTAAGATATACACTAAAATAGAGAATTAACAGCTAGCGACGCACCGGAGAAATAGACTTTTACAGTAAATTCTGAATAAAATAGACCACTAGGAGAAGAGCACACAGACAAAGGGACTGAAGAAAAGAAATTCAGAAGAATTTGTGGACAGTAAACCCACAGGAAGAAGAAAGCCCGGTATGTGAGATCCGTCGAACACAGCGGGCTGAAGCGTTACAGAAATTAGGAAGCCAATAAGGAAAAACAACTTACCTAGTTTGGAAATCCAATTTGAACCATCCAGGGGTGTCAAACTATCCCAAGTATTTCCGGAGTTCCACCTAACTAATAAATAAACAAAGAAAACCACTTTAAAACATAATAAAGTGTGGATACATCATAGCACAAAACAAAGATAACTCGCGACTCGGAGGTCCCATCACTACGAAACGATATACAAACGATCATCGGAGACGGCCCAAACACTTTCTGGACGCAATACACGCGAAAAACAAAGTGGAATTTAACGATTTCCCATATTTCCCAAGATTGAGGTGACGCGTGCGCAGGTACAGCATACAACTTATCTGACAGGCGAGCCAGCCAGTGATGCCAGATGAGGGCATTTTTTTCCACATCAAGGTCGTTGGGTACCCTCTTTACTGGGTCTGCTTTAGCGCCCGCTGCGCGCACACCAGGCGCACCGATCAATCAACAGTCAGGCAGCGTGTGACGTCACACACTACGCCGCGCGCACACCCGGCTCACCGACTAGTCATCAGTTAAGCAACGCGGACGTCTCTAGTGAGAGAATAGCGCGGCGTAGTGACGCGTAGTGACGCCGCGCGCTGATCAAACGTTCAAATTTCAAAATAAGTGAATGCAATTTGTTGCGGATTGCCTTGCCTGGTGATTTTCAATCTGAAAGATATTGACATGGGATGAGTTTTCACTCACGACAGTTGCGAAATAACCAGACCAAAGATGTAGGTAGAGAAAGTAGTCTTTATTCCACCTTGACTTGCTTTACTACAAAAAATATATAAAATAAATGAAAGAATTAATTTAAAGTGAGTTTAATGGGCTGCACATAAAATTATATTAATTGTGTGCCGAGAGTGAAATGTGAGGTGAAACGTGATGTAACCCGTGCTGCAAAGCACGCCACGAGGTGAGACCTTTGAGGATGCACAAATAGAGATTTCCCCACCTCACCGAGATTGAATTTAGTTAAATTATGACGGTACACGCTTACCGAGTATTTTGAGTCCTATTGAGCACTTCTGAGTTGAGTAGATCCGGAGAAAAGCGGTGAAAAAGTCCGAGGTGAGAGCAGTGGTTGTAGCTGTTTATGCGTTTTTCACGAGAGTGTCGAAAAATCTGAAGATGGCTGAGCACTATGAAAGTGTCGTTGCGATACGCCACAGCCAAGCGAGAAACCGATAATAGTCGCTCGCTTGAGTAGCATGCCTAGGAAGCGCTGCCTCTGCTGTTCGCACGACAGCCGAGCGCAGCACAACACCAGTAGCAACGAGTCGATGCACGGCGATTATCAATCGCAGTGCGCCAGCTAATTTCCCAACACAATTATTAGCCATACTATTATTTCTGTGTACTCTTAATCGATGAATAAAATGTTTGTTTTCATGAATTAGTGAAATTGTCGCGCTTTTAATGTGTTTTTCATTAGTATTTGAAAGAAATTCATGACGTTGTAGCGGTTTTTCAGTAAGAGTCGGGAAAATAAATCTTGTAGTGTCAATGACATGGATACTTAGTAGGTCGTATAACGAAACTTTTCGATTTTGTCTTTTTATCTCAGTAATTCACTTTACAAAAGTGAATCGTGACGAAAAAAAAATCACGAAATGTCTAGCTCGAGATTCGAAGTTGTTATTTTTGGATAGTCAGTTTGGAACGCTACCACTGCGTTACCCAGCTTCTCTGGTATTCGATATTGCACTATTAATATTACGTATCCATGCTGACGTTAATATCATTAATCATGTGCATTTTCCCACATCAGCGCATAACTGCTTTATGGCAGTATAGCCCGTCATTTTATAGATTCTGTTTTACGGGGAAAGAGCTTCCAGTACTGTAACGGTACCCTCACTCGTGATCGAAGTGTACACTGAGAAAAGAATTTATTTAATATTAACAAATCTTGAGTTGGATATAGCGAAATAAATATTTAATTATTATAGCTAAATTAAAGTCGAACCAAAGACGATTTTTTAATTGTTAGCAAATGTTTTCTAGCTTTATTTTACCCAAACCAATATTATTTAGCCTAACTAAAATTTTGTAATGACAACGAAACATTTATTTTACCATATCCAACTCTAGATTTGCGTTAATGATGCAATCACAATTTAAATATTGTTTCGTATGCGTCTATCAGGATCAGACGAATCAAAAAGTGTTGACCTTGATCTTTTTGTCACGACAAAGTATTGTCAAAAAGTGAAAGTGAAGTTAGTGTAATGCATTATTCATTTGCTGACGGCTGCAAAATTAGTGAGCGTTTTATATGTTTCTTTAATTTCATTATCTATTTATTTATATGTTATATACTATTTATATATATTTATTAAATAATCTTTCATAACGCATTTCATAAAAGCCCGCGCGGTGGCTGTTGTTAAGTGGGTGGGGCGAGACAGCGTAAAGCGCAATCGAGACGAGATTTGTTACGAACAGCGCAAGTCTTCCCCTGACGCGCCTAGCACTGGCAGCGTGGTGGGGGCAGTAAGAAAATACCCCTACCTCGCCGGCTGGCATCACTGGAGCCAACAAGTCGCCAAGCGTAGCAGAAGACGCATTCAACGGCCCGAGAGAACACCGAATAAGATTGAGGCACCCAATTTTTGCTTGGTTCTCGAGTTCGCCATCGATACAGAAGGCGTAGGAGTGGCAGGTCCACCAATACCGACGATAAAGAAGATCGTGGAACCATCGTAAACGTAATCGCATAGGAAATTTATTCTACTGGCAAATGGCGCCACGTAGCCAAACACTGGAATATGCTTCTGCTTTTCTAATAAACCCTACTTATACCTACCTAAGAAGTCTAAAGTAATTATTCTAGTGTTCAAGCCCGCATTTTTCCCCTCATAAGATTAAAAATTAATGATAACGAGTAAATACCGTTACATAATATATTATTAAATGCGTACAGTTAAATGAAAGTTGTATGCATTCTCTAGAAAAGCTGTTTTTTCATTAGATTATTAATAATTACATAATACTTGATTTGAAGACGATTAAAAGGGTTATTTTAATTATAACTATTATTGATTTATTATTAAGCGGATAATGAAAAAATATTATCAGAGCTCATTAAAAAGATCAATGATCGTAGTATTAACTAACCCAGATAGAAATGTGACATCACGGGGACTACACGGCGGCGGGACTGCACGGTAAAGTCATATACGTCCGCACATGATTGTTTCCGTGCCACCACGACGTTCCGACAGCACAGCGTGCCAACACCGGTATTGGCACGCTGTAAAAACATTAAAATTTAGTCAAAGTATCATTAAATCCTCTCCCCAACGTTCTCTGATTATTATTTTTTTCATTTAAAAATTTTTAGTGGTCATTTAAAGTCAAAACTGCTATTTTTTACGAAAAATTCCGCCATTTTGTAAGTGGTAAACCCCCTCAATATAAAAAAAATCTAAAATTTAACGTTGGGGGGAGGTATTTTATATATAGAAAGTGTGTACCAAGTTTGAAATGAATCGGTAATGTAGTTTTTAAATAGCAGTGCACATGGACTTTTAAAAAGTGGTTTTGAGAAAAACGCGTTTAAAGTTTTCTCACTCGACGGTATATAGCGTGGATCACAATTGGCACATTTTACCTGGATTTCAAAGCCAAGACCTTCTTTTGTGCAACTTTTGAACTCAACTGAACCATCACACTGAGCACATTTAACCAAACTTGAAATTGTTGAGAAAACAAGCAAAAAATCGATGATTCTATAATGTTTTTCAACGTCTTCTGGCACGCTCGCACTGATATTCAAGTTTATTTTTTTCGATGATGCACTCTTCGTATTAGCTTCAGCCTTATTTTGTTTCTTTGAATAAGGTTTTTCTTTCGTTCTGCACAAATGAGTTCTTGTACCTATTCGGTCATCTCTCGAAACTTTAGATATTCTCGGCATTTTTTAACAGAAAATATCTTTACAAAATTATATAATCACTGAGAATAAGCGCACGATCGAACGTACAACAACTAACTGATGCTCGTCTCTCTTTTACAGTATATAAAATACACATAAAAAAAATATATTTACGGCTTTAGTTACCTGTCTTTACTAAATAGCAATTTTCGAAACAGAACAATAGGCCAGAACGATCCCCAAGTGAATAAACTGTATACCTGCTCGCCAGCTGCGCGCTGTCTTTCCGAGAGGAGACTAACTAGTCAATAACTTCGAGAGTTTTGCTCTGATCGACTTCAAATTTTGAGACTATATTCTTGAAATGTTTAACCATAAGAAAAGACAACAAAAAAGAATCGATTTTTCAAAAGTGCAAACCCTTACCCCCCCCCCCCCCCCCTGAAGCGATCCACAAATCGATCCAATTTTTTACTTCTTCAAAAGACCGAAAGTGTTGGTCAGCCAGGCCGTGTGCCATTGATCGAAACAAGTGATAGTCAGAGAGAGCAACATCTAGAGAATACGTCGGGTGGGGTAGGACTTCCTATTTTAACGTTTCCAAGTATGTCTTGACCACTTTCGTAACATGGGGTCGAGCATTGTCATGCTGCAAAATCACTTTATCGTGTCTCTCGTTGTATTGCGGCCGTTCGTTTTTCAATGCTCGGCTCAAACGCATTAATTGCGTTCGATAACGATTGCCTGTGATTGTTTCAGTCAGTTTCAACAGCTCATAATGCACTACGCCGAGCTGGTCCCACCAAATACAGAGCAAAGACCTTGGACCCGTGAATATTCGGTTTGGCCGTCGACGTAATGGACCCATTTTTCGTCCCCAGTCACAATGCGACGCAGAAATCCTTTCCGTCTTTGCCTTTCAAGCAAATGTTTACAAGCAAAAAACGCTGTTCAACATCTCTCGGTTTCAACTCGTACGGCACCCAGTTTCCTTGCTTCTGAATAATTCCCATGGCTTTGAGGCGTTTTAAAATTGCTTGTTGAATCACTCCCAATGATCGTGACAATTCTTCTTGACTTTGACACGAATCGTGATCAAGTAATGCCTCCAATTCTGCATCTTCGAAAACCTTCTCTCTTCCACTGCTATGCCTGCCTTCGACGTCCAAAACACCGTTCTTGAAGTGTTGAAACCACTCACGGCACATTCTGTCACTAATAGCGGCCTCATCATAAATATTTAAGAGCATATTCGATGAGCCTCAACCAGAGATTTCTCCATATCGAAGCAGAAATTTAAAACCTCTCGCAAATTACGAGAATTTGGCTCGTAAACTGACATTTTCAATCGAGAATAACTTTATGATGCAGACACAAATCGACTAATGTTTCTACGGAATTATGTTGACAGATGCCAAAGTTTATTGCATGACGTCTATGATCTATTCATTTAGACCAGGGGTCTCCAAACTTTCCAGCCTTAGGGCCATACTGATTACTCCAGTAAGTTCCGAGGGCCAAAACCATATTATCATTGTTGCCGGTGGTAAAAAGTGAAATAGTCCAAAATCTGTCCGCGGGCCGAATGTGGCCCTCGGGCCGTAGTTTGGAGACCCCTGATTTAGACCACTACTTACCGCTAAAACCATCTATACGAAAACGGCGACAATTAACAATAATTGTGAAACTTTAGCTCGTTAAACGATTCTTTCCAACTTTCAGTACGAGATAGCGCAAGGTGCCTTTATAAATAGATGATACTGCAGCTATAACAAGTCATTGTCAAAATCCGATTTCATCTATATTGTAGCGGTGCAAGTAGTAATCCTTTAGGCCTTTAATCGATCTGTTATCGCTTTGTCTCCCTCACGCCTGTTTCATCTCAATCGTTCCGCCTTAGGGACCCTAAAGAATCCCTACCTGACGTCATACATCAGCATCGCAACTGACCAAATACTGTACTACTAGAGGCCTAAATATCAACGCAGGTTTAGGTGCGCAGTTAGCTTAGAGATCGGTCTCCTTACCTCTTACTTCCTGATGGTCATAAACTATTTTTATGAAATGCTATGCCAGCGATAAAGACTATAAGTGAACATACTTTTATAACCACAATGTACCTCAACATCAAATCTGTTCTGTTTACGCAATTTTTCGAGTTTAACATTTTGTGTGAATAATTAACAGTATATTCCTGATCGAAAACTGCTCAAAATCACTCTTTTTATGATTAATTTTTTTTAGTTGATCTGCGATATTTCCCTGAAATTTCACATATTTCACTTTACCATTTTTATATAACTAATCGTTTGTTTTTATCTTAATTGAGTGACCATGTAAGGTAATAAAGGCACTGCTGTACTGAATAACTAACTTTTTACTAGCTCTTTGCATGAAACTCTACATGTATGACTCAGACTAAAGCGTAATAATTCTTTAATCAGTTCAGACAAAAATTAATTTCCTATTTTTTCTACTTTCAGGTGAAGTATTAGAAGGGATTGGTTTATAATTGAAATTTCGACACCAAAAATACATTTTATACATAGAAGACACTAAATTTGACCATAAGCCATTAGTCTTTTAAAAAAGTTGTGTTTCTGGACTATACATTCAGACAGAAATGAGTGAATGCTTTTTTGTAATCTGGGACACTCAAAATACATAATTCCACTATTATCTGATAAACGAATTAAAAAAAATATTGATTACGATACTCCTCTCTCATCGTAAATGTAATGATAAAGTAAAAAAGCCTGTTATGCAGGATCTTGCAAATTGCTTCCTCATAATTTTACACCATTCACAAAGAAACCTCTATGAGGAAGAATGTTGATCAATGTTTTTCGATAACTTTATAAAATGTTTAAAATAATGAGAAAGCAATTTGTAAGCAAATAATGCTATGTTTAGAACAATCAAGCATTAAGAAGAATGTGGAAACAAAGTGCAAGATACTACTTAGTTTACGCCTTTTTTCAACATTCTAAGAAATTAAAGCACTTTGTGACATTAACTATCTTGATAGTAATTTTTATTTATATTTTAAAATGTTTAATTCCCATCAAATTTGAAACTCTTGATCAATTGCCATATTCAATTCCAAACCTTGTTCAATGATAGTCCATCTGTGCACCTAATTTGAGCCCAATATCTTAAAAATTGATAGAGTATTGACAATGTAAATCGCACATTGTGTGTGCACACATCTATCTTAATATTTTTTTCTAAACCAATTTTTTCGCTGTTTCAGACTATTTGGAGTATACTCACATATAAATGCTTAAAAATATGTTCATGAAAACAAAGCTTCCTGTATGATAAAGCCAAAGCATCCGGAAAATTCTGTAAAATACGGAGAGTTACCTTAAAACGTATTTTCGTTGATGGCATAAATGAACATTCACTTCGCACATCTGACTGGTACAAAAAAATCAAGCTTCAGTGTTTGTTCCTACCATACGTGAAAGTTGAACAATGCCGATATCCGTTTGATTGTTCCTTACATCGATGAGGACTCTGCAATCATATCTCTGAAGATATTTGCGTAACAGCAGAGTATTATTATCGGACATTTTTGTCGTAACAAATGTATCTTAAAATCTTACAATTCTTGTATGTATATATAAATGATTTTGTCACGATGACAGGAGGATTCACGAGTGACGAGTGAAGAAAGTACCAGAAGAAAGAGCCGAATAGAGGAATAAAAATAAATAATAGTATTTGAAGCTCCGATTCGACTTAAAAAGTCCATCGAGATTTACTTTATGTACAAGGAACTGTTGGGGAATTTATTGGGAGGATCTCAATGACGCTTGGCCATCTTTCTTTCTAATTTTCGCTGTTTCTTTTCGTCCATCTCGGGTTGCACTTGTGGACCGGAGAAGAACCAAGGAGCCAAGAGCTTAGACCACAGCATCCAAAGAGCTCTCACAGGCACCTGTATTATAAAAATAGTTTGTGAAATTGTTTGGCCTGTTAAAGAGTAAAATAATACGTTTCCACGATTCTTACCAAGAGCCACAGCAACCAAAAGTAATTCGATGCTAACGATGCAACTTGAACGCCTGATGTGAGGATAATTAGATCTTTGAAATGTCTGAAAAATATAACTTAAAATATTTACTGCATACACAAAATGTTGGTGTAGTAATTTAATATTTGTTGACATAAATATACTCTAGGTAGAGGCCTATTAAAATGTATAAAGTCTTAAGAGATATTTGAAAATTTGCGAGCCAGTTACACCCCACATCCATCCGTTCATCCAGACATTTTTTTCTGAACCACATTTTTCGACGTTTCAGATCACTGTATCCTGACATGAAAATATCGACATTTTTTTTACAATTACAAAGGTTTCTTTATGAAGAAGCAAATATAAAGATGACTAATGCTTTTTTGTGTGTCAAATTTCACCTCCATTGCAGGAGTCATTTTTAAGCTGCAAGGCCTTCCACTATTACGATAGTATATTAAATTTCAATAAACGTAGTTCAATATTAAGTCTCATAAAATCTGAACTCCTGTACCAATTTGTACTAAATTCAATAAGAAAAACATCTGAATGTTGCTTCGCAGAGCTGGGCAAAGTACAGCAAAGTACCGTATTAGCCCGAATATAAGACGACTCCGACTATAAAATGAGTCTCATTTTTTACTGAAAAAATCAGAAAAAAATACAGCTGAAAAGTTTAAATATAAACGTTTTTTTTTGTTTTTTAATGATATTTCGGAGGAAAAAACCTTTTCTTATGTTCGGGTCAATACGGTACCTAAAGTACATAATACCACGAGTATTTAACACATGTACTTTGTCCAAGTACATTTTAAGAATTTATTCAAACTCTATGTAACATCCTCAATATTCGACAATCTTTAATAAGTTTCGCGCAAATATGGGCAGTGCTCACCCTCCGTTGTCACAATAGGTTAAATTAGCCAAATTGATTTTTAAATGGTTGCTATTTTATAATTATCTATCGGATTCCAAGGAAAAAATGATGGACCATAATTCATACATAGAATATATATTTTTTTAAATCATCACAGAAGACTTAAAATAACATGTTCCAAAAAATTACATAAAAAAATATTAACAATAAAAAAATCGTAACTTTAACATTTCTTAAATTGTTAAGCTTTAAAATGTGGTATTTCGAGAAAGAAAATAGTCGATCAGTGCGCGTGTCAAAAAAGATTCATTTCCTTAAGTACCTAAGTATTTCACGGTACTTTACGTACTTTTGTTAAGTATGAAGTACCGAAAAAGTTTCGTTTATTTTCATATATATTTTTATAAATCAATGAAAAACTGGACTGAGGTTGCTTACGTTTGGTGAAAAAGCTGCGCAAGTCCACACTGGAATGGAAGGTGGGATGGGGAGTAGAGTGGGGATAATGCAAAGATATCGTACAGCCGAGAAATTGCCCTATTCTTATGAAGGGTAAAATGCTAGGAGGGCGCAAGCAGTAATCTGATAACTTAAATTCAGTCAAACTCATAACACTCCTCCTTTTTTCAGGCGTTTAAAAACAAATTTAGTGTATTAAGAAGAGAGTAATAACAGATATTTCTGTTTACGACATTAACTATTTCTTCTTGATGGCAATTTACTTTCATGAAAAAAATAACAGGCTTTCTAGTATCAAAGAACTCAAACAGGTCTAAAAAAGGCTCTGTACCAGTGTATGGAAATAATGAGTTGCAAAAATTAAACTTTTTATAAATCAGTAACGACTCAACCTATGGACCTGATATTTAGTTATAATGTAAGACATTCGCTCGACATGATTTTTGTGAAAATGCATACAGATTTTCAAATTGTCACAATTACGCACATACACACTAAATTTGTTTCACCCTTGGTTGTCAATTTACTTGTGGAGAGCAATTGAACTTTATAGCTAAAGATTTGCAGTGCATTAAAAAAATAGTTTTCAAAAAATTCATTAAATTCTCATAAAATCATAAGTCTCATAAATTTCTAATCTCTGCATCTATTATCATAAAAATTTTACTAGCAAATGGCTGTCACTGTCTTACTTCTATATAAAGCATCAGCTTCATAAATCAAAGCATTCTCAAAATATGACAGTTAAATAAAAAAAAACAAATGTTACACACACACCCTACCAGACTGCTCTTATTTCATTTCAGATCATTTTGAGTATTCTGATACTGCATTCCAGAATGCATATCAAATAAAATAGCAAGCACAATATTAATATATTGTCAACTTACTCTGCTATACCACCCTCCATGTTCAAGTCAACTCCCGAATCTACCAATTGGCCAGTTTCACTATACTTTACTCGAGCCATGTAAATCATGAATTGGTAACTTCCCAGATACACAAGTCCAGAAAATATTGTTAACGTCTATAACAGCAAAATTGTTATCAGTAATATGGAGTAATATAGAAATAAAGGCAAGAGTAATCACTCTTTCTTGGTTTCTAGCGATACTTACTATCTCCAGTGCATTGAATTCAAAGAAAACCATCATGAGAGAGAGATAAATTCCTACAGCTACGAACACCATATTTCTATAAAAATTTAGAGTAGCTATGTTCTCCTCCACTATCTTTTTCACACCTCTAGTCGCTACTTTGCTGCTCTTCTTTTCTGCCTGTAAATTACAAAAATTAAATGCTACCATAAAAAAAACGTTTTTTTCTTATTAAAACTGCTTGCAATGTGGCTGAATAAAATTGAATTCAATACTGATTGATGACGTACCGCCATTATGTTGCTTTTTTAATTCTTCTTACAAAAGGCACCAGTTCGTTTACTTAAAGTATCAATAAACTTTTTTGGAGCAACGGATAAATTTTCACAATTTTGTTAAAAAATGTTATTTTAGTTTAAATAATATAATAAAATTAGATTAGTTTAACCTCGAAATTCTAAAGCTAATGTGCACCAGATTGGTGCGATCAGGCACATCGATAGTGATGGATAAAATAATTTCTACTGATGAATAATAACAAAAGAGTTTAACGGTAGTTCTTTCAAAAGAACATGTCATCACGTATCACTGCTTCTTTCGTATGATTTTCGATACACGTGGATCTTTTTCCAGTTTCCATGTTTCTAATGTAGTCGTAGCTACGTGCGGGGAAAATTGTCTGGTGAGAATCGACTTGAATCGGTTGCTTTTGGCGGGAAAATAGATAAGCCTTTAAAGATATAGATGCGCCAGACTTGGTATTAAATTTAAGCACACTTGATACATGTTATAACCGTTTCACGACCCTTATATGATGAATCTGACATTTTTGTACAAGTCAAAAGTTCATACATTAGATGTCGTCGAGATGGACAGTTGATTACATGAATTGAATATCGTACATTGAGGAAATAATTGATTTATTTTTAACAAATCTAGAGTTGGATATGGCGAAAGAAATGTTTAGTTATTAATAACAATTTTTAGTTGGGCTAAATAATATTTGCTTAGTTCAAACGAAGTTAACGTTGTTAGCAAAAACATTTGCTAACAATGAAAAAATCTTATTTAGCTCAACTCTAATTTGGTTATAATAACTAAACATTAATTTCGTCATAATCAACTCAAAATTTGTTAACATTAAGTAAATTCTTTTCTCAGTGTAGATTCAAATGATACTGTAAAAAGGTAGGTAATTTGTAAATTTATCATAAAAGGTTGCACGAAATATCAACAACATTTTTTTTGTACAATATGAATGTATCAGGAACTCACTACGTCAAACCGGACCGGAAGTCGATTCTTTGAGGTTCTCCGAACATTTCAATATCGTCAGAAAGTTGATTACACAAAAGAAATCCACCTAAAGTTTAAACTGCGTTCACATAGACTGACCGCTTGCGGCAAGGGAGTCACACTTGTAAGGGTACGTTATGTTTTGGCGCCGCCGTTTGGGCGCGACCGTTTTGGCGCGACCGTTTTGGCGCGAGGACGTTTTGGCGCGAGACGTTTTGGCGCGAGATGTTTTGGCGCGAGGACAATCTGGCGCGGGGACTATTTGGCGCGGGGACGTTTTGGCGCGGGGACGTTTTGGTGCAGGGACGTTTTGGCGCGGGGACGTTTTCGCGAGGGGACGTTTCGGCGCGCAAGCAAATCCAAACAAATCCAAACATAACAAAACAACACAACTTACACTATTTTTTTACTGCAATGTACCTATGCAGGGAAGCAACATAATATGAAATTATATTTATATTATATTATAGGTGGTTATAATGTGTAAAGGACCTAAAGAACCTAAAGAACCTAAGAACCTAGAACCTAAGAACCTTCTAAATAGGTTGTTTAGGTTCTTTAGGTCCTTTACACATTATAACCCGCCCCGGGCGTATATGCGTTCACGGGAGCAGTTCAGTTGCTTGTTTCTGGTGCTTCGATTATAATGTGTAAAGCAAAATTAACTAACTTCAACCGCGCCAAAACGTCCCTGCGCCAAAACGTCCCCGCGCCAAATCGTCCCCGCGCCAGATCGTCCTCGCGCCAAAACATCTCGCGCCAAAACGTCTCGCGCCAAAACGTCCTCGCGCCAAAACGGTCGCGCCAAAACGGTCGCGCCCAAACGGCGGCGCCAAAACGTACTGCTTCCCACTTGTAAACTACGTGACCGCAGTTTATACTTTACGTGGATTTCTTTTGTGTAATAATCGACTTCCTGACGATATTGGAATCCCTGGAGAACCTCAAAGAATCGACGACCGTTCCGGTTTGATGTATGTGTAAACGATCAACGCCGGAAAGACACATCGTCTTAATTCGTCGGATAAGAGCCAAAAATGTTTGCGATTCGTCTAACAATTCAGCTAGGCGACGTTCTCGTCTTTTAACCGATAGATCAACCATGGCTGTGTAATTCGGGATAGCAAGATTATTTCTAACTATCCCTCATTCATACATGTTGCACGCAATACACCGATTGCGCTGCCATGAGTCGAGTGAACGATTCGGAGGAGCGAAAGCGAAGCCTGACAGAAATCACATTAAGTTAAACGACATGTACAAAATGAATCACTGATGCTTAGATTCAAGTTTAGGTCAATCATCAATTTTTCTTTAAATACAATCGAATCTAATGTTCGACGCATTATTTTTATTGCAACAGTACGAGAAGATCGCTGGGATATTTCTCTCAAAGTTATGAATTTTATTATTTTTAGTTTTCCCTTACCAGTCAATTAATGCCCGTCTTCAATAATAGTGAATGAATTCCAATGTACTCAATATATTTCGTACAATTTTCTTGCTCCTATATATATTATTTAAGCTATAAAAACATGGATGCAAAGTAGAACTTTGCGGAATACTTCCTCATTATTTTCCACCTATCACAAAGGCACCTCTAGGAGGAAAGGGAGGAACTATGTTGATCGATTGTGGCTTTCTCTGGTTCTACTTTGCATCCTTTTCTTAAATTATGAATAGTAATTTCAGATAATTGATATTTGAGAATATTAATGTTTAATATTTTTTATTAAGAGTTTTGTTATTAAGAGTAATTTGCATTCCACTATAAAACGTTGAAAAATTGTATTTTTTAAAACGTTTTTTTAGTTAATGAAATTTCCAACGTAATTGATGTTTTGTTCATTTATTGATAAACGTTTTGAGTATAACATTTTTTAAATTCATTTTTTAATCGTTTTTTTTTAATATTTATATCATTGAATAGTGGGTCTTTAATTAGAGATAGACAGTTGATGTATGTGATTTGGAAACATTGTACTTGTGTATTTGGAAAAAATAATTGAAAAAGATTTTTAATCGGTATGAGTGTCCCTATCGTACGGACCAGAATAATTTTGATTAATGAAAAATTGAAAAAATGACGTAAGTTCAAAGTTTCAATTCGGAAATTTTGTAAATTTTCAAATCTTTTTGTACGTTGAAAAGTATGAGATTGTCGGTGCAAAATTGTTTCCATGGGATATTCACCTTGCCATTCATTGAGGTGGTGCATATTGAGAGGGAGTGAAATCGATTAGTTTTCAATGGAATTTCTGTCCATTTAATGGGATTCAATCGGTTTCAATGAGATATTCTAAACAGGGTAACGTGTATAATTTTCAGACCGACCGGTTGAACAGTTTTCTTGCAATTAAACTACGCCAGTTCGAAATATGGCGATTTCAGAAAATCGAGTTTTAAATCCGATGCGCTATGTTGGGTGCTCCTTCTTTTCTTCAACTTTTGGCTGTAACAGCAGCCAAATTAAATCAAATCAAGCCCGGATACTTCGCCAGTACATTCTTACATATATATTATACTTTCGAAGCAAAAAATATATATACATTCGGTTTTTCGAAGATTTCACGGCAGAATGACGCCTTAAGAATTATTCTAACTGATAAGCGTATTGCATACATTTTTATTCGAATACTACCGCGTGCGATGCTTTGAATTAGTAAAGTAGTTTAAATACAATGTACGATATATAATATCATATAAAATGTAACGTGCAACACGGGACCTGCTGCACAGTTGAATTTTGCGGCACTCCGTTAAGAATTGGGGTGGGGGTAAGATGCCTCTATTCTCTCATTGGTCTAGCGAGTGCTTTGCGGCTAAACCGCTCGTTGCACAACCATTCGGTATGCAAGTGGCAATAAAAAGTGGCTAAGAGGACGCATGATCCAATATGATCCAATAGACCCATGTTGGCTGGTGTGAATGCCCATGCAATTGGTGACTGCATCGGCTAACAACGAGCTACGCCTGCGATTCAGAAGGGAAATGAGACGAGGAGACAACTACGTACATACTGTTGCTGCTGTCTCCTGCAGCTTCGCATTCGCATATTCCGCATGTATACACATACTAGTAGTACCTTACATGTTGCCCATGCATATACCTTATGATTCATGGAGTAGTTATGCGTTATGTCTCGAACCGCGACTCAAGTTATACGAATCTCACTGTCATGTGCTACGAACAACCAAGTTAAAGCACAATAAAAGATAATATTTCGAGAAGAAACCACTTGGAAATGTCACGATCAGCGTATCAACATCTCGATTATCTCGACTAAATTGATATTACAACAAATTTTCTCAATAACAAAGTAACTACGATATATACAATATATAACCGATCGAGAATTTTCGTTGCTCTCGCTAACAAAGTTTCGCTGCATGTCACAAGATTGTACTCTGTCGAATAGCGAGAAGCCTACCGTCTCGTTATCAGGTAATTTACGACATGTCAAGCGCATCAACTAAAAGTATAGTTAATGACAAAATCCATAGCATTGAGACTATTGTAGAGTTGTGAAAAAAAAGAAACAAAAAAAAATCAGACAACGGTGAGCAATGAAATTGTTGTGTACAGGCGAATTTTTGCCTTTCAGTGCATAAAGAGAAAACATGTCAGGCGAACAGTTTTCTCTGGTATGGAACAGTTTTCCAACAAATTTGTCTTCAGGCCTGTACACTCTGCTCACCGATGAGCATCTCGTCGATGTGACACTCACAGCGGAGGGACAGATACTGAGAGCCCACAAACTTATACTGTCCGTCTGCAGTTCGTACTTCAGAGAATTGTTCAAGGTGTGCTTGTAGATGCCTCAATTTATTTTTTTGTTCTCAATAAATTGTCAATAGACATTCAAGCCATATATCAACCGTGATGCTTAAAAAAATTCTTTCCAAAGTATTTATTCTCATTGGAATTGTAGCTCAGTTTTTATGCTTAATGACATTGAGTTTGACAACAGAATCTAAGGAGCGTATTTTTTTTTGTAGAAATGAAAATTCATTCGTCTTAACAATTATGCAATAATTTCAGCATCTTGCGCTTTAATGAGATAACAAATTTTTAGCATTTGGTTTTACAAAACAGTCGTATAAAATGTTTCAAAGTAGAGCTTCAAAGATTTTCGTGTAATTTGAGTAGTCTAGCAGTTAGTTGTTTTCATTTTTTTTCTTCAAGTTTCCCAATTTTTCTACTCTACATCAATTCTATTATTTTACTCCCTGACCAATTTCTATTATATAATATATTTTGTTAACAATTCACTATGTTAATAAATCTTTGAAGGTTTTAAATATATTGAATCTATATAAATATTTAATTACGTTAACAGTGTCACTGACAAATAAAAATATATCATTTTTTTCAAAAGAAAAAAACTGGAGAAAAATGAACAATTACTCAATCTTATAGGGTAACACGTGTAAGCATCCGATAGTAATACTGAAGGATGTCAACTACAGAGACTTGTCGGCGATGTTGCATTTCATGTACCAGGGGGAAGTGAACATTAAGCAGGAAGATATTTCGAGTTTTTTGAATCTCGCCGAGACTCTGCAGATAAAAGGTCTGACGAAGGAGAAACACGGCGATGCTTTACAAGGTCAGGTGGACGAAGAGAGAACGGTTAATCAATTTAAGACGGAAAGTCCAGACGCGGATTCCCCGCGTGAGTGTACGGAAGCACAGAGATTCGACCAGCCAGTTGAATCTCCGTTGCAAAGCGTTCCTTCCGCGATACACGCAGATAAATCTTTAGTAAAAGTCACCACGAGCAATTCTATTCATCAGTTCGAGGCGGATTCGGACACGGAGAACATGATGCGCTCGATAACCAACATAATCAACGATAACTACGAAAATCAAAATGAGTTACCAATGATAGACGACGAGCCGTTGGACTGTACAGCTTCCGAGATGCGAGAGACTTCTGATAATACGGAAGAGCCATTAAATTACAGATTCAGCCTAAACAATCCTTCCCAAGATTTCTCAGTGCCACATTTTCAGCAATTATCGTATAGTCAGGATTACCAAGAGGAATCGTTAGGTAAGGGTAACCAGAAGAAATTGTTGGTGTACTAGAAGATAAAAGAGCGTAAATCATGCAAAGTTCTCTGTTTGTAAATTAGGAGTTAACAGCGCGCAACTAACAAATTCAAAGGACTTCCATTGTGGTAGGGCTAGTTACGCTAAAGGAAAGAGGACGGTCAGAGGAATGTCGGGCAGTAGTTTGCCACTAGAAACTACGCTGCGCGTAGTTTCCGAACTCGGTCCAACGCTGCGCGTTGAGAGGGGCAAAGTGGTTCGTATGTACTCGTGTCCATGGTGCCTCCGACACTTTACACGCAAAGAAAATCTAAAATTACACGTACGCTACATTCACGGTCCCCTCGAGAGTCTGACATGTAAACTTTGCGGAAATAAATACAAGAATAGCAACAGTTTACGTGTACACTCATATCTCTACCATAATGCCAAACGCAACAAACACACAAAGCCACTCGTCGGTAGTAACATCTGAAAGAAACAAAAAAAATACAATTGCAAATGATAAATAAAGTGTGCTATCCACTTTAAATGAGAGCTCTAGTGTCAAACCACCCCATGTTAATTGTTACATTATAAATGTAGGATTGAATAAAATTGTTATTATTATTTATGTACCAGAGCGTTAATGGAGATTCACTAGTCACATTTCATAATTTTCCTTTTTATATTTTGTGGATTCTCAATGTTTGTGAAGACAGAGATAATCGAATTTTCTAATTTAAATAGAATGAAAAGTGCATGATAACTGATCGTGATACAAGCGCTAATGTACTAGACAAAAGCAAAATTATATTTAATTGAAGTACTATTTTGCTTATGCACGGAATGCTTATTTCAGTTAGATATTTTTACCATCCGAAAAAATCGATGCCTGTAGTGGGTGACTGCGTCTACAAAATCATTACTCAACATGTATGTCGTAAATGTTATAGGGTCAACCGCAAACGTAATTTTTTTATATCTACGCTTTTTATGTACGTAAACGTAAATGTGTGGGCGCATTTGTCATGTGTGAATATGTACGTGTAGATGGATTCGTGCGTTGTTTCAACATTATTTTTTTTTGATTTTCAAATCTTTCAATCTTCCATTTTTTATATTTCTCTGGATGTATAGAAAATTACCATTCAAAGCGCAATAGACAATTCGATTTTTCTGTTGCATTTTTATTCCCGCTCACTGCTTGATTAGATATTATTATTATGGTACCTTTTGGAACGGAGCCGTCACGTATAGCAAACGGTTACCGGGGATCGGTATATTACATTCGATGCGTAACGATTACAGTGAAATTCTCATTCGTGTTTTATTGGGACATTAAGTCAATTACACAAACCGAGTTGACATCGCCAAACGGTTATTAATATTACGAAATTAAGTTGCAAATTCGACAACGAATATAATCGATCTAATTTTCCGATTCTGCCTTCTCCTTGCAATCATTATAATCGGAACCTCCCCGCGACTTTTCCTCGGACTTTGATTCTTTCTCGGCCCTCTTGTCCTTACTGGATTTCTTTTCGCTTCTATCCTTCTCGCTCTTATCCTTATCACCGTCGTTCTTCTTTCCGTTGCTATCCGATTTGTCCTTGCTTCGTCTGTCCTTATCCTTATCCTTAGACTTTTCCGAATATTTCGATTTGGACGACCTAGATTTGGACTTGGATCGTGAGCGTCTAGACTTGGACTTTGAACGTTTGCTGCGGGAGCGCGAGCGGCTTCGTCTTCGAGGCGACGACCTTTTTTTACGATCTTTCGAGCGCGATCTCGATCGTCTGCCAGACCTTGATCTTCGCGATCTCGACCTGGAGCGATGCCGGCCACGGGAGCTGCTCCGTCTGCGAGACGGCGATTTCTTCCTGCGATCTTTTGATCGGGAACGTTTTGAGCGCGAGCGCGACCTGCGTCGATGACGCGATCGCGAGCGTCTGTGTCGGGATCGCGAGCGTTTTCGCGATCTGGAACGTCGGCTGCGGCCTCTCGAACGTGATCTGGATTTCCGACCGCGAGATCCGCTTCTGCTGCGCTTGTCCTTCGATAGCATACCGATCATAGGATCAATTGCGGCGGATATCAAATTATGAGCCTCCTTGACGCGCGACATTGCTTCCTCGATTTCTTTCTGTGCAGCTTCGTTGCTCTTCGCCTCGGGTTTCGCAATCGCTTGAGTAGAGTGATACAGCTTGATAGGCTTCTCCGCGAGCATCTTTCCATTTAATTGCAGCGCAGAAACGACGCTCGACTGTTCAGAGAGCTCAAGAAGTGCATAATGTTCGGTATCAGAGTCGCGAGTGCAGAGCCTCAAATACTTTATCTCAATGCCATGACCGACGAAAAATGCCAAAAGCTGCTCCACCGAAACTGATGCATCCAGGTTCCCTACAACGAGCGTACGTCTTATTTCCTCTATTCTCCGGCTGTCCAAGTGTCCTGGCAAGTGTGGATACGAGGGCAAACCATTGGCATCCAGCTTTGGATCTATGGTGGTAATTACATGGTGTGGAGGAATTCCTTCAATGGCGTTTACCACATTAGGGGGAAGCTTAGGCTCTGACGGATATAGACCTGTGAAAAGAACAAAGATTTTAGAAAATTAACATTTCACAGTGAAACTTCTTTTGAGATGATCTTACCAGGTACAACAGTTCCATTGTTGGTTAATTCCAGGGCTCTCTGTTCGTCAGGTATATCTCCATTCTGATAAGGGATAACAATGAGCGCACGGTCGATGAAGACAGTGTTTGTCATGTGCTGAGCAACAGAGACGCTACCTTGATCGTGAAACTTAATGTAGCATATCCTTGACTGAACAGGTACAGCAACGTCTCTAATTGTAGGATATAACCTGATATCTTCGATTTTGCCCAGGTAACCAAAAAGCGTTTGCATCTGATCCTTGGTCGCTTGGGGAGCGATGTTCGTCACCTGCACGACTTTTGTCGATCCAACCGCCATTTCGTTGGCTCTTAAACCGTTTCGACAGGTTAGATTCTGACACTGGTTATCCTCTCCTGCGATCTCATGAGTAAGCTACTGACCGATTCGTCTCAGTCTCGTACATCGTGCAGTAGCGTTTTACGAATTTTAACTTGTATTGTTCACTCGACACAACGACGACATACGTGAAGGACGCGCTTCTCTTTCGTTCAGAATTTGTGATGCTTCTGCGACTTTCCAGCGGCAGGAAAAAACATTAAATTTAATGCTCAATTTCACCGGAAGCTGGAGGTTCGAACGTACCCACATGACCGCGCTTTTTCAAACTCGAATTTTGCTTTAACTGAGTAAAGAATATAATACTATCAATTGAGTAAATTTTCATATTATAAACCTCGACCTTCCCCCCGCCCTCAACACATGAATTTAATATTTTTAATCTATTAAAATTAGATTATACTAAATGTCATTTAATAATCAGTTTTACAAATTATTCGGACGTATGGTACATGGCAACTCATTGAAATTCTTAACTAATTCATCAGCATCATACATCAAATTTTCACAAGTTTTCTCAACTGCAATAGTCTGAAAATCTTGTGGAATATATATCCGGTTATCTGGATGTAGTAATACATCTTTCTTGGAAATAGTTTGCATTTCTGCCCACCGTTCGGCCACATTTTTCTTGACACACTTGCGAAAAACCAGGCAATGAAGGTGTCGCGATTTTTCATAAACTATTCTCATAAAACCCATTCGCGACATAACTAATCTCCATGATTTCATGATTTTTGCATTTGCACCAACATGATTAGAGTCTGGAGTAATTATGAGAAGTATACCACCTGCTTTAAGCAATCTACAGGCCTTACGACAACAGGTGAATCTCTGCTCAGGGCAGGGTAAATACTCTAATACCAGCGAAAATACTACAACATCGAAAGATATGTCTTTCAGCTGTACTAGGACTCTACCATCCATGGAAATGATAGTTTTTGAACCAAGTCTGACATTTAAAAAGTCGCACTGCAAAACTTTCTCAGAATAAGGTGCCAGATCTATGGCAGTTACTTCAAACATCTCTTCGGCTCCAAGTGGATTGTAGCAGCTCCCTACGTCGAGCAAGTTTAGCTTTAATTTGTCACTCTGTACAGCATATTCGTCGATCAATGATATGACAATTATTTCTCCTGTACTACTTATATTCTTGTTCAAAGCTATAATCTTATTCCAAATATCATTTTCTCTCTTATCATACTTTTCTTTTCCTTTGTTAAAAAAATATTCGTAACACTGCAACTTTATCCATTTGTTTCTACAATAAGCACCTTTATCCTTTTCGAATTTTTTATCACTCCAATGTTCGGTAGCTAATTCGTACATACTTGTCGCATAATTCTGTAATATCAAACATATCTTATAGTTTTCGTTTTGATTTTAAGCAACTTTGGTAAAAGCCTGTTGATTCTCTAACCTGTAGCACTTTGGCACAAGCCAGATGCCTTTCCCAAGCTTCGCTTGCTCCGTACATTCGCGAATCCTTTCGCAATTGATTGTGCGTTGCCTTTATAATGCCCGCTAATTTTTTGTGCTTGTCGCTTGCCATTATTTTTAGCGTAATAGATAAGTTGTTGTTTGGTGCACAATACGCCTACTGTCATAGCTTCCACGTGATGACCCGAATCAACATGCCCTTACAGCCTCTTATGGCTTCTGGGTACTGCGCGCGATGAGCGATAGCCAATGAGAGCGTTGCTTTTCCCAACGTCACATCCGTCGCGAGCTCCCACGCGAACTCTCATTGGCGCTCATTGCCCATTGCTCATCGCGCGCAGTGTACAGATGCCATTATACCTTATATTCATTTCACCATTTACGATTCATATCGCAGCCAATTGGAATCAGGAGATTCCCGTGTATTAACTGAGCCTGAGAGTCAATATAACTAAAATATTTTATAAACATGTCGACAAATCAGCTTTGTAGATTATTATCCACAGTTCATAAATTCATTTTTTCTTATTATATTATTTTGTTACTTGTAAAAAATAATATTTTTAGTATTTTCAAATACCAAAGCTCTTTATTTGATCACAACGTTTCCTCTCCCACTCCGTAACTTTCTTTCCTCTTGCTGCTCTTTCGACACACGAGGTAACGAAGTTGTATGTATTTTTATTTGATACGATATTATCGCTCAGCTCATGTGAAATAGTTGAATTTAACAAGCGTTATTCACTATTTTTGTAATTTATCAACTTGGTTTAATTTTTTATTCCCGGTGATGAGTTTCGAGATGTTAAAGTGAAACCACATGTCAACGTTCCTAGCCTCGCACACGACGCACTTATATTCTGCACCATTTGTAAAATTGAATTCGTGTTAAAATAATTCGATTGTATTATTTCAAAGAATCAACGGAAAATTTAGTTGTATAAAACAACGCGACATTCTCGGTATTCGGTGAACAATGGAATACTAACCTCACTTTCTTATTAAATTCGAACCAAGTTTCATTGTTGTCTGTCTAATAAAAAAAATTAATTTTCAAGGGTCTTTATCATGTCATCCCACTTGAATTGGATGATCATTCGTAACAACAATGCTTTCCTACTCAAAAAGAGAAACATTAGCAAACCCTTCTCGACGGTAAGTTAGTAACCAGAATCTTGTAATAGATTTATCTGGTACAATTTTCAGAAATCATACCAAAAAAAAAACGGAAATCATCTGCTATCATCTAGTTTTAACAAATCCAATGTGATTTTTATAAAATTAAGTTTGTAATAAAATATGATTGATATTAGTAGTAAAACTTCTATTGCTGCAACATTAGTTAGTAGGGTAATGATTTATATCAACATTGTAAAGTTATTCATATTCATGTTAATTTTGATGCGCAATTTGCTATAACTTAATTTCAATTAAAACTAGGTTGTATTGACTCCATACAATTGTGTTTTTCGTTTTTAAAATGAAATGTTTACTTTTATGTACTTGGTAATGAATATACAATATTTTTTTAGTTGCTCGATATATTTCGTTAATTAAACTGTTGAACAAAAATTGTCACGACATTTTTGAAACAATTTATTTTCATGATAACATATGAGAAAGAAGTTGTTGCGTGTAACTGTTCATTCTTTGATGAGTTTATTATTATCATTACTGTTTACAGTAAGATATGTAATTTATGGTTGTTTAAATTTCCAGGAACCAAACAATTTGACTAACCTGAGCAGCTATCGTTACTCCGGCCTCGTTCACCGCAAGAGCGTTGGAGTTGTAGATACTCCTGACAAAAAGGGTTTCACTGTTGTTTACAAGAAGCCCAAGGCACATTACAAACCATCCAAGGGCACTGTCAGGCGTACCATGAAAGCAGGTGCACGCAGATCTCTCCACAAGCTGAAGACTCTTCTCACTGCCAACAAGTACCGACGTGACTTGACCAAGGTACATTCAATTCTCTTTCTATTTTGTTAATGCAAGCTTTCCAATTGAATTATCAGTTTTATTGTATTTTTTCATTGATCAACAGGTTGCATTGCGTCGGGCCAGTGCTGTACTGCGATCGCAGAAGCCCCTGCCAGCCAAGAAAACCCGTGTCCCCAAAAAGGCTGATTAATTAATGGATTCCATCAATAAAATATTTTAAATTCATTTATCATGAGACATTCACTAGAGAATACAGATGATGTAAATATATGTTCCATGTTTAAAACAGAATGATTCATTAACAAAGGTTGGAACAATTAGAGTTTATACTCATTGTCATCATTATTCTAGAGTTGCGTGCAGCTTGTTTTTAATAAGTTTAATATACACAGTTAATTTTATCTCTGTATGGGCTCTTGAATAGGTGAGTTTTGTCAATTTGTTTCATGTAACTAATGATTTGATTGTTAACACACTTTTCGTCCTTTATAGCAATGACTAATCGCGTACTTCCGTGTCATTCTACATTCAACTGAAGTAATAAACGTAAGCCCCCGTCTATAATTTGTATATTATGCAACCACCGAGATCTATGAATGCCGTGATTTTTTTTTAGTCTTTGCTAACTGATTATGAACAACTAAACATTTTATGAGTTCTTGGTATGTGGACAAGTAACGAAATTTCTTGTTAATTTCAGATTCCATTGAGGACTGAGGAAAATGATATTAATCATCGGTCGCAAACATCTACTAAAAAATACACAAGGTGAGAAATTATATACGCGCTAGCGCTAGATTGTCGATCAATTATGATGAAATATGCAACCACTAAGTCCCAAAGATCGAGATTTTTCTAACACTTGCTAACTGATTACTATTACAAATATATTGTGAGGTATTTTGCGGATTTGTCAAGTGACAATAATTCCTTGTATTAGTATAATTCAATGACGGCCATTGGCAAAAATTCACAAAGTGAGATAAAGTTATATACTATTGCTAGATTATTGATTTATTGTTTATGATGAAATATGCAACCACCAAGATCTATGAGTGCCATGATTTTTTCTAGTATTTGCTAACTGATTACGAACAATTATTAAAATTTTACAAGGGCTTTTGGGATTTGGTGAAGTAACGATATTCCTTTTTTGTTCATTTCAGATTCTACGAGGGCCATCAGGAAAATTGTATTAAACATCAGTCACAATCACCTCTACTAAAAAATACGCAAAGTGAAAACAAATTATATATACGCTATCGCTAGATTGTCGATTATTCATGATGAAATATGCAACCGCCAAGATCTATGCCTGCTGTGATTTTTCTAGTATTTGCTAAGTGATTATCAACAATCACACACAATTCGTGAGGCCCTTTGCGAAATATTCAAATTACGATAATTATTTCTGTTAATATTAGATTTCAATGGAAGTCATCGCGAAAAAAACGTAAGGTGAGCTAAAGTTATTATAATTTTATTAGATAATCGATTTATTATTTATGATGAAATATGCAACCACCAAGATCTATGAGTGCCATGATTTTTCTAGTATTTGCTAACTGATTTTCTCGTCACAACAATTATATTGATAATCGTAGGAGGACTTCACTAATCGATGTGTACGTTTGATTTTTAAGATGCTGATTCGGATTTCCAATCCCTGCTGCTCTTATTTCGCACGAACATCCGGAAGACTGAGAAGGTAAGAAAATACATTTGCGCGTAAATCATTTTCCTGTTACATAAATATGATGATATAAGCAACCACCAAGATCTCTGAGTGCCGTGATAATAGTATTTGCTACTCTGATTGTAAAGCTTGACTCACGAATACCTTTCCGTATGAATGGTATTTATGATCTCATCAGAATGTTCTTATTCTTACAGTGACAAATCACCGAATATTCCGTTTGCACGGACGCTGCAACTTGTCCACGCATATTTCCAATATAGGTGAACGAAACCGTTCAATTTCGTTGGAATGCATTTATGTAATTCGATCGATCTACGATTAATTATTATGCAACCACCAGGGTCTAACAGGTGGGCTGAAAAGTTCGTTGGCTAACATAGAAAAAAATCTTTTTTTTTTGATAAAATTTGAGTTTATTATTCAATATAGTTGCCTTCGAGGGCGATACAACGATTATAGCGGTCATACAATTTTTTGATACCATTTTTATAGTACGATTTGTCTTTAGCCTCAAAATAGGCTTCAGTTTCGGCGATTACCTCTTCATCGGCGCTAAATTTCTTTCCAGCGAGCATTCTCTTGAGGTCTGAGAACAGAAAAAAGTCGCTGGGGGCCAGATCTGGAGAATACGGTGGATGCGGAAGCAATTCGAAGCCCAATTCATGCAATTTTGCCATCGTTTTCATTGATTTGTGACACGTCCATTTTTTCAAACTAACAAAAATTGCTTCACTCAAAATGCTATATCTCACAAACTAATAGTGCGACAGCTGTTAAATTTATACACGTGTCTTTTGAATGTTAGGGCTAACTAAAAATCATGAATTTAATACTAGTAGCGCCATCTATGTGTCAGCCTGCGAACTTTTCAGCCCACCTGATATAAGTGTCATGATGATGATGATTATTAGTATTTTCTATCTCAGTTAATAAAAAATAAGGATTTTTATTTATTTTAAATGTATTTATCGTATTAATCATTCGCTAAATTAATTATGTAATTTTGTGCTTAAATACGAGGGCGTTAACGTGAAGACTAGATATTTACCATAAATTATGTTTTTTTTACGATAGTCATAATGTGTAATGAATGATGGAATAAATATGTTTGAAAATATACAACACTATTTATTACTTATTGCTCTATAGCCTTACTCGTAATTAAGAATCAAAAGGGGATTTCCACAGGGGCAAAGGCTATAAATAAAGAAGAAATTGTCTCAGAAAGTTTTACGATCTCATCCACGCAGAAGTTTTTCATGGTCAAGAATGAAGGCCAATAGTATAATCTTAACGTGTTAAGGAACTGGTTTTTACCGCTGAAGGCTAAATGGGTTGTGATTCATCTCTACAACTGGAAGATTTGTTTTGTTCCTTTTATCGTAGCTCTTTTCGATCTGTCGATCCTTATATTTTATTTTTTTCGTTAAGTGGGTGTACACGGGATTTCCAGAGTTGGATTTACTTACGTTGCAGAGTTATCGAGGGTTTTTTTTTACGTAAAATGTACCTTTCCTTCAATGATACATGGTGGAGCTTTCACTGCATTGTAATATTTGTTATACATCATTGGCCAAAAATATATTTAATCACGAGGACGCGCGGCATTCGGTAACGAACTTCTTACAAAACGTACACGAATAAATAATGGAAAAGTACGGTGAATCGGTCGAGGACGAAAGAATTATCGTGCTGAATTTGAATTCGTAATTTTAGGTTTCGTAAAGCATCGTTGGGAACCACAGCAGAGTTAATTTACATTAAAACGCGAGGTTCATCCACGTGGGCCTTCTCGCATATAGTTAGACAGAACATTTTTTCTGTGAAGGATTACAGGGCTCGTGAATATTGAAACATAATCATGTAGCCTCCACATTCTATTCGAACATGAATACAAATCTTCAAATAATTATGAAATGCGTTTATTGATTCGAGACAAATCAATATCAAACATCTTTATTTGTATTAATCTTTTTAGCCCGATAGCATAATATTCTCATGTTTACAGAAATGGCGACTTTTTTTCAAATATTAAAAACCTTGTAAAATGTTCTTTGCCGTTTTAATCGTTAATACAGTATTACTGAACATAGAGGGGCAGCAACTTCAATTGCATACGAAATTTAAACTTGATAGATCTAAAAGTTTCCGAGTCTAATTAAACTTCGCACAAAATTTTCGTCCGGTTCGCTCATAATTTGTGAGGGGATGTCTTAATTTTTAGTTATCGGTTGAAAGTCAGTCAGAAGTACTGAAGAATTAGAGAGATGTGTGGCATTAACTGTCTTGATAAGCATTTTCAGTAAAATTCGACAAATGTAAAATTTCTACCTCTTACCTCTTAACATTTCTTCAAATGTTAACCATTCAATCCATGCAAGTCAAATTCAATACCAATCATTGTAATATCTGCATAACAATTTTCAGCGCGGTATCATAACATTGAGACAAGCTACTCAATTTACTCAATTTAACTCAATTTACTCAATGTACTCAATTTAAGCCCATCACCTTATAACTTGTGCTAGCTAGAGTCTTAATATTTTCTTCTGAATCGCTTTTCTCGGCGTTAAACCATTTTAAGTATCGTGACATGAGAATCTTGAGAAAAAAAATGTTCATCAAAACAGCTTTTTACCTTTATAGGGTAGCAAAATATTGCTAAAACATACAGCCGTGAGTAAACGAGCAGCTACAGATGTAAGCGGAGAACAGACATGTACCGGCGTTAGGGAAACCTCATATATTTTGAATACAACTTAAGATTTCTATGAACAAATTACGATGTGTACATTACATGGGATGAAATTATTAACTATTTACTTTTTAAAAATTATTATAGTACTTTGGGATACCAGTGCGAAAAAACGGACTTTCGACGAAAGTTGTGAAGTGGGCGGCACGAGCAGGTTCCACATCAACGGCACGTACGAGCCGAATACGAGTGCTATTTGTAGTACGAGCTAAAAGGCGAGTGGGCCTACTTCACACTCTTCGTCGAGTTTCCACTTTTTCATACGAGTGTCACATACTACTTTATGTAACAAATGCACAAATGCTGGCCCTTTTCATGCCTGTAGTGTGGCGAAAGTGTGCGAAAAAATAATTAGTATGATATTACGTCTGCGCAGTATTTTTTCCGTAAGTCTTACTAAAAAGCGCCTCTTTGGTCACACAATTCACATGCACGAAAAGGGGCACTTTATGTGCATGTGCTACAAAAAAACAATTTCGGTTTTGACCGCTAACACCCATCTTGGGTAATCACTAACAAGATATTGGGTAATATCAGCCAGTAATTTACTCATGTCCAATACGAGAAAGTTGCAGAGAAGCGCCTAATGTTACAACATAAGAATTTAAACTTGATTTTCTCAACGTAATTTTTTAAACTTGTGTAGGTGATTGCAAGAAAATTATTTGACCATTGGCTCTGAAATTTATACGTTGTTCAACACATCAGTGGACATTAACAATTTTTGCACTTTTTCATGCGCAAGATGATTAAAAAAGCGTGCAAATTTGTAATTCTCGCCAACCCCCAAATTCTCCTTTACTGAAAATAGTAATCTCAATTCTGGCTTTCTTATAAGGAACGTGATATTATAATTACCAATAGAAATGAAAATGTAGTAAAGTTACAAATTTCATAAAGTTTAAACCCCTCGATCGATTCTTAACAAATTCAAGGCCCAGTATCTTTGTTCCCTAAACAATTTGTATGCCAAGTTTTGGTGCGATAGATAAAAGTTTACAAAGGTTAGAACATAAATTAAAGAAATTCATAGTTCTATGAAATCTTAAAGTCTTAATGAATTTCAAACTCAATACCAAGCAACATTGTCACCTAGCCCATTCTTGTAGTTTTAGATCGATAGCTCAGAATTTACGAAAGTTAGGGAGATCACACTCTTTTTTTTTAATTTAAACAATCATAAAATGAGACACCCACTAGTGGTTTGGGCGAAAATTGGAGCAAACTGACGAGGGTTGCGACACGACAGATATAACTGTATTCATTTTCCAAGCCCAACGCACGCACGCACGCACGCCCGCACACACACACACACACACGCGCGCGCGCGCGCGCGAGAGAGAGAGAGAGAGAGAGAGAGAGAGAGAGAGAGAAAGAGAGATAGACTTTCTAAATATGACTTCTTGACGTTTTGGGAATTTTTATATATTCTGGCATCAAATACTCGAAAAAAAATGTTCACCAAAACAAAGCAAAATATACCAACATTCGGAATTGAACGCACGCCAATTTGTTTATTTTTCATTAATCTAAATAATTCTGATCCGGACAATTAACGATATTCATTCAGTATTTTATCAAAAAGTTGTTAAATGTCAAACGTTTGGATTAATATTGTTTAATCCGAACAGGCGTTTCAATTATTGCGGGAATTTAATAACCAAAGGAGCGTAACAGCTCTACTGACGTACGAAATTTCAGGTTTGTATGGAGATATTGAAGTCTGATTTTGCAAGCATGTCACACACGCACAAACATCAAGACAGTTTTGTAAACCACTTTTCTCGATGTTTTACACCATTCTGAGTATCTTAACATGAAAATCTCGAAATGTTTTTATTTATAAAAACAAAGCTTTCTTTTCCATGACGATGCAAAAAACATTCATGCACAGCAGCGATTTTCATTGATTACTCACAAACTTGAGGGTCAACGTATTGAGTATGGATTTTTCGGATTTGTGTTTGCATATTGTGTATCTCTCAATATAATAAAATAAATAAAAATATCTACGCCGCCGTCACCGTGTACAAAAATAGACTCACTCATGCACTTGCAGACACTCGGAGCCACTTAAAAACCCTCCACTGACCCCATAGCACTCAAGTTTTCATTTTTTTTCAAATGTTAATCAGAAGTATTACAAATTAGAGAGATTATTATCATTATCTGTCTTGATAGTAATTTTCATTTAAATTCTCACAAAATGTTGACCAGTTGTTCGATTCTCGTTAAATTCTATACCTTTGATACTAAACTACCAAAATCTGATATCAAAGTTCATACCAATTAAATAACCTCAAACATTAATTTATTCAGCTAAAGGTCAAAAGGAACGAAAAACTAAACATTTTATACCAAGCTAATATCATATTTTGTTTAAATTTATTAACGTTTTCCTTATTTATATCTCAATTGAGCTTAAGAACGGCGGTAATTTTTTTAAAAATTGCAAAATTTGAACCACCCTATGGATTGTTGCCAAACTCAACAATAAATATTCTTGGTAGTAGATCTACTTATGTACAAAGTTTTAGCTTAATATCACACAAACAGTTTTGAGAAAAAATGTCAAAAAACGAAAATGTTCATAATTAAAAAATCCTTTCATATATTCAAGACAAATTAAATATACAGAGCAACTTGGTGATAACTCGATTAGTGTGTAAAATATCTATAAAATATTTTTTCACGAAAACAAAGCTTCCTGTACGATAAAAAATGACGACACTTTTATATCAGGATACTCAAAGTAATCTTAACTGACAAGAAGAGTTGTTTAGAACAAATTGTCTAAGCGCGCGAGCGTGCTTGTGCGTGCATGCGTGCTTGCGTAGGTGTGTGTGTGTTTTAGCGAGAATTTCGTCAAAATTAATTAAATATTTCCTCATGGAAGTGGCCTTGTGAAAAGTTTAAAAAATGAGGAAACGGTTTGCGAGGTCTTGCTTTGCAAGCATGTTTTATTTTGGCATTTTGTTATGGTATTTTCGACGTGTGGGATTTTACATTATGGTACTTTAATGTGGTATTGTTTACGGTAATATTATTGACATATGGAATTCTTGCGTGTCACCCTTTATTCTGAAATCAAATAGTTTGCGTATCAAGTATAGTTGCGTGCAGTCAGCTCTTCATAAATTGCACATTCATAGAGAAAAACGAATAATGGGCGCCACAAATCATACGAATAGCTAATAATTTATACCGTTCGTAGATTATTCTATATTTCTTCTTGGCAGATTCAGACCTAAAAAATTGGCCGAATCTGATGTAACCATTGGAAAAGGTGATGGGTAGTTATCGAGTTAAGAGAAAAATATTACACGAAATTCGTATTAGACAATTGCTGAATTGTTTTTACCAATATTGCAACAGTGAATCCTTGAGTACCATTAGTCTTTATTTGTATAGAAGGATACGCGAAGATATTACATATGGACTTGGGTGTGTCGAATGGGGTAACGGGCGCACGCATCTACCTACGCGAGCTGCGTGTATAACTCTTGACGCGCGTCTTTTTTTTATTTTACCGACCGGATGCTTAACGATATTCACAAACATGTTTCACTATATAATTCGGAATAAATGGCGGAGTTTTAAAACAGGCTAGATAGGCATCTGTTGACGTGATGGAGTTGACACTCCGGCTTTTGGAGAAGCCAAATTACTCGCCGAAAGATCACTAGGTACCAAATAAACCAATAGAATAGGAGGATCAAAGTGTAACTTATCGAGAGATAGACAGTATTCGCATAACGGTTCTTAAACGATAAATACTTAAAAAAAACGAGTTATAATAGACCATATAACACCGAAACATTTAGAAAATATTATAGAAATAGATCATTGAAATGTGTCAATATTGACAGTTGAAAAATTAACGACCTCAGAAATCAGAATCCGTAGTCAAAGTACTTAAATTAATAATGGAGTATACAATATGGCTGACCAAGGTACAAAAGTAAAACAGACAGGTTCGGATTTTATGAAATCTTGTATTTTTTTGCAAAATTTGCTTGATTGAACTTTCGGAAAAATTGAACTATCGAGCCAAAACTTTCTACACCAATGAAGTACTATTCAATGGTATTTAATACCAAGTCTCACCAAATTTAGTAAAGCAGTTTAGATTTTAGTACATATTAAACTATTTAATTTGTCACGATTACAAATTACGAAAATTTTCAGATCGCGAACTAAAAACTTGTAGACATATTTAGTATCGTTTAACGATATTTGGTATAAAATTAACCAAATGGATTTGTTGATTGATGCATTTATTTTGGTTGCAAAAATAGAGGACCTGTAGGTTGACAGTCACTTGAAAAATCGAACTAACCTTTGGCACACCAGCAAAGCAGTAGAATCTCTTTATCTATTGCAATTTTAATTTTGACGTTGCTGTCCGTTAAAAAACATGTAAAAATCGTGGAAACTCGAATTGAAATAAGTGCGATACTGGTAGGACACTATTTTGAAGGGTAAGTGTGTAATTTTAAGATTGGTTTGTAATTTTTTGGTTCAACAATTTAGTAGAGTAATTACTCTTCAGAACCCGACAAGTTATTTTGGAATTTAAGTTTAGAATGATGAAACTGATAAACTATACAACGATCTATAGATATTAGTTTTACGTTTTCGTAATCTACTAAGAATTTAAACAAAGCAGAAAGAGTGAGACAAAGTAGTAGTCATCTTTATACCTTTTTTAGTTGCCTTGGTTATAAATGCAGTTTCCTAGCAAAGTTATCTATGAAACATAAGTTCGCATATTACACAAGAATGATTCGTACGAAACCTTTTGAAATTTTATTGATATGGGCAAAAACGCAACCTTTGAACAGAATGATACTAAAATATTTCTAAGGTCATTTTTGCCGTTTTTATCAATATTTCACAACAATTGTTACGACAATACTTCAATTGTAATTAAATATTGGAAATATTTCTGCAAAATATTGTGCTATGTAATAGGGTTCCTAAAGATCAATTATCTTAAATTACTTTTCTTAATTCAAGCATAACCTAATAATATTATCGCTCTCAAATAATTACTCATAGCTTTTCGAATATTGCAAATTCCTGCTTAGCGACTATATATTTATATGTAATCTTGCTTTTATGTCAAAATAGATGTTTATAAGATTTCTAACTTTGATGCTATCTGTAAATATCCTTATAATAATAATATTTCACATTTCACGATGAGATATTTATTTCACCTTGCTTCATTCGTCGGAGACTCAAAAAGTTTTCATCAGAGAGTACTAATCGGCGGTTCTATTTTTTCTTAGTATAGTATATGACAAATAATATAATAGTGAGACGAGGCATTGACGTAGTAACCAGCTCTCTACCGATATACTCATACCTGAAACGGTCCCTCATTAGTATGCTGAAATGTAGTGTAAATAACGACGCATGCAAAAACCGGTGAAACGTACACGAGAGCATACGAGTTCGAGCGAGAGGGTTCGGCGAATTAGGACTCTGGACATCGGTGGGTATAAAGACCGAGATCGCGCAGCGTCGCAGCATCAGTTTCCTAACTTCGCTGTCACACCTCACACGCGCTAAGTATGAAGGTAACAGAGAAATCGAACTTCTTCCTTGTGCCACTAGATTCACATACGCTCTCGTTATCCTTTTACACCACCATACCTGCTAATACACGTTGTTTGTATGCCACAATTTTTTTGCGATCCTTTTTTTTTAAATTTTGAGTGTTGTCTTTATATTTATTTAAAATGAAGATACATGACGTGACGCGATTTTAGTTTCAGTATATAATCCTCGGACAAATTTGTCTTACTTGCCATCTATTTTCAGTGTTCTCCATCAGTTATTCGCGACTCTCTTGTCATAAATGTTTACTATTTGATTTTCTTCAAATCATACAAAGATAGAGAATTTGTACCACAGTTTTATTTTTAAATGTATATGTAACTTAGTCAAGTGTGTATTCCTTACCATCTTAGCTTTCCGTTACCCCTGTAGTAAGGTAAACGTCCCAGTCTTCAAATCCCATGATTCCTAATCCTACCTTAGGATGCTTACCTAATCCTTCATTTATCGTTCGAATTCGTTATTCGCGAGTCTGTTGCTATAAATTCCGAATGTTGGTTTTACTTCAATTTAAATCAAAGTTAAAGGACGTGTGCCGTGGTTTCACTTCATCAACTTTGTCTTGTTCGCCCTCTTAGCCCCTCTCGTTATAATTGTAATATCGCTAATTCATTGTTCTTCATCGATTATTCGCGAGCTTCTAGCCATCAATTTCAGTTGTTGGTTTTACTTCAATTACATCGAAGTTAGACGACGTGGGACAGTTTTATTTCTAAATCTGTATACCTATTACACGGTCAAATTTGTCCTTTTCACTATCTCAACTTTTCGTTATACTTGCACAACTCTACGATATTTCTTTCCCATTAGTTAATTGTGATTTTAGTTCCCGATGCTGGCTTAATTTGCAACTATATTACGTCGTTAACGTTTTCATTGTCAAGTGCGTGTATACTTTTCAATCAATTTGTCTTCTTCGCCATCCTCGCACAATTGCCTCATTAATTGATCGGAATATTCTTTTCTTAAAAAGAAATCAAATGTATTTTTTATTTATCTTCTAATATGTGCATCGTTTGGTCCAGGTCGCGATTTTTTTCCTCGCCCTTCTGGCCTACACTTGTGCTAATAGCGCGTATACTGGAAAGTACGATAACATCGATATTGATCAAATTCTCATGAGTGAACGTCTTCTCAACAATTACGTGAATTGTCTGTTGGACGCTGGAAACTGCAGCCCAGACGGCAAGGAGCTGAAGAGTGAGTGTCTTCCTTCAACCATAATAATCTTGAAGTTTAATTGAAATAGATTTGAAATACAATTAGCGGTTATCATCGAGAGGTAACGAACAAAAAATTGTTGTATTTTCACCTCGACAGAGAATCTGCCCGACGCTTTGGCCACCGGTTGCAGCAAATGTACCGAGAAACAGAGGGCCGGTAGCGAGAAGGTCATCCGGTATCTAGTCAACCAGGTAGTTCACCTTTCCAGCTGCTTTACCGTCGCTTTAACTCTCCTCTCAAACTCGTTAGTGCGTCTCGTGCCCGACTCTCGAGTTATGTGGTCCGTACCAAGCTGTATTTACTTACACTGTCATGCGGTCACATAGCGAGAGCGGGTTTATAGAGCATTCGTCCTAAACAGTTTTAACTTTCACACGATGCGTTGCGTTGCGCTCTGATCCTTATTGAAGAAATGACTGAAAACGTTTGCACGTGCAAGCGTTTTATTTATTCACGAACGCTGATTTTTTTTCTCCAATGAAAATACGTTTTGTTTCTCTTGCAAGTAATAAGCAGTATTCGCCTGCCATCCTTGGGGTTCTCTCCAACATGCAAATGGGTCAATGTAAACTGCTTTGCTCGGCGTTTCCAAATCTTAAGAACGAAATATACATATTATAATTAATGTTTTTTATCATGTACTTTATATATAATTAATTATGTACTAAATATATTGATCATTTTATTTACTGATCAATATGATGATCATTTTACGAATAAAATCTGAGCTCGTTCGTTGGAGTCGTATTTACTATGCATGATATGAGAAAACTCTATTTAAAAACTTGTAAAGTCGGCCCTTCCATAGACGCAGTAGACCACACCCCTTCGAATAAATTGGCACTTGGTGAATAGTTGATATATTATATTACTTCTATATATTAGCTACATTTTTAATATTATTTTTATAAGAGTTCTTATAAGAATACATTAATATAATAAAGATTAACGTTTCTGGTTACAGCGTCCTCAAGTTTGGGACAAGCTCTCCAAGAAATATGATCCCAAGGACGAATACAAGACGAAATTTCAGGATCAAGCTCATAGATCCGGAATTCCCGTCTAAGAATAATCTGTCGAAAAAATCGACCGATTAAAAATGGTCTCAATAATTGAAACGATCACAATTCCTACGATACGTACGATATCGCATACCTGCAATATTGTTTATTGTACCTTGTCTGTTTTTTTAATAAACATTTATACCTCTTTAAGGATTGTTAAATAAAAGATAAATGTTGAAAGAGAATATACAACTTTGAATCGCTGCCTGTAAGCTGTAGTCAATATATCGTCAACGACATATCGTTATAGAAAAGTGCTGTGGTACGAGAAACGTTGACGTGTGCTTTTTAGCTGCGATGGCAGAAAATGGTTCTTCAAACTGGTTGCGAGGAAGTATTAAGCTACTAGCCAACGGTCCCTTGAGTATCGTTTTGATGAAAGTTTATCATCTTACATCTGAGTAAAAATAAATGAGTCTGTTTGTCCAAGCTCAATTAGAGATATCTGAATCTGAGCAATTGCCAGATAGTATTGAAATCCAAAATCGTGATTTATGGGTCAATAGAATTGTACTACTTTTTTTTTGTAAAGCATACACTGTATACATTTTCTTTATGAAAATTCGTATTATTGTTTCGGAAGGTTTTATGCATATAAACTTGTATATTACATTTAATATACCAGTTTATGGACAAAATTTGTCTATACAAGTATATTCATTTTTCAAATATATTTATGTGTTATTGAGATTCTCGTCTACAAATCGATAATGTACTAATCTCTCAAGAAGACTAGTTGCCTTCTCTGTAGTCTACTTAGCTCTATAAAACGCGTCTTAACCAATGTCTCGAAGACTCAATCTCTCGAATTGCATTTTGACGAATTGCCATTCGAGAGATTGAGTCTTCGAGACATTGGTTACCACCCTATAAAACCGAACTTTCATATAAGATATCAAGAAACGCAGTAGTATCTCGACGTCAACCCCTGCTGAAAATATTTCTCATAAACGCGGAATGGAGCTGACGGGTAAAAGAGATGAGGGTAAATCCATACAGGCAAACGAATATATAAAACAGCGATCTCTAAAATTCCGAACTTTCCCATTCTTAGCATTTTTTTATCGTGTTAGATTGGTAATCATCCTTGACGAAACAGAAAAACAATTCATTACAATCACGATTGGAGCCACTATCATTCGGAAACGTTGATGAATTTTCTTGACCCTAAGGTATCCGAGGCGCATGACAGATATATTCCAACACTTTAAGTAAGTGGCAGTCGGTAATGCAAACTTGTATTTATTTGAGCAGTACAAGTCACTAGCGGGCGATGTCGCCGTTGGATATGCAGTTTCAGGGCTGAAACGATTCTGAACTATTGTGAACAGAAGCATATTTTCTTTATTATCGAAATATTTTGCCCATTTTTTCCCACGCTACAAGAGCATCTCAGTATATAAAGCCACGTACTGGTTCCGATACATGCGGGAGAGACAAGAGCGTGAACTCGCCACCTAGTGGAGTAATGTACTACGTAGTGATGGCTGGATTTTGGACATGGCAGATCGCGTGTGTTTGATATTTCGCAAGTATAATTTTTCGGTTTTTATCTACAGTGCAGTATACGCAAGAGTTTCGTGATGTAAATAGGTGAAGATATCTAATAAAAATATGTTGTAATAGTAACAAAAACTTTATGTAAATAGTAAAAAAATTGTGGTTTATTATTTGCAATTATTTTGTATGTAGAAATTAATCGTATTCCGGAATTTGTATCTCTGAGAAAGTGTACTATTAGTACGAGTACACCTAAATTCAGCAAATATCAGAGAAAATTAGAAAAAAATATTGAACAATCATTGAAATCTTAGGAGCGATACGAGTACAGTTTTCAGCCATATTTTCTAAGAAATATTTTCACCAGAATTACTGAAAAGCTGTTTGGGAATTTACCGTTTGTATTTCTATGGGTGCTACAACCTTTTGAGTGCTACAACCTTTTTCGGTATAACGTCGTTTCGGCATTGTTTTCGTTCGGAGTAGCAAACCTTCCCACGTAGACACTTGTCGGGGCGGTGACGGCATAGTGGCCGCACGTGTCGGCACCGTGAATACATGTCCTTCCGCATCTGCTGACATAGACGCCGTGCTACATGTTGTGACGAGACTGATGATGCTTATTGTTTTATTAATGTGTGTAGGATGAGATTAAAGGAATCAGAATAGAATTCACACGTGTATTTTAATGCTTTTATTATAATGGCTTCTCGCCGACGACTCTTTGTTTCAGTATCTTTGGAATATAGGTCCGCTTGCGTTGGTATACAATGCGACAATGCGTAGCCGAGAGCACGCTTACACGTAGCTGCGTCGATGCTCCCGAACATTCCAGAGAGAGCCCGAACAAAGATCCTTTGTGGCACGCCTGTTTACATTAGCAGCATGCATGACGCAAAGGCCCTGTCACATCGGCCAAGGGATGCGCGATAAACTTACATTAACACTACCGCCGTTTGAGTGCATCCATTACATTTCGCTTATGCTAAGACTGGCTCTCAACTCTTCGAAACGTCTGTTTGGTAGCGCTTTTGTGAAAACATCAGCGCGTTGAATTTCGGAAGGCATATTGCACGCAAATATCCTTACTTTCGAATTTTTCTCGTATGTAATGATATCTTATATCTATATGTTTGGTCCGCTTGTAAAATTCCGGATTCTTTACAAGACGGATTGCACTTTGATTATCGACATATAACTTTGTTGCATCAACGCACGTGCGACCGAGATCTCTTAATAATTTTCTGAGCCACATCGCTTGCCTACTAGCTGCTGCTGCAGCAACATACTCGGACTGGGTAGTACTTAGCGTTACTAGCTTCTGTCTTTGTGAAGACCATGTGATTGGCCCGTTTGACAGAAAAAACACGTACCCCGTTGTCGATCGTCTCGACTCTATATCGCTCGCAAAATCTACATCCGAGTACCCTACTAGACCCGAGTCTCTACCGCCGCTTCGATACTCGATTCCCATTTGAACTGTACCGTTTATATCAGTAATCAAGCAACTTATTAATCAATCGGTCGTGTATATGTTATTATTAAATTCTGAATGTATGCGACAATTCCCGACCACTTGTTAAGATGGATTGATTAATAAGTTGCTTGATTACTGACATTAAAATAGAGATCGGTGAATTGATGTCACCAGAGCCACGGTGGCGTATTTGGTAACGTACCAGGCTAGAATTCTGGAGTTCCCGGTTCGATCCCGGGCTGTGGTGATATTTTTTCACGATTTCTTTAGAAATTACAAACCGTCAATTGTGGTTGCTTCATTAATTCTTAACGAATGAGTGAGGCAATCAGAGTTGACAAAAATTAGGGATTCGATTGTTTGAGATCTTTCAACCAAGAAAGATCGATAACGCAGGAATCTAGGTAACGCTGACTCACACCCCGAGTTGCAATTTACCGAAATTCCATCTTAACAAGTGGTCGGGAATTGTCGCATACATTCAGAATTTAAGTGTACCGTTTATATATCCGATAATTCTTTTTACAGCGCGCCAATGAGAATGCGGTTTCAACATCGAACTGCAGAAGTTCCAAATCCTCTTCTGCTACTATTGCGAGTAACGTTCGAAGTGAGTCATATCTGACCACTGGCGTGAAAGTTTCCTTGAAATCGATGCCTTCCCTCTGCATAAAACCCCTTGCACAGAGTCTTGCTTTGAACCTTCGAGTTCTCTTCTCTGGATCCTCCTCGACTCGGAACACCCATTTTGAGTCAATGAGCCGTTAATTCGACGATCTAGGGACGAGCATCCACGTGTTATTTTCACTATGTGCTTAGAGTTCTTCCTGAACAGCATGTGCCCACTGCGCGGCATCCCTAATGCTCATAGCTTCGTTATACGTCTCCGGAGTCGCATATTCGGCGACGTTAGCGTATCGCGCTGGTGCTCGTAAGCCCCCTCGATTTCTCAAGACTCGCTGTTCACGCAATGTTGCTGGCTGTGGCTCTCCCTCGTGTTGAACTTCCACGACTTCGTCCTCTGACTCATTCTCTGATTCATTAGCATTCTCGTTTCCTTCTTGCTCTTTGTCTCGTTCTACAGGAACTACTTGTCGTTTTAGCACGATTGTGTCCTCCTCTTCGTTCTCTGTGACCAGCTTTGATTTACCGACTTTTTCGTTGAATGTCACATCCTGTGACACACTAATTTTCTTCGTCTCTGGATCGAAGACTCGATAGTTCGACGAGTCTTTCTCGTATCCAACGAAAATCTTTGACTTCGCGCATACGTCAAGTTTCTTCTTTAGCTGCTTCGGCACATGTACAAAGACCTGAGACCCAAATATTCTCAGATGCCCAATATCAGGCCTTCTTCCGATCCAACATTCGTATGGCGTTTTAGTTTTGCCTGAAGATGCCGATCTATTCAACACGTACACTGCTGTGTTGATTGCTTCAGCCCACAAATAAATCGGTAGGCCCTTTGAATGAAGCATTGACCGAGCACTCTCCACTATCGTCCGATTGTCTCCTAATACCGTTTGCACTCAGAAACTCGTTCATCTTTTCGTTTACGAATTCACCGCCATTGTCTGATCGAAGCACTTTTATTGATTTCCCGAACTTGTTCTTGACGAGCTGTGCGTAATCTTTGAACTTGTCAAATACTTCAGATTTGTGTTTGATAAAATACACGTGTCGATAACCGGTCGAATCATCTTTGAACGTTAGAAAGTAACGCGCACCACCTAGCGAGTCAACCGACATGGGCCCACACACGTCTGTGTGCACCTTTTCACCCGACTCTGTCTCGACCCTGTCAACGCACTTTCTGAACGGCAAACGATGACATTTACCGAGTTGACACGCTTCGCAAAAGAAATCCTTCTCATCCGTCATAGACACACCCTTTACTAGTCCCTTTTTAACTAGATCGCGCACTGCACGCTTCCCGACGTGTCCCAGACGTTCGTGCCACACGCGAAAACTTGAAGCCGTCAGATTTGACTGGTATGTTTTTCCCGGTGAAAGCACTCTAAACAACCTTCGGTAAATTCGATTCCCTTGTTTGATTCCCGACGCGACCACCGTACCGTTTCGTTCTAGATTTACATGTCCCTTTTCAAACACGACTTTGTAGTCCTTTTCCGCACACGCTCCTACCGAAAATAAGTTTTTCTTTCATTTCGGCACATATAACACATCCTCGATTTTTGACTTTTTCCACACACCGTCTACGGTGTGCGACATCTCGCGGTACTCTTCGAGCCAGTCACGACGAAACGTCATGTACGCCGACGCTCCACTGTCGGTAAGCCAGCTGTCCTTTTGATCGGCTGCTTGCACTTCCCTTACCGACGTACACAGTGAGTTCGCGCACTTGGCCCGTTCAAACTTCTCGACATCGTCTCGCCGCTCACCGACGAACGCACAATCACACGCGTCTTTGTCCGTTGCCGCGTTCTTTTCGCGCTTGTCACCGCACTCACTCGCGAAATGTCCCTTTTTGTGACACTTCCAGCATTCAATGTTTTTCTTAGAACGTTTTTTCTTATTTTTCTTTTCACTATCACTTTTCTTGTCGACATCGGACTTCTTTTCGCCATCGTTCTTCCTCTCCCGATCCCGTCTTGTCACGGCCAGAGCACCCGCACTGTCACCATCGTCCGCCCTCAGTCTTGCGTCCTCGGCGACTAATCTCTCTAAGAGATTCTCGAGTGATTGCCAAGTTGGATCGACTTTGTCCCATACCGTTCGGAACATCGAGTACTTCGATGACAAACTTCCGATTAACTTCGCACATATCGATTCATCCGTTACCGTCTCCTCGGCCTCGATCAATCCAGCTGCCACATTTTACACCGTTGCAATATGCTGCTCCATCGATTCCCCAGACGGCATTCGATACTCGTGATATCTTTGCCACAAGTCCATCTTGTTGGATTCGTTTTTCTGTTCGTGTAATAGGCACAATTTATCCCACATTTCTTTCGCTGTGTCACAAATTAGTAGCGATCTCAACTTCTTAGTTTCCAACGACGAGGAAATTAGATATCCTGCTTGCGCATCTTCCTTTCTCCACTCTTTCGCCGCTGCCGAAGTACGATCCGCCGGCATCACTCTCGAACCGTCCACGATATCATCCACGCCTTTTGCAATGAATAATTTCTTTATTTGATACTTCCATTCTTGAAAGTCATTCCCGTCGAATTTCCTTAGATTTCGTGTTGAGATGTCGTCTGACATGATCGATAAAAAAAAACTCACACACGAAGTCTCAAATTTCAACGACCACACAGTCGCCCGAGATTACCGCCACACAACACGACACGAGAAAAACATCCCGAATATCTATCTCCGTTCCTTCTTTCCTTCACACCAAAAGAAACTCAGCGTAGCGTACAGGCTCGTTCTGGGCCCGTAACTGGAATCGGAATAGAATTCACACGTATATTTTAATAGCTTTTATTATAATGGTTTCTCGCCGACGACTCTGTGTTTCAGTATCTTTGGAATATAGGTCCGCTTGCGTTGGCATACAATGCGACAATGCGTAGCCGAGAGCACGCTTACACGTAGCTGCGTCGATGCTCCCGAACATTCCAGAGAGAGCCCGAACAAAGATCCTTTGTGGCACGCCTGTTTACATTAGCAGCATGCATGACGCAAAGGCCCTGTCACATCGGCCAAGGGATGCGCGATAAACTTACATTAACAGAGACGTCACAATTTAATACTTGACAGTGATCCGTGTACGTCTAACGTAACCCCGTGTGGGAGTACACTTACGGCATGGTGCTGGCACGGTACCGGCAAATGATCTGTCTCGTGTAGTACAAACAATTTGCAGTAACGTCACTCCGTGAAGTGACAAATGTCGCTGCGTGCGAGATTGCGCTGGGTGAGTTTCGCAATTAAACATGCGGTACGTATGTAAAAAGTCTACATTTTTCGATTTTATATCTTAAACACTATACAGTTAGTCTCAAACTTGAAACTTAATTCAAACTTGAAATATTGATTGGCTTCATGCAGTTCTGTAATATGTTTAAAATCCAAATTTTTACCTTGGAAAACCAATACGTATTTACCCACCTTAATGTCCTATTTTCGCCCTTTGTGTTGAACGACGTTTTTATGAAAATATTCGACGAAACGAAAGTCGAGAAATTTGTGCGATTAATATAACATCTCTGTGCAACATCTGGCCCTTCATCAGGAAAGCCGGCATTTACAGTCCTGGCAAAGCCGCAAAAGAAATGTTTTCTTGAGCTATATAGCTATATAGCTTTTGACTTCTTACAGGTCCAGCACGTGCATACTCACTAGAGGGGTTATCGTCACTCCTCTGGTGGAGTTCAACCGGAGGGATTTTGTGGCTATCAAGCTCAACGTCACTCTGGAAGGAAGGAGGAGGGAGATCATAGTAGCATCAGCATATATGCCCTACGATTCCCCGGAACCACCACCATCAGAGGAAATCGCGGGACTTGTGGAGAACTGCAGGAGTAAAGGATGAGAGCTCATCCTCGGATATGATGCCAACTTCCACCACACGGTGTGGGGTAGCACTATATCAATCCACAGGGTGAGGCTCTGCTGGAATACCTGGCCGGAACGAGACTGCAGAATATCAACAGGAACCGAAATTCTGTATTACTAACAGGGCGGAGGTTATTGGGCTAACGTTAACAACGCCGGATAGGGGGGGTAGAATAGAAAAATGGAGGGTGTCTGATATAAGCCGTCATAATCGGATCACAGGCAAATCACGTATACACTGAATGCGACGGTAGTTAAAAGAGAAAGAGTTCCTATGAGGAATCCAAGAACGACGGATTGGCCGTCATATGTGGAGGAATTGTGGGGAAGTATAACGCGATTCCCGAACAGGTACGGTAGCGAAGGCGGGATAGAGCTCGCAGTAGAGATACTGAAAGACTGTCATACAATCCTAGAAGAACAACAGTACACCAAAACCGGCGTACAGAGATGAAACACCCTGGTGGAACCATCGACTGAAGAAACTGCGAGCAGCCACCAGCAAATAATGGAATGTTGCGAGGGCAACCGGAAGTCCCTGGAACTAGGAGAACCATAGAAGAGATCAGAGATCATTTCCAAGAGAGAATCATGGCGAAAGTACCATCAAGAAATTGAGAGTGTTCCCAAAGCCACAAGAAGGACTCGATGCCTACATGCAGCTCATTATGCACGCTAACGGGTGGGTTTACTGACTCCTGGAGGGAGGAAGAGATCGTGCTGGGAGAGCATTTTTCCTCGCATGCTGCGTGTACCTTAGTGGCTCAAGAAAGGAGACATTCATCCTGCTGGGGAATTCCTGTACAGTTTTTCAGGCGGAGGTTATAGCTATACTAGAGTACGCGCTAGCGAACCGCTCTGCAGGGTAAACAGGCAGGAACATCTGTAGAGGTAGTCTGGCCGCACTAAACGCATTAGTGTGGTGTAAGACCAACTTACACCTAGTGAGGGACTGCAGAAAAGCACTTCAGGAACCAGCAGACTTCAACAGGATGATGCTAATATGGGTCCCAGGACATAAAGGCATTTTTGTCAACGAAAGAGCAGACGACGTGGCCAGGAGAGCGGCACTCCACTTGTGAGACAAAAGACAAAAGCGCTCATCGATGGTCTGAACATAAACATCAAAGACCAACTCATACGGTTGAGCAGAGAAGACGTACGACTAGCGGTGGGCATATTGACGGGACACGCCAATATTAGAAAGCATATACTGTAACATAGTTACCATCGAGCGATTATATTATATTATCGAACGATTATGAGAGCCGAAATTATATTTGAAGCGTCGAGTACAGCGGACGCTAGACCGACGAACCCGGACCTAGTATAAAAACTAGTGTCGTCACGCCTCTGGAATTCGCTCGTCGCCGAAAACAGCGGGTCAGCGACCAGCTGGCTTTGCTCGGCGACGAGGGAGAGCCAGGGGGGGGGGCATGGCAACGGTAGCTCACATAATCGAGCGAATTTGACAAATTTTAAAACCGAAGTCTCAGATGACGTAGAGGGAACTAGGGTGGGGAGACGGCTATAAAAGCGCTTGCACCGCAAGGAAGGCTCTCTTTCCGATAGGAACAGTTTTCTTTTTAACAAGTACCGACACACAAGTTTCGTTCCACAGTGATAGATGCAGTGAGTTAGACAGGCAAGATAATTAAGAGACCAGGAAGAAACGATTGGTCGAGAGAATTAAAGTGGGATATTTCTAGAGATAGTTAGGAATAATAGTTGTAGGATTAAGTGGAGAAAGATAAGCCAAGAATTAAGTGCATCCGAATACGCGAGTAATGTTTAAGGAATAAAATTAAATAGTGTGGTCTTTAAACCTGTGGTATAGACGAGAATCGCAGAATCGTGAGAGTGGAAGAGAGAGAGTGTGTGGAAGCAGAACAGGAGTGAAAGAGAAAGAAGTGTAAACAGAGTTTATACACTCTGTCCAAAGAGCATCCGATGCGTATGGTTGTGTGTGTGGGGCTCACGAGTCAAGACTAATGCACAGGCCTGTAACCGAAGCACCAGACGTGAATACCAAGAATTTATGTTCCAATAAGAGGAAATAATAATAAATATAATCGAGGGAATTCCCAAATTTTGATACCGAGTAGAAGATAGGATTAGGAAAAGTAGAGAATAAGAAATAGGTAGAACTAAGATGCATAGGATTAACAGATAGGAATAAAGTGTGTACGAACGAAATCCGAGTGTAAGAGAAAGAATTGTAAGTGGAGTTGATACACTCTACAAAAGGAGCGAATGCGTAGCAAGATAGCGAGTAAGCGAGATACTGTCGCATAATAATAGTAAAAGAGGAAGAATTGAAAATAGAGCTGATACGTTCTATCAAAGGAGTGCGTGCGAGGCAAAATAGCCAGCGGTAGGATATATATGCGCCTCGAATATACAGTGATACCGTTGTACCGGACCATAACAGACTTCCGAGGAATACTGAGAATTCGTGCACCCGAAATAATATAATAAATTGCGGAAATAATCGCTAGAATTACGACGTTAAAATAATCACTATGCAAAATTTGAGTGACCGAAATTAAAAAGTGTTTATGTTTATGAGACTATTTTTTTGGAATAAAGCCCTACTGTCAACCACTACGAAGTCTAAACTAATTAGTCCCGTGATCGAGCCCGAAATTCCCACGATAAATAAAAATTTATGTTAGCGATAAAAAAATATCGTTACAATACACACACTGGATATCCAGGGGAATAGTATATGCAGGATTTGTGAAGGGAATGAGGAATCGCTCATTCACGTTTTGTGTCACAGTCCAGACCTAGCTGGAACGAGACTGAGACACCTAGAAGTACAGCTTTCGGAGCGTAGAGAGTTTGCCGCGTTTCCGTTCACTGAACTGCTAGCTTTCATAAGACCCAGCGGATTATCATGGGGGGGTATTGGAGATTTTTTTACTATTACTACGGGTATATCTGGAACAATAAACTACTACTACTACTACTATATAGCAAATTATGACATTCAATCACCATAATTTATCAGTAATGAATTATTATGGATCATTTTTTCGTTTCGTTAACCTCACAAATAAATGTTTTAGGCGCTGTACATTTTGAGGGCGGGTATACAGCAATAAGCAAGATATTTGCTCCCTTAAACACCCCTTTTATTTCTCCAAGCATATATAAACGATACGAGCGAAAAATTGGTCCAATATTGGAGAAAATTGCGAAGGAATCTTGTCGTGAAGCTCCTGAAGAAGAGAGGAAACTAGTTTCGATTACTAGTTTTTCTTACTAGTTTCCTATGCCATCTTTCCCCGCCACTTTTCCCTTTTTCAGTTTTTCCTATTTCTAGATAACTATTTCTTTATTTAATATTTTCACATCTCGACTTGTTCTTCGACCACTTTGTTAGGAATCGTTGTTTAAGATAATATTCCACACGGGATGTGCGATAAAAAAACGGATTTATTTAGTAGAACAACATTTCGAGTATAACATGACTCGCGATATATATACAGAGTGGCCGATTTATCTGAAGACATTGAAATATTTCGAAACCTACGCATCGGATCAAAGAAAGTTCTCAATAAAATTTGTTCGCCTGGAAGAGGGTCATGCAGTGATACCAAAGTCGACCCCTCACCCTTACCCCCTAGGATGGGGGTGGGGGCAACTTTGAAATCGTAAATGGGAACTCCTATTTTTTATTGCAGATTCGGATTCCCCATAAAAAAATAAGTAACTTTTATCTGAAACATTTTTTTTTGATTCGTGATAGATGGCGCTGTAATCGCAAGGGACCTGATTTTTGCGAATATCTCGAGAAATTACACATCGGATCGAAAAAAGAAAAAACACATGTTTAGTTTTTCAAAAAGCTATTCAGCAATACGAAACTCGATCCACCCTCCCCCCCATCCCTACCCTATTGTGATGAAAATGGAAGTTGCTTCAAAATCGTGATTGCAAAACCGTATTTTTTTCCTGGTTTTCCATGACAAAATCTATTGATTTGACTTTATTGTTGATATGAAATTTTCTCACACATGGCGCTGCAATCGAAAGCATGTATTCGTTTATCAATAAGTTAACAACTACTTTTAGTGTTACCCAGGAACAATGACGTGGACGTAGTAGTTTTTGTTCCCATCGGGGTGCTTGTTTTAGGTGAGTCCCCTTGCCTCTCACCATCGGGGTGCTCATTTTACGTGAGTCCCCTTCCCTTGGGAGAGGGTGGATCGAGTTTCGTATCGCTGAATAGCTTCTTGAAACATGAAACATGTCTTCTTTTTTTTTTCGATCCGATGTGTAATTTCTCGAGATATTCGCAAAAATCAGGTCCCTTGCGATTACAGCGCCATCTATCATGAATCGAAAAAAAAAGTTTCAGATAAAAGTTACTTATTTTTTTATGGGGAATCCGAATCTGCAATAAGAAATAGGGGTTCCTATTTACGATTTCAAAGTTGCCCCCACCCCCACCCCAGGGAGTAGGGGTAAGGGGTCGACTTTAGTATCATTGGATGACCACCTTCCAGGCGAACAAATTTTTTTGAGAACTTTTTTTGATCTGATGCGTAGTTTTCGAAATATTTCAATGTCTTCAGATAAATTGGCCACCCTGTATAAAAGAGGTAACATAGAATATATATATATATAGGTTGGAAGGTTGACAGCCTACCTTTGAATACGAAGCGTCGGTAAAGACAATGTCTTCAAGACACTTTTCTCTGACTGGATTGTGGCCTTCATTTTCTCCAATTATTCAACCATTTCTATCTTTTCCTGACAGCAACTTCCTGAAGTGTTCTACCCATTCGACCTCGTTCACCTACTTCTCTTTATTAATTATCCTTGTCCAAAATGGGTTAATTGTTTTTCAGAGTTCTGACATGTTCTCACTGCTTATACTCCCTGTTTGTGTCCTCCGTAATTTTCTTTAGTTTCTGTCTAGCTTCAAGCAACTCCGTCCTTTCAAGCTCTCTATATTGCATGCATTTTTTCAGCTTTCTCCACAACATCTTCGTCTCTTCTTTAATTTCCTTGCTTTTGTTCTGTCCTCTACCTCTTTGTTAGTCAATCTAAGTACCACTATTTTCTTCTATACATGTGAGGTTCCATTTCTGTCCCCCTCGCATCGCCCATTCATTATCATCAAACCATTTTATTCATAAAAGTTGACGAGCTCTTTCCTTTCTGCATTTTTTGTTTTGTCTTCAGAGATTCTGATATTTTCCCATACTCGATCATCCCCCGTCATTACTTGCTTCTCCTCTATTCTCGCGGTTATATCACTAATTCTTATTATTCCTGCTCTATTTTAGTAGCTCCTTTTATATCATCTTTGAGCTCTTTTTCTATTTTGTTAAATCCACAGTTATTGTAAGCTGTTATTATTACAAAGTTTTCCTCATTTATTCTAATCTTAATTCCTTTTATTACAAACCCCTCTCTCTCTATTCACCGACTAACACATTTTTTAGGATTGCATTTCTGATTCCAACTATTTGTCCTCCTACCTTTTTTGTTATGCCTGGTTGCCGCTTCAGTTATCCACTTTAAGTTGTTGTCTAGGTGACTCCATATCCCCCCTCCCCTTATCTTACTTTCCTCTTGCTTTTCAACCCAGGTTTCTTACATAGCAATATATAAAAAAATGTAAGCCAAGTCTCCATCTCTTTTATTTTCTTTCCCCCTGGAATGTTCCAAGATATTGCTCTTAATACTTCTGTCTGAGCCACTCCCCTCCCGGAATAGCAGAGATAACTCTGCTACTCCGGGCATGGTGGTTTGGGAACGAAAAGGAGGAAACACATGTCCGAGCCACTCCCTCTCCCGGAGTAGCAGAGTTATCTCTGCTACTGAGTACTAGCAGAGTTATCTCTGCTACTCCGGGAGGGGAGTGGCTCGGACAGGTGTCCTCCTTTTCGTTCCAAAACCACTATGCCTCGCCGATACAAGTTTTCTGGTGTCCTACCCTTACAATCTTTACTGTAGAGTCACTCCTCAGAATAACGCAGCCACTTCTTCTTCTTGGTACGTTAAAAAGACCGCTATCCAGATTCTGCTTCCGGCTAGTTGTGCTTTCCTCTTCATTATCAGAATTATGGTTGTCATCGAGGCCACTCGCGCTGCTGGGCCTTCTTGCTATCGTTCTAGGATTTCGATTTGCGGATCTGTCGAGTCTTTCCTGCAGTTCTCTTGTTATTTTGCCCTTGAAGCGCTTTCGGGCAATACGCCATTCCTTGGACTATATCAGATGTTTGATTTTTCCGACGCTCCCCCATATGGGGAATATTCCCCAATCCCATGCATCTCCTGAAATCGGTTTCGGTGTTACAAGTTCTTAAAACTGTTCGGAAACGTGCGTCCTCCTGTTCTATTTTTTTTGCTTTTCTGGTACGTGACTCTTTAACTCCGATAGACCGCTGATCGAGGAGTTATTGGTTCTTTCATCTTCGTAGTTCCTCTTTGCCGATCTTCTCATGCACGAGTTATAACCTCTCAAAATAACATTTTCTTGTTTAATTTTGTTCCACTCGTATTTTCTGTTTTTTCTTTACAACTCACCAACTGTGCTGTCCTTTCGTCTTTTTCTCCCTGGTTCGGGCATCTTCTCTACCTCTCTCTCCTCAATCAGCTATTAAATCGTCTCGAAAAACTCCTCTCTTTCTTTCTCCCTATTTTCGAAATCTTTGTATCTCTGATATAAAATTTTCATTTCATCCCTCAGGTCTTGTATTTCTTTTGTAAGGGTTTGCACTTTTGAAAAATCGATTTTTTTGTTGTTGTCTTTTCTTATAGTTAAACCTTTCAAGAATATAGTCTCAAAATTTGAAGTCGATCAGAGCAAAACTCTCTAAGTTATTGCTAGTTAGTCTCCTCTCGGAAAGACAGCGCGCAGCTGTCGAGCAGGTATACAGTTAATTCGCTTGGGGATCGTTCTGGCCTATTGTTCTGTTTCGAAAAATTGCTATTTAGTGAAGACAGGTAACTAAAGCCGTAAATATATATTTTTATGTGTATTTTATACACTGTATAATATTTAAAAAAGAGAGACGAGCGTCAGTTAATGTTGTACGTTCGATCGTGCGCTTATTCTCAATGATTTTATAATTTTGTCAAGATATTTGCTGTTAAAAAATGCCGAGAATATCTAAAGTTTCGAGAGATGACCGAAGAGGTACAAGAACTCATTTGTGGAGAACGAAAAAAAAGCCTTATCCAAAGAAACAAAATAAGGCTGAAGCTAATACGAAGAGTGCATCATCGAAAAAAAGAAAGTTGAATACCAGTGCGAGCATGCCAGACGACGTTGAAAAACATTATCGAATCATCGATTTTTTGCTTGTTTTCTCAACAATTTCAAGTTTGGTTAAATGTGCTCAGTGTGATGGTTCAGTTGAGTTCAAAAGTTGCACAAAAGAAGGTCTTGGCTTTGAAATCCAGGTAAAATGTGCCAATTGTGATCCACGCTATATACCGTCGAGTGAGAAAACTTTAAACGCGTTTTTCTCAAAACCACTTTTTAAAAGTCCGTGTGCACTGCTATTTAAAAACTACATTACCGATTCATTTCAAACTTGGTACACACTTTCTACATATAAAAAACCTCCCCCCAACGTTAATTTTTAATTTTTTTTTTACATTAAGGGGGTTCACCACTCACAAAATGGCGGAATTTTTCGTAAAAAATAGCAGTTGTCACTTTAAATGACCACTAAAAATTTTTAAACGAAAAAAATAATAATCAGAGAATGTTGGGGGAGGATTTAATGATACTTTGACTAAATTTTAATGGTTTTTTAATTTTAGATAATTTCCACCTGAGACACAGTGCACACCGCAAATCGTCTATTTCCAAAGACGTTCTTGGAAAAGCTCCGTCACCGGCTTGCTTGTGGATATTTTCGCAAAAAAAAATTACCGAGTTTTGTTGAAATCATACTTAATAATATACAAAAGGTTTCAATAAGTTTGCTCAATCCATATTTCTAAAAAAAAATCGCAAAAAAGTGTTTTTTTACGCTAAAACCCTTACCCCCCCCTCAATAGTTCCAGCATTCGTTGCATTGAGCGTCGAAAGTAAAATGATACGTTAGCCATCCCGAATATCTTTCTGATAAACTCACATGTTTCCTCAAGAGTGAGAAATGTCGTCTTAGCTTTAGCTTCTTCTGTTAGCGAAGTTGCAAATATCCATGAGCTATATCGATAACCATAAACATCTTACTGTGTGGAAGCATTGCAAGATGGTCATCGAAGCTTGGCAATGGAAAGTTCATTTTAATATAATAGTTTGGCTGTTCAGTCTTCTACTGGACTCGCATAAGGAGAACATATTTCGGTTACAATTCCGATGTCTTTCCATTCCTGCACGTATCTCTTTTCTTTGGATTTCACTCGCTCGACAGGGTTTGCATTGAAACGGTAGTAGAATAGGACCAAGATCGCGAGACCTGTAGCCGTGGCCTCCCTTCTCCTTGCTGGCTTGTGATTGGTCCCCCACCTCTCCTCTGCACCTGATTGATCGCCACACCCTAAGCCCCCGACTGACGCGCCATCTAAGCGACACGTGCGCCATGTATTTTAAATAATTCACAAGAAGTATGTTACCGACAGCAGGTAAAACAGAGCGACTATTCGACGGTTGGTAACGCAGATTTGGTGCAGCTATCGATAAGTAGATTGGGTCCTACATGCGATACCACAAATTGGGCCCTACCATTGAAAAAGCAGATTGTAACTTGGATCGGTAAAAAGATTTACGTCCGGTCGTGTCCTATCACCGATAAACAGATTTGGGTCTTACACAACCGAGGTTTTGCTATTCACTATTTGACACTAATTAAAAATAAAATCTTTCGAAACTTTGAAAGTAGCTAAAATAATTATGGTAAGTAAAAACACGTGTAATTATTTGAAATTTAATAAAAACTGTCTTGTTTATTTAAAAAGATTGCCAGACATATAAGAAATGCTTGTCTCATTTTCGCGGAACTCATTATTTATAATTACATCCTGTACAGTTCCTGCGAGCTGGAGCTGGACCGTCGATATGCGTTCTCGAACATGGTGTGTTGTGATGTAAACGGCACGGCAAGTACGTGGAAACCTCGGGGTCATTCTTGACGTGCTCAGGTAGTTTGTCCCACAGAATAGATATTTTCGCTCACCAATGTTTCAACAGGGGTTTCGGGATGTACTCGAGCTCCTGTTTGGTGAGTTTCCAGGGATCTCTGGAGCAGTCGATCACGAGTATACCGTCAGTGTGATCCATTATGGTTAGAAAGAGAGCAAAAGATAATTTCACCACGGCGTTTTCTTTTCAATTAACCTTTTTTCAGCTGCTGCGGTTATATATACACCTGGTCGTTCTTTCAATAGTTTTCCACCACTCTTATAGTAGATACCGTCGATAAACAGATTAGGCCCTTCATATTCAAATTTTTTTACTTTTCGACGATTCTACTATAATATTAAATAGATTTTTCGAATCTTTGGTCCTAATTATTCTTAATAATGATGGTAGATAGCAATACGTTTAGATGGTATACATGTTTATTCATTAGATGAATATTTTGGGGCGTTGGTGACGGTCAGGGGAAAAATCAAAATAATTTTATTACGTTTCAACTCTCTTTAGAGACCTCTTCGAAATTTTAATACAAACGCTGTAATATTGTTGACAAAAACAATTTCCGCGTTACACGATAGTTTGCAGTTGACTTTGCAAACATTTTCGCATGAACTATCAGTACACCGGGTGCAACTTTAGCTCGACGGACTAGTAATGTAGCTCCGGTAATGTGTAGTCTATGCATCACACTAGCCGTAGGAGTCTTCATAAGACAAAAATAGTTTTTTGAACGTACAAGACGTGTACCATATTTCTACGCCATTCAGCAGAAAGTTATCCTGATTAAAAACGTCACTGTGTAAATGTCACGATTATTCAGACCGATATTAATACTATTCGATGTACCTGGTAGAGTGTAAAACGTGCCAGGAGTGTCAGTGTACCATACTGCGATCGTTAAGTGAGAATTTTCAGCCGCCGTTCCATAATTAAGTAACGTCACAATATATGCATTGTAGGGATGTGCCTTGTTTGGCGATGTCACGAGTTTTTGGTTAACATATATGTCTACCTGATTGAAAAGGCTATATAGGATGTTATTAGAAGGTGCTACGTAGTATTTTGATTCACCTGGTCATATAACCTTTACATTTACATTTACATTGTATGCGCCAGATCCAGGTATTCTTCACCGTGGCCAGGTACGATAAATTGCAGGAGGACCGTCATGCGTGAGCGATGACACAGGCTTGTCTTGTATCCATTATGATGCTTCTAAACCCTTTTGTATTAGAGGTATAGTAAATAAGTCAAGGTTCAACTTTATACACTCGTACGCGTGTGAGTGGAAGAATGATATCGTTAGACAGTTCCAAAAATGTCGTTGGACTCTGCTCGTTTACAACAGTTACTACGCCCACCTCTCTTTCTCTTTGTTATCCTCTTCCGTGAATTCTTCGTACTAACGCGGTATGGAAAATTCACAATTCTGCTTTTGTCAAGTTTCTGATTTTTTTCTTGAGGGATGGGAATAGTAGCAATAGTCTATCTTCTAACATGAATGATTACAAGTTAAGAGTGTCACACAACTGTGAATGTGAAAGTTGTAATGCCCTACCTACTAGCACGTATATAATACCTATATTTATGATTCGAGAAAAAGTTAATAAACCTGCCATGTTCACGATATCAATCTGAAATAATGTTATCATTTTCCCTAATTAATAACAAATCCAGGAATGGTATTTTTTATCTTTTTCTTTCTCAATAGTAAATTGTAGTTTGGTATGCTAAGCATTGAAAATTGTTGAAGTTTGATGAATTTGATCAAATGATAAAGAGATAATTGTGTCATCAACATGTCATTTGTATTCAATTGGAGTGTAATAAAGTTTTGACAAGCAACATTCTTCTGAATCAGCTATAACTTTGTTATATAAAATTGGAGCCTATAGAAAGGTAGCACATTTTTTTATAAATCTTATTTTCGAAGGTGAAATAAGTAGAAGACAATTATCTCGGCTTCTTTTTTGATCCCGCAATAACAGTGCCTTTTCCAAATAATAACCTTCTTTTTCCAGACGATTTAAAACCAATTATAAATGAACATTTCTCTAAAGCGCGTACACATATCTAATATAACTAAAATGATAGGTAAACTGATGTGCGAAACTAATGATTTCAGAGAGAAACTGTCGTTAACATGAGAAATCGGACTCTTGATACGCTTCGTCAACATTTTATGAATACAAGCAGTTCATTTTGTGTGTGGTACAATTGACAGACGAAGCTATTGGCCTTATTGGAATGTTCAGCTTGCGTATTTCTGGTAAAGTTTACATTCCAGCTAAATTCGTAATATCGGATTTTAAATAATGATAGTTTCATTTCTGAATTTTTCTCGTTTTCAGTTATCTAGACGTCAAGTAACTATTTTTTATACAATTTAAGTGGGATTAATTGCTATGATATTGTAAATAGTTTCATCAATTAAGAGTGCAAGGGATTTTTGTATGTAATCAATAAAGTTTAGAACAACAGTGCTATTGGCTCTGTCACCGCTGGCTATTTTTACATCAGGGTATAAAGATAAAGAAATATCTTGGTATCAAGTACGACTTTACGAGTGTCTTTTTTGTGTTACTCGTAGTATAATGTAAGTTATTTCAAATATCAGTTAGTGAGCGTCTCGCATTATTGAACTTGTCGATATGAATCAAATATGACTATGATTAAAATTCAAAAATGATTTTATGAAAGCCAGCTTTGGTTTCTTATGCGTATAAGTAAGGATAACAAAATCTAGGGCCGTACGATAGAAAATACCGGATAGATTTATCAACCAGCATTTTGTGAGACTGTCGCTAGAGTTGTGAGTTCTGTCACTGCCTAAAATTCTCTTAAATGGGTAAATGGAATTCTTATTTGTTATTATGTTAGTGATGAGATCAATTGACTTTGAATTTGAATTGAATTGACTTTGGAACTTGTTAAACTTTTATACTGACTGTTCAGTTTTCGCACCTATCACGCACACACTCAACTCATTCACGCACTACACTCGCAACCATATGACGCTTCGCGTCATGTAATATCGCTCACAGACATACTATATCGATTTATCAACCCAGCGCACTCAAGCGCATTGTCCATCAGCTCGCATCCTCGATCGAAGCTCACTCAAGTGGCCAACGATCCAAACGTGGCCCCAGCGGCAAGACAACTCACAGGACTCACTTTCCATCGCTGGCGGCGAATCATAACTCAAGCAAACTGTGACGCACGCCCGCCCTCATGATACTCTGCCTCGTGGTCGACGGATGTAGCCATGGTTCTCATTAGAGTCGTTCGCGCTAGACATTCCCGCGTCATCTGACTTATCTATTCATTAGTTCCACTCATATTTTGTCTACTCAGTTGTGTAGTGTATTATATTCTTTGTCAAATCACCCTTATTTCAAATCAGTGTAAGTGCAAATCACAGCAGATCACCAGAACTATAGAAGCATTCACATAAAAGTCAACGGCGTGGTGCGTCGTTGCCACGCAGCATCGCATCACACGTTGGCTATAGCTCACTCACCAGCCCGTCGTGTGGCTTCAATACAGAGCTCTACAGTCAGACCACCTCACCAGGATCATCCACACGAATCAACGAGTCAACTCGACAGCCTGAGAACCCACTCAACATTAGTACATCATCACACCGGCCAGACCGAATCAAATTACATTTTTTAAAATAAACGTTGATTTATTATTGTTAACTATTGAGTGCATTTAATTTAGCATGCTTGTCACCAAGATCTTTAATATTATTTATATCTTCCTACTTATTATTATTTCTTAATATTATCTTTATATTATAATATTCGCAGCTGTCACTCGACATACTAAGTGCGAATGGATCGACCCGCTATCTGCCGACGGCGTAGTAATACTCAAGTGATACAGATTCCCTGCGCAGAGCACTATATTCATTGCTATTTATTATGTTTTACTCAGTCTGAATAGGCGCCCACTCTGCGCACTTATCAATTTCTCTCATAGTGCTTTGTCGCATCAATTAGTTTTCATCTTAGAATTCTTAATCATTTTTTATGAAACATTATCAACCATTTCTAATTTACTCTCACTCATTCTCATACAATTTTTTGGTCCTTCGAGCCGCATCTAATATACTCACACTCATTATCGTAACATTTTTTGGTCCTTCGAGCCGGATCTAATTTACTCATACTCATTTTCATAACATTTTTTGGTCCTTCGAGCCGGATCCTGGTTAAGTATATAAATTTATGCCTCGATACTCGCACAAATCACCAATCAGCACACGTAATACACTACAGACTGCACAACTCAGCATGCATCGAGACAAGACAATACTCAACAATAGTAAAGTACTCACCTAAGTGCGCTAATCAATTATTGTAAATTACTCACCAGGCTCAACCAGTACGAATCATGGCTGACGATAAGAAATCGCTGTCAGACAAAAGTAAATCCTCGCAGGAAGGCAACTCACATGATGGTGATGTGGAAGTAACCGATGGTGCAGCAGAGGATATCGACACACTCAATGTACCAGCCATGGTACAAAGACCTCGCTCAAGAACACTATCACCAAGTACCAATCAAGCGAACCTAATGGAATACAAGGTCGCATCGCAATACGCGAGGATAGCCATGATCAATCATTTGCACGATCATCTCCAAAATTCACCAGGCTGCGCTGTGGAAGAACTCAACGGCCATTTGAAAATTTTGAATCGCACGTGGGAATGGTTTTGTAACGAGCATAATCAAATGGGAGAGACATGCAAACGTGCTTGTCTTACTCACCCTTATGTTACAGATAAGGTGTACAAGGCAGGCTTCGAAAGCTACTTTAACTCCCTCACAATAATTCTAAGAGAAAAGGCTGTTGTGCCGCGGAATATTCCATTTCGTATTTCGTATATTCGGGAATATTCCATAGCAAAGAAACATTGAAATTCGTTCAAGACAAGAAACGAAGTCCAATGAGCATGAGGCATGAGGCAACTCGCTTGGCGATCGCCGACAGGCTAACGCTAAAATTGCGAATTAAGGGTATAATATTTAATATTATTTTATTATATGTACATCTATATTTCAAGTTAAAATTAGAAACATATAAATAGTTTAGAAGGTTTTCACATCAGTAATCCACTCGAAATTTGATTGTTCTTTCGTCACATTATTTAAGGCTCGCTTGCCTACGTCAATTCAGAATACAATGAAAATTAATTTTGCCGACAGGTTTTACTTATCTTTTAATTAGGAGATCTTTATCGATTGATTGATGGCTCTTTCTTTTAGACTCTGGGGCTCGCAGATTCTCAGACCTCGTTGAAAGTAGGAGACTTGGGTGATTAGGCTGGCCTAGCCGGTCCACGAAAATATGTATAGTAATTCTCGTCCCATGAAAGTGTGAGGTCCTCGTTATTAAATGTGGAAGCGTCCTTCTCACTCGACGTCCCCAGAGAGAAAGAGGGTGAGCGCCCAGAGCTTATTACCCAGTACACCTACTTTATGTGCTAGATCATGCGCGTTCGCGTATATAACATCTCGTTGAGTCCGATACATCGATTATAGCTCTTGGACTCATCGAAATTCGGCGCGAAATATATAAATGGGAGCTACATAAGGATTCGCCTCTTACAATACCCCCCTTTTTCTGCGTACGGTCGAACAAAACGATCAGAGCAGAAAACTATATATGTCTTCGGAGTCAAACACACATACGCACTCAAAATTTATCAACTTAATCTTACACTCATGCATTTATTCTAACATACTTCATAACGTATAATATTCTACATCGCTATATTCTAACAAACTTCTTTCACCTCATCTTCGGACAGGGGAATTGAACAGTCAGCCAGAGATCACCAGTCAACTTGGCCATCATAAACGATCGTTCGCTCATCTTTCCGAGACGTAATATTTTCGCAGATTGAGGCGATTATAGGTACCATATTCTTTACTATCATCCTTGGGATCGACCAGTATAAAAGCGTTTTCTCCTATTCGTCGAGCTATCTTATAAGGGCCCTCAAAGAGGTGGAAGAATTTTTTAATAACTTTGTCTAGAGCATTCGACAAGTGTTTTACCCTTAATAAAACCAAATCACCAACTGTTAGTGGAACTTTAGAGACCTTTTCTTTTTGAGATCGCTTACGTGCCTCGAAATTCCTTTGCATGTTTTCGTGAGCTAAGGTAATCAAATACTGATGTGATTTTTGTTCTCTTTCGGGAAATGAGATTAGTTTGTGAATTTCCTCCTGTACTGGGGTACCAAAATGCAATTCTTGAGGTGAAATCGCCGTGCTCTGATGGACGGTGATATTCAATATTTTTTCTATTGATGGAACATATTCAACCCACTTTGTGTGTTTTTCAGCACACAATGTCCGAAATAAACGCCCCAGCGCTCTCATAACGCGCTCGGTTGGGTTGGACTGCGGGTGTCTAATGGAACTGTATAATACCTGAACACCTTCCTCTTTAAGCCGTGTTTTCCAAAGATTTGAGGTAAACTGAGTACCGTGATCCGAAAGAATTCGCTTCGGCTTACCAAATCTTGGGACAAACACTTCAAAAATTCTCTTTAAGCTCATTCGCGCAGTGGCATTTTTCATCGGAAAGAGAGTAACGTATTTCGAAAACGCGTCCAATAATACTAATATATATTGCATTCCACCTCTTGCTCGCGGAAGTGGACCATAAAAATCTATTGTCACTAATTCATTCGGTCCCTTCGACGGAACATAATTGAACTCTCCTTCCATTGATATATTAAGGTATTTAACTCGTTGGCAAATGTCACAGCATAAGACTAATTGTTTAACTTCTGTTTGCAATCCCTTCCAATAATAAAATTTTTTTAAGTGACTAAGTGTTTTATATACTCCCGGGTGTCCTAATTTTACATGGATCGCTTTAATTAATTGACGTTGTAGATTTTTTGGTATTACGAGTCTCCAATTTGCACTTTTTCTATCACGATGAAAAAGGATATCCTTAAAGACCAGTGTATTCGCATCCACCCCCCTCGAGTTGTATGCATCAAACATTCGCTTCAAGTCTTTATCATTCCGTTGCAGATCCTCAAGCTTTTTAAACTCATGAGAGAGATTAACATTATCTGTTAATAGTGCCATTATTTTAAATGATGTTTCCTCCTCATTATTTGTCGGAGCGAATGGTCGATGCAGCAACGAGATTATCATACTGTTAAAGGTATCTGCGAGAAACTTGCCCTCGGGATGGCGACTAAAAAAATCTGCAACCACGTTATCTGTACCGCGACAATACGTAACGACAAACGAATATTGCTGGAGTAGAAAAATCCATCTACTAATTCGTGAGCTCAAAAAACTAGCAGAGAGAAGAAAGGTTAGACTTTTAGACAAACGAATATTGCTGGAGTAGAAAAATCCATCTATTAATTCGTGAGCTCAAAAAACTAGCAGAGAGAAGAAAGGTTAGACTTTTATGATCCGTAACAATCTCGAAGCATCTCCCAATTGAGTAGACTCGAAATTTGTTTACAGAATAAATAACCGCCAACAATTCCTTCTCCGTAGTTGTATAAATGCTTTCTTGACGGGTTAAGCATCGACTAACCACTGAAATAACATTATGATCACCGATCTCATCAATTTGATAGAGGATTCCACTGACCCCGCGGTCACTTGCATCCGTCTGCACTCGATAAGGCGCTCCCGGAATAATATGTTTCAAGCCTATGCATTCTGTAAAATCATGCTTTAACTGCTTAGAAGCTTCGGAATGTCTCGAACTCCAATTCCATATTTTTCCTTTAGTCAATAATTCGCGCAAAGGATCGACAGAATTGCTATGCTTCACGTTAAATTGCCTGTAGTAATTACATACTCCTAAGAATTGCTGCAATTCTTTTTTGTTTCTGGGTTCCTCAAATGTGAGAATTTTTTCGAGTTTACTTGGATCCGGTACAATCCCCTTAATAGAGATATGGAACCCCAGGAATGGTACTTGTTTTTGAAAAAACATACATTTAGATAATCTCAATGTTATCAGGGGTACAAATTGAAAATGCGGGTTTGATAACAGATGGCGTTACTAACGCTATACGCATCAGGCAGTACTGTGACTATGTTCATGTCAAAGCTACGTCTTATAGCTTTAATTTTCAGTATGTGTCAATTTGTCGCAGTGTCAAATTCATAGTTTTTTTGAGCTCTCAATATGTCGAGTTTCGTGCCAACAAAACAGCATTTGCGGGAAGTTTTAATTTACTTCTTTAATTTGAAGAAAAGTGCTGCTGAAGCACATCGATTGGTCTCCGAGGCTTATCCGAGTCATGTTCCATCGGTTTCAACGTGCGAGAGATGGTTTGTGCGGTTTAGAAGTGGTGATTTTGACGTTGAGGACAAAGAGCGGCCGGGCCAAGTGAAAAAGTTTGAGAATGCTGAATTGGAGGCAATACTCAATGAAGACTCGTGTCAAACTCAACAAGAGCTCGCAGATTCATTGGGAGTGACACAACAAGCCATTTCCCATCGTATAAAAGCCCTCGGAATGATCCAAAAGCAAGGACATTGGGTGCCGTATGAGCTGAAGCCGAGAGACGTCGAGCGCCGTTTTTTGCATGCGAACTGCTGCTCGAACGGCAAAAACGGAAGGGTTTTTTGCATCGCATTGTCACTGGTGATGAAAAGTGGATCCATTACGATAACCCGAAGCGCAAAAAATCATATGGTTACCCCGGCCATGCATCATCATCGACGGCCAAACCAAATATTCACGGCGCCAAGCTCATGCTCTGTATTTGGTGGGACCAGCTGGGTGTGGTGTATTATGAGCTATTGAAATCGAACGAAACCATCACAGGAGCACTATACCGAACTCAATTGATGCGTTTGAGCCGCGCACTCAAAGAAAAACGGCCACAATACGAGCAAAGACACGACAAAGTAATTTTGCAACATGACAACGCTCGGCCACATGTTGCAGCGCCGGTCAAAACATACCTACAAACGCTGAAATGGGAAGTCTTACCCCACCCGCCGTATAGCCCAGATATTGCTCCTTCCGATTACCACCTTTTCCGATCGATGACACATGGCCTAGCTGACCAGCGCTTCCATTCTTACGAAGAAGCCCAAAAATGGGTCGATGACTGGATAGCAGCCAAGCCGGCCGAATTTTTTCGCGACGGTATCCGTAAATTGCCAGAAAGATGGGAAAAAGTTGTGGCTAGCGATGGACAATACTTTGAATAATTCATTTGTTACCATTTTTTCAGAATAAACGTTCAAAAATAGAAAAAAATCCCGCATTTTCAATTTGTACTCCTGATACATTAAAATTTCTCAATCTTACGAAGATCGCATTTATCACACTGATGTGCTCTTCAAACGTCTGTGTAGCAATTAAAATATCATCGATATAGCATGAGATGTATTCATCAAAGTCGTTTTTCAGCGCTAAGCTTAACGCTCGTATGAATCCGCTGCCCGCTGTTTTTAACCCAAATGGTATCCTATAAAATTGATAGAGTTTTGACCCGAATAAAAAGGCTGTAAATGGCCGAGACTCTTTGTGTATTGCTACTTGCCAATATCCATGAGTTAAATCAATTTTTGAAAAGAACCGAGCCCCTCTATACTTTTGTAATAGTTCATTTATGAGCGGTGGAGATTCATGATCATCTTCGATCACCGCATTCAGGAATCGCGCATCCAAGCAAACTCGAACCGTTCCATCATCCTTTTTCACTATTCGTAACGGATTGCAGTAAGGACTAATGGCACGTTCAATTATTCTGTCTTCGATCATTTTGTCTATTGCTATGGCAGTTTGTTCTCTTAATTGAAACGGGATTGGGTATGTTTGTCTAATACTAGGCCGATCTTTCTTTAGTTTAATGCAGTGTTCGTAACCTAGGACACATCCTGGTTTATCAGAAAACAGCAACTTTGAATTTTGTAAAATGTTGTGGAAGATTCCCTTCTGTTCCTCATCAAGTATAGTTAGTTTACACGCAACCGTTCGGAGCTCATCGGAGAAATCTGCTCGGCTCTCATTAACTCCCTCACTCTTACAAATGTCTATGACATCCCTAGATTTGACTTCTTTTATGATTTTCTCACTCTGTTCAGGTACTGCATTGATCGTCACCTCTTTTTCGTGGGACTCTACGCTTAAATTTCCTGTATTCTGCTCCTGGTTCTCCACATGTGTCCCGGACAAATAGGGAACTGTTTCAGAGTGTAGATTTATTACATAAATATAAGTGGTCAAATCCTTCTGAGAGCAGATAAGTCTCTCCGACGGGGCCCGATCGAACAATACCGATGAGGATGAAAGGACCCTATCCCTTAATTCAATAGTATTACTTTTATAATTCAAGATTACTTCATTTCTAGATAGCCAATCATGTCCCAAGATTACGTCAGAAGATAAATACGGAACCACGAGGAAAGCATATCGCAGTATCATGTTCTCGATCGTGATTTCTATATAAATTTGACGCTTTATCGAAGTCGTTTTCTTTCCTATTGCCGTTGAAACGATGAGATTAGCTACCGGTAATACACTCAAAGATTGTAAATCAGCCAAATCATTGTAAAATTTTTCCGAAATGGCTGTCACCTGGCTACCAGTGTCTATAAGTGCGATAATTTTTTGTTTTCCAATTGTTATTCTCAAATGTGGAGATCTAGCTAAATTTTCCGCACTTTTATTGTCCATTTGGTCCCTATGACCATCGATTCCGGTTTTTAATTCATCCACGAAATCAAAGTCTTGACGACGCGACAAAGGACCTACATTTATCGCATCGGTATTCAGTTTAAATTATTCGAATTCGGATTTTCATAGGCATTTCTCATGTTTTCCATCGGTCGATGATTGACCACTATCGATCTAGTTGGTGGGGGAAGACTAGTATCCGGCATAGCGAATCGTGGGTTGAAGTTTGAATGATAATTCTGGGAGTTGTTTTGTGGATAGTTATTTATATAACGCGAGTGTGTCTGCGCCTGATTGTACCTATGTTTGTTGTGATTCCTATATTGACTTATAGGATACGACGAGCTATATTGAAGCTGTTTAATTTTCGGAGCCTGATATCGTTAAAACCCATTGTTAAGCATATGTTTATTTTCGCGTTCTCGTTCCATCCTAACACCATCAAGATTTGCAAGTGATTGACCGATAACTTTATCGTCTGAATAGTCGATTGTAGCTAAGGTTTCTTTTACCTACGCGGGATATTGCTGGATAATATTATAGTTTACTTCATATGCTGTTAATTTTGGAATAAAATATCTTGATTCCTTCACTTGACGATAGTAATACGTTTGCATTGGTTCATTTCGAGTTTCATGTCTTTTGCTCATCCAGGAATTTTTAAAATAAACCCTTATGGGTATTGAATAAAATTCGGCCAAAAAAAGTTCTCTAAAATTTTCATAATTCTCAATATTATTATGTAAGTCCATCCACAGACTTGCTTTACCCTCTAACGCATGTTCCGCTACCAATAACTTTCGATCCGCTTTTATATTTTTTATTTTTTAAAATTTTTCCAGCCCCTCCAAAAATTCTACCGGATTCTGTTCATTATCGTTACCAGATTTTGGCATTTTAATGTCTAAATGTAGATTCTGTACGTTACCAATAATCGCCGAAATCTGCTCAGCGTTAACTTGCTCAGCACTACTGCGTGTGTCTACCAAATTCTGCTGAGTTTGTGTGTGTTGACCGCCTGCAAGTTGAATCTGGAGATCATGACGCATTTTCTCTATTTCTTGTCGCTGTCTGTTCAAATCCTCTCGTTCCTGTTCCATTTCACGTCGACGAATCTCGTCTCCGTTTGTCACGCTATCTTTCGGTGTCACAGGCATTTTTGTTTGTTTACTCTTACTCCTTTCTCGGTATCTAAAGTCAATAGAAGTTTGCTTTGTAATTCTGCCTGATTTAGTCACATAAATTTTATTCTCATCTTCAGCCATATAAAACCAACATTCTCACAAAGATATTCAATTTATTTGGTACGCATTTATTTCGAGTCCACCACGCAATTATTTATGATTTACCTTATTGCGTCAAGCCACTATGTTCGGGCGCCAATTATAATATTTAATATTATTTTATTATATGTACATCTATATTTCAAGTTAAAATTAGAAACATATAAATAGTTTAGAAGGTTTTCACATCAGTAATCCACTCGAAATTTGATTGTTCTTTCGTCACATTATTTAAGGCTCGCTTGCCTACGTCAATTCAGAATACAATGAAAATTAATTTTGCCGACAGGTTTTACTTATCTTTTAATTAGGAGATCTTTATCGATTGATTGATGGCTCTTTCTTTTAGACTCTGGAGCTCGCAGATTCTCAGACCTCGTTGAAAGTAGGAGACTTGGGTGATTAGGCTGGCCTAGCCGGTCCACGAAAATATGTATAGTAATTCTCGTCCCATGAAAGTGTGAGGTCCTCGTTATTAAATGTGGAAGCGTCCTTCTCACTCGACGTCCCCAGAGAGAAAGAGGGTGAGCGCCCAGAGCTTATTACCCAGTACACCTACTTTTTGTGCTAGATCATGCGCGTTCGCGTATATAACATCTCGTTGAGTCCGATACATCGATTATAGCTCTTGGACTCATCGAAATTCGGCGCGAAATATATAAATGGGAGCTACATAAGGATTCGCCTCTTACAAGGGATTTTCGTGAACACAGTTAGCAACTGCTTTACGAAAATCAGTTATAAATTAGACTCAAGATAGAACGAGTTGGTTCCTCGTGAAATACTCGAAACAACATATTATTGTACATTCTTACATTGACTTTTAAATAGACAACGGAAAGTTATCGTTGCCTATAATAAATACTTCCGTTTATATAAATTGGCGTTTTCATCGATAACTCGAGATTCATCTCCTTATCGGCAAACGATCCCAAAAATAATAACTTTTTAAATATTATACCGAATACCGAATAATCCAATTACCCGGTACCGGCATAACATTTGGTGGCAGCGGTGGGATCTGCTGAAGTTAAGTGATACGTGATTTATTTGGACAACAAGTGTTTTGGACAATGTAAATAAGAGTGACTCTGAAGTGACGACTACGACTCGTGCGAAGGACGCCAGTGTAGTTCGTTAAACCCGACGAATCTAACGCGAAGACGCGAAGTGAACGTCGGTGTGGGGTGACGTATCGGTCAACCGTTTAAAGTCCCGATTGATGGTTTCACGTCAAGTCGCGGAGAACCGCACAAAGTGTGCAAACGAGTAGGCGAAGCAGCTACTCGAGAAGAAGCCATCGTGCAACTATTGGCGACGTGCTAAGGAACCAACGAAGATACGGGTCAACAGCGTCAGGAATGACGTCAAGGACCATCAACAGAAAGGAGCTGCAGGATACCAAGTCGGCAACACCTGAGAACATCACCATGTAAAGACTCGTGCGAGGGACGCCAGTGTAGTTCGTGAAAACCCGACTAAGCTAACGCGAAAGCGCAAAGTGTACGTGGGTGCGGTGTGACATCGGTCAACCGTTTAAAATCCCGATTGACGGTGTTACGTCAAGTCGTGGAAAAACGCACAATGTGTGCAACCAAGTACCCGAAGCGGTAACTTGAGACGAAGCCGTCGCGCAGTCATTGCCGACGCACAAAAGACGAGCCCAAGAACCACCAAGAGACGGGTCAATGGTACCAGGGAGGACAACTGGACCAACCTTCGAGGGGAGCTACGAGACAACAGGTCTACAGCACCGAAGGAACAGCACCCAAGGAGCAACGCCATGGAGAGGACAATCTTCCAGATCATCTACCTGTAAGTGGCGGTTACGTTATATATATACATTTAGCCTTAGATTCAAAGCCAGTCGTTTCAAAGCCGTAAATTTAAAGAATAGTCCAGCGGATATATATATATATATATCTCGTGAGATTGTTATTATTATTATTTTGGATTTATTACAATAAAACCCATCGCGAAATAAACATGTCGGAATCCCGATTAAGACGTAGGGGCAACTCGCTAGAGACGACGTTGCCGGGCGCAGGGGTAGACTCCACAGCCGGATTAACTGCGGCTGTAGGGGATATTGTTTACGAAGCGCGCAGGGCGCTATTAGAGCTCTCGCCGTCGGGACGAATCCCCGCGACCAGACAGGAGGCCCTCGCAGGCCGTCTGACAGCCCAGTTTGGCGTGAACCCACTCAGGGGTGCGTCATTCGAGGATCACGACAGCGATGAAAGCGACGACGTATTCAATATGGCTACTGGCGAGTGAACCCCCGAACACATCACCGAGGACATGGTTGAGCGGGAAATTGAAAACATGCGAACCATAGATCGCGCAGATTTCTCTGCAGCTACCGGTACGACAGCCCGTTCGGTACCCGCAAGAGTACGAGATCGGATGGCGGCGGCAAAACCAGTCCAAGGGACTCCGGGGGCAAGAGTGAAAGGTCCACAGTCAATGCCGGAACAAGTCGATCAGAGACCGATGCCAGCCCGCTGGGAACAATGAGAATAAATACGCTCACGGCCCATCAGAAAGTCGCGCGCAGAAGAAGGAAAACAACGCAGCAGTTACTGCAAGTAACGCTGACAGCGTCCAGCGCTACGGCCAGCGACATTCTCATCATCGCACCATTGGCTGTGACCGGGGTACTCACCCTTAAAGCGGACACCGGGGCCCATTGCAGTATACTGAAAGAGGGATGCCTCAAGCCCGAGACCATGGTGAGCAGGTGCTCCGTGGAATTACAGGGTGTGGCACGCAAAAAATTCACCCCCCTCGGTATAGCAAAAATTGTGCTGGAGACACCGGCGCTAAACGTGGAACATTGGTCCTACATAGTCCTGAATAATGTGACGCTAGGGGTTAATGGGCTGCTAGGTATGGATTTTATCAAGTATCACAAGGCCGGTATCCTACACGGAGAAACGCTGAAGGTGTACGGGCATTGCATGCCGCTGCTGGACGGCACGATGAGGGTATCTCTGCCGCCACGCAGCGAGGCAGTCACCTATGCCGCAACAACGAGCAAATTCGTTGGATTGTTCTCAAGAGTAGAGCTCGAGGACGGGGTCATCATGGGTGCCTGCGTTACGCCGCCGCGTGGTAGTAGCTGTGCAATCAGCTTAATAAATACTACCGAGCAAGTGGTTAGAGGTGCAACGCCCCGTAGTGAAACTTGAGCCGCTCGAGGAAGCGGCAGTAGTTCAAGCAATCGAGGCGGCCGCTATGGAGGTATGCGCCGTCAGCGCGGAACGAGAGTCCGACCGCCTCGCGCGATTAGCCAAAGAGCTCGACACGGCAAACGTCAACGACGAAGAGCGCAAAGCGCTGAACGAAATGACATGCGAATACGAAGACGTGTTTCACCTACCACGGGATAGGCTGCCGTGCACGCCTATGGTAGAACATGTGATACCCCTTAAGGATGGGGTGCAGCCCATTAAGGTACACCCATACAACCCGAGGCCCACAAGAGAGAAGTGGAGAGGCAGACCTGCGAAATACTTGCGGAAGGCATTATGCAACCCAGCCGGAGTCAATGGAACGCGCTGCTGCTGGTTGTAACGAAGAAACCTGACGCAGCCGGGGTGAGGAAAATGCGCGTAGTAGTGGACTTTCGGAAGTTGAACGGAGCCACCATCGGAGACTCATACCCACTGCCCAATATCACCGAAATATTGGACCAGCTGGGACGGGCCCGATACTATACGACCTTGGATCTCGCTTCTGGATTTCATCAAATCCCGATGGCGCAGCAAGACAAAGAAAAGACCGCATTTTCCACACCACAGAGCCATTTCGAGTACAACCGCATGCTATTCGGACTCAAGAACGCTCCACCGACTTTTCAGAGGTTGATGAACTCCGCGCTGGCTGGACTACAGGGAGTAAAATGCTATGTATACTTGGACGACATAGTAATCCACCGCAAGACCTTCAAGGAGCACAATGACAGGCTGCGAGAGGTACTGCAGCGGCTACGGAAAGCCAAATTGGCAGTACAACTTAGCAAGTGCCAGTTCCTGCGCAAGGAAATGCAGTACCTCGGCCACATCATCTCTAAAGAGGGTTTACGTGCTGATCCAAAGAAGCTGGAAGCGGTAAGGGAATTTCCGGTGCCGAGAGACGTGAAAGAAGTACAATCTTTCCTCGGACTAGCTGGCTACTACCGAAAATTCATTAGATTTCTCGAAAACCGCGAAGCCACTCACTGAATTAACACAGAAAGGGGTTCAATTCGAGTGAACCGCAGTAATAGATGCTGCCTTCGAAGAACTAAAGACAGCACTTACCACAGCACCGATACTGGAATATCCCGACTTCACGAAGCCGTTTGTTGTAACAACAGATGCCTCAGACAGGGCGCTCGGCGCAATCTTATCACAAGGTAAGATCGGGGACGATTTGCCCATATGCTACGCGATCCGCGCCATGTCAAAGGCCGAGCTAAATTATACAACAACGTAAAAAGAGCTGCTCGCCATAGTTTGGGCTCTCACTCAATTTCGACCATATATTTATGGTACACGTTTCACGGTAGTGACGGACCACCAACCGCTCACCTGGCTGTTCGGAGTAAAGGACCCAGGCTCGAGACTAATGCGCTGGAAAACAAAATTGGCGAAACATAAGTTTAACGTTGAATATAAGGCAGGAAAGCGTAATACAAATGCAGATGCGCTAAACCGAATATTCCACACTACGAGGGCCCAAGCGAGAGCGAAGAACGAAGCCCGTGAGTTGGAAGCGGACAGCACGACGGGGCAACTCGGCACAGCGAATGACCGCACAAAGCGGAGAGCCGAAGATACCCCTCACAGCCGTGGTAGCTCGTCGGAGCGAGAGATCGAGCTCGCCCACGAGAAAGAAAAGAATAGCATGCGCCCGGGTACGGACAGCCGCACAAAGCGGAGAGCCGAGAATACCCCGGGCCAGCCCAGCAATGAGGCAGAGCGAGAGAAAGCGCCTGCCAATGCTACAGACAAGGATAGAGAGATCCGCAGCCTGCATGCGCATCGCTCTATTGAACCCCACAGCCCCGCCGAAAAGCCGTGTGGTCGGGGAAGGGGCAGACCACGCAGGCTAGGAACGCAAGGCACTGGTAAAACTGCAAGCATCGCCGATAAAGACGGAGTGGGCTCAGCACAGCATGGCAGACCCACGAAGCGCGCAAGGCCGCGAAAAGCAAACGTTGCAGGCCGCTCGAGACAGAGAGCGACCCAACGGCGGAGCTACCGGTGCGCACACCGAGTGACGAAAATGCAGACAGAGCACCGCAAAGGCCTGCTGAGGAAGCGAGGCACGGCGGGCCCGTAGCCCACAGACTTCCAGCAGCGCGGACGAAGACAGCGTTATAAAAAAGTACAGCGACTGCCACAGTGGCGTAGCCACTCCTTCTGCCGATGACTGCCAGAAAATAATTAGAGAATACCACGACACCCCCATAGGAGGGCATTAGGGTATACGGCGTGCGTTACATCGGATTCGGACCAAGTACGACTGGCCCGGCCTGAGAAGGGATTTGGAAAATTACATATCGTCCTGTGAATCCTGCCAAAAGAACAAAATCAGGAAAAGGGAACGAGTGCCGATGGTGGTAACAGACACCCTATCAAGGTCATTTGAGAAAGTAGCAGTCGACATCGTAGGACCGCTACCAGAAAGCGCCTCGGGAAAAAGATATATACTTACCATACAGGACGCGCTCACAAAATACAGTGCAGCGATATCACTGCCGAAACAAGAGGCTTCGACAGTCGCTAGAGCCCTAGTAGAAGAATTTATCTGCCGGCACGGAACGCCGGAAATAATACTATCAGATCAGGGGACGAACTTCCTCAGTTCGACCTTCAAAGAAATGTGTCGACTGCTGCCAATCAAAAAGATACAAACAACGGCCTACCATCCGGAATCAAATGGCGCATTAGAAAGATTGCATCGCACCCTCGCTGAGTACATAAAAAATTTCATAGACCAGGATCAAAGAAATTGGGATGAGTGGCTGCCGTATGCGATGTTCACGTACAACACAACTCCGCATACAGGGACCGGACTGTCTCCCTATGTCTTGGTATACGGACGCGAGGCTGAGTTGCCGACCGCCGTGAAACAGGAGCCTCGCAGCACCTATGCCTACGATAATTACTGGAAGGCGCGAAAAGAAGGTCAAAGAATGCATATGACCACAGCACGCAGGTACCGCGTCGACGAACGCGTACTCCTCCGTATCTCCGAGACGGTGCGCAGGGGGCGGTCAACCAAGCTGACCCCGAAGTGGACGGGACCTCACGAAATAGTAGAGAAGAGGCCCCCCGTCAATTACGTAGTCTGGAAGGGACGTAAAATCCAGGCGGTGCACGCAAACCGCCTGAAGCTCTTTATCGAGCACTAATAGATCAGGAATATATGAAATTATAAAAATTACCTATAGCTAATTAGCAGATTAATTAAAGCTAAGATTGAATGTGGGTAAGAACCCCTCAGGGCGCACGGTGGAAACTTCAATAAACCAAGTAGAGTAGGTAATAACGCTATATAATTGAGACAAACGAAAAACATTTTTCGATTAAGCTCATAATGGTCGACGGCCTGGGAAGCATCAAGGCCATCATAGGAAATATAGACGCTGCCGATGCCCAAAAGCTCCACGAAGAGATTGCCAGAATAAAGGCCTCACAGCAGACCCTGCAGGAAGGGTTATACACTAAAAATAAGTGGTAAGGACCACCCTCAGCCTATATAATGAAGGCGCGCATCATATAAAGGCCAACGAACAGGACCTGCTGGCCCAGATACAGCGTATCAATTACACACTCAACGACAACCTGTACTGTGTAACGAGGCGCCAACACTTGGAAGAGATGCTCAACGCGATAAGAATTGCAATCGAGGACGTACAGGAGTTAGTGTGGCTGGTAAACGACATAGCTAGTCGTAAGGCCAGAGCAACGTCCCTGCCGCCAAGAACGCTCACAAGACACCTCGTCGACGCACTACCACACGTATCGCAACGAAGGCAACGCTGTAGTGCTCGTGCCAGAGATACCGCTGATCGGGCAGCAATAGTACTGTATACAAAAAGTACCGTATACAAAAATACTTTAAAAATTGCAAGGTACTGAACAAATCTTACATTTGCCCGTCGACACACCCTGCAATTTCGGTTACAAACAACGCACCCTGCGAAGTCCTAAAATACGCGAAAATGGATACAAATAACTGGAATACTGGCTTTGATAGGCGTATGTATTGTAACCGCCCCAGATTTCAGTGTGAAAACAACAGGGCGAACATCTCAAATCATCCGTAAAGATTACGTTCCCGCGTACGCCCTAAAATTGAGGGAAATAGAGGCTGAGGCACCTCCGACACGCACTGAGGAGGAAGTTTCACTATCAAGCGTGCTGCGAGATCCGGAGGGGCTACAAAAGCTCGCAGATTCGAGCAGAAGCCTTGGTCGGCTTCCTTCTGTTTAAATGTTACAGGTACAAATGGAAGCGGGCACCGACAAGGACAACCGAGGCAAAGACCCCGGCAGCAGCCCAGGTAAACATCAACCTCGAGCCGCTCGGACGACAACAGCCAGAGTAGCAACTGCGATCCGAGCTGGCCAGAGTATGCACCCGTCCCCCCAACCGAGAATGACTCGCTCGGCACGAAAGACGATAAGAAGCAAAAGGAAAACTTCATCGTTACCAAATGAAGATTGTATTGTCTGCTATATTGTCCGATATATAAAATATCAAATTGTAAGAAGAAATATGAGAAACCACTCGAAGAAAAAATTTTTTCTCTAAAAAAATGTATAATTTATAATTTATAAAACATACGAAATACGAAGGGGAATATTCCGCGGCACAACATCCCTCCCCCCTTAATTCGACGGCGACTTTACAAAGTGGCCAGCATTTAGAGATTTGTTTGCCTCTATGGTGGTCGATAACGAACAAATCAGTGACGTCGAGAAGCTCCACTACCTATAGAACAACCTTCATTCGTGCCAATCAACAATCAACTGCAAAACGTATGGTGCAAAGCACGTCAACCAGACCTGCCACAGCTCATCCTAGCACCAGCTCGCGTCATTGAGAAATTGACGTGCCATTTTGCCAACTCACCAACTCACACGGTAGAACAGCAGTTCTACTAGCAACGTGTCAAGTACTACTCATCACAACTTTTGCCACTCACCGAGTCAGATTACTCATTGGTCCAGTATCAGAGCTCACCTTCGTCTCAGAATACCTCGTATCAGATCATGGGCTTACTCGTCAACACTCATCAATTCCAGTCATCGGCATTGGAAACTCCAGATCAACGCAAACAAGAGGTAACACCACATTAACATTATGATCAATTCATTCATCACAAGGTGTTACCATCGCAGCTCACATACTGTAACGGTATTTTACGTTATCATCACCCTTAAAGGTTTTTAGTTCGGACTCGAGCAGGGAGGAAATTAATATAGGCTTCAGTATTAGGTAAAAGTATGGTTTATTAGACACATTAAATAAATTATATAGGTGAAAGTTAAATAATTTGTGTGAGAGTTAAATGCACTCCTTTTTCCTTAATTTAGGTGATTATGCACCTTACAAAAAGAACTTGACCCGGGCTTGCGCATGCCTATATAATCGCGTCCGCATGAAGTAGGAGATTTTATATTGAATTACTGAAGTATTTTCTGTAGTTATATGGTAGTATAGTTTCTACATATAGAAAGAGCCTGCTGAGCTTGCTATCGTTTATATATCTATATCGGCTCTGTTATTATTCCTCGCCTTCGGAGGTAGCCTATTCTATACCTATACTGCGTGGACTGTAGTGAGGACAGAGCTCTCACTCGAGCTCTCCTGGCTAAGCGATCTACTCGCTGGTCCCGCCGCTGTTCCGGTGGAGGCGTCAGCGCGGTGCATCCTCGGTGCATCGGCGTATCGGAAATGCTACAGGAGCATCCCTAGCTATTTTTTAGGGATTTTTTAAGTCCCTTATGGATTTAGTATAATTTTCTCCATACCACACTGGTGTCTTTCTGAGGTGAGATCCCGTTGGCTTGTGTACTCTGCTACTTGGATGACTGGTGGCTCAGTAGTTGACCTTGGAAGATGTTCGTTTTCCCTGCGCCAGAGGTATCCTTCTCAGAAGGTCCTTCTTTAGCTGGATGGCTGGTCCTCTCTTTGGTTGGTCAGCTGGTCCTCCTTTCGTCGATTAGCTGGTCCTCCGTTGGTTGGTTAGCTGGTCCTCCTTTGGTAGATTCCGGATGTTGGCGAAAGTCTGTGAACAGAATGCTCTCCGACTGTGGTATGTCGTGTCCTTTTATACCAACTTCCCCGCTCTTCTTCCAGTTCTGCTGGTATAGCAGGGTATTACTATATCTTCTACTTGTCCTGTAGCCCATCTCCTGTAGCATATTTGTCCCGTTAATTTCCTCTTCTTGGTTATGGTGATTTAGCGTATTCCTTTTAGATCGTTCTTCATACGTTTCTTGAGACTATAGTCTTACTGCTTGGTAGTATAACTATAGCTCGAGTAACGGTAGTTGGTCTTTATAGGTGTGCGTGCTGTGTGGTATGGATCTCTGTGTTTGTGTGTGTAGATCTAGTTTAGGGTAGTTATTCCGGCGGTATATTTAATTATAAGACGAATTTGTCGTCTTAATACACACCAAGTTAACGAGTACATTGCTATCAGTACACACACAACCGCAGGAGTGGCTACACATCTCATCATTGCAATTGACAGACCCTGAATTCTTAACATCAAGACCAGTAGACATCATCATGGGGGCTGACTCATATGGGCTAATCATTCAGCCTGGTATCAAGAAACACTCAGACGTCTTACCGATTGCACAAGCAAAAATATTTGGGTGGATTATTCTTGGTCCAATCCCAGAGAATTATTCAACACCGAGCAACTCATACCATATAACAGTCGAACCATCAAACAAAGAGCTCCAAAATCTTCTCACGCAGTTCTGGGTTCAAGAAGAAAGCGCGTGAAAAGCATTTTCAAACGACTCACACTCGAGACGAAGAAAGACGATACATCGTGCGAATCCCACTCAAATCATCACCATCGAGTCTAGGAGACTCACAACTCACTGCTCAACGATGTCTACAACGACTCATGAAGAAACTCTCTACAAATAACTCATACACCAATTTATACAACTCATTCATGAAAGAATATGAAGAATGTGGTCACATGATAGCATCATCTTACCATCAGTCAACTCAAACGAGAAATTCCGTTTATGACGATCGTGGAACCGAGACGACCTTGGCACATGATGCTGTAGCATCAGGAGGGTTGAGGGTCTCGGAAGATCGATTGTCAGAACAAACTCATGCTCATTCTCCATACTACCTTTTTCATCATGGTGTACCGAAAGAAGATCGAATTACTACAAAGTTGAGAGTTGTCTTCAACGGATCCAGCCTAACGACGTCGCAAGTATTACTTAACGACATCCAGCATGTTGGATAAGTGCCATCGTGACATCTCAGACGTGCTCCTATGGATCTGACAGCACAAACTCATCTTTTCAACAGACATCACAAAGATGTACCGACAAATCAAAGTCTATCCGGATGACTGGGTTTGCAACGAATCATGTGGCGAGATGACTAATTAAATATGGTGCGATATCACCTAACTACAGTGACGTATGGAACTCGCTCACCACCATTCTTAGCAATCAGATCTCTGCTTCAACTAGTTGAAGACGAAGGTCATCGCTTTCCGCTTGGAATGGAACCACTCATCAAAGACAGATATGTTGACGACATATTTCGAGGAGCGGATCAGCTTGACACGCTCATCGAAATCTCAAATCAAGTCACCCAGCTCTGCCTGGCGGGCGGGTGCCTCTCGCAACATGGCACAGCAACAACGAGCAATTCGTCAAGCATATCGACCACTCACCATCAAACTCACACTCATTACAAGATAGATTGTTTTGCACCAAATTACTCGTCTTGTCATGGGTACCTCAAGAAGACGTATTCAAGTTTAAATCGAAGCCTCTATGCTCAAGTTCCAAGCTCACAAAGCGAATCATCTTGTCTGAAACAGCATAACTCTACGATCCACTCGGGTTTCTCGCACCATTCATCATCAAGGCCAAATCATTATTACAAGAATTGTGGCTTGAGAAACTCAGCTGGGACGATCAAGTTTCAGATCAGATACACACCAAGTGGACATTGCTCGGACAAGAGCTCACTAAAGTCGACCGAATCTCAATTCCACGATGGATTCAACTCAGAAGCTCAACACTTGTGGAGTTGCATGGATTCTCCGACGCATCTCAAATAGCAATGACTGCTGCTATCTATATCAAAACAACAACTCCAGGGGAAGAAGCCAAGGTCACACTCATTTGCGCGAAATCAAAAGTCACACCACTCAAGCGACTCGCCATCCCTTGACTCGAGCTCACAGCAGCACTGATCTTATCAAAGCTCATGAAGTATGTGCAAACAACCTTGGAACTCACCAATACTCAAACGTTCCTGTGGACTGACTCCTCAGTAACGCACACCTGGATTAACTCACACCCATCAAGGTGGAAAGACTTTGTCAGGAACCGAGTGTCAGGAATTCAAGAACTAACTCCAAATAGCGTATGGAGATTTGTTCCTGGCAAAGACAATCCAGCTGACTGTGCTTCAAGGAGCGTCAGCATCTCCCAGCTCCACAAGCACCTCCTGTGGTAGACAGGACAACAGCGGCTTATAGGCGATCAATACTCATGGCTAACTCAACACTATCACCAAGACTCACATACTCATCAGGAAGAGCGACCGGGGCTCACACTCACAGTGGCAACAACTCAAGCCATATATCATTGGGACATGATATACAGACACTCCTCCCTTACTCGACTACTCAGAGTAACCGCAATATGCTTTCGAGTAAGTCAACTCATTAAGAAATTGCGAAACTCAACACTCTTTAACCCTCTCTCGCCACAAGATATTGAGAGAGCAAGAGTATTTTGGATCAAAGCAACTCAAGCAGCATATTTTTCATCAGAACTCAAATTAATCACCATAGCTCAACTACCAACAGCTCATCCCTTCAATCGCCTGACTGCGTATATCGACAAGGCATCATTCGGGTTGGAGGAAGATTGACTAACTCATAACTGGAACTTCAGGCAATTCACTCAGTAATACTCCCACGATATTCTCACTTCACCATACTCATCAAAGCAGATGCACATCACAAAACAATGCATGGAGGCACTCAACTCACCCTGAACTACACAAGGCAATCGTACTGGATTATCGGTGGTAGAACTCAAGTACGATCACACATACTCAGCTGCATAAAATGTGCTCGACAACGTGGCGTCAGAGCACAATAACTCATGAGTCAATTACCAACCAAGAGAGTGACACCAGCACGACCATTCTTCTACTTAGGTGTAGACTACGCCGGTCCACTGACTATCAAAACCTGGAACCGTAGAGGCGCCAAACAACATAAGGGATGGATGGGCATTTTCGTGTGCTTCGTCACCTCGGCCTTGCATCTGGAGGCCGTGAGTGACTACTCAACTGGCTCATTCATCGCTGCATTCAGACGGTTCACTGGATGCAGAGGCATCTGCAACACTCTCTATAGTGATTGCGGCACAAACTTCATTGGAGCCGATGCCACACTCCTCAAATTCTTCACTCAAGGTACGACAGAATCACTCTCACTGCATTGCTCACTCACTAACGACGGAACTACGTGGAAGTTCAACCCACCAGCAGCTCCACATATGGGTGGAAAATGGGAAGCTGCAGTCAAATCAGTGAAATATCACCTGAATCAAACAGTAGGAGAAATCGCACTCACGTTTGAGGAGTTAACCACGTTGCTCATCCAGATTGAAGCAATGCTTAACTCACGACCATTGAAACCACTCACAGAGGACCCTGAAGATACTTCAGCACTCACACCAGCTCACTTTTTTACAGGAGAGCCGCTCACAGCCATACTAGAGCCATCACTCATAGATCTCAACATTACTAGACTATCACGATGGCAACTAATACAACAAAGGCTTCAATATTTTTGGTCTAAATGATCGACTCAATATCTCCAGCGCCAACTTTCTACATCGAAATAGCATCATCCATCGAACACCATCAAGGTCGGTTCAGTAGTACTGATCACTGACGATAGGTCCCCACCATCGAAATGGCCTCACGCCAGAGTCACTCTACTCCATCCCGGGAAGGATGGACTGACCAAAGTAGTGTCACTCAAAACTGCAACAACAACACTGGTCAGACTAATCACCAAGCTCGCCATCTTACCAGCTCAAACTGAGTGAAGAGCAGATCACACTCAATCATCAACACCGTTGCTGATGGCGGGCGGAATGTTTTCGCACCTATCACGGACAGACTCAACTCGTGCACGCACTACACTCACAACTATCTGACGCCTTGCGTCATGTGGTACAGCTCACAGCTCACTGGCATACTCTATCGATTTATCGATCCAGCACACTCAAGCGCATCACCTATCAGCTCGTATCGTCGATCGAAGCTCACTCAAGCGGCCAACGCTTCTAGCATGGCTCCAGCGACAAGACCACTCACAGGACTCACTTTCCATCGCTGGCGGCGAATCATAACTCACGCAAGCTGTGACGCACGTCCGCCCTCTTGATAATCTTTCTCGTGGTCGACGGATATAGCCATTGTTCTCACTCGAGTCGTTCGCGCTAGATATTCACGCGTCATCTCACATTTCTGTTCAGTAGCTCCATTCATACTTTACCTACTCAGTAGTGTAATGTGTTACATTCATTGTCAAATCACCCGTATTTCAAATCAGTGTAAGTGCAAATCACAGCAGATCACCAGAACTTGAGAAATATTCACATGAACGTCATCGGCGTGGTGCGTCGTTGGCAGCATAGACGCCACGCAGCCTCGCATCATACGTTGACTATAGCTTACTCACCAGCCCGTCGTGTGGCTTCGCGTCAGAGCTCTACATCAGACCACCTCACCAGGATCATCCACACGAATCAACGAGCCGACTCACCAGCCTGGGAATCTAATCAACATCAGTGCATCAACACATAGGCCAGACCTAATCAATTGCATATTTCTTTGTTCACTCACCATGTCTAATTTAAATATTGTTAACTGATTCAATAAACGTTAATTTATTCTTGTTAAATATTGATTGCATTTAATTTAGCATACTTGTCACCAGGTTCCTTAATATTGATATTCGCAGCTGCCACTCGACGTACAAAGTGCGAATGCATCGACCTACTATTCAATTAGTACAGTTGTTGTACCGCGAACTAATTCTTTGTACATTACTTCGTCATTGTCCTCCTTTTCGTGAGGACCGCTCACCAAAGTAGAGCAATGTGCAAACGTAAGCATCGAGCTGCCCGCAATGACTGCAATGAGCTCGAGCTTGGAATTTGCAAGCAAAGATTATTATGAAATCCATTCGACACTCGATTTCGGTCAATAGGGCAAATTAACTGATTTGCCGAAATCAGTCTAAATTTTAACATCAACCTGAACGGTTGATCGCGGGTCGGACTCGTCCGAAATATTCAATTCTAACAGTAGATTCAGACGCGAGAGATTGGTTTCTCGTACGGGCTCGTAACCATATTTTATTGTATTAAACTCTTTTTACTTTTAAATAGACAACGGGAAGTAGCCGTTGCCTATAATAAACATTTCCATTTTTTACATAAATTCACGTCTACACGAATTACTCGAGTTTCTACTCCTAATCGGCAAACGATCCCAAAATAATAACTTTTTAATATTATACCGATTACCGAGTTATCCAATAACGCGGTACCGGCATAGCACAGTTTCTCCGCGCAAAGCACTACATTCATCGATATTTAATATTCTAACTCATTTTGACTAGGCGCCCACTCTGCACACTTGTCAATTTTTCTTATAGTGCTTTTTTACACCAGTTAGTATTAATCACAAAATATTCTCAATCTTTTCTTTGGAACATTATCATACATTTTTGGTCCTCCGAGCCGAATCTAATTTACTCACACTCATTATCATACATTTTTGATCCTTCGAGCCGGATTTACTTTACTCACACTCATTCTCATACAAGAGGACTAATGAAAAAAGACTACCTCTACTAAAAAAACTAATCGATCATGAAATTAGAGAAGCACTAATGATGATTCATAACTCCAACATGTGTTCGCAATGAAGATTTCAAATTTGAAAAACTAAGGCTAACGCGGATATATTTCGAACTACGTAATGGTTATCAAGAAAAACTTCAACGTTTTCGTTGTACCAACAACTTTGATATGCATTACTTCATTTTCGGTAGTAGAGATTACTTGGTCTGTCTCTTAACTCACAGAGATATATGGTAATTAACATTTGTTACAAACTTATAATTACTCGACAATTCAGAATAATGAACATGACATACAATATAACTTATCTCGGACTGATAATAATAGAAATAATTATCACATCTAACGGGTACACTGAACACAAAAATGTAATAATATTAAAAATAACAACAAGAATAATGGAATTTCGATAGTACGAATATAACTAATAAGAGTAACTTAATTTATTGCAATGACAACATAACAGCAAATAATGATGATCGACAAGTTCAATAATGCAAGAACAATATTCCGTTCTCGTCAACCGAAAAATCGTCCACTTGCCCTAGAAAACATCCGTGAAACTCTGTTTCGTCTGCTTCGACTCGGTCTGAGAAAAACTTGCATCTGATATACTCCTGCACTTATATAACAATTGATTATATACATATTATTATATGGCAATGTTTCTATACGTGCTGTAAAGACAAACGATAGATGCCACACTTTAAAAAAATTTAATTTTAATTTTAAAGAAACTATCAAGTATTATAAATTATTAATTGTTTCAAATACAATGGTATATAATTTCTGAAGTCACCATAGTCCCTTGTTATCACCCAACAAAATTACATAGAAAACGTTCGGACACTGTGCGACTCAACTCCACCTAACTTAAGCAGAGAGATCCGCTTTCCACACTGCCGACCCGCTGGCTCGCTCCTTCGGGAATAGAAGTCCAGTTTGAGGGGCAAGACAATGGCGACGATTGCACTTGAAGTTCAATTTACGACTTGCACAAAGTAAGAGTGATTTTTTTTTTACTTTTTAACTGACTGCTTATTTATAAGAGAAAGTCAATTGACATTAGCTCAGTTGGACAAGTAATACACCAGGACGTCAGCATGGCACGGTCCGGCGTTATATGACACAACGGAGTTATCTGCATCGCTATTTGTCCTGCAGTTTTGTGCTTTTGTCATTATAAGAGGTGCTACCTGTATAGTGACACCAGAGATGTCGTCTCATCTCTGGTGATACCACAGTATAATACAGGCTTTTCTGTCTGGAAAAGTGATTATGATATAATTTTTTTTTTAAATACATTTTTAATTTCTTTTACATCAATCCGCGAGGGGTTGTAGAGGAAAACATTTTTACACGATTGCACGCAACAATTTAATATTACGATGCACTCGAAAATCAAGCTTGTCACTTCAGCAAAAATATGAATTCCGGTCACAATGAGCGCCCTGAATCCTGTTCAATCACTGTAGTGTGATATTGCAATATATCAAATACAGATTCCTCGTGCAAATAGTGTTTTTTCTTCGATCGACGCAATAGACTTTCATCATTAAAAGTATTTTGAGCAGAACGCATATTTGCCGTGCGAGAATCAAGCGTGCAGACGTAAGTCTTTTCACAGCTCCTAATAAAGGTTCACACTGCATGGTTTAATTCACTCTTCGATTACAGTTAAGTGGAAGTTGCGCGTGACGAAGGGTGCGCACCCAAGGATTAGTCCTCTTTGTTCCCACCATTCGAAATTGTGATTTCGTCAACCCAACTTGTGCAATAATAATAATAGAAAATGTCAGTACAAAATCGTGTTTATATGGAAGAAAGTGGTGAGCTGGTAAAGCTGAGGCTGACGCCTGAAAACGCCGAAAAAACAGCAAATCACGTCCATAAAAATTGATACATAAATTGATCAGATTCCACGCTAACTTTTTTTCATTGTTGTGAGTCTCGAGAATGAAGAAATAAAAATAAAATGCACATCTTACACAATAAAATATATACATATCATAAAATTGATGGTTTTATACAGAATAGTAAAATTTACAAAATCAATGGTTTCCTACATTTCTAAACGGTCCTCATTAGCAATTTGTTCATTATTCTCACACGTTTAGCATCACCCTCAACTTTTTGATTATACGTTAGTCGCTGTCTGGCGGTTATTCTTAACGTTTCTTCACATTGGAAAATATCGCATCTCTGAATACAAATATTGTGAAGAACACACGTAGCTAATAAATACTGAGGAATTTTCTCAAGTTTAACGGTCGGTAAGCAATCGTTCATTAATTGGCTACGCCAACGACTTTTCCACAGCCCAAAACTCGCTCAATCGACATTCCTGCCGATGAGAGACAGTAATTGAAGTTTTTTTGGGTCTACGTCAAATGTCCGTTGTTTCTGAAAGGAACCATCACGTTGGGATGAATTCCGTATGCTGCATCACCAATTATATGACAATCATTCGGAAAATACACATCTGGATTGTCGATGTACTCTTGAACGCAACATAACCGAATGACTCTGGCATCGTGGACACATCCAGCATAACCAGCCAATACGCTTGTGAACGATAAATCACGTGTGTAGACCGCCTGAAATATTAATTACAATATTTCAAACAAGCTTCTACAAAACTAAGCCGTCATAGTAACAACGGAACAAATATTACCTGTACTTGGATTGAGTGATATGATTTCCTATTTCAGTATGAATTTCCATTCTCATGAGGAGCCCTTATTCTGATATGCGTCCCATCAATTGCTCCAATAAATCCATTATTTGCCTAGAACTCGAATATAACCTGAGTAGCTCGGTCCCCTGTTGGCCATTGGATGACTTGAGGAGCCAAAGAATGAAGAGCATATGTCACTCTCTCTGCACACTTCTAATGGCAGTGGCTTTTCCAACGTTGAACCGGCAACTCATGTAAATCTTCCTAATTTGTACATTTATCAGTGTTTATCACAAGTTGAACTAATTTGATGTACTCACCTGAAATGTGATTTAAATTCCTGATCAGAAAATCTGGGAATCGTTCTGTCAACGTAATTTTCAATGCGAGGTCTGCGCTCCAATCTTCCTCGTTTCTTCCTTCACACAAGCAGTTCATCACCTTCAGAGCTACTTGATGTTGTTAACGAAACAACATCATATTGTTCTATTAGATTTTCTGTATCACTGTCGTCACTTTCGTCAATTGCAGAAAATGCTTGAAGTGCGACTACCTTCTCGAGTTGATAGGTCATGATGATTTGTAAGATTATGTCGAACGAGTAAGCACGCTCACAAGTGGTCCGAATTACTAGAACTGCGAACAGACGTTAGCGCGCTCATTGAATCGGACCGCACGGTAGCAGTTTGTGCATCGTAAGCGCTGTGAGCGCGATTCGGACCGCACCCGAATTGATTTGTGTTTCGCGGTTTTTATGTTTCTGTCCGCTTGAGGTTGTAAACTTTCAGGAGATTAGTGCATGGGAGGTTATTCTCTTTCTTCTCGGAAATATAACATGTGATGGCGACAAGCTCTGAATGTCACCCCACCAACCTCTTGCTTCTAACCACTCTAATCCTGATTCGCACTTCAAAGGGGCAGCGGGGGTCGGGCTTGAAGTTTGCAATGCAAGACAGTGATGCCAGATGAAGGAATTTTGTTCCCTTTTGGGTACCCTCTTCACTGGGTCTGTTTTAGCGCCCACTGCGCGCGCACCCGGCGCACCGACCAATCAACAGTCAGGCAGGGTGTGACGTCACACACTACACCGTTTTTATCTCAACGTAATATCGGATAAATAAGTGAATATAATAAAAAGATTGATTGCTTAAACCAAATTACCATAATTTCTGCGCGAGATAACTTGTGATATAACGATTAAATAGTTCCTTAAAACTTTGTGATATCATAATTAAATAGTTCTTCGGGAATAAATCGGTAATGAAATAAATAAACAATGTAAAAATATAAACACGAATAAATAAAAATAAAGATAAATAAATATCGTAATGGGTACGTTAAAAAACTGGAAATAAAGTAAATCGAACGCGTTACATAAGAATAAATGCGAATAAAAATGAATATAACATTGTGTATAATGCATTGCATAGACTTAAGAAAAAAGAGAAATATATTTATTTATTATTTATTAATTTATAAAGATATAATATAATACCGTTGATTATATATAGCGCTTTATTTTTTTCCAAATTTGTAACTTGGCTTTTATTAACTTTTCATGGCGCATTTCATTAACCTAAGAAAAAAACAGAAATTTATTTATTTTTTTATTTGAAAACATTATTTATTTTTTATTTGAATAGAAAATATTGTTTTTGCGAAATCATATTTTATTTGTTGCTCTTAGTTTAATGAAGAAATAAGACTTTTAATTATTGGAGGGATGGTTAGGGGTCTTTCCTGTGTCCGTATTTGCTTGGTTATACACAGCACAAACACAGCAACGGCCCCAATTTCTATTTATTCAATAAATTGTAATGAACCTTTTGTGTAAAGGACTACAATTTGGTGTTGGATATTGTAATGCACTATTCATTTGCTGACAGCTGCAAAATTAGTGAGCGTTTTATATATTTCTTTATTTTCATAATTTATTTATTTATATATATAATTGTTGCAGGTTGAAATAAATAAGCGGAAGACTTATTAGTGAATCGTTTGGTTTACTAACAGAAATTAAGGCAATACAGGTTATACGTGAGTCGGTGTGCTCTCAGCCACATGCGTCTCTTACGAACGCTCTCACTATATTGAACAGACGCGTATTTGAAACTAAACGCTGCGCTTAGATAAGATTGTGTACTACTGTATCGACACAGCATTTCAAATTACAAGGCGCCATTTCTCAACACTTCCTCTCGCATTTTAATTTACGTCATTCAATACATACCATATTCTCTAATAAAATTGTATAATTTTTCTTTTGACAATGCTTTAGTTAACATATCGGCAAGCTAATTTGAAGTAGAAATATAGCATACATTTATTTGTTTATCTTCTTGCGTTTCGCACGTGTAAAAGAATTGTACATCGATATGCTTGGTACACTTTATACAATAAGGATTCATAACAATAGATATTGCTCTCTGGTTATCACAATATACTTTTGTTGGATTTATTTGTAAGAATTTCAATTCTCTTAGAAAATTTCTGAACCACATTACTTCTTTCGTGACCGCACAAAGAGCAATAAATTCAGCTTCAGTTGTTGAGGTAGCTGTTATTGTTTGTTTCTTAGAACTCCATGCAACTGGTCCATGATTGCAAAACAAAATCCAGCCAGTTACACTTCGTCTACGAAAAGGATCATTTGCATAATCAGCATCGCTAAATGCAGTAATATCAGTTTTATTGTTGTTTATTTCATAAGTAATACCATAAGAGAGAGTACCCTTTATGTATCTTAATACACGCTTAGTCGCTACCCAATGCACGTAACTGGGTTTTTCCATAAATCTACTTAATACGCCTACCGCATATGCCAAATCAGGTCTACTTACAATCATAAGAAACATTAGCGATTCTACTGCTTCGAGATAAGGAAATTTTTCATTAGTGTTATCTTCATTTTCATCACATTGGAAAATTGCATTTCCCTTGTCGATAGGAGTGGAGACTGGAGCGCAATTTACATGATTGAATTTTTCTAAAATCTTTTTAGCATATGCTTCTTGGTGAATCTTAATTCTTTCACCATCTCCACTTCTTTCGATTTGAAATCCTACAAAACATTGAGCCTCACCGTAAATAATTTAAAAATGTCGTTTCAAATCTGTAAGTAAACTCATTATGGAATCTGAATTATTACCACATATAAATCCATCATCTACATATATTGCTACATAAGTTTTCACATTTAATTCTATGTTTTCATAAATAAACATACATGGATCTGCGTGTGATTGTATATAATTCCTATCAGTGAGAAAATTCACGATTTTCAAATTCCATTGGCGTGAAGCCTGTTTCAAACCATGAAGGCTGTGCTTTAGTAAACAAACTAATTCATCATCACACTCAAATCCATATGGTTGTTCCATGTAAATGGGTTCGTTTAAATCGCCGTGCAAAAAAGCAGTTTTAACGTCGAATTGAATCATTCGCAAATTAAGGGCAGCTGCAATGGATAAAATAAATCTCACCGATTCATATCTAACTACAGGCGAAAATGTTTCCTGATAATTGATTCCGGTTTTTTGTGAATACTCCTTAACCACGAGTCGCGCTCTATATTTGTCAACAGTACCATCTGTATTATATTTTGTCTTGAAAACCCATCGATTTTTAATAACATTTTTATCATATGGCCTCGGTACTAAAATCCACGTTTTATTTTTCTCTAATGCATCAAGTTCATCATTAATTGCATTCAACCATTCAGATGCATTTTCAGATTCCATTGCATCCTCAAGAGTTTTTGGCTCGACTGTACTTAAAAATAATTCAGTAAAATTCGCTTCTGGGCCACAGTGATTTGACCTTGAGTTTTTTCTTAAAGGGTATGGATCTCTCGATATAGGTAAGCGTGGGTTTCTATACGGTTTATTCTTCATGAAAACATCATCTTCCTCTGATTCAGGTTTCGATAATTGTTCACTATTTTCAGCAGCTATTTTAGAATTTTCATCACTTTTTGATAATTCTAGAAAATTATTCATTTTATTCTCTCCGGTGTTTTCATGAAAAACAACATCTCTCCGAATAAAAACCTTTACTTTAGACGCATCAAATACTCTATAAGCTTTGCTTTCATCGTGAAAGCCGACCAAAATAAGTTTTACAGAATTAAATTCCCATTTCGTACGTTGTACCTTGGGCACGTGCACATAACAATCAAAAGTTCTCAAATGTTTCACGGACGGTTTTGAATTGAACCATTTTTCAAAAGGCGTAGCGTTATTAATAGTTTCCGAAATCGTACGATTTCGATTTCAAATAAACAGCCGTGAGTAGAAGGGGCCCGTTATAGAAAGACAGGGCATGGCCGTCTGGCGCCAGGGGCGTGTCTAGACAAGCCCCGCCTCCTCCCCACTACTACCCCCTCCCCTGCTGCTTCCTCATTGGTTGTTCCAGGGGGCGTGTCTACCCCCACTCCCCCACCCCGTTCCTGATTGGTCCCCACAACCTTCACCACCCCCACCACCCCTACCCCCATCCCTGATTGGTCCCCACCAGTCCCCACCCCCAGTCCACCTATCCTGGTGTTCTGATTGGTGCAGCGTCGCAGCGCCATCTGCCGGATTTTGACTCGTACTTAATTGCCGATGCGCCATCTAATGTCGGTAAATGTGTTACCGACTGATGGTAAAGAAGAAATAATGTTGGCAGCCGGTCTAGCAGAAAAATTACTGATACGCCATCTGCTATCGGTAATCGTGTTACCGATCGTCGGTAAAGAAGAAAGATGTCGACAGTCGGTCCAGCAGAAAATTAATTACCGATACGTCATCTGCTGTCGGTGATCGTGTTACCGATCGTCGGTAAAGAAGATTGAATGTTGACAGTCGGTCCAGCAGAAAATTAATTACCGATACGTCATCTGCTGTCGGTGATCGTGTTACCGACTGGCGGTAAAGAAGATTGAATGTTGACAGTCGGTTTAGCAGAAAATGTATCGGTGATCGGTAAAGCGGATCAATTGTCAACCATCGGTATGTAGCCGGCCATCGCTACAGCTAATTTGGGACTTACGGAAGATAAGAAGATTGGGTCTCGCGGTAAATGATATTCTGCACCCCACCATCATTTGGTTTCCCCCCCAGTCGTCGATAACCGAGACCCCCTTCACGTAGCTTTTTTTTTTAAATTTTTGTTAATTAAAAAATGTAATAATTTAAACGACTATTTACAACAACGGTAAATGAAAATACTCGTTATTTTTAGTTTCATAAAAAACTGTTTTATTTTACCATTCTCGTCCAACAAACATGTATTGTTCATCCGTAATTTTCAATGGCATCCGTGGCAGTCACGGCGAGCTGGTGGTCGACCGTCAATTTGTGTTTTTGTATCCGGTTTGATAAGATGTTGATAGCACGGCATGTACGACGAGACTTCACGGTCAACCTTCAGATGTTCCGGTAGTTTGTCATACAGAATTTCTATTTTTTCGCCCCAATGTTTCAGCAGCAGTGGTTTTGGTATGTACGCGAGCTCAGCTTTGGTGAAGTCTCGGGGATCCCTGCAGCAGTCGATCACGAGTATACTGTCAATAGCATCCATTGTGGTTGGAAAGAGAGGCAAAGATACTTTTACAACGACGTTTCCTTTTCAACTAAGTTTTTTCACAGCTGTTACCATTAGATATATACATCTCGCGTCAATGGCCAGCATAGTTAAATATGAAAATGTGTATGGTGGGAGTACTTTCGAATAATAAGACAGGAAATTCAAAAGTTTCGAATTTATTCATAGTAATTCACAAGTAGCTTCCAAATCGATCTGTACAAGTTTGTATACATGTGTTTTTATTACAACCGTAGCCCTTAATATTATTGTGTTTTACATTTTTCACACGTTTCTATCTGCGATTTAAATATTTTACGCGTTTGTAGTATTGTGCAGCTATGCGATCGTTCTTCACTCTGTCAGTCGTAAAATTCTTATGAAAATTATCCAGAGTATAACCACGAACCATAAAATCAAGAAACATAATACAGTATTTACCGCATACTTTAGACTTGAGTGATTGAAGGGGCTGCGTGTTCCACTCGTAGCTTCGACAGTTTCTGCGTAGACGGTTATGGTGTTGGTTAATGAGTGGGGGCAATCCATAACTATCGAAAAAGATTCCATGTCCATTGTTATCAACGTAAGTGGCAACCCAGTGTCGCCCAGGTAGATTATGCTCGTCTGTGTTTAGAACCAATGCTGCGGGTCTAGACCAGCGACTCGGGATGCGATCGGCCGGAAATACTCCTTTCGTCTGAGCAGATATTCGTTGTAGAGCGTCTAATATCTGCAGGCTGTTCATGCTGTTTACACAACTGGTGGTGACGCTTAGAGTGTGATTGACGCTGTCTCTGCTGATGATAATGATTGTTGCGCGTTGGTGGTTGCTCTGGCAGGTGTTTGTTACGTGGGGGCGGTGATGGTTGTTTAGCACTCGGTGAGATTACTTGCTTTTCTCTGTTGCGGAAAAGTACAGTTATTTCATCGTTAGCCGGTACAGTTCCTCCTCGCAGCGCCGACTCATCACTGTTGCACGATAGTGTAATATCGTTGAATATATACTCTACGCTTTGTGATATATCTCGAGTATTTTCCTCATTTGATGTCTCGTTGTTCGGTTGGCTTTGTTGATTTTTAATAGGTGTTGTTTTATCGACAGGTTGTGAATAAATGTGACTAACCGCGTCGAGCTCTTTAAACAGGAGCCACGAACGTATTTTTGCCACGTTATTTAGAGCACATTTTACATCGTCTTCTTTCGAAATACCATGATGAATACAGTAAACATTGTTGATTGGCATATTTTTTAACGATGGACCCTCGTATTCTTCCAGATTGATGATTTCGCGCCCCAGAACGTCACGTAAAAGCTCGGCTTTTTGCAAGCCTCTTGTGTAAATACGCAAGGCATAACGACACAGTAAGCGTAGATTGGTGTAGATTTTTTTCAACGGTGTATCACCGTCAAGCCATTCCAATCCATAATGAAAACACGTTAGTTTATTGTTGCTCGCGCGTATACTCCTTGGTAGTTCACCAAAGTCATATGGTGGTTCGACAAGCCAATGACCATAATGTTCTTCCTGAAGAGTCGTCACAGCAATCTCCTTTGGTAGAAAACGGTTGTTTGCATCGTAGAGCGCTTGAATATCCATTATAACGTCCATTATGAGGGTTTGATGTAGACTGATACCAGGTGTGGTTGCGTAGACGAGTTTAAATATTACAGTGTCGTGTGTGGCGCCCCCTCTCACGCACTAAAATCTGTAATGACCTGGCGTGTGGAATCTATCTCTATTACATTATCATACTCGGCGTATACCACACAATTTAATGTAGATGTCAGAGCCGTTGCAAAGCGTACTTCGATCCTTACACTACCGTGTCTTACGAGATTCCAGTGACCGAAGCAACTTGCTGATAAGTCCGGTATCAAATCAAAGACATACAGACAGTAGCCTTTGGGATAGTCGCTCCTGGTAATATCTAGACCCTCATTCTGAAAGTGTATACCTGTACCGCTAAAGAGCGTGTGATAACTGTCTATCCACTTTTCGTTACCATCAAACACCGGTTGAAGAGGCTTGCTCGGTATTTGTTGACCATCGACATACAGAGAGAGGAAATTTATCGAATGATTATTAAAGTTAAACGGATTTAACGTTGTACTGCTATTGAATGCTCGATTATTCACAAAACCAAGAATTATTCGTTTAGGTAATTGGCCTAGAATAACGTTATCCAGAGTATCGCCAATGATACCGCTATGCATCGTAAAAGCTTTAACCTCAACCCTTGTTATAGGATACTTGGCGGTTGTTTTTGCAAGCATTTTGGCGTGAGCTATCAGCACGCCTGGTGCGATTTTTGCTCGACGGACGAGTAATGTAGCCTCGGTGATATGCAGTTTATGTGTCACACCGGCCGTAGGAGTCTCCATAAGACAAAAATCGTCTTTTGAGCGTACAAGCCGTAACCGTACTTCCACACCGTTCAGCAGAAATTTATCCTGATTAAAAACATCGCAATGCAAATGTCCAATCATATCTAAAGTCCGGCCATTCTTTATGTACTTTTCACGATTATTCAGACCGATATTAGGACTATTCGATGCACCTGGTAGACTGTCAAACGTACCGGGCGTGTCAGCGTACCATAGCGCGGTTGTTAAGTGAGAATTTTTAGCAGCCGGTCCATAATTGAGTAACGTCTCAATATATGCTCTGTAGGGGTATGCATTGTTTGGCGGTGCCACGAGTTTCTGGTTAAAATATACATCCACCTGATTGAAAAGGCTATGCAGAAAGTTATTAACAGGTGCTACGTTGTACTGTGATTCAGCTGTTGGAATAACCCTAACATTTACAATAATCATTGTATGAGCTAGGTCCAGGTATTCTTCACCGTGGCCAGGTATGACAAATTCCAGGGGCCCGTCGTCCGTCAGGGACGACACAGGCTTGTAGTGTATCCATTGTGATGCTTCTATAGCCGTCTGCGTTGGAGGTATAGTAAATAAGTCGAGCTCCGACTTCATACACTCGGAGGAGTGTGAGTGTAAGAACGACATTGTTAAACACCTCCAAAAATATCGTTGGTCTTTGCTCGTTTGCGTCTTCTACTTTCGATACCTCGTCTCTTTCTCTTTGTTATCCTTTTCTTTTTATTCTTTGCGACACCACGATGTTTCCCTGCTGCAATGCGTCTACGTCGTGCAGACTTTTTCTTCTTCTTCTTCTTCTTCTTTATTCCTAACGATTTTTTCGAAATACCAGTACGCCTTTTCCTCGTCCTCTTAGGCACGCGTCCCGATAACGACTGTATCATGCGAGCGGTACTCACAGCATTATATCCCGAACCATTCATGAGAAGAGAGATTTTTTCATTGGCATTTCGTTGTGAATTATCTCCAGATTCGGCTGCGCGTCGACGCAATGACTCCTTGAATGGCATTTTGCCACCGCTCACATCCTCGATAACGTGTAAACCCGTGCGAATGGCTTCTTTCCCTATAGCTTTAGCACCTCTGGTCAACAGTGGTAAAACACTCCGAAATAGACCACCGAGAAAACTACCGATCCTGTGACCGCGTTGATGTGGGGAACCCGCAAACACGTTACCTATATAACCACCTCCACCACCTATTTGATTCTCATAATACGTCGTATAATGAGCACACATATTGTCTAATTGAGTCGCTTGAAATGAAGTGTGAGTGTTAACGTTCCATACTCGAATGCAATAGGATTACCCAGATGATCTCTTATATCCACCTCGATCGTTCTGAAGCAATTGTTGAGTAAACCTATGTAATTTGACGATGAGAAACATTTTACTTGCGTTGTACCATACGTGTAGTTTTTTGTATTTAAATTTACAATCCTGAGTAGTGCTGTCTGTGTATCACCTACTGTATACGGTACACAAATATCGCTGTAGACAAAAAGCTGATCGGGCAGAGCCCTATTTATACACGCGGGTACTCGTCCTACGCGTGGAACGCCTCGCATAAGCTGCAGGTAAAGACCCCCTGGGGTTTCTCGGTCAAGCAGCAGTTCTTCGTGTTTCTCAAAGCCCAATATACGTGCTATTTTACCACTCATTCGTAATACTCCAGGGTAGCCTAGAGGTTCAGGGCACGACTCTGTTACCTCAGACTCAAGGGCAACGTACCCTTTAGCCTTTTCAACATTTACAATTTTTATGCCTGCTTCTCGTAGCCCCGTTAAATCATTGATATTTGCCACAATTTCTTCGGGATTTTTGTACAAACCTCGAGGTATTCGGTTTGTAGTAACTTCTTTATTCTCACAAGCCATCCAACCGATTATCGTATCTGCTTCTTGTAAATGCGTCATTGTACAGGGTATATGAATTTCCGATAAGCCCACAACCCAGCGACCCTTTAACGATATTTCACGAGGCAATTGAGTTATAAAATGTGTTGTTGTATTTTCGGGAAAATACTTCATACTGCTGTTGCTCGGTAGAACAAGAAAAAAATTATCCTCGTCATGCATCGTTTGGACAAAATTTCGTTTATTCGAGACCGTGAACGCTTGACGCTGGTATCCACGAGTTAAATTTCGCCGGATATCCCACCCAACTTACGAAAATTTGTTTTTTCGCACCGTGTCCTTTTGTCCGTAAAACTTGATCAATCTTGAATTCTTTATTCTTCTCCATACGCTTCTCATGAACGCTCGTTAATTCTTCGGGGTAAAAGAAACCATCGATCGTTTTGTCTTCGAGATCGCACAACGCATACACATACAAGCCCTGTCTATGTAAAACTTTTTTGATACGAAAAATTTCTTCACTCCAATTTTTCTCGTAACCTTTTTCGAAGGTGCCTTTAGTTCTACTGATTCGAACGTAATCACCGGGTTTGTATTTATACGTTGTGAAACGTCTCTTTTCACGTCACTTTATCGCGCTAATTGTCATATTGCGCACCGCTGTATCGGCATTATATAGCGTTACGGCGGCCGGTTGCATTTTAATGCTCGAGTGTACAGCATGATTGTACGCATAAACCAATTGTTGTAGTATATCGATGTAACGATGAGTATTACGATGTGTGAAGTAGCGCCACATCCGTTCCTTGAGAGTGCGATTAAAACGCTCGACAATCGAGGCTTTTACATCAGGATTACGAGCAACACGGAATTGTATGTTTTCATCTTTGAGAAATTTTTAAAGTTGACCACCGAGGAATTCTTTTCCACGGTCGGTTTGTAGTGAAACAGGTGTACGACCATCGTTACGCTCGAGAATACGTTTCAATGCCTTTGTTACTTCGCGCACAGTTTTGTCCTGCAAGGATTCGACCCAGGCATATTTGCTGACAACGTCAATTACCATAAGCAGATAGGAGACGTTGTCGTTATAGCTACTCAATGAACGTAGATCCACGAGATCGGCCTCCCAGACATCGTCAATAATTGTAACATTGTAATACAGTCGTGGAAAGACACGGTGCACGGGTCTATGAATGGTATAACTATCCTGTTGAGTGAGCCAGTCATATACGGTGTCTGCTTTATTTTTGCTACTGATTAAACGTCGCGCACCAGCGTATCCAGCTGGATGCGAAGGATCGTAGTACACTTTTTCGAAAGTCATCTTTCACCGCTCGTTGTACAGCTTGTTCTAAATCTTTATCCACTTTTCAAATACTTTTATTACTTTTGTTTTCCGACGTTTTGAAGAAGTATTCCCAGGGTGTGTATCGTCGTTGTCGTCGTAGTCATCGTTGGAATTATCGCCAATCGCATCCACATTCATAGAATGCGAGTCGTTATGTTGCATCATCTGAACATCTTTTCTTGGTCGCTTAGTGCCTCTAGATACGCCTAAATCCCACAATCTAGGGTGCCTATAAATTCACGCGGAACGCTCTTTGTGCGTAGACTAACGATAAACTCGTGTCTGCCTGTTGCTTTAAAGTTTTCTCTACCTCGTACTGCATCGTTTATAAGGTCGACAATATTAGAATTTGGAATGAGGATATTGTCTATTGTTACACATCCTTTTTTATCCCATCTTATGCTTTTTGATTCATCACTCGTGGGTTTGCGTAGAAACTTTAATAACGCAGTCGCTCGGCGTTTATACATATTTGGAACGCTATCAACGATGTCAGCATCGCTCGTGGCTTCTGCATTATCTATCTCAGACGATGTTTCGGGTAGTGCTGGTGAAAACAATGTATTTTTCGTACCAACGAGATATAGATAACGCTGCAGTACTTGTAAATACTCTTTCCATTTACTAGCGTCGTCTTTACCATACTTGTTTGATTTTAAAATTTTGTATAGCTCAGTGTCTAGTCTTGAAACAGGATCACCCTGGGTCTGTACTGTTTTCTCGTTTGCCGCTGGTGCATGATTATTCCCAGAACCGACCATAGGTATTTCCTCGTAACGAGCGTCTGCATCACTATTTTCGTCCTTTACCTCGGACATTGGCACTAAAAACATTTTTTTCACATGCTCCATTTACGAGCATGAATTTTTATCCTTAACACAGTATTGTTTTGTCAACCGTCACTACCACTGAACAATTTACTAAATAAAGTTGTGATTATGGGCGCCAGTAAAAGTGGTAAAAAAGCACCATTCCCTTTTTGAATTATAAAGCGTTTCTTCGCTCTCCAATTATATTTCCGTTGCTTACGAGCGACTGTACAAACACCACCACCACCACGTTGTTTTGTCACACATCCTGAGACAAGCTGTCGAAGTATATTTTTATATTTTTTTAAACGTTTTTTAACACTTGACTTGACACAAACAACTCCTTGTAAAATGTTTAACGCGCATTCACAGATACAATTGATTAGAGGCTTATCAGCATTACGCAATATTGATTTTCGCTGTTTTTTATTCGAATGACAAATAGCGTTAAGTAGAGCTATACAACGTTCATCTAATGGAATGTAATGTGTATTTTTCTTCTTCTTTTTCTTCGCGCTGGTGCTATCCCTCATTATTACAGTTTCACAGCAGATGTATTATGATGCGTGATGCGTACACGACTCATATCCATTAGCGACTGATGTGGTGTCTACTTGTGCTTCCAATTAAATACGTTGACGAGTGTTTTTCGGCATGTAGACCAGCATTCGTGGATCATCGGGAAATATCATTGTACGACATCGACAATAATCGGTTGTCGATTGTTTAAGATCCAAGAGTAGATAACCGTGTGGCTGTGCGGTAGCATCGTAATCTGACTCGGTTAGAAATCGTGGATTCTCGGGGTATACTTGTCTCGCTAGATGTGTAATTTGTGCTCGATCACGTGGATTTTTAAATATCACCATATAATTGGCGTTTAATGATATATCACGTTGTCCGTGTCCCTGATGGAAAATATTTTGTGTGATAAAAATCACACTAATATTTTTATGATGGCTGCCTTTTGTGAAAAGGTCGACAATGGTATTATTTGAGGATTCGCGCATTAAATCATCGATAATAACCAATTTTTTCAAGTTATTGTCGCTCGAATAATCCTCCTGTTGCGGTAGACCCTCGTTAAATTCAATTTTTGGGGTTTTGGATTTTTTATTACTCCCGGTCTTAGTAATTAACGACGACGGTTGTTGTTGTTCACATGTGTTATTCAGAGCAGCGATATCAGAATCGAGAGTATCTCCATAATAAAATATAATACGGTCAAATTCAACGTCACTCATTGAATTGAGAAACTTTAGAAATTTTTTCACGAAAACTGTTTTCCCACATCCAGTGGGGCCACAAATAAGCGACGTCCACGGATGTTTCCAGCGTACATCTATTATTATTTTTACTTATAAAGCGTGACAAATCCACGATACTATTGATGATGATGACGGTGAATATCGTAGAGCAACGAGATGCAAAATCGCATACACCAAGTGCACAATAAGCGTGTTACTCAGCCGGACGGCGGCGGCGGCGGCGGCGGCGACGCGTACCCACACGTCGTTATTAGCTTATCAGACGTGTGCGCGGGCGCGGTTCAGCTTATACAGATACACACTCGCCTGGTCATAAGCTTATGAGCGTGTGTCACCGCTGCACATGCGCACAATTTAGCTTTTTAAAGCGCATTCAGAAGATTGTGTTTTTCGTTTAACACTATTTGACGTACATTTTTAAATAAATTTTTCAAAGCAACTATTAATGCTGATGATGCTGAGTGAAAAACACGTTTAAATACCATACATGTTTCTTTATTGTAGAGAGAGAGAGAGAGAGAGAGAGAGAGAGAGAGAGAGAGAGAGAGAGAGAGAGAGAGAGAGAGAGAGAGTATTATACATAAAAATATTAATAATTTCAATTTATACTGAGGCAAGACATGGGTGGGAAGGGTTATCGATGACGACGAGTCACGTGTGTATTAAAGAAGAGTAACGCAATAATTATCTTAACATCTACAACTGGTAAAATTAATTATTATCATTATAATTATGTGTTATCGCGTGAATTATGAAAAATTAATTCTTGCGTAACCGAGGGCAATCGTTCTCCGATCATTCTTCTTCAAACGGTTTTGAAGCCACCAGAGAAATGTCTGTGATTAATTTTTTCACCTCCTGTGTTATAAACGGTACACAAAATATCTGCAACTCAAGGAACAATATATCGAAATGTTCAAGGAATGAGGGATCCACTCGATGACGTACAGCTTCACACAGATTAGAGCTATTCTGTGTTAAAAGAGTTTTAATACGCACTTGGTCCACATTCTCGATTAGTTCTTTAGCGGGAATATGTAGAACTAATTCAGCACACAGAACATCGATACAGTTTTTCACATAAACGACGTAACGCTGGAGCCGTCTGAAGCGCTCATCGACACATGGTGTTACGATGCATAGTCCGTCAAAAGATTTCTTTTGCATAACTATACTCGGTGAATAGATGTTTTTCTTCTTCTTCTTCTGTGGTGGTGGTGCTTCCAGCTGTGTATTTTCATCGTTAGGGTTGACGTCCACGGCGATCACATTGTCCTTGGCTTGGTCGAAAACAATGGATTTTGAGAGCCAAACGAGGACGCAAAGTGAATCTCACAGTCATCGATGTTGAGTGTTTTACGGATGCGTTGATCAGCCATAATTCGTACAGGCCCCGAAATATGATGCTATCTCGGTCAAGGCATCTTGTAGTTTACACCACTTTGTAGATTCAAAGGTAATACCACCCGACGAGTTATTATGCTGTAGCTTAACGACCGGCGTAACGTCACCGCTTGCGCGTACCTGAAGACCCACAGTTATCCTCTTTGTTTCCGAGTAGTTCAAATTGTATGTTGTAGCAAGCAACAATGGTGCTTCCAAATTTTCCATGGTTGATAGAAAAATACAACAGAGCGACACGGAAAAATGAATAAATAATGAGGGGAACGAAGCTACGATAACTGTATTTCATAGCTTGTCACGGGGTGGACTGCCACCCGATCCTCTTTACAAATGTTTTTATAGACGGGTGTGAATCGCCTCATATGTTGGAATGGTGGGGGCAAGCGTTTACCCCCACCAACGTAACCTTAGTAGAGCATATAGAGAGAGAAGTTATACTTCTGTATACTACAAATTATTGTAGTGTAAAAATTGTTTATTTCATCACAAATAGATATTTCATAGCGTAAAATTTGAAACATTATAGCAAACCCCCCTCTGGCCTTATGTAGTTACGTTTCAGTAATAGTCGAAAGAATTTTGCATTATAAATGAGTCTACGGTAGATGGAAAACACTTGAACGTTATACGTATAAGAATAAATATACGAATTTTCATATTGTGCGTCTACCTGTACGAGAAAGTATCTATGACCACCTCGAGGGTCAACGCCGTCAGTACGACCGATTGTAAATATGTATAAACAGGCGCCGTATTGTATATTGACCATATACAAATTCAATAGCTAGCATCTGTCCATTGGAACATAATTTATTACGGCGCTCGGTGGGGTTTTCAGTTTTCCACCAAAGGCTGATAATTATCATGGTCGTAGCAGTGTAAGGGTTGATTGATAATGAAACGTTTGCCCGGGTATACCATTTTTGAATAAGTAAATATGAATACAATTAAATGTAAAGAGAGTTGCGAGAACGAAAAATTTCTCGTAATATATTTTTGAAAATGAATTTATTATAAGAATTTATACTGAATATAATGATGTAAAATAAGCTAGTTCACAAGCGTTTATGTAAATGTTGGGTATTTTTTTGTTTGTTTGCAAATACACAGACCCTGATGGAAAAGCTATCGCAGAATTTGCGTTTATTGTCTTGTGTATACACGTGTTACAGATGTATATATATAAATGGAGCCTGTCTATTTTGTCAATGCACGTTAGTATAAAAACGGCAGACGTTTCGTATTACCGTATTGTAAATAGATACCAAAAGTGCATATATAAATGTAAATTAAGGATGTCTGTTTCAGACAATACAGCTTTCTTAGAAAAACGGGTGGAGTGTAGCGCTTCATGTTTACACTCTAGACAAAGTGCTAATACGAATTAAATTATCTTTAAGAAATAGTAGGCGCCTACGTTAGTTGACACTGAAGCAGCGTTATCGTTGTAAGAATGTCTGTTTAGACAATGCAGCTTTCTAGAGAAAACGGTAGGCGTGCATGGATTCATGTTGACAGCATTTCCAAAGAGGTAGTGCGAAATAAATTATCTTTAAGAAATAGTGCACGACTGTGTGTAGCCCTCAACCCCTTGTGAAGACACTCTGTCACTGTACAGGGACTCAAGGTTGTTATCATTCAAAATTCTCCTCGATTTCTGAATTTATGGTGAAGTCGAAATATATATATATAGAGGGTAGTGGGGGTATTCGAGTTAAGGTATAAAATTGCGTGAAACGGTAGTTCTCGTATTATTCAACGTTTAAACGTTCTACAACTAGCATCCTGTCAGTGTAGCATCGTTATTTCGCGTTTTTTAAAAAATGGATTCACGTAGACGTGTCCTTCTGGCCGTAGTGCGCGCAACGGCTCGCGTGTTCATACGTCAGGAACCGCGATTGGTGCGGCGCTTTACACGGCGTTGGTTCGTGAATATCGCGAACTTTACGTTCCAACGTCTCCGCGCGGAGTTTAGTGCAGTGTTGCTGAGTGGTGATGCAGACTCGATTACCGATGCTTATGTGAGTGGTCCGTTACGGCAAGCACCCGCTTTTGTGCAGCAATATGTGATCCAGCATCTTACCGATCACGGTGGACTGTTACATGGGCCCCTGAACGAGTTGATTATGCACGCTGAAAATCGACATGGTAAGTCGAAACAATTTGAAAATTTTTATTTATTATTTGTCGTCTTAAAAGAAAAAAGTTTTGTGTTCTTTTTACTTTCATTTTGTATTTTTTATTTCATTGAAATAATTTTTATTATTTAAATATTTATCAATCTTAAAATTATTGAAAGAGTATAATATAAAGACTAATTTTTTATAATTTTATTATTGTTGTCAAAAATGTAATTAAAAAATACATTGTGAGCGTCATATCGTCGAGAACCAAGTTTTATTTTAACTGGATGATGAAAAGCGGCTTGATTTTTAATCCACTTTCGCTTTGTTACGCGAAAATTAATACACTTTTCATCAATCAATGTAAAACTTGGTTCGTTAAACGCGGTGGTGTCGGTAATGTGTTTATTCCATTCTTGAAAAATAGTAAAAAATTTTGGTAATTAACAAATTTTAATAAAAACAAAACGTTTTTCTTTAAAGATGATACATTTTCATTTTTACTCGCTTATTTATTTTAAGAAACTGACACATGTAAAATCACCCCCCTCTTACAGTGTTCAGTCATAGAGTATTTGTGTACAAAATTTGGAGTTTTTATCGTCTTTTTGTTATTTGCTCTTTTGTATTTTACTTTTTTAATCTCGAAAAATATTGTTTATTTAAAATTGTATTATAGTTTTTACTTGTTCACTTGACTGAAAGTGGTTTAATTTTTTAAAACCGTAAAAATAATTTTTATTCAAAATTTTTGTATTATTTTTCCAATAATTTAATAAAATACATTATCGACACCAGTGAGGGTATGAACCAAGTTTAACTGTGATTGATTGGTTGACGAAAAATGAATTAATTTTTAATCCACTTTCACTCTATCTCGCAAAAATTAATACACTTTCCGTTAATCAATCAATCACAGTTAAACTTGCTTCGTAGACTCGTTAACGCTGGCAATGTATTTTATTCAATTTTTGAAAAATAATAAAAATATTTTAGCTAAATAAAAAATAAAAAACAATAGAGTGAAAAACAAAATGTTTTTCTTTAAAGAAATGATAAATTTTTATTTTCCCTTACAGCTATACGCTCGCTACTTGCATCGAGCAGCAGCAGCGAAAACGACGCCGGACCTCCTAGTGCCGACTCATGCTTGGGGTCACCGTCGTCGTGCACGGCTTCACCCAGCCCCGACGATGACGACAACGCCTCAATGTCAGGCGTGTCGGTAGACGACGGTGACGAGGTTCATATGTTTTTCAACGATGATGATGATAACGACAACCACGCCGATGATGAGGCCATGGAGGAGGATGAGGAGGAAGACGACGGCTCCATCGACGATGATGTCCCCGACAGTCCGGCTACCCCGGATCCTGAGCAGCCGGGGATAGAGGAACCAGTGATGGTTGCGCAGAGGCCTTTAAATATAGACGAGGCAACTACAGAGTCCGCTGATGACTCGTATGATGGTACGTAAAAATAATAAAAAATATTTACTATTAGATTATTTTATGAAAATGAATTAATAAAATTCATTTTCTAATAGACGATGAACCGCAAGATGTTGCACATGTTGTCGTACGCGAGGTCGCGGATATCCCCGATAGTCCCGAGTCACCACCGCCTCAGGAGCAAGGTATTGACCTGGACGAAGAGGCGGTGCTTATTCGCACCCGCGTGATACCTTACTATCACGCGGATGGTACGGTCGGGCATGACTCCGACTTCTGCGACGAGGACGATGACCTTGTTGCTGTGCGGATGTACGAGGCATGGCTTGCTAACCGCGGTGTCTCGGATCTCGGTACCCTGGCTATGATTTCGAATATTAACTACGCCTGCTACGCGATTAACGTTATTACCCCCGGCACCAGTTAAACCCCTACCTATTTGATGACGATATTTTACCGCCGGGAAATCGTTTTGTTGTCGCGGGCGCAGAACAATATAAATATTTACGGCGTTTCGGGGTTTCAGCGCGACAGATCAATCTAGCGTTAGTACAACCACCCGTATCTATAAATCCGGTCACGTGGATTCGTAACTCCATCCGAGATATTCACGATTATTTCGTAAAGGATCGCGATGACACGGATTTAATAGGTGTGGGTTTTGTCACTGAGGGATGGCAGACGGTAGAGCGGGCATATCATTGAGGCCTATTTCACGGTTCACTGATGAAGCCCTATGGGCTTTGATGTGTGCCGTGAATCAGAGCTCGAGGGTTCTCGCGGCCTCTGACACGTTGCGATTCACCGTTACGTATGTAGCGGTGCCTACTGGTCAGGGGCTCCGTGTGTCAATGGTGAAGAGCCGATCCGTGGTTTGTATAATACAAAACGGTGATAATTTGTGTTTTCCTCGCTCGATCGTTGTAGCTCTTGCAAACAACGTACATAAACGCGAACGTAGCAAAGACTCGCAAATAGCTTGGACGCGTATACGACAAGGGGCGTCGCTCGACCAACGTGAAAAAGCGCAATCTCTTGTTCAGCTGGCCGGTGTGCAAATACCTCTAGAAGGCTGTGGTATTCCGGAAATAACAAATTTTCAAAGATACCTCATGCCTTTGAGGATTGCTATCACGGTATACGATTGGGAGTCACTCGGTACAGGTGTACCCCCGCTTTTTGATGGACAAACGTCTTTCGTAATGCAGGGGCCATCTGAGGTTGTTAATATAGCGTATAGTGCTATTTTAAAACACTATTCGCCAATCATCAACCTAATGGGCGCAGCAGGTGGTAAGAATTATTGTATACCGTGCAATAAATCTTACCGTCGTCAATTCGAGCATCGTTGCACGAGTAAGTGTCCACGATGCTTCAGTGTGCCGCCCTGTATCAAAGAGTTAGCTCCAACGGCTGATAAAGAGCTCGTGCCCGGTCCGGTGGCAGGTAGTAGTCAAACAGTACCCACCGCTGTGAATAGCGAGAAGTCGTGCGACGATTGTGGACGAATGTTCTACAACCCCTTGTGTTTCGCTAACCATTTAAAACCATTGGTTAGTCGCTATAATGTGCAACAGCTTCAAAAATCTATTTGCGAGACTTACCGTATTTGTAAATCTTGTGATAAAGTTATGAGTAATCATCACAAGATTCACGAATGCGGTGTTTCTTTTTGTCGTTTGTGTCGTAGTTCGCATGGCTACAATGATCGCTGCTATATGCAAATTGTCAAACCACGAAAACAATTGGAACCGGTCGCGGGACACCCTGAAACGCTATTTATATTTTACGATTTTGAAACGCGCCAGGATAAGCCGTATATTACACCAAATACGGGAGACGACTCGTTCGAGCACGTAGTAACTCATTGTGTAGCGCAACAGCTGTGTGAGCTTTGTTTTTCAGCGGGAGAGCATCTACCCTTGAGCACTTGCTCGTGGTGCGGTGTACGAGAGTTTTTATTCAAAAATAATCCAGTAGATGAATTTGTAGATTTGGCCGTGCGACCTTCTACGAAATTTCGCAATATAGTGTGTATTGCACACAACGCCAAGGCATTTGACAGCCAATTTGTATTGCGAAGTATCGTAGAACGTTCCACGGATATGCCCACACCCAGTATAATTTTGACCGGTAATTCAATAGTTTCAATGCGAGTGGGCCGCACGACTTTTATAGACAGCATAAATTATTTTCATATGCGACTCAGTGCACTACCCAAAGCCTTTGGGTTTAGCGAGCAACTGGCCAAGGGTTATTTTCCGCACCTCTTCAACACTGAAGATGCACGAGGCTATAACGGTGTTCTCCCCGCAACTACGTATTACTCGCCCGACACAATGAGTAAACCAGACCACGCGGAATTTTACGAATGGTACGCTGAGCAAGTCGATAAAGCCGTAACATTTGATTTTGAAAAAGAAATTTTTAAGTATTGCAAGATGGATGTTGACATACTCCGTCGAGCTTGCTTTGAATTTCGGAAAAATTTTTTATCCGTAGGTAATACATGCCCATTCACCGAGGCCACTACGATAGCATCGGCTTGCTCGGTCGTGTACCGTCGTAATTTTCTAAGACCCGATACAATTGGTCTTATACCTGCCGGTGGTTATATGCGTGCGGAAAATCACTCACAGCAGGCCGTCGACTGGTTATTATGGGTCGAGCATGAGCTCGGTCATACGCTTATTCACGCGGGTCGCACCCGTGAACATAAGCTACCCGAAGGGCCGCGTGTCGACGGTTATATAGAGGTAAACAATCGTCGTATTGTTTATCAATACCATGGTTGTTACTGGCATGGATGCCGTGAGTGTTTTCCAAACGATCGCGCGAGAAAGTCTCACGCTGGTAACGAGAGTATGGACACTCGATATGAGCGTACTGTGGCAATGAGTTTAAAAATTCGTTCGCATGGTTACGAATTGGTGGAGATGTGGGAGTGTAACTACAATCTACGAGTTTGAACCCTCGTGCAGCGTTTTATGGTGGTCGCACAGGTAATATCGTCACCTCTTACGATGTCGCACCAGGGGAGAAGATATCGTACATCGATATCTGCTCGCTGTATCCGTATATATGTAAGACAGGTCGCTTCCCTGTGGGGCACCCGAAAATATATATCGGTACCGAGTGCGACGATTTGTTGGGGGGTTCACTCGATGCTCTCGGTGTAACGGTCAACGGTATGGTCGCGTGTACCGTATTGCCTGCGCGCCACCTCTTTCACCCCGTGCTACCTGTTCGAATGCACGAGAGACTGCTATTTGCTCTGTGCCGTAAGTGTACAGAGTCTATGGTTCAAGCCTCGTGCATTCATGAGAACCCTGACGACCGGGCTTTCACCGGTACCTGGGTGACGGATGAGGTGCGGAAGGCAATAGATATGGGCTATGAAATCTTAAAAATTTCGATGATTTGGGCGTACAAAACAACAATGTACAATCCCGTTACACGTGAGGGTGGACTGTTTGCCTCTTATGTAAATACGTTTTTGAAAATTAAACAGGAGGCGAGCGGTTGGCCCGAGCACTGTATCGACGAAGCGTCTCGCGAGGAATATATAGATTATTACGAACGTGTGGAGGGTATCCGGTTGAACGCTAAAAACATTACGCGTAATCAGGGCTTACGCTCAGTTGCTAAGCTTTGCTTAAATTCGTTCTGGGGTAAGTTCGGTCAGCGGGATAACCTGACGCGCACGGAAATAATTAAAACTCGCGAGAAGCTATTGTTGTATTTGTACGACAATGAGAAAGAAGTTCAACGCCTGCTACCGGTTAACGACGATTTGCTATATTTAAATTGGACATCTCACGAGGACGCTATTACCCCTAGCCCCTTAACTAGTGTGGTTATAGCTGCACTTACAACGGCCTTGGCCCGTCTGAAACTTTATAGCTACCTCGAGCTATTGGACAGACGGGTTTTGTATTACGACACGGACTCTGTTATTTACGTGAGTACTGGTGATGATGCTTGGGAACCCTCGGTAGGTAATCTCCTCGGTGACATGACCAACGAGTTGATATCGGTGGCACCGAACGCTTATATCAACTCGTTCGTCTCCGGTGGCCCGAAATTTTATGGTTATACGGTTACGACTACCGAGGATCCTGAAACGGTGGTGGACACTGTTTGTAAAGTGAAGGGGATAAGTTTGAATTATAAAAACTCGGAAACAATTAATTTCAATTGAATAAGTGAACTCATAAAATCGGAATTACCATCGTTTAGTAACACAGTGTTTAATTTAAAATTTAATTCAATTCAAAGAACGCCCCTCCACAACGTCATCACCCGTACAATGTACAAAACTTGTCGTGTCGTATGTCGTAAACGCCGTCATATTACACACCGGTTATCACTACCGTTTGGTTTTAAAAATAACGATGCTGATGATGGCTAGTAACATCTATTTGTAATATAAACTTTTGTAAATATGTTAATATATATTAATATGTAAATAGAATGCGCTCGCCTCTGCGTACGTGTGTGTGTGTGTGTGTGTGTAAATACGTACATTTATCTGTACAGCGTTGTAAATTATTTTTATTCTTTATGAATATTATTGTATATATGTATATGTGTAAAAACGATAAAAAATATATGGCTTTATTTATATAATTTTGTAAAATGATAATAAAATCACGTATATACAAACGTGTGCAGAACCATTTTGAAATTCGTATGAATAAATTCGAAACTTTGAATTTCCTGTCTTATTATTCGAAAGTACTCCCACCATACACATTTTCATATTTAACTATGCTGGTCATTCACGCGAGATGTATATATCTAATGGTAACAGCTGTGAAAAAACTTAGTTGAAAAGGAAACGTCGTTGTGAAAGTATCTTTGCCTCTCTTTCCACAATGAATACTATTGGTAGTATACTCATGATCGACTGCTGCAAGGATCCCCGAGACTTCACCAAAGCTGAGCTCGCGTACATACCGAAGCCGCTGCTATTGAAACATTGGGGCGGAAAAATAGAAATTCTGTACGACAAACTACCGGAGGAGCTCAAAGTTGACCGTGAGGTCTCCTCGTACATGCCATGCTATGTACATTACAAAAAATCGGGTACAAAAACACAAATTGACGGTCGACCACCAGCTCGCCGTGACTGCCACGGATGCCATTGAAAATTACGGATGAACAATACATGTTTGTTGGACGAGAATGGTAAAATAAAACAGTTTTTTATGAAACTAAAAATAACGAGTATTTTCATTTACCGTTGTTGTAAATAGTCGTTTAAATTATTACATTTTTTAATTAACAAAAATTAAAAAAAAAAAGCTACGTGAAGGGGGTCTCGGTTATCGACGACTGGGGGGGAAACCAAATGATGGTGGGGTGCAGAATATCATTTACCGCGAGACCCAATCTTCTTATCTTCCGTAAGTCCCAAATTAGCTGTAGCGATGGCCGGCTACATACCGATGGTTGACAATTGATCCGCTTTACCGATCACCGATACATTTTCTGCTAAACCGACTGTCAACATTCAATCTTCTTTACCGCCAGTCGGTAACACGATCACCGACAGCAGATGACGTATCGGTAATTAATTTTCTGCTGGACCGACTGTCAACATTCAATCTTCTTTACCGACGATCGGTAACACGATCACCGACAGCAGATGACGTATCGGTAATTAATTTTCTGCTGGACCGACTGTCGACATCTTTCTTCTTTACCGACGATCGGTAACACGATTACCGATAGCAGATGGCGTATCAGTAATTTTTCTGCTAGACCGGCTGCCAACATTATTTCTTCTTTACCATCAGTCGGTAACACATTTACCGACATTAGATGGCGCATCGGCAATTAAGTACGAGTCAAAATCCGGTAGATGGCGCTGTGACGCTGCACCAATCAGAACACCAGGATAGGTGGACTGGGGGTGGGGACTGGTGGGGACCAATCAGGGATGGGGGCAGGGGTGGTGGGGGTTGTGGGGACTAATCAAGAACGGGGGTGGGGGAGTGGGGGTAGACACGCCCCCTGGAACAACCAATAAGGAAGCAGCTGGGGAGAGGGTAGTAGTGGGGAGGGGGCGGGGCTTGTCTAGGCACGCCCCTGGCGCCAGACGGCCACGCCCTGTCTTTCTATAACGGGCCCCTTCTACTGCCGTGTTTACAGCTTCCCCCCACAAATAAGTAGGTAAATTTTTTGTCGCTAGCATTGCTTTTGATGCTTCAATAATCGTGCGATTTTGTCTCTCGATGAAACCGTTTTGTTCTGGCGCTCTTGGCGTCGAAGTTTCATGCTTAATTCTTTTTGACAGTAAAAATTGTTTAACTTCCGAATTACAAAATTCCAAACCACGGTCAGATCTCAATTTCTTTATTTCATGACCTTGTGATTGTACTTCAGCATAAAATTCTTGAAGGCAATTCAAAACGTCCGTTTTATCCTTTAGGAGATATACATAACAATATCGCGAAAAATCATCCTTCAGCAACATAAAATAATTTGCTCCACCTATTGAGGTATCAGGGGTACAAATTGAAAATGCGGGTTTGATAACAGATGGCGTTACTAACGCTATACGCATCAGGCAGTACTGTGACTATGTTCATGTCAAAGCTACGTCTTATAGCTTTAATTTTCAGTATGTGTCAATTTGTCGCAGTGTCAAATTCATAGTTTTTTTGAGCTCTCAATATGTCGAGTTTCGTGCCAACAAAACAGCATTTGCGGGAAGTTTTAATTTACTTCTTTAATTTGAAGAAAAGTGCTGCTGAAGCACATCGATTGGTCTCCGAGGCTTATCCGAGTCATGTTCCATCGGTTTCAACGTGCGAGAGATGGTTTGTGCGGTTTAGAAGTGGTGATTTTGACGTTGAGGACAAAGAGCGGCCGGGCCAAGTGAAAAAGTTTGAGAATGCTGAATTGGAGGCAATACTCAATGAAGACTCGTGTCAAACTCAACAAGAGCTCGCAGATTCATTGGGAGTGACACAACAAGCCATTTCCCATCGTATAAAAGCCCTCGGAATGATCCAAAAGCAAGGACATTGGGTGCCGTATGAGCTGAAGCCGAGAGACGTCGAGCGCCGTTTTTTTGCATGCGAACTGCTGCTCGAACGGCAAAAACGGAAGGGTTTTTTGCATCGCATTGTCACTGGTGATGAAAAGTGGATCCATTACGATAACCCGAAGCGCAAAAAATCATATGGTTACCCCGGCCATGCATCATCATCGACGGCCAAACCAAATATTCACGGCGCCAAGCTCATGCTCTGTATTTGGTGGGACCAGCTGGGTGTGGTGTATTATGAGCTATTGAAATCGAACGAAACCATCACAGGAGCACTATACCGAACTCAATTAATGCGTTTGAGCCGCGCACTCAAAGAAAAACGGCCACAATACGAGCAAAGACACGACAAAGTAATTTTGCAACATGACAACGCTCGGCCACATGTTGCAGCGCCGGTCAAAACATACCTACAAACGCTGAAATGGGAAGTCTTACCCCACCCGCCGTATAGCCCAGATATTGCTCCTTCCAATTACCACCTTTTCCGATCGATGACACATGGCCTAGCTGACCAGCGCTTCCATTCTTACGAAGAAGCCCAAAAATGGGTCGATGACTGGATAGCAGCCAAGCCGGTCGAATTTTTTCGCGACGGTATCCGTAAATTGCCAGAAAGATGGGAAAAAGTTGTGGCTAGCGATGGACAATACTTTGAATAATTCATTTGTTACCATTTTTTCAGAATAAACGTTCAAAAATAGAAAAAAATCCCGCATTTTCAATTTGTACTCCTGATATTATTCATTTTACCACACAGTCTACATGAAAAACTTCACCAGGTATTTTTGAACGAATTGCCTCATCTTTAGGAAAACTTTTGCGATGTTGTTTCGCTAATACACAAGGTTCGCAGAAAGGATTTTCTTTTTCTATATCATTAATTATTAAATCATTCACAGCTGAAATTTTATGCATATTTCTTAAAGTTTTAAAATTTGGGTGACCTAGTCTTTCGTGCCAATTCATCAAGCTAGAACCTACAGCTAAATTTAATTCTGATTTATTATTTGCATCAAAATCCAAACAATACAAGTTACACATTTTTGTACCAGTCACCAAAATTTTTCCTCGTTTCATAAAATAAACGTAATTTCCACCTTCATCAAAAAATACTTGCAAACCTTTAATGGAAGATTTAAGAACAGAAACGAGATTCTTTTTTATTTCAGGCACGTATAGCACATCTGTAATTAAATGCGTGACGCATGTGCCATACGGTAGAGTAAAGCGTACTCCAACATTACCTTTTCCTTGCGCATAAATAACATAACCGTTACCTATTCGAACTGGGTGAGATTTTTCCTCAAAGGGCATATAATTTGTCAGCCAATCACGTCTAAAAGTCATGTGCTCCGTAGCACCCGAATCTACAAACCAACAATCGCGCATTTGTTTTCCGTTAATTATATAATTTTCAGCGGAAAATAATTGAGCTTCTCTTACATGATCGCACATTGTCGAACACATTGGATTATTAGAACTATCATTTACCGACTGTGCTACATACGTTTGATTTTTATTTTTATTTGCTCGTTGACGGTCAGCCTTTTTCTTACGACAGTCTCTCGCGAAATGCCCGGGTAAATCGCAATAATTACATTTAAAATTGCTCTTGAAATTATTTGACTTAGAATGAGAACCGCTGTCTCCGCAAGACTTATTTGTGTACGCATTACCTCTACCGCTTTGTTTATATCTTGCTAGGAACGCCGCATCAGTCTCCTTGGCTTCGCTTGTTGACGCCCTGGAATTCATGAGCGCTTCTTCGTTGACGAGATGGTCCGTGAGTTTTTCAATTGTTTGGAATTCCTTCGGCACAGCATACCACGCAGTTCTAACACTGTCGAATTTCTGCGGTAGGCTTCCGAGAATTTTCGCTATTATAACTGGACCTTTCTGCTCCATATCCATGTCTTTTAATCTTGTAGCGAGGGAAACAACAATCGCAATATAATCAGCAACTGTTTCTTCACTTCCCATTTTTGAATTAATAAACTGATCCAAAAGAACTTGCACAGATTGATCACTTTTTTGCGAATGCACAGTTTTCAAACGTGACCACATCTGAGCTGCAGTTGTACAATCGGATAAATGTTTCAATTGCTCCAGCTCAAGACCGCGCATCAACAAAGCTTGAGCTTCCGCATCTTTCGAGTCCCACTCTGCTGTGTTGTCAGTGGGTCGAGGTGTCGTTCCGAGAATGTAAGGCTTGAGCTTATTCTCTGCTATAAATATTTCCATTTGGCGGCATCAAAGATGAAAGTGTTGCCCATTGAATCGATGTATTTGATACAGCTTTACTTGGTCAGCCATATCTATGTACTCTTCGATTTCTTCAGAACCTTCTCGAAACAGGTATCTTAGATCCTTCAATGGCTCTTCACTTATGGAAAATATTCGTTTATGACTCAATTGCACTTTGTCGGAGAACCGCATTCGTTTCACAGTTTATGCACAAAATCTGTTCACTGTTCTCACGATTTACTTGTGGCTTCTGGGCCCATAACCTGTTGCAGGTTGAAATAAATAAGCGGAAGACTTATTAGTGAATCGTTTGGTTTACTAACAGAAATTAAGGCAATACAGGTTATACGTGAGTCGGTGTGCTCTCAGCCACATGCGTCTCTTACGAACGCTCTCGCTATATTGAACAGACGCGTATTTGAAACTAAACGCTGCGCTTAGATAAGATTGTGTACTACTGTATCGACACAGCATTTCAAATTACAAGGCGCCATTTCTCAACATTTTAT